>FR990108.1:11357500-12557500 GCA_905404275.2 Hedya salicella
ATAAACGGCCGTATCTTTTTTTTTACGTAAGCTCAGAAGTTTGATTTTTTCACAGCGTCAACGGACCGTAGACCTGAGTATATAGCTTTAATTTCAACTCGATACCTCCACGCGTTCCCGATATAAAGGGTCTTGACAGACAGGCAGACAGATAGACAGACGGACGGACAACAAAGTCTTATAAGGGTTCCGTTTTTTCCTTCTGAGGTACGGAACCCTAAAAATTTAAAAGTTAGCTGTCTGTGTATTTTTTTTAATAAAGCATATAGACCAAAGTAAAAATGAAAATGTATACAATCGATTTGCGTGAACAAATGTCACATCGAGTTTTGCCAAAAATATATCTAAAATACGATACAAAATATAAATAAACTATTGAAATCCCGTTACTGCCCGAGATACACACAATGTTTTTCATCACATTTGCGAGGAAATACAAAAATATAGACCATAAAATATATTTTGAAAGCCACAGTCAAACAAATTAATGGCACTCGCTAAAAGAGATTGCCAACTTTTTTTAATATACTCTTCCACAGATAATACTAAGAACTGCGTTTAGTTTTCAATCTTGACAGCCCATACTGCAAGATAGTACCAATTGTCAACATTACATTTAATAAAATAATTGCAAAAGTCTTTGAAATAACAGTAAAATTGGTTTATAGTCAAGTTGGCAATAAACCTTGGCTGATTTAGTAGTTAGGCCTTAGTCTGAAATAACGTACGAGTGCGTTCTATAATTTAAAACTAAACTCATTGGACGTTATAAAAATCCATAACTCCCGTGGGAACTAAATCGGCCATAGCTGCTTTATAGGCTGCGTGTAATTACACCCTTTACGAGCAAGTGTAATAAAAAAACATTAACAACTGACCTTCGTTGACGATATGCGATTTAAATGCGAACGTTTCCTCGTCGAGCACCATCACGCGCGAGTTCCCCGCGTCCAGCACGTAGATCTCGCGCCGCTTCGGACATCTGAAATCATTAAAAAACTGTCACTTCTCTCATACACGAACATGCCCGCAACTTGGTTCGTGTAGGAGAAAAACGTCAATCTCTTTTTTGTTTCAGCGTACTCGGGTAAAAATTATCCTGTAACCATTCTCAGATGCTAGCAGGTACCCTCTTGCCAAAAAAGCTCGAAACCCGTCCAACCGTTTACGTGATAATTGCATTGCATGAAGCATACGAACATACAAAAAATATATTCGATTTAAGGCCGAAACACACCGGATGCGTTCGCAACACGTGCACGTGCGCAGCGGTGTGTCATCTCTTATGGGTATTCGTACTTTTCAACGCGCACGCCACGCGCACGACTACGGGCACGCCACGCACACGCATCCGGTGTGGCTTGGGCTTTAGTGATCATCAATTAGTTTTCTGGTAAATTCATCATAATCGTCAGCCAAAAGACATACACTGCTGGACATAGGCCTCTCCCGAAAAAAGTTGCCATGACCGGCTGCGCCGCCCGTATCCAGCGGACTCCAGCGACCTTCACCAGACCTCTACCTTGTGGGGGCCTACTCACGCTGCACTTCCGGTGCGTGGTCACCAATCAAGAATTCGATGGCTCCAGCGGCCGTCGGATCTACGAGCAAAGTGCCCCGCCTATTGCCACTTAAGTCTCGTTATCATTCGGGCTATATCAGTTTTTCTACGGATCTCTTTCACTTTCTTTCTTTCGCAAAGCAACTTCGAGCATAGCACTCAATTGCTCTCTGAGTGACTTTGAGCCTTCTTATAAAATAGCCACCGTGAGCGACCACGTTCAGTGCCGTAGTCATCACTGGCAACACACTGGCCAAAGAGTTCGTCTTGAGACACTGCGGGATATTGGACGAAAAGATATTGGGCAGCCTTCCAAACGCTGCCCAGCCGAGTCGAATTCGACGATTGACCTCTTTCTCGAAGTTGGATCCAACTACCTCGATAGTTTGTTCCAAGTATACATATTAAAATCGTCCACGACTTTGATTGAAGAGCTGGTAAATTATTGGGCCCACAAAAATACAGCACCGACCTGGCCACGGCGACGGGCTGGCTGAGCTGCTCCTTGCCGCCCCACAGCAGCAGCGGCGCGGCGGTGGGCGCCACGTCGGCGCGCAGCGGCGAGTCGCGCACGGCGCGCGCGAACACCAGCACGCGCACGCACAGCGCGCCCGCGCTCCACGGCCGCAGCGTGATCCTGCGCATGCGCCGCAATGTGAGTACACTCGAACGCACTAATTACGGGTATGGAATGTCGATACAAAGTGCATTATATTTGCTCTTGATTATTTATAGTAGCTCGATCATTGTTTTTACATTTTCGACTTTAGCTTAGCAGCGTGAATATCGGGAATAACACTAGACTATACTATCGTTTATTTTATATCAAGATACGAGGACATTTTTCAGGTTTGCTTTTTGTT
The DNA here is from genome assembly GCA_905404275.2 of Hedya salicella. Lineage (NCBI taxonomy): Eukaryota > Metazoa > Arthropoda > Insecta > Lepidoptera > Tortricidae > Hedya > Hedya salicella. The sequence goes on from FR990108.1 coordinate 11,359,925, forward strand.
TGTGACGGTGCTAGGCAGCGGCGCGTTGTCCTGCGTGGCGACCGCACTAAAGGGGTCGCCACCGGAGCTGCAGGCCTAGCCGAGGTAGTCCATCGTACGCAGTATCCCGCTCACCTCACCTGCCAGTGTTAACTATACTGACCTGTAGTGGCCCGAGTCGAGGTCGGTGACGGTGCAGGGCAGCGGTGCCTCATCCAGCGTGGCTGCCGCGCTGACGGGGTCCCCGCCAGTGCTGCGCGCTTCGCCGTGGTAATCCACCGTGCGCAGTATCACACTCACCTCTAAACCGCAAACACACCCAGATTCTGCAAATAATCAATGTTATTTTGTATTATCTTTTCCAAAACAAATTGTTTTGCTCCTGAGAAACGCTCAAACAGAATAAAGCTCCACAGGGTAGTACGCGGCGAGTCTCTAACACCTTAGAATTGTTTTTTCGGCAACTACTCGGTTTGCTGTTACATTCATTATCAGAATAGACATTAGACATGATTTTTTCTTATTAATTTAATAAAAGCTCATTCACAATAGAGAAAAAGATTTTCTCGAATAACTATAAAAAAAAACCAAGCCATCAAACATTTGATTCTATCTATTTCTAACAAAACTAATTATGGAGTTTATATGGCCGTCGTGTCGTGTCACGTAACAGTACATGTCGGACCTCTGTTTCAAATCGCTGTCTAATTAGTAGTTTAAAATGCCTATCATCCGTATTTCTATTTTGATTTGAATTTTGATTTAAACTAACACGATTTTCACTCATTATCACAACATAACAAACGGGGCTTAATAGCGTATGAATATGATTTAGGCAATAGGGTCTTTCCTTCGTGACCATGGACGTAACGCGACGTCCGAAACGTCAAAGAATTACCAACGAAAGGTTAAGAAATAAAATCATATTTATACGCGATTGTTGAGTTGTGATAACGATTTTAATTTAAATTTCACTTTTTGACATCTTTCTAACTGTATTTACATATTTTGTTAAGAAAAGCGATAAAAAAGTTCATGCATGTATCCTATTGTCAGAATCATGCTCACCTAATTGCAAAGTACAAAGCCCAGGGAACGTCGTGCTGGTTCTAACTCTTCCCAACTCCGCTAGCGCTTCCGCGAATCTCTGCTGTGCATCGTTGTGGGCAAAGTCGACGGCCAGAAAGGCATTTTCTCGAGGTTCGGCTAAGGCAGCCGCGTCGCCCAGCCTGGCGCCCAGGGCCGCTGCTCGACTGCTCACTTCCCGGACTTCGACTTGTTGCTGGAGGCCGGAACATTCGGCTTCCACCTGCGAAGGACGGCTAACCATTACATGATATTTCGTTTTTTTTTTTATGTTATAAGGGGCAAACGAGCAGTCGGATCGCCTGATGGTAAGCGATCGCCATCGCCTAGACACCTGCAACACCAGAGGAGTCAAAAGCGCGTTGCCAGCCTTTCGGGTGGGAGTACGCTCTTTTCTTGAAGGTTTGAAGGTCGCATCGGTCTGGAAATACTACCGGTGACAATTTACTCCACAGTTGGTTATCGAATGCAAATCACTTTGAAGGTCGCTTTGAAACAAACTATGGCGTGTAGAAAACTTTATGCTCTAGCAGTAATATGCCCTGATGATAAGGGGTAGACAATGTCTGGGGCACAGATCACCCCCACTAGATAGCTAATCTTTAAAATTTTGTTCGAGACACGACGCACCGCGTTAAGGGGCATGAACGAGGCGCGGCGTGTGCGGTTCGAGCGCTGCCATTGGCTGTTTCAAGGACGCTCGGATTTGTAGTGATGGGACATATTCATTACAGGCAAAATTGTTGTCGATACAAAGTATTGTACTCGACATCTACTTAATCAGTAATACTATTATCTAATCTATCATCAATTATCAATGTCATTGATTATTATTATTACTCGTTATATACATATATATATATTATGAAAGTTAATTTAAAAAATTACAGCAGGCTGCTCATGCGTAGAGGATTTCATACTAACAATTTTTGATGTCATTTTCAAATATGAGGCGTATTGTAATGTTGGGGCAAATCCTGACTATATTCAGTGTTTTATGGGCACCAGCCGACTTGAAGATTAGTGACACTGGAAATTATATGCTACACTTGGAAAATTGTACAAAGTGTGACTTAATCAAATTAAAAGCTGCTTGCCAAGAGGATTCAAAAGAGCCCAAACAACACAACTCTATTTCAAACCAACTCCGAGAACCCTTATACTTCCTCCAAGTCCATCATCAGGTCCATCTTGCAACTTTGATGCTAACTCTCTCTCTTTGATGCTGCTCTCTAAGAGAATTCAAAAAGTCTACACAGCATAACTCTACATCAAGCCAACACCGAGATCCTTCGTACTTCCTCCAATTCCATAATCAGGTCCATCTTGCGACACGGAGCTAACTGCTTGCCAAGAGGATTCGAAAGAGCCCAAGGAACATTATTCTATCTCAAACCAACTCCGAGATCCCTCATACTGTTCCCAAATCCATCATCAGGTCCTGTCAGTCTGCCTGTCTATATACTATAGACATAGGACTATTTGTTTGTCGCAATTAATGTCAGAAGCGTAGATATTGGCGTGCATTTATTTAATTTAAGCAGTCATAATCATCATATATTCAGTAAATAAACTAAACTGAGAGTAACTACCAACTAAAAAACTAAATACTTCGTTGTATGAAATAACTACTCTCAAACTAAAATTATAAATAAAAACTTGATAATACTTCCTTATAACGCAATCCCTTTTCGTATTATTTTATTCTATACAAACCAAAAATAACTGTGGCACATCACTAGCGCTACACATGAGTCCGTTAGAAAGGAATAGCGTAATTGTGTTTTTCTACTCGTCGACTTTAATCTCTCAATAAGAACTTCATAGAGTAAACTTTAATAGCATACTTTTCAATGTCGGATACTCTATGGCACTTCCAACTGAACTGAAATATTCATAAGGCAAAACTTTATTTCATAAGCCAACACTTTGAATTGAAGTGTTGGCTTATGAATATGTCGAATGAATGAGTCGAAGATAATTGAGTGATGGTGATGATGATGATGATGGTGATGATGATGATGATGGTGATTGTGATGGTGATGGTGATGATAATGGAGATGGGGATGGTGATGGTGATGGTGATCGTGATCGTCATGGTGATGATGATGATGATGATGATGATGACGATGATGATGATGATGACGATGATGATGATGATGATGATGATGATGATGATGATGATGATGATGATGATGATACCTACTCGTAGAAAAAGTTTGCATAAAATACTATTACATTTGATCAAAAGGGACTGACATATTTCACTACTTCCTCATGTCCAGTATAAAATGGACTCGCTGTTTACGTTTTGTACATTGAATTTGATTTACTTGTGGAACGTTATACCATATCTTTTGTAATTGGATGATCTGCTATCCTTCCCACACCATATTATGCAGCAAGTTACCATTTTTGGCCTGGAATTCAATTTTATTTCTTTTTTTTTAATTCCCGTACGCACAGGTCGTAAACATGGACGCTACTAAACGAGTGGCCGGCCGCGCAATCTTATATAAGAACAAATCCACAGAAGCGTGGTGAGCGCGAGTTGCACTACATGCTCCGTCTAGTGGAGGTAGTCTGTGGCCTGGGGCCTACACACGTAACGAGTAGGGACAATGAAGAGACAATTTATACAGAGTGTTCTAGAGACCTATGATAACCTTAAGAGGCCTGCTGTGAGATATTCACAATTTTAGCAGACATTTTGGGTATTTTCTTTATAACCGTGTTAACAGATATAGTCGCTAAATTTAAGTGAAATTCAATTATGTTTCATTAGTATCCTGCATAATTTGGAACATAACAAAGTACTCAAGTTTTAAAAAACAACTGCCAGTTTTTTTCGAATTATTATTTTGAGTAATCACGCAATGTTTGATTTTTCATACTTCGCATAAACCCAAAACACCGAAAACGCTACTATGGAAATACAAACATCGATGGATTACTCAAAATTATCATGCCAAAAAAAAGTGGCGACATGACACACAACATGATTCAATTAAACTTAATGACTATCTGCAACACGGTTATAAGGGAAAAACCCAAAATTGCTACTAAATGGTCAATATTTCGGAAACTACTAAAAATCGAAATGGCGACCGCGACCCCATCAGAGTATACATGCAGATCTATAGCTTTTGAGCTGCTCTATCAGGCCTCTTAGGATTATCGTTTGTTTCTGGGACAACCTGTATAAGTAGATAAATATATCGCAGGCAAAAAGGACACGAAACGTAGTAACCATCAACTGAATCCATAGGCGGTTACTACGTTTTTGCTTTTTGCCGTCGATATATGTATGTATATACTATATATACGAATGCTAAGCATGAACATAACACTCTCTCGACCTAGTTACATTTTGCTGTCTTGTCACTGTCCCTACCTATTCGTTACGTGTAATCCGTCGGCCTATTAGTGCCTATATGGAACGCGTGTTAATAAGGAGAAACGGTGCCATGTTCCTATATGCACCATATTTATTATGACAAAATTTTTAAACTCAAATGGACGGATAACATGATAGATGTAACAAAAAATAACGCAGCAGACCTAGACTATAGCAACAATCTCTATCTGTAGTAATTATCTGCCTCACCTTAGTTTTTTCCGCGTCTATTAACTTCAGCTGTTCTTCAAGTAATTTCCTTTTGTGTGTAGCAGCGGCCGACGCGGCCGACTTGAGTTCGCTGTGACGTTTCTCTAAGGCCGCTTTCAGTTCGTTGAAGTGTCTGTCTATAGCATCATCAGCCGCCGTAGCCGCCGCCTCTAATCTTCTTAATTCACTGGCAACTGCATCTCTCGCTGAACCAAGCTTACTTAAACACTCATTAGCCCTGTATAGGAGTATTTCCGACATCCTTTTTAACGCTATAGAGAATGGTACTACGGTGTGATCGCAAGGAGTGTCGCTGTGCGGTCCGTCAGCGCAATGCCGACAGAAAACACAATCGCACGTCTCGCAGAAGAGAAGCTCGCGACCGGGATGTGAACTGCACTGAGGAATGACTTCCCTTCTCTGCCGGGCCATTAAATCTAAGAGTTGGTTGACGAGGAACGACGGTGGTAACGCTTGGACCCCGCCTCTTGGTATGGTTATGAGTTCGCGGCAGATAGGACATCTGAAGCTACCGGCGTCTCTGGTCTGTGAGGCGGCGATTCGAGTTAGGCAATGTAAGCAGACTGTGTGTGAGCATTGAAGAAGCTTAGGTGTGTGCTCGCCACCGTCGTAGGTACCTAAAAATAAATATTTCTTCTTTATCATATCACCTTTATGTTTATAACTGTGACTAATCTCGATCTAACCGGTATGCAAAAACAAACACACAACCAAATTGATGTTTGATTGATTTCCTTTGCTTGGTGCAAACTGTTTTTTTTTGTGGGAGATATTTAAAACTACATTGAATAGTCTCTGGCAAAAACAAATCTTAATCAAGATAAGCGATGAAGTGACGTGCAAACTTGAATAGAATACTAGCAAAAAACGTGGGTAAAGTTACAATTATACGTGAGCATTCTGAACGATAAATCGTTATGTCCTACTAAATTCAAGATTTAATTGGTTTCCATTAATAACCTTCCCAAGGAATGTACAGAACATATGATTAAAAATATCTTTATGATGACACTTAAAAGTAGTATGTTGGTATGCACAAAGTACTATAATTAATATTCAACCAGCGTAACGCTATTAGGCTTTTATTACCACTTGACATTAGAGTTATTTTTATGTTAGTAGTAATTTAGTGCCAGTTCATGTACGGGTATAAATATGACGTTAGATGTTTCGGCTGGTAAAGGAAAAATGTACTGACATAAACATGTGCCGCAGGTGAGGAAGCTCTCGTTAAAGTCCTCGTAGTTTATGGAGACGGTCTCGACGAGCGTCGAACTCATGCTCGCCATGCCGACGCCCAAACGTGAACTGTGACAAATGAAACAAGCTCAAGTGATTCTGGAAAACAATCGCCAATCTGACCAAAATAGAAAGACCACGTTGATGGTTGAATGCTTTAGTGAATATGTGTGTATCTACTTTGGTCAGATTGTTAATGTGCTCAAATCAACTCAAATGTATGGCTCAATCAAAATGAATGATCTTCTAAAAGGGATTTCACAGAAATATAATAATAGAATGATTACGGTACATTAATACACAGATCTATTAATTCTGTTTAAGCCAAACTGCCAATGTTAGTGTATTAACTAGAAATGGAAGTTCGATTATACAAGGTAAATTGTGTTAGATAACACAAGGACAAAAGCATTAGGACGAGAAAATAATTTGTTTAGCAAATTTAATTTAAACAATAATTACAATTGTAGAAATGACAACAATTTGACTTGCAGTTATTTATGTTACGAAGTACGATCAGAGTTGTGAGGTTTGAAAAGCAAACTAGTAATTAATTGTGAGTGATCTCTCAGCACAAACATGTTAGGTGCGTGATTAGTTACTTACATCATTTGCTACATGGAATCTAACCTGTTTTCAACTGGCTAGTGTGTGATAATGCAGAGTAATGTCATTTGTGATTCACCGCGGCAGATTGCCACCAGACTCCGCTCATGTCATGCCTTTAATTGAATGAAGGCAATAAAATCTAAATAATGTAGATTATGTAGATGATTTATTATTGTGTTGATTTCGTAATGTGTTATATAAAGTGATATCTAGTATGAGACATTTTTTGAATAAGATTCCGGTGAGATTGACAACAAAAAGAGCATCCGAAATATTTTGAAGCAATATTACAAAATGAAAATAACTGTAGTACATTTTTGGCTGTAGGATTGTTATCACTATCAGACTCGTGTATCAAGGGATACCATCCATCACACAATGGGGAAAATGCTTGACTTTTAATTTTTGCTTTATTAAAAGCTCATTCATGTAAGAAACAGTAGACAAAAATATTTTTTCGAATAACTATAAAAATAACCAAGATATAAGCCATCAAATATTTCATTCTGTCTCTTTCTAGCAAAACAGAATTTATTATGGAGTTTATATTTCCGGAGTGCACTATGAGGTAAACAGTGCATGTCGGACCTCTCTGTCTAATTAGTAGTTTAAAATTCCTATATCTTGCGTATTTCTTGGCCAATTTAAATTTAAATTTAATATTTTAAATAGTTTTTTACGGTATTTTGATATTTAGTTAAGAAAAGTGATAAAAAAATCATGTATGTACTCTATTATACATGTTTTCGTTATTATGCTTATAATAAGTGCTATTGTCAATCTAGATTTAAGGCAAGGATCAATAAAACAAGAGGACTGACAGTTGCCATAGTTTGTAGATTTTCAGCTAGCATTCTTTGCTGTTACTGATCAAGTGTGTTGTGGTGATTACATACTCTTTTGCTCCCGGCACCATGCAGCCCCGGATCTATGATTTTTTCAAACTGGAGCAAAACCTTGATGGTGGCGCCCCCTCCCTTCAGTGTTAGAGAAAAACTGTTAAAACTGCCAACGGGTAGCATTTTTTGTGAGCAGAACTTATGAGATACCTCAAGGATTTGGCGCCCCCATGAAACTGCCGCCCGGAGCAAGTGCCCCCATTTGCCCCTCTTTAGATCTGGGGCTGGCACCACGTTCTGGTGACTGCTGCGCACGGGCGCACGGAGCAGTCTGTGTGTAGGTATCTAGATTTTTTTTCTAGCTGGTCTGGATCGTGTAATAAACTTTGGATCGTGTTTTGATCGCAAGGAGATATTCAAGCAGGAACTAGATGGCGCTTTAAAACTAAATATTTAACAATGTTATAATTGAATAAAGTAACATATTAACAATTCGTTCGCAAATAGCTAATAATAAATAAATTGTAACATTTAAGTACTGTGTCACTTGCAAAATTGAATAATTGTAAATAATAATTATTATGCATAGATGGCGTTGTACATATTGAGGAACGGCTTTTTGTATGGAGATGAACAGTCCTCTTGTTTTAATGGTCCTTGATTTAAGGTAATTAAAATTTAATTCTCTCTTTAAGCCTTCTTCTTGTAATGGTGCTATCTTTATGCTTCAATAAGTTTTCTTTAAGTATTTCTCTATATTGTAGCTTGGAACCCTGCCCTGAGTACAAGCTTGAGTCAAACTCAGTTTCTATTGTTTGTTTGCTTTACATTAAAGTTTGCAGTATAATCAATAGCTACCAATTTGCTCTATTTGTAATATTGATATTTTTCAGACCACAACAAACTTTTTTCCTGCATGGTGATACTATTAAATTTTTCATTATTTGTAGGACTTTCCCCATGATAATAAAAAAAAGAACTTTCCATAAAGTTTTTTTAAACTTCCTCAAATGGTTTAAAAATATATTAAAATAAAACCAACAGATGAATTAACAGACTTATCAATGGCACCGACATAATGTGACTGTGTTAAACCAGAGTCATGCAACAGGGCCTTAGGACTAATTATGAACACGGGGCCCCAAGTTTTTATTTGCTATTAAGCTAATAAATAAGCTTTATAAATTTAATGCGCCATATAGAGGGTTAAATTATACAAAACAATGACATAATGAAATGTGCAATTTATTCCTGTGCTAAGGTAATACATACTTGCATCCATAATCAAACACAGTAACAGGAACTTAGTATCACACTTGACCTTCAATGATATTGTACTGTGTTGTTATATGTTTATAGAAAAAACTAGTTTTTACCAATGGGTGTACCATAGTCTTTTGTTGATGAAGGTTCTAAGAATTATATTGAAGTATAAAAGTACTTTTGTAAGATAAATATGATCAAGCTTAAAAATCTGTATACAGATACAAAGGAATCTTTATCTCTAGGGTTTGTAAATATGAAAATAGTTTACAAAGCAAGATATCATGTAATAGTAATATAATATTAATATTACCATTAGGTACACTTTGGAGAGTGTTAAAAATCAAAATTACATTATGTTTATTCATGACGAGCAAGCAATGCTACATTTATCAATATTATTTTTCACTATTTTATATCATTTTATTGAAACTAACATGTAAGGCCAAACTGTTACATTTCAGTATTTACATGCTTTGTATGTAATAAATATTTTGCACATTTTCTGTCGGTTGTCAGCTAAGCATGTATAAACAAACATCTTAATCTCTAAAGGCTTTTCATATATAAGATATAAAAAGACCAAATATATTATCTAAATACTAACTGGTTTTACTTCCTCCTCTATAACTACTTCAATGCAAAGTCAATGGAATTTTAAAGATGAATGTTTGTTTTTTTAAGAATGTTTTCATGCTAAACATTCCAGCTCAGACTGTATACACTAAAACCATTCCTAAAAATCCACCAAGATATGCCACAATAAACAAACTAATCAGTGATACAGTGCATGTAATTGGTGTAAGATAATCAGATTAAAAACGTAAATAAATAAAGTTTGCAGGTACTTACAGAAAAGAGCAACAATACATGGAAGTGACTTCAGTTGCTACACACAGACACACCTCTCCTTTATCTCATCCCAAACGGTGACACAAGCTCTCCCAACTAACTTTATGGCTTTTTTAAGCAAACGTAGCTAGCTGTGAATAGATCGGGTTGAGTAAACACTTCACACATAACTCGCTAGCGTTACTCTCTTTAACGCGACTTTATTACGACCGAAACGTAATGGCACACATATAACTAGTATGCTAGCTTCTCTGGTGAAAATCAGCTAGTCTGATTAACAAAACAACAAGCAAAATGCTCTTTCGTAATCGATCGATAAGTATTAGAAAAACTATTCGCAAGACAAAGAAACATCATTTATTTTTAATGTTTCTGGAGAACTTTCGATTATATGGCGGTAAGGATCAACATAATATTGAAACGTTTCATATTGCGAATCTACATTATTTAAATGAAATTTGAATACAAATATTTATCAAAATCAAAACTATTTCGAGCGAGTCGACCATTAACCTCACACACGAACTGTCAGACTGCGTTCGACTAGACGACGACTTGCGTTGTATGATTACTTTCCTTCTATTGGTGCAGTATTCAATCGATACTTTATTACAACGAAATAAGGTAGTTTTTGTAGAATGATGAATTTGTATAATCGGATTTAGATGATACATTCCTGAGTCAGCGGTCCAAATTGAGGTTCAGGATAACTTAAGTATTTGTACAAATTCTCAGATTACGTTGAAAACGGCGAAAAATGCCATCAAATATTCAAAGACCAAATTGCCGGTTAAAGCACTGTTTTAAAATGTTCAAACCGCTGGAAAGGGATATTGCTAAGACTATCATTGTAGGCGCTTAAACATGATTACAAGACTGTACTTATTACTTATTTGCAGGTTAATTTACGTAGGCTAGGTGTAAACTCTATGTATTGATAATTTGTGTCTACACAGCCAGGTGAAACATACAATTCCATGTTCATGTTCCTTGTACCATAGTTTATGCAAGTTAATAGCAAAATGTCATTTTCTATTACGTAGGTACATACAACGCAATAAAAAATCCATCAGCTGGGTAAATATGTAAATACTTAATAAAAAAAAACGCTTTAAATGATTTGTTTTTTTGTGTGTTCGCCGTGTGCCTATCTAAGTAATGATAATAACAGACTACAGCTACACTACACTAACTAGTATAAATAATCTCAGTCAAGGTCAAATCAGTTGATCGCTCAGAGGGGCTACTCCGATATCCGAAGTTCGTATGGCGCCATCTCGCTCACTCAAATACAGCATAGCATGAGAGCGAGAGGAACAGCACGTCACGAACTTCGTTTTTCGGGTTTCGGAGTAGTCCCTCAGCTCTATTTTACTATTTTAATGCTACTCACTTAGTAATTCGGACGTCTCGTGGAATGTGTTTGTTTTGATACGAATTTACATTCGCATTTTCGTTACCATAAATACGAGCAGGTACTTGCTTACCTATTAACCAGTTAAAAATGAAGTCATTAAGTACAACAGTGTTGCCTCTGCGTAATCTAGGCAGGTACGTATAAATGTGAAAAATATCTGTTGTCGACATCAAAATAGGCTACATGACTCATTCATATCAAATATAGCGCAATAAATGAATATTTTGTGTAGTATTTGACTTAAGAAACCAATATATATCGTTTTCAGTTTAAAAGTTCCAATTTAATTTTTTTTTTAACTGAAAACGTTGTCGGCCATTTTGTGACGCCACAGGACACTAAGCAAACTTCATATCGGATCTTATACGAGTGAAATTCGCTATGTAGTCATGTGTTGTGACTTCTTTTATTTAATAGTAAAAAACCTCTAATCCGCGTGTTACTGTTACTGCTTTCCCGTTTTATTGATAAGAGCGATCATTAATGTTGGATTTATGATGGCACATAGCACAAATTTACCAAAAATCGAAACATTGATGGTCGGTAATTTTTGATGTGTTCTTGCATTGTCGGACAGTACAATAATGATAATAACTATATTTTCCATATAAACTGGTGGAAGTCATGATTTTTAATAGAAAGTTTCGATGTTTTTACACTGATGAATCTATAGACTAATATGGCGTACAGCGTTTTCGCCGGTTTATGTCAAGTAACATACAATCACGCCTTTACCCATTACGGGGTAGGCAGAGACTACCTCCTTCCACTTTCTACGGTCCTGGCATACAACTGCCGCTTCATCAACATTCATTAATCTCTTCATTTTGCTGTCACAACCCTTTTGCTTTGTCTCATTCGCACACAGAATATCAATATTTCTCCCATCCATCATCTAATATACTTCATCTATTTTATCATTCATTCCTCCCCTTACATTTAACGTAGCAAAGCGGCTCTCCATACGTCAAGTAAACTTATAAAATATTTTTTTTGCGGTTTTCTAGGCCCCAAAAAAAAATATGGTAATAGTTTTTTCTGCTAATCGGACAATAATGAATATTTTAAGACCTCCTTTAAAAAAAGTAAAGTAACCTTGTTTTGGTTGTTTTAGGCGTCAGTGTATTCGGTATGTTACGGTAGCTCCGAAACAAATCAAATCTTTCAAGGAAGTGCCGGGCCTCTCGACTACTCCAATAATAGGGTCCTTGCACCATTTCTTGCCCTATATCGGTATGTACCTGCTTAACTTACATAAAATAATGATCTTAAAAATGACAAACTAAGATTAGCCCCCTAAGGAAAGGACTTACTCTAGTAAATCCTTGTTGATTAGGCTTAAGTGTTGCCACTCTAGTAATTGGGTAATTTTGCAATATTTCCATTTGTTATTAATATTAATTATGAATCAAGTCAATTCATCGTATCGTACGTAATCAAGTCATCGTATTAAATGGTGGCCGTCCTTATCACCATGAATCCATGAATAAAAGACTTTATTAGCCATTGTCAACAATAAAGCAAAGATTGGCATTTATTGATATAATTAATACATATCTACCTAAAGTTTAAAAATTAATGGAGGAACATTGAATGCAATAACTGATTGATACTTCTGGTTTTGTTGCGTTTCGGAGTTTTAGATGGAATTTTAAAAATAATCATATTTTATTTGTAGTAAATAAACACTTCAATCATATCTTTGACATTTTACTTAGACTAATATACATATATACTTAGTTTCTAACAAGTAATCGGCGAACTAATGAAAACCACCAACATATCTAAAATAATTCTGATAATTTTCAAATGGCGGAACTGGTAACTGGTAACTGTCAATGAACACCTATGGTTACACAACAAACTTATAAAACTTCTCTTTTTTCATTGAGGGTTAAAAATGAAAATAAACACATTGACCTTTTAGTTACCACGATTAAAGATTAACACTTCGGGAGTAGTCGAATTTTCAAGTTTTCTCGATTGCAATATTTTTCACTAGGTACATCTGATTAGTAATATTAATTTTTTTACAGGCACAATCGGTCACAAAGAAAACTTCCATGATCTAGCCGCCACATTTCATCAAAAATTTGGACCTGTCGTTAAGTTAGAGGGCATCATGGCGAGGGCTTCACTTTTAATTTTATTTGAGCCAGAACATTTTGAACAGGTAACAGCGATCGACATAACATGCGTTGCGACATACAACATACAGCTCCATTATAAAACATGTTTACAATTAACACACAATAAGAAGTGCATCCTGACAGTTGTTATTTCGGACTTCCACCCCTCTGTCGCCTCGACATCGTGTCGAAGTTCATATCGTGTCGTCCCATTCGCTCTTGTTAAAATGTACCTATTTAAGAAAATTAAGTGGGTGGGACGGCGCCATCGCCACACGAAGTCCGAATTTTGTACTTGGAACAACTAGCCCCTCAGTATTTAATAGGATGAGTGTTGTAAGAAGCACATTGGGATGACATTGACAGACAATATTATTATTATTATATTGGTACAATACTGGTAACTATTGGTCTAATGTATATACTATTTACCCAGTGGAGCATCCATATGCCAACAGAAAACGAAACAGAAAGTGGCAACAAAACCATAATAATGTCGTAAATGGCTGGTGTCTGGTCAAGTATAGGCTCAACCATCCAACATCAAAACACAGAATTTCCAACTCGAGTGGTTGTTACACTACTGATGACAGGGAAGCAGCAATATGTGTCCCACATTTTCGGGCGGTTAATTGCAGTCAAGTGTAGGAAAATACGCGCAAAATAGTATGTAGTTTGTGCTGTCAAAATGTACTTCTTATCTTGCGGTTACTATATTACCTATATACTTACATTAATGATAAGTACCTACATATAATTACCCTTCTGTAATATGTAGATACATATACTTCTATATTTCGTGCAAGCGTCCTTGCCCATACGTCACGGTGGTCTCGGTTTGCGGCGTGCAGAGGATGTGGATCTGCCAGCCTTCCTCGCGTCGGCACATGGGGTTGGTGGCCTGGTCTCTAAAATTTTAAATTCTCATGGAGACATAGTTACCATTCCGTTTGTGGATGACGCACTGGCGAGTTGGACGGCTCGTTACCCTACTGCGTCGATGCCCGAGGCTCCGCAAGTGCAGCGAGTTAGGGACGATGTGGGGGCCAGTGACGCTCTTGCACGGCTTACGGGTGTAGCCACTGGAGTGGATTTGGCCAGGCTAAAGTCGGTGTCAAATATCGAAGCGAGCGTGGTTACAGGCTTTGCTTGCTCCTTATTTGGGAACACTCCTGGACAACGACTCATTGCGGGCGGCAGTAGCTCTCCGCCTGGGCTGCGATGTTTGTGTGCCTCATAAATGCATCAGCGGGTCCATGGTGGAAGCAAATGGCCATCACGCATTGAGTTGTTGTCGGTGTTCTGGAAGATTTCCGCGCCACCACGCTCTCAATGACATCGTGAGGAGGGCTTTGATATCCGCCAACATCCCCTGCGTTCTAGAGCCACCGGGGCTCTGCCACGCCGACGGCAAAAAGCAGGACGGCTTAACTTTAGTGCCGTGGCAGAAGGGGAAGTGTCTGCTGTGGGACGCCACGTGCGTCAGTACTTTCGCCGCCTCGCACCTTAGCCGAATAGTCCGTACAGCTGGTGCCGCTGCAGATTTTGCCTTGGTCAAAAAGCGGGATAAATATTCGACCCTGGACGGAAATTATTTGTACCCATGTCGTTTGACACTACTGGGTGCTGGGGGACGGTGGCTATTGAGTTCATCAGGGAAGTGGGACGTCGAATTAGGGAGAGGGGGTTTGACGCCCGCGCGGGTTTGTACTTGGTGCAAAGGTTTTTCATCGCTATTCAACGTGGTAACGCGGCCAGTATGATGGGTACCTTTGCGCCAGGGACAATTCGAGGGGGCCTTTTTGACTAGGCTTAAGCTAGTCCTAAGTAATTTTTATTTTATTTTTGTGTTGACATGTTTTAAGTGTGAAATAAAGAATTCTATACTTCTATATTTCGTTATAGGTTTACAAAGCCGAAGAAAATAACCCACTGCGGCCAGGATTCGACACCTTAGATTATTATAGAAGCGAGTTGAGGAAATCACGGTTTGACGGATATTTCGGCTTGACAACAGCGTTAGTAACATCTTACTATATAATTATAATACTTGCATTAGATATTGGCGTGTGTCGAGACGAGAGCTAGATACATTGCCATTTTTAGGGTTCCGTACCAAAAAGGTACAAAAGGGACCTTTATGGTGCGACTCTGTCTGTCTGTTTGTCTGTCTGTCTGTCTGTCTGTCTATCCGACTATTAAAGCGCCATATCTCAAAAACGACTTATGCTAACTATTTGAAATTTGGAATATTTATAAACACGGTCAGCCCACATGTATTGCACAGGAAATATTTAATTAGGGTTCCGTACCAAAAAGGTACAAAAGGAACCCTTATGGTGCGACTCTGTCTGTCCGACTATTAAAGCGCCATATCTCAAAAACTACTTATGCTATTTGAAATTTGGAATATTTCTAAACATAGTCAGCCCACATGTATTGCACAGGAAATATTTAAAAATATATTTTTATTTTCTACAAAAACGACGAATATGAGGGGGGGTAAAAATTAAAAGTCTAGCTACTGGGTCAAATGGGGTATCATATGTAAGGGCTTGATCTGTACATTATCGAACAATTTTTTAAATATTTTTATTGTGATTAGTTTTTGTTTTATTAAGGAAAATGTGAAAAAAAAACACTGTTCCCTCCCCTTTATCTCCGAAGTTTACCAATAGAAAATTTTGAAATTTTCACAATTTGTATTAATAAACATAAATATTATACGAAAATTATAGCCATGTCTCTAACTAGCTAATTTTTTTTTAATTCGCCAAAAACCTAATTGAGCAACCCGGTTGCGTTAAGTTTGCACCTGATTTGGATGCATGCTATAGATATCAGGTGCAAACTTAACTCAACCGGTACCGGGTAATAAAGTTAGGGTAAGTAAAAAATTCTACGGAACCCTCGGTGCGCGAGTCCAACTCGCTCTTGGCCGGCTTTTACTAAAAACGAGGACTGCAACATTTTAAATTTGAATTGCCTTAACCGCCTATGTGTAGAGTCTGTATAATAGGGACAAAATCATATTTGCGTCAGATATAATATAGCTACAGTCGACCCCTAACATGTTGAGCATTGTAGTGCCTTGTCACAATAAACTTCAAATAATCAAGGATGCCAATTTAAAGATAATAAAGGTTCTATAAGTATGCTCAACATTTTTATGGGAAGAAGGTACTCAATTGGTAGGTGATATTTTTAAATACTTTCTAATGTTTATAGGCAAGGTCCACAATGGAGAGATTTCCGGACTAAGGTAAATCCAGCGTTGCTGAAACCAAAACTGGTGAAAATCTATGCGCCCGGTTTGGGTGAGATTGCCGAAGAGATGGTGGGGCGGTAATTTTATTCGATAGTTACTTAGTTAATTGTTATAAAAATATTTAAAAAATCGAGCTTGCTTTTCAAGCTCTCATAATGCATTTTAACGAAAGGGTGGGAGCACCACTTCTAGCCGTTTTTGTCACTGTTCTGAATGAAAAGTGATAGATGGACAATAGTCCCATGTCACAGTTGTATTTAATCATACTAGAAGCATAATATATAGGTATTTTTTTAGTATGAAGTTATTTGCATTTAATCATCGTTTTCTAAACAGATTTGTAACCAGTCTAAATTAAAAACACAACAGTATCGTAGAATCTAGATTCGTAAGCACTATCATTTGTGTAACTCATCAGGTTGATAAGACTAAATAAAGAAAGCGATTACCTTCAAAATAACTTCGACCTTGAAATAACCAAGTGGTCACTGGAATCCTTGGGTCTGGTCAGCCTAGGGACGAGGCTTGGCTGCCTGCAAGACGACCTGAAAGAGAACCACCCGGCAAGCCAGCTGATTAAGTGTGCCAAGGACATCATTGAGCTGTCATTTAAGTTGGAATTCGTGCCAAGTTTATGGAAATACTTCGCGACACCTAACTTTAAGAAGCTTATGAAGACTTATGATTTACAGTGGGAGTAAGTATGGCGTTCAGTCGTTTACTAACATTTTCCTTCGATTAGTATGTTTTACTTAAGTACCTAAAAAGACAACGTTTTTATTGAAATTACCTATGGCAATGTTTGTATGACGGGGAATGCTCCGTGAAATTGTTCGGAATGATCGCTGCCGCATCTTACCACCATCATCCTACGCGACAATATTTCCATCCTCACCACTTAGATGGTTGACAGGCCACAACTGTGCGTTTTGCTAGAAATTTGCTGCCTCGCACGACTGAAATGTGGAATTAATTGTGGCCTGCAGTATTTCCGGACCGTTGCGCCCTTAAAGCTTTTAAGAAAAGAGTGTACGCCGCAACGCACTTGTGACTCCTCTGGTGTTGCAGGTGTCTATGGGCGACGGTGATAGCTTACCATCAAGTGATCCGTCTGCTCGTTTGCCCGCTATAACATAAAAAACCATTTCACATGTTGTGTAACAGCTATTTCTTGTAATTCAAATGTTATATTTATTATTTTATATTACAGTTTAAGCGCAATGTATATAGACCAAGCTAAGAAACTGATACAAGAAAGAGGCAGTGACGTGCCAGAAGAAGACAAATCTATACTTGAGAAATTAATTGCAATTGACGAAAGAGTAGCTATTCTAATGGCTAACGAAATGTTAATGGCTGGCATTGATACAGTAAGTCGTTGGTCCATGTTCAATGATAAATGGGCCAATCTATAAAAACCGTGCCCCCACTTTTTTCTGAATTTGGAAATTGTATGTTTTTTTCTACTCAGAACTGGACAAAAACTTGATACTTTTTTTCTCCTATCAGGATAAATAGCAGTCATGTCTGATAATGTGTATACAATTGCGAACCTTTTTCTTGAAACATAAGTTCCGAAATGTACGTAATACATATTTTAGACGTAAATTGTACTCATGATACCCCTCACTTTCGGGTACGGTTCTTTGTAGAATGGCCCAAATACAGATTAAAAAAATAAAAATCATGAGCCAATTATTTTTTTATTAGTCGCCTGCGCTATGAGAGGGGGGTGGGGCGTTAAGTGTAGGGACAAAGGGGTTGGAGACGACTCAGCTGAACGGTAAAATAGCGGCGCGCAAATTAATACGTCTACTAGTAAATGCCATCTAAATTGTAACACGACGCGGACGTTTCACTTACAGGTGTCGTTCACCGTCACTAGTATTCTATATCACTTGGCAATGAATCCGAACGCACAGAATAAGTTGAGGGAAGAGATCCGGGCGAAAGAGTCAAGGCGTTATCTGCGCGCTTGTATGAAGGAGTCACTGCGGATTTGGGCAGTTGTGCCTTCGAATCTGCGGCGGACGAGTAAGGAGCATGTCGTTGCTGGCTACAGGATACCGGCTGGGGTACGTATTCAATTATGAACGTATGAAAACGCTCAATGCAGGTCGAGGAAAGGGATCCAGTCGTGAAAGTTACGAGTAATTGAAAAATTTAAATCTGTGGATAACGTCGCTGCTCCCGCAAGTCTGATTATTGGTTTTATGTATACCTAAAGCTTTAAACTATGTGTCTTACTGTTTGTTGTCCTAAATAATTTGAAAAAAAAAAGTCGGACTACTAAGGAACATGTCGCGGCTGGCTACAGGATACATGCTGGGGTCACTTAGGTGCAAGGCCTGATGTACAATCAGTATCACCATGAAAAATACCGCCTATTTTTGACAACGCAAAAAACAATTGCGTTCCTAGTATTACATTTTGCCGCCTCTACAAATCTCCCGCACTAGACACATGGGCGTAAGGTACAAAATTGATTCACTGTTCATTACTTTTCTATTAATACTAGTTCTTGGAGTAACGAAACGGTCAAGCCTCATATTTTGAACAAGGTGTAGAGTTTGTGAAGTTAGGGCTTGTAGAGTTAGGGCGTGTAGAGTTAGAAGCTTGGCTCTACATGAGATCTGATAACTTTTACAGTGCGAGCCATATGATCTCGCCTTGGCAACAAAAAAAATGCTTTTGTTGGGATATATTATTTATAATTATTAACAAAGAGATTAATGAATGTTGATGAAGTGGCAGTTGTATGCCAGGACCGTACCAAGTGGAAGGAGGTAGTCTCTGCCTACCCCGTAATCGGAAAAAGGCGTGATTTTATGTATGTATTAACAAATACATGACCTTGAATAATTACGTAAATTAACATAAAGGAAGTTTCTTTTTACATTATCAATATTTGCTTTTATTTCGATAACTGTTATCTTATCAAATACATAATCGAACACTGCATTTATATTTTGTCTTTGGTACTCACGTTATCGCATTACAATGGTAACTCTATTCTATCTTATCGTGAAAGTATAAAAATAACTTAGAATTTTTCGTTTCAGATTGACGTGATTGCACCCAATGAATACCTATCAAAGCTAGACAAACACTATCCACGAGGAAAGGAGTTCCTACCGGAAAGATGGCTGGTTGAGAAGACGGACCCTCTGTACTATGGCAACGCTCATCCCATGGTGAACGCCCCATTCGGGATAGGTGTACGATCTTGTATCGGAAGGAGGATTGCCGAATTAGAGATTGAAGTGTTCCTTAACAAATTATTAGACAAGCATAAAGTTACTTGGACGGGACCTCCCATTAAAGTTGTTACGAAAGTTGTCAATTCGTTTGCGAAGCCGTATTATTTTAAGTTTGAGAGTGTTGAATGATAATTTTAAAATATTAAAGTAGATTAAATAGGGGCGTGAACTCTGGTTGCATTTGATTAATAAAATCAAAGTAATTTTATATTGTGTTTGTGTAACTCTTTTCTAAATTGAAGCCGAAAAATAAAAATCTTAATTAATGCTGTAATGGCTTTCTGTATTTAGCCTGAATCCACACTCTGTACATAGTCAACATCTTCCCTCTATTCACTTGTAACCTCCTGTCGATCAAATTCTGCTCTTCCTTGAACCCGGCTGTTGTGAACAAATTCGTTATTCCTTCCTGTGTGAAGAAGTAAACCTTAGTTTTGTCACCTCGTGCATAGAAATTGTCGGATATGCAGCGGCCTTTCTTGAACCGAAGTTGGGCGAGGTCGTAGCGACCATAGTCACGGAAAACCACTAGTCCTCCAGGCTTCAAGTATTTATAGATTTGTTGAACTACAGGTGCCATTCTGGAATTCAGAAAATATGTTGTTTAATTTTTTTTTATATATATTTGAAAGATATATAGAGCGCCCTCTAGCTAGGCGGACCAACATTAGCAAAGTGGCTGGCAGGGAGGAGTGGGACATCCGACCGATTTGAGTGGCATGCCAAGCCATGCGAGAGGCCTATGTCCAATTGTCCAGCAGTGGAGGGAGATGGGCTGATGGTGATATTGCCTTCACCATTTGCTAAATGCATCATCAAGTCATTGAATTTCACATTCAGCCTAATTTTCTCTTAAGAGAAGTAAAATAATAACGCGAATGTGCCTTTATTATACTTAAGTCTAGTTACATATAAATCCCTAACTCTATAGATCTACATGATGCTTTGCATTGAATAAGAGCCGGAGAGTGACAAAGACAATTTTTTTATAGCTGCAAAATACAATTTTATGAGAATAAGCAAGACATTTGTCACACTATGATGACATGCTTTGTAAGATACAGATTGGATCAGATCATGGTGTTATCATTAGCATTTCACCACCTAGATGTTTACCACTGGTCTCTCCTTAAAAGTTCCACAGAAAAAATCTCAGCATCCAAAGGCAAGGCAATCCCAATACATCTTCAGATCATTGGGCACTTGAGAACGGGGGACCTCATTAGGCTGTGAAAAAAAGTGTTCTCTAGGTCTATCGGGGCTCTGCCCTATGGTAAAAAACCGGCCAAGTGCGAGTCGGACTCGCGCACCAAGGGTTCCGTACAAAATATCCGCTACAAACGGCCGTATCTATGAAAAACCAGTGTTAGCAGAGCTTTAACTCCTAAGCAAAATGTATGCGGTGTTGAATCCTTTTATATTGGTTACTGACATAGACAGACAGACATAAATACTGGTTTCAGTATTTTTTGTTGTAGCGGCAACAGAGATACATCATCTGTGAACATTTCAACTGTCTAGCTATCACGGTTCACGAGAATAAGGTCCCGTTTTACCCTTTGGGTACGGAACCCTAAAAAAGGGTACTGCTTTGGCTTTAACTGGGATATTGTGATTAATAGAAACCATTAAAATAATTATTGAGAGTGTGATCAAACTGCATTGTTCATTTTCGAAGTTTTTTACAGTCAGAAAAAGGTATCATCAATATAGTGAACTTACTTTCCAGGCTCAATAGCAGACAGAACAAATATGAGCACAATTATATCAATGGAGTTTTCCTCAAATGGTACATTCCACTCGTTCGCAGTTGCATCCAGAACAAACACTTCACATCTCTGTGTGTCGTACAGTTCATTCTCTTTCATTATGTCAATTGCTGTTGGCGAAAAGTCACAGCCATATATGAAGAGGCTCGGGTCTTGGCTGTATTGTAGAATTGGGAAGATTGTGTTGCCCACTCCGCAGCCTATTTCAAATATGTACCGTTTATTAGTGGGATCCAATTCTGTTTTAGACTGCTCTTCCTTCGTACTATCAATATCCTGTTTGACGGGAGTTTGATTTTCAGTGTCAGGGAAAACTCTCTCTGGTGCAGATGTGTTGTCTGGTGCTATCTCTGGAAATTCCGTGAACAGCCAATGTCTGTCTTTGAAGAATCTGAAACACATATCACAGTATATATTAATAATGGCTTAAAATATCATAGCAAAAACTCAGATGGCACTTGAACCATTTCTATTAAGGTTCATTGTTACTAGTTTCAATTAATAGGGAATGGATGATATTTTTAAAAGTGCTTGAATATTTTTTTATGGGTAGGAATAGAACTTCTTATTCACAGAAAAAAGTTACAGATTTTACGGTCCAGTCAAATAATTTTAAATAATTAAACAGTATCTATATCTGCCGTCACAGGGCTATGTCAAAAAACAATATCTAAAATGAGTGGTAACATTGACAGACAATCATAAACTAAAGGTAACTTGAAATTATTTTTGTTTGCCTTCAGTGCTTATAAGTTTTCATCATTTCTTTGGGACTTCATTTAATTTGACAACTACACATTATAACTATAAGGTACCTGCAACTTCATCAGCAGAGGAGAAAAAAATCATTACCCTCTTTTTTCTTCAGTGGAGTAGAGTAAAAGGTATTTTATAACCATCTGTGGATGTCCAGCTACCCATATTCCAAAATATTTGAAATCCGTTAAGCCGTTTTTGGTGTGATTAGGCCACAACAATACTTACAATCATACAAAAAATATATTTTTCGATTCAGTGATAAAAAAATTGTTTGTATCATTTATTTCTTGAGAATATATTCAATGTTCAGGCATTTCATTTTTACAACTTTATACTAGTCTATGCTATTGTATATCTTTGTAATAGGCAATATGTTGCGGATAATTATTTAAATAAACAAGATAAAGTATGCTGTACAAGCATACTCTATGTGCATTCACTCCATTTAGTATCAAATAACAAAATTTCGAGTGTCACAGTCAGCAAACCATATCATCGAAAATTCCTTGCCACTGACACCAGCATCAGCATATACCTACCAAATTTCATTATTCAAAGACTCCAAATATAACATCAATACCTCTTTCTGCAATCACCATTTTATTTTTGAAGGTTCATTTTATTTTATAGCTGTGGCATTTGGGCCACGTCTTATTACTTGGCTGCTTGGCAGTCAAAAGGTTAATACTTAACATGCACTATATTATTATGATTGATTGACCTGGTTTAATTAGTTTTATTGTAGTTCATACCGATTTTGATGTATGCTGTAGAACGCATCCCAGTGCTTATCTGCATTTATGTCTAAATCTTTCAAAACACCTTCTGCAAAAGTGACTTGGGAGTTCTGATCCACTTTCTCTCTAGCTGCTTTCTCTTGTTCTTCATCCCATTCCACATTATCCCTGGAACCACATGTATAGAGCAATTATATAAGGAAATTAACTAGATACTTAATAGACTTAAACAGAAAAATAATTTACTAGGAATACAACAATGCATACCATGCATTGAAAAGATAAATAAGCTCTTTTTGATTATTGTTCAAATATCTACCACCACCAGTGGGCTTTTTCCTGTTTCTTGTTCTTTCCAAATCTTCTATGGTTTTGGCAGAACATTTTAATCTTTTACATTGATTGATAAAGTTGTAAAATACGGTACCACGCGTTATGTTTGAACACATCATCAGCATTTTCAAGAAGCCTGTTGCCGAATTGTGGTCTTTTATCGGTTGTGCTGTCTTCCATTGAAAATATAATCAGAATGAGTGTTACTATGCTCTTTATTCACATTTAACAATAAGAGGTGATTTATAACCTAAACATTACAACAGCAGCACGGCTGTCACTGTCAATGTCAAACGGAATATGTCACATGTCAGTGTCATCTGTGGCGTTCGGAAACAATAAATTTATTTTTATAAACTTTATATTAATCAATGACAAAATCAAAATAAAAATGTAACATAACGTATTTAAACTAACAGAAAAAGAAAAAATAATAGAATTACAAGTTAATAAAGTTTATATTGCATGATATAACTTTGTTTTTTGGTTTTAAAAAATGAACCCTTTATTTCATTATGAATATTTCTGTTGTATGCACATAATTTTTGATCATCCTTTTGTATTTTTAATTTAATCAGATAAGTTTATGTAGGCTTGAACTTGGCTTGAATTGTTTTTTATATAATTCGCAATTTTTGCAGAAGTTGAGTTATATATAATAATAAAACTTTTGAGTAAACTCCGATGACTATAGAGCCATGAGTATATATATTACATTTAAATTAACACATGGAACAGATGGAGTTTACAATGGGTACATAAGTACGACCGATCTCTCAGAGGATCCACTTCCCAGAGGCCGCATCCAAAGAGGTCGGTATACCCGACGTCCTAAGGAACGTGTTTCTTTGATTCGGACGACGAGATCATAGAAGCCACCGAAAGGATGGCTACTGCAAATTCTTCGGATGATGTCTTAGCGCCGACCAGCCTATAGTTTTCCTTTCTATTCTCCTCTACGTCCGATTTTATCTCCCTCTCCAACACGCCAAGTCGACTTGAATCAGTTCGACCCACCTCCGAAGTCGACGTGCGTTGCGCACTGCGTTCCGCCCCAACTCTAAGTGGTATTCACTTTCGTGGGTTAGCGCTCCACCGCACTGAATCTGATTACTGTTAAGAAGGCCTACCTAGTTCAAAGTCAGGTTCTAGAAAAAGACCTTTCATGTGTAATATTGTAAGTTAAGTTAAAACAATATACAAGGCTACCTTTATACACGCGGGGGCCCTAGGGCACTCAGGAATAGGGGGCTCTCGACCATTCAAAAATGGGGGGCTCTGGGGCAATCAATAATAAAATTAGAGACCTCGTTGGACTCTAAAAATAACGGCGTTTAAGATATTTCAGGGCCCCCATGAAGTCGGGGCCCAAGGCATGTGCCCAGAGTGCTCAGTGGTAAAGACGGGCCTGACAATATTAAAATAGCCTATGTCCATTAAGAGTGCTAATGAAAGAGAGATACAATACATATGAAAACCATAACCGTCCTTCTGACCCTGTTTGTCAAGATGTTTAACAAGATGTAAGTTATGTTAAATACAATATCGATCGCTTTGTATCGTACGTAGTAGGCCCTGATATTCAAAGATACACATCGGTTCTCAAGGATACGAGTAAAATTCCATGTAGCCGTTTTTACTATTTATTGGCGTCATAAAAAACGCCCTGATAGATGTTTTTGCGGGTCATTAGAAAAATCCCGCAATAGAACTTATAGAATCTTTATTATAGTTTTTATTTAAATTTATTTGGAACATCAACGGAATAATTAAAAAACTACTCGCAACACTCGCAATAAAATCTGCCAGAACAAAATGCTTAAGTTTAAGTGCTATGGTTGTAGATAGATGATAAGTACCTATTATAAAAGAGGTGTTATGTATAAGTTCAATTTATGTGCCTGATTGATTTAATATACCGTATAATCTGGCTTCATATATGTCGTCAAGGGCAAACATAAATACTTATATGCCAAAACATTCAAAAATATGTACACGCCAACTCTGTCATAGTAATAATGTTTGGTTGGTTTGGATATAGTTAGGCACATTTATAAGATTTTGAGGTTTTTACTTATTGACCCTAGACTGTACATACTCATTGAAAATATAATGCTGTATATTAGAACTTAGGTATTAGAGATGTGCTTGCACAACATGCAATTGATCGCGTCACCACACTCCGCTGTACCTATTTGCCAAATATTCGTGTTACCATTTTCATTTAGCATGGAAAACCAAAGCGATGCATGGAACACAAATATTTGATAAATACGAAGTGTGGCGCCGCCATGAAAGATAAATGTACGGGGTAGGGAGATTGACACGTCACAATAATGTCCCAGGTTTCCATACAGAACTGAATAATTTCCTGAACCGCTCCACTTAGATCTGATAAACTCGAACCGGGGCCCGTAGCTATATTCAGTTACAGTTTGCAACTTCAGGTATCAAGTGTCATGTGGAGTTCTGAAATTGAGTGCAACTGCTCAACTCCAGGGAGTAACTTGCTGATTTTCGTACTCGTAGGTGCATTAGGTTTCTAAAAGCAATATTAATGCGGTAAGTATTCTAATTATAAGCTGGACTGCGAGTGTGGTCTTTCATACATTGGTCAAACGAAAGGCAGTGTATCAACCCGGGTGAAAGAGCACATAGCAGATGTCAAGCACCGTCGGTATAATAGGTCTGCAGTCTGTGAACATGTCATTGACAAACTAAACCACTCAATTAAGTTTGATAAACCTTCTATCCTTGCAAAAGAAAAAAGATATTTTCACAAAATGCTACGCGAGGCTATTGAGATTAAAAAGCATCCTAATCTCAATAGAGAAGATGGGTTGTCACTACCACCAGCTTGGGATCCTGTAATACATCTCATCAAGGAACAAGCGAGACACAGGGCTGCAAAATCATAATTTCCGAACGGTGTACAATATCTTATCTGTTTAAAAAGTAGTTTAATAGTCTGTGTCTTTTAATATATTATAATTAGTAATGAGGTAGCCTGGGAGTTTTTCTTTGTAGCGTTTCTTTTCTCCTCAGTACGCCTCATTTGTGAAATGCTGCTTGGTAAATTATTAGAATAAAATAATTAAGCCCTTCTGGCACATGTGTAACTGTCTTTACAGCTTAGGCCCATTTGGCATGTATGTACACCTTTATTTGTTTTTTCAAAAATGGGTACTTTGCACAAATTGTAACTTTGACAGAGGAAAATACATCTTTTCTCAGTCCACCCGTGACCATGGAAAGCTGGAAAGCTTCCGAAACGTCGGGAACTAAAATGAGATAATATACGCGATATAATCCGTTAAATTGTTTTATTTCAATGAGTAATGATCGCGGAAACAGAAGAAAATATTAAGTATTGTATGTTTGTGCCTATCAAATTTATTAACTAAGAGATAAATGTCATATCCCTGTTTTCTTTGGTTCAGCGTAGTCGGGAAAAAGTATCTTATAATCATGAGTGGGGTAATTTCAAGGAAACTTACGTTCATTGGAAGACATACCTACGTATAAACTTTATAGTACTAAGGTTGGAAAAATGAGTTTAGTATGTTCTCCTGAACACAAATATATGAGACTAGGAATTGCCCACAACTTCCTACGCGGAGAAGAAAAAATCATAACCCCTCTCTACGTCTTCAGCGTAGTCGGGTAAAAAATATCCATAACCATCTGAGGATACCCAACTACTCGTGTACCAAAAAAATGTTGAAATCTATTACGCTGTTTTGGCGTGATGAAGCCACAACGACATATCCAAAAATACAAAAAAGAAACTGTAACCTTATTGTTTTTAAATATCTTCATTGTACAGTCATTTCATTCTTAGAACTTTATAATAGTATAGATGACAAGAGCGTATCTATACTATAAGGGGATAGAAACTGTAACGTCATAGAGGTCACTAAATCGAAGAATATTTTGTCCGGTTTGACTGGCGACTCCAACTGGCGACATGAATAGGTGTTGATTAGCTCATTGCTTTAATATTTTTGACATAAAACCGTACTAACTGGTTTTAAAACCTTGACGCTAGCAAATTTGTCCTCATGCACGAAGCCATTAAACTTAAAAACTGAACCGCACTGAAAAAAATAATTTTTTTAATCTCCGCCATGGTCCCTCTGGATGTCTAGAGGTACCCGTGACCGAAAAGTAGTTGAAATCTGTCCTGTAGTTTAGGCGTGATCTTCAATACCAAATAGACCGTATCAGTTTTTTTGGAAATATCATCAATGTAGGTAGGTAGGTACAGACATTTAATTTTTACAACTTTATAATATGTATAGTATAGACAATACTATAATTCTTAAGATAGCGTTAGATTATAAGGATGCGCGTGTTTTTGTCGCGAGCTTTTATTTAGAACAGGAAGCTCTTACACTTGAGGCGTAAGCTACAGACGGTAAAAGGTCACCGAGCTAGGGTATACGAGTTTTACTTAGAAGTATATTCTGTAAACTTACGAAATGTTCAAAATTCTAACCTCTAAAGAGTCTTGTAGACCGCGTAGAACTTAACAACTACAAGTCTGTGGGGTCACTCGGAAATCTCAGTCATGCGAAGATCGTATAGCGCCGACCCAATTACTCAAGTATAGTTTAACTCGAGAGTAAGGAGGACAGCACTATACAATCTCCAAATTTCGAACTTCGTAACTCCACTGGCTCTTGTAGTGCTTCGAATTATATAATATCTCATGAAATACCGCAACAAACTTTCAGAAAACTGGAGAAACTTGTTGCGACAACTATGAGTTCTATTAAAATGTTATTTTAACATAAGCAGTATAAGCACTAACTTTCAGATTGTATCTTCAGACTGAAGAATTATTTTATTCCAGTATCATCTGATGATAAGTGACTACGGGGACGAAAATGTAGAGTTATATAAAAGGCTCAGAATGATGAGTATGAGTATGTAGATATTGTGAACCTGCAGCATAACAATTTTGTCCAACATTTCGTACAGTTTCAAACAGGCAACACCGCGGGAGGAAGCTAGTACGAGACAAAACAACGATACAGGTTACTTCGTTCAAGTGACAGGCACGACAGAGCCGTATTGTCATCGAGTTTGGAGTTCCCAGCATTAGTTTGTTGAACGCAGGCCTATTTCAGCTGGCAAACGTTAAGCCTTCAATTGCACATAACAGTTGATCA
The DNA here is from genome assembly GCA_905404275.2 of Hedya salicella. Classification (NCBI taxonomy): domain Eukaryota; kingdom Metazoa; phylum Arthropoda; class Insecta; order Lepidoptera; family Tortricidae; genus Hedya; species Hedya salicella. Next base: position 11,388,266 of record FR990108.1, read on the forward strand.
ACTATTACAGGCTAAGTTCATATATCTGGATATGATGTTCAGCCATTGATATAACTAAGTATGTGCTTACATAGCCAGAAAAGCAATATAGGATAACATACAAGTAAAGTTCAAGTATTAGGTATGGTTAAAATAGGGATGTTGACTGTTTTCAAATAAACATAAAATTTTGATGCGAAATGGTAGTTTTAATGATAGACTTCCTAAAAAAAAGAGTTTGCTACCTTAGTGTGTAAAGCTTGTTTTCTGAGCCTTTAAAGTTGGGTGGTAAAGTCCATTTTGAAGTATGAAATTATCAATAACTAATAATTTTCTTATGAAACCGTTTCGATAGACGTTTAAGCCCTTAATTTCCCTATACAAGGTAGTGGACGATGTGACGTCATACCTAGAGCGTTTTATGGGAAAGTACAAAATATACAAACCTGTGACCTTCACTTTGTCGTATCTCGCGGAGTTTTCATAAGATTGAAGTATTTTTTTACCAATATTTTTATTATTGAAAGGTCGTTCTATAATATATCACATTTTTTTTTACAAATGTCTACATCCCTATTGCGTGTCATATACCTAGGTATACCTACTTTTCCACCATTTGATCACCATCAATCTGTATTAGACAAATAACAGTTTTGTATTTATTTTTAATCCTGAATGATCAAAAATACTATCTTCGCACTCATTTAGGTACATAAAATTTATTTATTCAATCAATCAATCAATCAATCAAAATATTCTTTATTCAAGTAGGCCTAGTAACAAGCACTTTCGAAATGTCAATTACATGAGAGTGAATGTTTGCTGGGAGACATACAATATGATCAGATCATTTAACTTAAGTATAATATTATTGATAAAATCATCATTTTAAAAATTAAAATAATCAATGAGATAAATCCCAAAAGGATTGTCAATAAAAAAGAAAACAATAATAATCTAGAATGTGTCTAGAATAAAATTCTAAATGTCAACAGTAGATAAAACAATTAAGATTAAAATAATAATAATACCTTAGGTATTCGTTAAAATAATTATACATATACCTACATGACACTATACTTAACATTTGGATAAAATCCGAAATATAATCGGAAAACGTTAAACATCTTTACTTTTATAAAGTTGTTAAAATGAAATAACTGTATACCATTGAAGATATTTTCAAAAAAATATTGTAACTGACTATTTGGAGCTCTACTTAAATAAATAAAAAAATGTTTTTTTTTTTGTATGTTTGTATCTGTCGTCGCGACTTCATCACGTTTCAAATATTTTTGGTACACAGGTAGCTGGGTATTTACAGATAGTTATAGAATACTTTTTAACCGTCTACATATTAAAAAATAGGGGCAATGTCTTTTCTCCTCGACGAACGAAGCTGCTGGCACCTTCTAGTACTTATAGTATAATAAGTAGTTATAGACGAGATATCCATGTGCAAATTGGTCAGCTTTTAGTTAAATCTGCTTCAGGTTGTGTCCATCGTAAAGCAAATAGAACTTCAAGAAATATATCAATAGTAAAAATATAATATTGTATGTATGTCAACACTTTATTGCACAGTAACCAGTTAACAGTGCAATCAACTTAGGCAAACCTTGATATTTATATATAGGTATGGTAATTAACTGACTTTTACGCGCTTGTGCTAAACGTTTCTAATAATTTTCCTATCCCATTAAGGTAAGAGTTTCACTGACGTTTCGCAGGCAAACTGTCATTATATGGAACACGTCGCAACAAGTGATGGACAAACAGAAACAGCGAGGCTGTTAATGCACAAGCCGTGTATGGAAAAACCGCTTAGGGCGTCTAAAGTTAGGAAAGTTTACGTGGTGTTTTATTCTTTTGTCCTGAGAAATACGACAAACTTTTCCTTCACTGGTTTTGCTAGGGACGTCTACTATGTTTCAAGTTTTTGTTTTAAAGTATTAAATTAGTATTTTATCTTTTAACTAGGGTAAATGGCCTAATGTTTGACATCCTAATGACAAACATTAGGCCCTAATGGGTCAGTGTTTAAACACTGAGACATTTATACTATAGGTAATTTTGAAAACATTTGTAAGATAGTGTCTATGATTTGTATATTATTGTATTACTAGCTTCTGCCCGCGACTTCGTCCGCCTTAAATTCGTTTATCGCGGATAAGGGTATTTTTCCGGGATAAAAAGTAGCCTCAACCCGGGACTCAAACTATCTCCATACCAAGTTTAAGCGTGAAGAGGTAACAGACAGACAACAGACACACTTTCGCATTTATAATATGAGTATGGATTTGGCATAAAGGTATTAATTTTAGCGCCACCTGTTAGTTTAGCAAGGTACTCGATACTCGTGGGCTCGTAACACATGTTTGAGAGAAGTTTGCACCTCCTTCCTAAGTAGCGCGATAAGATTCAGGTGCAAACTTAACTCAACCAAAAGTAGTGGCTCCCCCCCCCCCCTTTTCTACCAGACTGCGCGACGCAAAGGAATGGTAATGTGTTTAGCAGTCTATGTATGTATGTATGTATGTTTGTTCCTATCTGGCACTCTAGAGACCAAACGCGTGGACCGATTTTGATGATTCTTACGGCAATCGATTTGTCTTAACTGTCCAAATGTCACTAAAGACATGAAAATGATGAAAACTTAAAATGGCGATAATGAGACGCCATATTGTGAAAAAGAAAAAAATTAAAATGGACTACTATATTGAGTGGGGTATTAATGAATAGGGATTTAAAAATCATTATTAGGTTTCTTTTATAATTTTTAATTTGGACTTACCAGTTAGGAACTATAACCATTTAAAGTTGGCTAGCAAGGCGTTCTCACTTAATTTTCATTTCATTGTATAGTAATAAATCTATGCAAGCTTCTCAATAACCCCCACAATAAGGATTGCGAAATTGACTGACTTTTATAATTGTAACTAAAAAGTATAAAATAAAAAAAGTAATTAAAAAAACAAAAAACCCGACTGCGTAAAAAACTAAAAAGAAAAAAACAAGTCCAGTACCCCAGAAATTTGTTAATTTATACATACATGATCGATACTGACAATATAACAAATAATAAATTCTAATATGGAACATAGCGATTTTAAACAGTCGGGACCCATTGTTGGGAAGATTTGCGTCGATCTAGATTTCATACGGGTCCTGACTGTTTAAAATCGCTATGTTCCATATTAGAATTTATTATTTGTTATATTGTGAGTGTCGATCATGTATGTATAACTTAACAAATTTCTGGGGTACTGGACTTGCTTTTTCCTTTTTAGTTTTTAACGCAGTCGGGTTTTTTGTTTTTTTAATTACTTTTTTTTAAGGGTTGAATTTTTATAGCGTATAAACTAGCAGGGGATTTTTTCGACCGATTAGTAAAGTTTGCATCAAAATCAGTTCAGCCGTTAACACGTGATGCGCGCACAAATAAACAGACGAACAGATAAACAGACAAACAGACAAAAATTCTAAAAACTGCTGGAACGTGTTCTGTTATCGATTTTAAGTATCCCCGGACAATTTTTTTTCGAATATCTTCCATGTACAGACTTTCGACCCTCTTCAGCTTTATTATATGTATAGATTTATTACCCACCCATTTAAAGATCATTTAGGTCGGAGGCCCTGTGTTGAAGTGAAGTTCTACTACAATTTGGCAGTGTATAGACAAATATTAGGCGACTCTGGGCGCCGCATGCCTAAGGACTTTTTGGGTTCGTTTTGCTCAGAATCATGAGTACTATCGATTTTAACAATTAATAAAAAACCGGCCATGTCGTCGTCGGTCGTGTCGGACAATCTACCGCAACGATTCATACAAAAAAATACACTACAGATAAATAAATACTATATGAAAAAGTGCACTATCTATAGAGCGTATCTCCCACGGCACTTACGCCCTTTTGCTGAGAAGCGCGGTTTTTTGGCAATAGCTTAAAAACGGTATATACGTTGAAAGTGTTTATTAAGCTTTATTTTTATGATTTTTTAAAATATTTTTTGGACATACGGTTTAGAAAGTAGAGGGGTGGGGGCTACAAATTTATGCTATTTTCGAAGTGATTATTTCCGAAAATATCCACTGAATAAAAATAATAATTTAGAAACCTCAAAATGAATTTGGAAATATTGGCTGATTTTTTTTCAGTTTCGGTTACGGAGTGCCCCCCCCTAGATATTTTAAAATGATTATTTAACTATCGCTATAAAACTAAGTAGCGCCTTACAAAAGACTCCCTAGCTCCAAATTTCATGAATATACATCATTTAGTTTTTGAGTAAAATACTTGTGACATACGGACGGATCGACATGACGAAACTAAATGGGGTTCCGCTATTGCCATTTTGGCTACGGAACCTTAAAAATCCGAAAAAAGGGTCAGATTTATGACATGCATAGTTATCGGTGTGATTTGTCATACTTTTTGAGATATTTATTAAACGTGAAATCGAAAGCTAAATGAATAGTAATACGAGCCCAGAAAGTCCATAATCTAAAACACAAATTTTTAAATGCCCTTAAATTGGCGCCCTCGATCTGAACAAACTATAACTGTAAAAATAATACCCTAACATTATTCAAAACTATTACACGCTTTATTTATATGGAGAGGAGATTGGACTTTTAACCCACCACGCGCAACCACGCTCGTCCAGGTGGGTTGGGGGATGAACAGTGAGCCCACTAACTTGATTCGTGAGCGCTGCCGTAACTGATGTGCTTGACATTCCTCCTCCACTGCTCAGAGCTGATACCTTGTTCTGACACCAGGTGGTAAGGACGAAAACAATAATAATAGGAATGTTGACTGTACTCAAATAATAATAAAATATTGATGCAGAATAGGGAATATGCATAATCTTTTCTTTTTGCTGGGGAGACAAATATTTTTTCGAATAACTATAAAAATAACCAAGATATAAGCTATCAAACATTTCGTTCTATCTCTTTCTGGCAAAACAGAATTTAATATGGAGTTTATATGACCGTCGTAGACTGTGACGTAACAGTCTATGTTGGACCTCTCTGTGAAATCGCTGTCTAATTCGTAGTTTAAAATGCCTATATCATGAGTATTTCTTATCCGATTGTAATTTTAATTTCACTTTTTGGAATAGTTTTTACGGTATTTTGATATTTTGTTAAAAAAAGCGATGAAAAAATTTCACCCATGTTCCCTATTGTAGTTTTTATGACATAAATCCAAAAAAAAAACTTTGAGTTTGATACCTACCGGAGCTCGGAGGCGTGGTGTTAGGAAAATTACAAGGGAAGCTAAAGCGTATTCAGTTACACATATTTAAAGAAAAAGGTGGTGATGAGACTTTTCTTGGGCAACCCGGTGAGAATCGGCTTATATGGACGCCACGCGACTGATACCTACATTGAGTATGAAAATATTAATAAATAACAATACCATTGAACGACCCATGAAATGTATGGAACTTTTGTTATGAAACCGTTTCGATAAACGCAAGTTTTAGCATAGCTGCAGAACAAAGTTCTTAATTTCCCCATATAAGGTAGGAAGATGTGACGTCACGCCTCCTAGGGTTTAGTATGGTGCGTTTTTGGGAAAGTCCAAAAACGTCATTCTAACGTTAGTGTATCTCTAACTAGGATCAAGTATCACATGGATGTGACATGCAATTAATAATATCGGGAGGGAAAGGGACGACTATTCACAGAAACCATTAAGAGTGACAGAGACATGGACAAAATGTTTTGTCTTCGTCAGAGTTTCACTTTTTTTTGTTGGGCACATCATGCTTTGACATTATATGTGCTCAACAAAGTAGGTGACGTATGACTAAAACACGAATATCGTTAAAAAATGTAGATATGTAATGAATATATCTGATTAAAAGTGAGTGATACGTGTTACAGATCCTTAAAACAATGGTGCATTGCTATTGCAATTGCATTGTATAATTGGCTGTAAAAGCTGCAGTGAGCGAAAAAGTGAATATATAACATTTCATTCGTAAGTGCAATGTTTTGACTTAGGTTTCGCGTGATTTCTGCAAATATAAATAGAATGCAATAAATGGCCTAGTATAGTCGTATCAAAAGTATTCAGAACATTCAAACTCTACTTACAATCACATATTTAAATAACTTGTTTTATGGTATTGCCCGTCCAAATTCAGTAGTCTTTATTTTCGTAGCTTACTAGGTCTTTACTTGTACTTCCGCCATTTTCAACTACTTTTTTATTTGGCCGCGTTATACGTTTTTAAGGGATACCAGTACAAATATTGGCAAATTTCCCTTAATTAATGGAATTTCGTAATAATGCAACTTTTTGATTTAGTTTCCCAAAAAAGGTTTTAAATTATGTCAAATGTGGATATGTGCAACAGGGCGACTAAATTGGGAACCAACCAAATTTACTCGCATATGCTCCAGACATTTTTTGGAGAATACTCTTCAATACAGAAAAGACAAAGGTGGACTGCATTATCCCTCTAAAGCAGTTATAAAACTATGTGAAATAGCTGAAGAAGTCTACAAAAAAAATAGAATATTAAACGAAAAAGATACGATGCATCATCTTCTGCAGGAATGCTTAAACTCAATTTATTTTCCAAAGATCACGATTATTCGGATAGATCTGTTGTTGATAGCCATTATTCTCTTTGGGTTAAGGGCTACATGCAAACAATTTTTGAATGTTTGATTACACTATGCCACGAAAATTATGAAAAATAAAGACGAATATGTCCGGAATATGTACACCAAATTAATTATATTTAGAGGACATTAAACTGTAATGCATACGTACACTTTTATCTTTGGCGTATAAAAGATGATCTGATTAACATTAGGTAGGTATACGAAAAAAATATGTAGTTATTTTTAATGTTTGTACATTTTATAATAAATAATGAAACCTTAATGTATTTTCTTTACATATTTAATACGGGTATAAAAAGTTACTATAACCTGGCCCTTATAAATTCCTTAGTGTAAAGAATTTCCTTTTGTGTAACGAAAATGTACACTATTTTGAAAACTCTTCATGTTTCCATATGCAAATCGTTTTATTTTCTCAATTAAAGCTCCGCCGTGTACAATAGTTAGTGTAAAAATAGGTGTAGATTAATGTTGCACATTAAATTAATTAGAACCTGGGCGACCGAGCTTTGCTCAGTGGCTGAAACCTATCTAGATAAACTTGGAAGGCAAAACTATGTCTACATACCAAATTTCATCCTATCGTTAGAGCCGTTTCCGAGAAACCAATTATATCTATATTCTATACTATTATATTATAAAGTTGTAAAAATGAAATGTTTGTATGTGTCGTTGTGGCTTCATCACGCTAAATGTGCTAAACGGATTTCAACTATGTTTGGTCCACGGGTAGCTGGGTATCTCCAAGTGGTTATAGGATACTTTTTACCCGACTATGCTAAAGAAAAATAGAGGGGTTGTGACTTTTTCTCCTCCGCGAGCGAAGTTGCGGGAGCCTTCTAGTATATATATGTACAATAATTGCTCGTTTAAAGTAACAGGATTTTTATAGTAAATTACCTTCTGCACGCAACTTTGTCCGCCTATATAAAAAAGTAGTCTATTGTCTCCCCTGGGACTCAAACTATCTGCATACCACATTTCGTCCAAATCGGTTCAGCGCTTAAAGCGTGAAGAGGGAACAGACAGACACACTTTCACATTTATAATATTATAGTATGGATGCGTAAGTGTGTGTAATACCCACTCATATATTATAGTTTTATATATATTATATTAACCGGCCAGCAGCTAGTACTGGTTAAAATGGGGGAAACATTGGTTTACTGTCTCTGACATGTATTTTGTTTCTGTCTTTTACGGGTGTACGCGTATGGCAAATCCATATGATACTTGATCCTAGATCTCTAGGAGTTTTTATGACATTGAAGTAGTTTTTTTCACCATTATTTCTATTTTTGACAGGTCGATCTATAACGTACCATAGAAAAAAGTTGTCATCATCCCTGTAGAAAGGCTATTAAAACTTTATTTCGAATTGAGACAGTAATTAGTAGTAACTTAATATAATATCTCAATTTACTCTGTAAGCACTACCAGTAAGAACACAAAATTAGTATAAGGTGGAAAAGTACGAAGAGCTTACCAGGCGGAGACCCGCATACTGTAGACTCAATTATGTCGCGTCTATTGCCGCTGACAGGCTTATTTAGTGCCCATGCACAAAAAACTGCACTTTGCTCATTTCATTTAGTCAGAGAACCTATTTAAGTACTAACTTAAGAAACTTATCAAGACAATTTTACTTAATAATCTTCTGAAAATAATATACACCGGTTAGCTCAGCGGGAGTAACGTTGCCTGCGAAGATGAAGGTCCTTGGTTCAAATCCCGGTAAGGGAAAATATTTGTGTGATGATGATGAGCATCAATATTTGTTCTTGAGTGTTGGATATGTTCTATTTATATAAGTAAATAAACACAAGTCGTATTGAGCTTACTATGGGACTAGTTCGATTTCTGTTAAAATTGTCTCGTAATATTTATTTACCTTATTTAAGACCGTTCGTTCGCGGAGGAGAAAAAGTCATAACTCCAGACATACAAACAATTTTTTTTCTTTATCAGTGATCTCCAAAGAGTAACGATAATTTTTTGAAAATATCTTCAATGTACAGACGACATTTCAGTTTTACAACTTGATCTTATTTAAGACTAGAAGGTGCCCGCAACTTCGTTCGCGGAGGAGTCCTAACCCCTCTTTTTTTCTTCAGCTTAGTCGGGTAAAAAGTATCCAACCATCTGGAGACACCAAGCTACCCGTTGATACCCAAAAATAATTGAAATCCGTTTAGCCGATTTGGCGTGATGAAGCCACAACGAAACATAGGTACAAACATACAAAAAAAAAACGATTCAGTGATTTCACGTAACTAAGTAAGTTAAATAAATCAACAGCACAAATAAATATTGAACACCAACAAATCTGCTGAACTGCAACCTCGAACACTAAGTCACAAACTATAAACATTACGATATACCGTAGGCATCAGGAAAGTCTATTTCTAAACTAGACAAGACACCCCCTCCATTAGAGCGGGGGTGATGGTGGGGGAACAAACAATCCTCGCGGATATTGAACGAAGATGCGTTAGGAAATGCAGCCCCGCCGGCTGCGTGGCACGGAGCGTTCCATCCCATTGCATGCGAACCTAAGTGTGAAGATTATGGAGCTGCCGGTTATATTAAAACTGGAACGATTTATGAACGGCCCCGTTTATTGGAGATGAAATCGCGTTATAGGTTCGCCTCTTTATTATATGGCTAGTCTTTTAAGTCACGTGTTGCATTTGTGTTCTAGCACGGTCTGTTTATTCTAAGCTACCTACCGAACGCCTTCAATTATAATTGGAAACGGACTAATAGGGTACTTGACTGATAAATCAAATTAGCTCTTTTTATGAACTGTAAAAACGCTCAGAGAGTAGATGTTGTAAAGAATGTACCTATGTGTGTAAACACTTCATTGTACATAATCACCAATTATAAATACAAAGACGAACCTATTCTTATTAGGGATCTCTTCTAGTTGACCTATGAACAAAGTGAAGTTATAAACAATAATGCATTACAATAAAATAATACATTTAATAATTCATGTAAATAATACGGACCTAGATATAAACGGTATTCAACCACTTCACAGATCATCGGAAAGCCACTACTTATTCAATTTACTCTTGAGTGATGCCACAGACTGTGACTGTCTAATAGATAACGGCAGCTCATTCCACAATTCGGTTAGTACCGCAAAAAACTTGGAATATGTCCGCGTCTTGTTATTTAGGTGGATTTTTGATGACGTTATTACAATGGTCAATAACTAAAAACAAGGAGACAATTTGACTATATAACAGTATGACGTCATTATCAAATTATTATAAGTAGTCAAATTGCCTCCTTATTTTTAGTTTCTGACCATTTTAAATCTGCTAAAAGCGTAAAAATAATTGTTGATTGACGTTTTCTCCGTTTGTATAAAAATTGCGTTTAACCGTAAGTGTTTCAATTATATCAAATGCAGGTAAGAACACAATTTGACAGTGTCGGCCATTTAGACATTTAACTTCCGTCAATTAATAATTATGGAAAAAAATATTTTAAAATATATCACTAACTCGAGTCATATAATTCATGCCCCGCTGACCAAAAGTTACAACCAAGTAAAATCTTTTTACAGTTTTTTTTTGGCAGGCGTAGTGACGAACTCTAACGAAGAAATTTAATTTACGAAAATCGAATGAGTACTTATGTGAGAACAAATTTGCACATGAATAGCTAAAGTGAAAATAACACGTAAGTAAAATTTAAGGTTCGTGAACAACGACTAATGTGACGGTTCAGTTAAATGCCTTACCGATAAAATCCTTCTTCTTCTGAGTCGTTCAGTCTTGACAGAGTGGTCGTGGTCATGGGGAGTCGTCTGCTTTTTCCACTGCTGCCTTCGCCAATCTTCTCCATAGCTTCCTGTTGGTTGCATGGCGCGCGCATTCTGCCACAGGAGTCTCAGTGACTGATTTGATGGTGTCTGTCTATCGAGTTGGTGATCGGCCACGAGGTCTGCTACCTTCCACTCTGCCCTGAATCACCAGCCGCTCCATTGAGTCACTTTTGCGGGTAACGTGTCCAAAGAATCTGAGGATTCGTAACTGAACAAGCGACGAGAGACGCTGGTCAATTTTTAATTCCTTTAGTATGGACACGTTAGTCCGTCGAGCGGTCCAGCTGATACCCAACAAGCGCCTCCAACACCACATTACTAGGGCGTCGATCTTGCGTCGATTCTTCATCCTCAAGGTCCATGTTTCCGCTCCATACAAAAATATCGGAAAAACCAGGCTGTTCATAAGGCGTATTTTGGTATTTTTCGTGATTCGGCGGTCTCTCCATATCTTGTCTAGCCTTTGCGCAGCGGATCGTGTCATGGCGCAACGTCGTTTAATCTCGTGGTCACAACCCCCGCTATTGGTGATAGTGGATCCCAAGTAAATGTAGCTGCCGACAACCTCACAGTTGGCAATGGGTGAAGTATCTGGATTGCTTTCTTTGGCTCTATCAACTATCATCACCTTTGTTTTTTCGCGGTTCAAGGCGAGTCCAAACTCTAGGCTAGTGGTTTCGAGCATCCGCAGCATGTTACTGATTCCGTCCTTGGATGAAGCCAGAAGCGTTGTATCGTCAGCATACCTCAAATTAGATATGTTCATACCTCCGATCGATGCACCTTTATCCCATTTTTCTAGAACAATACGCATAATGTATTCGGTGTAGATGTTAAAAAGTAACGGTGATAATATACATCCTTGTCTGACACCGGCTTGTGTTTTAAAGGATTCAGAGTCTACTCCTTCCAAGCGCACACATGCTGTGCCGTCCTTATAGAGCCAGATCAGATGTACTAAGTGGCGCGGAACGCCTATCGCAAGCAATACTTCCCATAATTTGGACCAGACAACGGTGTCGAAGGCTTTGCTAAAGTCGATAAAACAGATGTACTATCAACAGCATAATTGCATGTACATGGCAAAGACGATAATCGCTTGGCTGTCTTAAGATGCTGAGAGCACGTAGCTCTCAGCATTGCATGATGGTTACAAGAAAATAAACTAGATGGCGTTGTTATCAAAACGAACAAAGAATTTAATGCTTTGTTTGTTGATATCTAAGTCACTAAAATTCTTCTGTAATAGAATAATCTACTACATGGATGAAATATAATTACTATTAAAAAAAAGCTTCCACTGAAATTAAAACGGCACCTGTATTTAACTTTTGGAACACGCTTCTTTTTAACCGACTTCCAAAAAAGCAGGAGGTTCTCAATCCGTCGGAATGTTTTTTTTTTAAGTAAGGATACGCTTGAAGTAAGACGATAGTAACAATACGCTTGAAGGATTTATCTTTCAAGCGTATTGTTACTATCGTAACAGAACAGAGTCACACTTTGTTTCTTCATGAAACTACGAGGTTTTTAAACATACTTATCTTCATCCACACTTGATTAGCATACGTGATGACGTGAATATTACGGCACTATACTTTAGTAAAAATAATATAATAAGTAAGGTGGAACTTTATAATACCCTCCTTTGAAAAGTACTCTACTTTGGATGAAAATCTCCGTAAAAATTTGCGTTGCTAGTTGTTTGAAAGTCATCAAGGATGAAAATCTAGTATAATATCATATACTCGTAATATGAAGAGATAGTCAATTGATACATAGACTAGGCTGAAATAAAATAATCATTGTTTGTGCCTGGACCTTACCTGAATATTGACTATGCACACACATAGACATAGACTATGTTTACACTTATAGCAATCGAAATACTGATTCAATATTAGTATTATTAAATTATATAGTTATTACAAGAAAATTTACAATTGACTGTGTGTATTCATAAAAGGTAAGGTAAAAGAAAAATAGTGACAAGTTCTCTTATAATGACACTCGTCAAAAGTAGGGTTTTTTATTTTTTTATTACAACCAATTAATAACTATCTATACTTACAACTAGAAATAATACAACTTTGAAATGAAAAAAAAAAACTATTTCTTACACAATTTTTATTTAAGATAAATAACACAATTTATTAATATATAATTTAAGTAAAATCTCTTCTTAAGATTTTGTTGAGGGTATAGCTTAAGTATTCATTTGCAAAATTGGAAAGAGGATTGAAGCTACCCTTCAACAAAACAGTATTATAAGCGAATACAATTAATTACAAATCTGAGACTGGTTATGATTGTAGGCGAACGCACTCTAGCATTACCTTTTACTGTTTTACTAACTTATCATTTCTTAACAATTCAAAGACTGAATGATGAAAAAAAAAATCGTAAAATATTGTCACAAAATTGCGTATATGCAAAAAAAACAATATGTGATTGATTTCCGTTTAGTAGTTTAAAAATGTAGTTATTTACTATCATAGTATAGTATAATATAAAAATAAAATATACTTAACGCAATGACGCCCTGTTTAACTACTAATAAATATCAGTGTAACCCTATCTCCACTTACTTCTGTCCTTAATTAGTATAGCCACAGGTTTTCAATGGGATTTAAATCTGGTGATCTAGCAGGCCATGAAATGATATTTATGTTATAACGCCGGCAAAAACACTCACTCACACTTTTGGAACGATGTATAAGACAATTATCCTGCACAAATGAAATTATGGGTAATTCTTCCTCCGGATACACATTTCGAATCATGGTCTCCTCCAGCACATTGACGTAATCAGCAATTAGCCCGACTGGGCACTCTGACGAGTTCTCCCGGGTCAGCCCCGCTCATCCAACTCCACATATTCACTGTAATGCGACCAGATTGCACATTGGGCACTACGTGATCGTTATTATAACGCGTATTATTTCAACACCACAAGCTTAAACGTCCGTGTTGACTAGTGAAACGTTTTTTCGTCAGTGAAAATGACATTACTTCAATCGGCATTTTAGTATTCTCGAGCAAACTTTAATCTCGCTTCTTTGTGCTGTGGAGTCAGCGAGGGTTTGACTGCATGCTTGCGAGGATGTAAACCCTCACTGTGTGGAGAACACGGTGAACAGTGTCCACGCCTGTGTTAAATGAACGGGTGTAATGGGTTGTTGGTGGAAAACCATTTTCTTCATATTCCTGGACCATGCTTTGACGCCGCTGTGCGCTTATAAGTCGAGGTCTACCGGTCCTTTGGCGGTGCAGATCCTATATGATCCTTCCCTTGTGAATTGTCGCACCCATAACACTACTGTTTTCCTCTGTAACAATTTTCAGAAATGTATAATGATTATTAAATTAGCATACAGATATCACAAATATAAAAAATCTAGAAAGAAATGTAAACAATAATACTAACGCTTACGCCGGTTCCTAGTGCAATTTCTGTAAAAAATTTGCCTTGACTATGCAAAGTAATTATTTGTATCATTGTGGTTAAGTCAATATTGCAACGAGAACCCTTTATTACAAAATAAATACTAAAACTCAATCAAAAATAAAATCGAACGGGCGGCAGCCGCAAGGGAACGAACAAACAGTTTCTTTGTATAAAAACTATTACTTCAAATATAAAAGCACATACTTCTAAGTAGTAGGTTATGAGTATACCCATAACCTACTACTTAGAAGTATGTGCTTTTATACAATTGTTGCATCAACAACTATTCAACATGTGACTTAATTATAAATATTTATTTGTTTAAATAATAATGTTTGTTTAAGCAGCTGTTAATTAATCTCAGTAATAAACAAAAAAAAAAAGCTATTAACACTAAACGCATGCTTTGCAAACGTAGGTGAATAGAGATTACAAATGCTGTTATAAATTTCATCCACGTTGAATATGGCTTGATGGCTAAGGGGTTTAATGAGTTGATCTATAAGACGAATGTTCCGGGGTCAAATCCTCTCGAACGCGGTAAGGGAAAAAGCGTTTTTGTATTTTGTGTTTGAATTAGCAAAATCATCGATGGCTTTGGTTATGACACGGGTGAATCTAAGTAATATTTAATTGAAGAAATTGCATTCAAAAATACTGGATTCTGAAAATACGTTCCATAATGTAAATTGGATATGTGAGTGACTTGCCGTGTGTGTTTGGCACTCGTAAGTTCAGCCGAGATTTTTTTTTAATATTTTGATGTTATCAACGCCATCTAGTAAGATCTTATGCAACCAATGTAGTTACCGGATAGATGGCGTCTCGTTTCGCTGCAAAGCAAACTTTCTGACAAATGTCCATGCAATTATGCTGTCCAGTGTACAGCTTTTTATTAAACTCTCGGGCCTTTTCGATGATTTGTCTCAAGATGAGTAATTGCTCCCGAGTTCCTCGGCCTTTGATAAAACCTGCCTGTTCTGGTGCAATTTCGCTGTTCAACCTTAATGCCGTTCACCAACATCTTAGGACGGTAATGCCAGCCTTGTTTTTCTTTACGGAGACGCAAATATTAACCCCGGCTGACATCTCGTATCAAAACTATCCTGGATACAGTCTGGAGCACAAGTTGGTGGCTCGGGCTGGGGTGTGTAAGTTTGTACGGGATGATATTTGCTGTCGCCGTCTGGGCACTTACGAAGACAGGGACCTGTCATTACTTTGGGCAAGCGTTGATCATGGAGGCCACACCCGTGTCTACGTCTGTCTCTATAGGTCCCACAGTGGAGACCCGGAAACTGATCATCTTTTGAAGCGCATCCAACAGGGACTTGATGAAATCCTCCAGCGGCTCCCCTCAGCGGAGTTGGTGATCCTTGGAGATTTTAACGCCCACCACACTGACTGGCTTGCATCCATGTGCACCGACTATACTGGGAGAGCAGCTTCGCTGCGACGTATGACCTCAAGCAATTAGTGAACGGTCCCACCAGAATAGCGGACATAGAAGGTCATACTCCTGCTCTGCTGGACCTACTGTTGACCACGCACCCAGGTCGGTATCAGGTATCGCGTCTTGCTCCCCTGGGAACATCAGACCATTGCCTCGTCCGTTCCGTATCCAATTTGAGTTCAACGAATTATTCTAGACCACCTGGGAAACGCCGTGTATGGCATTATGGGTCAGCAGACTGGGATGGATTGCGGGAGTTTTACGCTTCCTACCCATGGAAGCAGCTCTGCTTCTCTTCGGACGATCTTGACGACTGTGCGACATCCGTAACTGATACGATACTGTCGGGTATGGAATGTTTTATTCCAAGCTCGGTGGTCCGTGTCGGTGGTCGTTCTCAGCCCTGGTTCGACAGGTCTTGCACGGAAGCTCGTAACGTTAAGTGTGAAGCGTACCGGTCCTGGGCTGCTGCGCAGCGTGTCAACGATCGAAACATCTCTGAATTGAAGAAGCGTTTTAACGCTGCCTCCAGGTACTGCAAAAAAACGATTGCCACAGCAAAGTTTGCACATACCCGCAAGATTGGCGAGAGACTAATTGGTTTCCCTTCTGGGACTCGTGCCTTTTGGTCTCTCGCCAAAGCGGTTCAAGGGAATTTCTGTCGAGCCTCTTTGCCCACTTTGCACAAATCTGATGACTCACTGGCCCATTCCGCAAAGGAGAAAGCAGATCTGCTATGCTCTACATTTGCGTTGAATTCATCTCTTGACGACGGGGGTAGCACACCACCTACTACCCCGTGTTGTGGGCACGTCATGCCAGAAGTTCGAATCACGCAAAGCGTGGTAAGGCGTGCTTTATTTGCCCTCGATGTCAACAAGTCTAGTGGGCCAGACGGCATCCCGGCCATTGTGCTTAAGACGTGCGCTCCAGAGTTGACTCCGGTTCTAACGCGCATATTCTCTCTCTCCTACTACTCGGGGAAAGTCCCGACTTCGTGGAAAGTAGCCAATGTTCACCCTGTCCCGAAAAAGGGTGACGGCACAGACCCGTCCAACTATCGGCCTATTGCGATCACATCCTTGCTCTCCAAAGTGATGGAGCGCGTGGTAAATAACCAGCTCTTAGATTACCTTGAAGAGCACCAGCTTATTAGCGACCGACAGTATGGCTTTCGTCACGGTCGCGGCGCTCGTCGTCTCACTCATCACTGGGCTGCTGCCATCGAGAACAAGGGGGAGGCACTAGCAGTTGGTTTGGACATCTCAAAGGCCTTTGATCGAGTCTGGCATAAGGCTCTTCTGTCGAAGCTCCCATCATACGGGCTACCTAAGGGGTTATGCACGTGGATCGCTAGCTTTCTTTCCGGGCGGAGCATACAAGTCGTTGTCGATGGGGTATGCTCGGACTCCTTATCCGTTAATGCTGGCGTTCCCCAAGGATGTATCTTGTCACCCACCCTGTTCATCCTGCATATCAATGACATATTACAGACCTGTGATATTCACTGCTATGCGGATGACAGCACGTGTCATAGTCACTACATAGGCCGTGTTAACATGTCCCCCGAACAGCTGGAAGATTGCAAAGTGAAACTTGTGTCTAAAATTGAGAACACCCTAGCGGAAGTCTCAAATTGGGGCAAACGCAACTTCGTCCAGTTTAACCCCAGCAAGACACAAGTCTGCGCGTTCTCCGCAAAGAAAAAACCCTTCGTTTTAGCGCCAAAGTTTCAGAGCATTCCTCTTACCATCTCCAAAAGTATCGAGATACTCGGTGTCGACATTACGAATGAAGTCCAATTTCGAGGCCACCTGGAGAACAAAGCCAAACTGGCTTCTAAAAAGCTCGAGGTGCTCAACAGAGCGAGACAGTACTTCACACCGAGTCACCGGTTTTTACTCTACAAAGCTCAGGTTCGACCCCATATGGAGTACTGCTCTCATCTCTGGGCCGGAGCGCCCCAATATCAACTTCTCCCCTTGGACTCCATCCAACGTAGGGCAGTTCGTATTGTCGATGATCCCGAACTGACAGACGGCCTAGAACCACTTAGCTTCCGGAGAGATGTTGGCTCTCTGTGTTTGTTCTACCGTTTGTACAATGGGGAATGTTCTGAAGAACTTTTTGAGTTGGTGCCACCGTCACGTTTCTATCATCGCACCTCCCGCCTCAGAAACAAAGTACATCCCCACTATCTGGATGCTTGGCATCCAAAAAATAAACGGGCATCACGCTCATTTTTACCACGCACTTGCAAGTTGTGGAATAACTTTCCCCCTGAAGTATTTCCAGAGCGCTATAACATGGGATTCTTCAAGAAGCGAGTTAACAGGGCTCTCAAAGGTTGGCAAAATATGGGCAATTTCTCCGGTGTTGCACATATCCATGGGCGACGATGACTACTTTCCATCAGGTGGCTCGTCTGCCCTTTTGCCACTCATTACATAAAAAAAAAGTAAGCTTGAAGTCTGGTATTTAATATATGCAGAAGAATTTTGCTGCTATGAGATAAAAGGGAAATCAGACGATAATGATTGCACTTTTGGTTGATCCCTTTTTATGGAGAGGTATAAATAATGACTTTGCCCATTCCTTCGGCCATTCTCCAAACTTCCAGATCTTGTAGCAGATGCAGTGCATTATATCTACTCCGAAGTCTCCCATAGCTTTGATAACCTCTATGGGTATCTCGTCAGTGCCCACTGCTTTACCGTTTTTGAGATGATTTATAGCGGCTCCTATCTCATCCTTTAATATGGGAGGTTCCCTATTTTCTACGTCTAGGGTAGTAGGATTAAGTACACTGAGAGCCGAACTTCTGCTAGAAAATAATGAACGACAGTAATCTCGCCAAACATCTGCGATCTCCTTAATCTCCGTCACGACAACACCTTCGGAGTTTTCAATAGCCCAGGTCTGGTTTAAACTGTCTGGTTATAGTCTTTATCTTCATATACAAATCCCTAGTCTCATACTTTTCACTATGTTGTTCCACTTCCGTACAGATGGATTTTAGAGCTAGATTACGGTCTCTCCGACAAGCTGTTTGAATTTTGGCTCCGTAATTGTTTAGTTCTTGAATGCTGCTGCCTTCTGCTTTCAATATCCTGCGATCTTCAACTAATTCCCAAGTCTCATTTGACATCCAGTGTTGTTTTTTGACTTTGGACGATTTTGGTTGAGACTGGTCTACAGAGTCTACTATCAGCGTCTTAGCTTTTTGCCACAGAACTTCAGGCGATTCATTTGAGTTTGAGGACCATTGTTGTCTTTTGTCCTGAAGTATTTTCTGAAACGACTCCTTATCTTGAATCTGTAATCGCTTTGAATTGCTCTTTTTGATTGAATTGCGTAACTTTAACTTCAGACTACAAATCAGGAGTTGATGATCCGTGACACAGTCTGCTCCTGGTAGAGTGTGAGCACTGGAAATCGAACTTCTTCGTCTTTCTCGGATCATTATGTAGTCAATTTGATTTTTATGTAGGCCGTTAGGTGAAATCCAATTCCAGAGTCTCCTTGGATGATGTTTAAAGACAGTGTTCATAATGGTCAACTCATTTCCCGCAGCAAATTGTATAAGGCGGTCACCTCTGTCGTTCCTGACACCTAGTCCATACTGCCCAACTATGTTACGCAATCCTGAGTCCATTTTAGTGTCACCAACTTTAGCATTAAAGTCACCCAGAATAATGATGAGTTCTTTTTTTGGAATCATGGAAATACAGGTTCCTAGTTGTGCGTAGAAATCTTCAATAATATCATCAGATGCAGTGGAGGTGGGCGCATAGGCCTGTATTATATGGAGCGGAGTGGGTGTCGCACTGAGTTTAATAGATATTAGGCGATCGCTGACAGTATTATAGCCCAAAACCGATTTATTCCATTGTTTGGGAAGAATTATGGCTACTCCTGCAAAGCTATTATCAGCATTCCCTGAGAAATATATAGTGTGTTTCTCAGTATCCAAATAGCCACTCTCTTTCCAGTGGGTCTCAGCGATTCCTGCGATGGTAATGTGATGTCGCACAAGCTCCCGTTCCAAAATGTCAAGCTTGCTTTCTCGAGCAGACCCCGAACGTTCCAAGTCCCTACGCGAGTCTTGTTGCGTAGTTGTAAATTATCTGGATAAAATCCTATGTAATCTTAAATTCCAATTTCATTATAAGACTGTACACTGCGCACTGAACAGGTACATACGTTAATTTATGACTGTCTTTACTATTGTAGATTGTACTTTTTTGTTTTACAAATATCATGATAATAATCACAATTTTTGCAATTTAATTTTCTTTGTTTATAATAATAACGCTAGTGGAGTGATCCACTAATAAATTGCAAAAATTGTGATTATTATCATGATATTTGTAAAACAAAAAGTACAATCTTGATAATAGCGCCACCTCTCGCCGAGCAATGGTACCTGTAAAGGTATCTGCTCGGGGTGAAAGTAACTTCATAGTTCTGCACTAGGCGGCGCTAACGGCTAAAGAGTCGGATGCACCATACAGAGATCCATAAGCAAGAACAGATGACAAAATTCGTCGACTACTGGTGTGGACGATTAGCTCAGATGGTAGAGCGTGCTGCCCCGGTCTGGCTCAAGGCACTGGTTCAAGTCCAGTATCGTCGAAAAAATTTTTCATTTGTTTCTGATCTTTGTTTATAATAATAACGCTAGTGGAGTGATCCACTAATAAATTGCAAAAATTGTGATTATTATCATGATATTTGTAAAACAAAAAGTACAGTCTTGATAATAGCGCCACCTCTTGCCGAGCAATGGTACCTGTAAAGGTATCTGCTCGGGGTGAAAGTAACTTCATAGTTCTGCACTAGGCGGCGTTAACGGCTAAAGAGTCGGATGCACCATACAGAGATCCATAAGCAAGAACAGATGACAAAATTCGTCGACTACTGGTGTGGACGATTAGCTCAGATGGTAGAGCGTGCTGCCCCGGTCTGGCTCAAGGCACTGGTTCAAGTCCAGTATCGTCGAAAATTTTTTTCATTTGTTTCTGATCTTTGTTTATAATATTGTAGATTGACTTTGACGGTAAAAAATAATCGGCATTCACTTGAATGTATCGTTTACCCTGTATTACTGTGTCTAAAACGAATTTTACTTTGACACATTGCCAATTGTAATTTTATCATACATTAATATTATCTGTGCCTTGTGTGACTGACTTATTTACTTTTTTGATTATAAAAATCGTACAATAATGAACATTTTGTGTTCATATATGTGGCTGACTGTACCCTAACTATCTCTATAATTGGACATTTGTTACTGAATGCAAGGCAACCGCGGCGCACGTTGAGTAATTACTCTCAGATCGACCAAGTGGCTTTTGATGAGTTTACCAAGTTCCAAAGTACTTTGATGTCATCTACTTGATTACTTAACGAAAATCATCGCATAACTAAATACTGTATAGTATTATATCCGATGTTATATGGTTTTGTCTACTTTTGTTACACGGTTAGATAAAAAAAACATGCTTAAAAGGAAAATACATATAATTTATATATTGTGTATTTCCTGAAAAATATAATTTGCGGGTCTTCAAGACAAGAGTGAAGAGGCTGTTACTGAACCAGCCAGCGACATTCTCGACCTCGTAGTCACTTACCATTAGGTGATACTATGGTATATCGCTGGGCAGTTTATAAATAAATAAAATATATATACGTAATATATTTTGGGTTTATCGAGTCATTTCTTTTTCAAATTCCTATCTCGTGATTGCAGAGCACACATACATAACTAGCGGTACCTATCGGGTGATTAATTCAGCTATAACTGTTACACTGAACTGAACTTTGCCCTTCATCACGACTCGAATTGCTCAATATCAATACCAGCCACATACTTCAAACACAATGGGAGGCACGTTTATCGACTATTCAAGATATTGCTGGCTGAAATGAAAGACTTTTAATAAATAAAAGAACGTAGTTTTATCTCCAGTCATTACTGTAATTGGATTTCTATATAACAATGAAAGAGGTTTTTGCTAAAAGTTAAGAGTTGATGCTTCGATACACTTCATATACTCGTAATTATTTTTATTATTATACAAGTATACTATGCAACTGAACCTATGTGAGTAGGTACTATCAAAACAATTAATCAACTTAATTATCCGCGAGATGTCGCCGTTTACTTAAGAAAATGCCTTAATAATATTAGCATCATAGTCGACCGACCTTGGGCCACAGGACGAATCTAATAATAATACACACCTACACACAAAGGCATACATACTAGGTATGTGTGTACCTGCCTTTTCTATGATTCGTGCATAATTGTGACGAATCACCTAGTGACAACTGAAATTTGTCACTATTATGTCTGTCACTGCTCTTCATAATATCCTATTGCAGTACTGCATGGATATCGAGATTGCTACGAGCATTGTTTTAAGTTGGTATTTGTTAGTTAGTGAATTGTAGTTGTCAAATGACGATATCAAATATCGCTAGTCAGCATCCGACGCTCAATATCAAATCGGAAAATGGGAAACCGTTCTTATTTATAGTAAGTAGGTGATATTATATTTATTACAGTAGCATAATCTGCTCTGTATACCGTTGTAAACTCACACAATAACGCAGTATACGTAGATGGATAGACGGCCAGCGTAGCCATCTGTTGCGGTCAAGTGTGCCTCTGAAGTGGGATGAGGCTCCATCCTTCACGGAACAAAATAAAAAGATGTACTTTTAAAACGTCTGAACGTTTTTGTACAGAGTGCGCGGTAAAAACCATTTTACTCAGACTGGGAGCTAAATTTTCAGTAGTGAGATATATGTATCTTTCATAATAAGCGTATTTTTACTATGCATATTTAAACTCCAGAACCTTGTGGGCCGTCGAAATCAAAAAGAACGTTAATATGTTAAATTTATGTGTATGATAAGGCTATGGAAGTGAAGTAGTCTAAAACACGTACAGTACGATTAGTTTGAGTTTACCACTGACATATGCTTTTATTCCATTGGATATTCGACTTTAACACTAAAACAAAAGAGTTTCTATTACAAACAAACAACGTTTAGACAGTGTGTAAGTAAAATAAACTCTTTTTCACTTCTCCTGCTCAAAAAGTAGGTCATATTAGCTTCGCGAAGCGAGACTAAAATAGTACATTTAGCCCCTAGAGTTTAAAAGAAAGCCATATAATCCCATACAAATTTCATACTACTTACGAATAATTAAAAACCAACAAACCACCACATCAGATTGGCCAAAACTTCTGATCGTATTGCAGCCCTTCACATTAAAAAGTAAAAATTGTCTATGGCCATTATTAGTTTAAAAAAATATATAAGCTGTCAATTTAACTATAAAGAATTGCTCAAACTGTAGTTTTTATTTTTCATGAAATATACAATTTCTGTGTTAAGGTTTTATTTTATTTTCTCGCAGTCGAAGTGAAAAGCAGAGTGTTTAACACGTGGCTAAAAGCCATTATGACACTCAGACATATTTGTCCTCGCTCACTTCGTGAGCTCGTCCAAATAATCACTTCGTGTCATAATGGCTTATTTTAGCCCCTTGTCAAACAATCTACTGTTACATTAGTGTTAAAATCGAATATCCAATGGAATAAAAGCATATGTCAGTGGTAAACTCAAAGTAATCGTACTGTTATAGCATTTACGGTCGGGTAAACATAGAGTTTAACAGAATTTAGAAAAAAATGGAATCATAAATTTTCTCAGAGGTGTCGATTTTTAGGGTTCCGTACCAAAAAGATAAAAAAGGAACCCTTATAGTGCGACTCTGTCTGTCTGTCCGACTATTAGAGCGCTATATCTCAAAAACAACTTATGCTATCAATTTGAAATTTGAAATATTTATAAACATGGTCAGCCCACGTGTATTGCAAAGAAAACATTATAAAATATTTTTTATTTTCCAAAAAAACGTCCAATATGAGGGGGACAAAAATTTAAAGTCTATCTCACTAGGTCATATTAGGTATACATAATATGAAAGGGCTTGATCTGCGCACTTTCGTTTTTTTTTATTTTGCTTCAATTAAGGAAATTGTGGAAAAAAATACCATAAAATAAAATCTAAAATTTTCTGAAATTACATTATTTAATACTAGCTTCTGCCCGCGACTTCGTCCGCCTTAAATTCGTTTATCGCGGATAAGGGTATTTTTCCGGGATAAAAAGAAGTCTTACACCCGGGACTCAAACTATTTCCATACCAAGTTTAAACGTGAAGAGGTAACATACAGACAGACACACTTTCGCATTTATAATATGACTGTGGATTTGGCAAAAAGGTATTAATTTTAGCGCCACCTATTAGTTTAGCAAGGTATTCGATATTCGTGGACTCATAACACATGTTTGAGAGAAGTTTGCACCTTCTCCTTAAGTAGCGCGATAAGATTCAGGTGTAAACTTAACTCAATCAAATGTAGTGGCTACCCCCCCTTTTAAGGGTTGAATTTTTATAGCCTATAACCTGGCCGGGGATTATTTCGACCGATTAGTAAAGTTTGCATCAAAATGTATTCAGTCGTTTTCACCTGATGCGCGCAAAAATAAACAGACAAACACAAAAAAATTAAAAACTGTTGGAACGTGTTCTGTTATCGATTTTAAGTATGCCCGGCCAAATTTTTTTTGAATATCTTCCATGTACAGACTTTCGACCCTCTTCAGCTTTATTATATGTATAGATGAATATTACACGAAAACTGTAACCATATGTTTCTTACAGTATAACAGCTATAAATAGCCGCATTATTATGGTAACTCTTTTGGTACTGAATTCCACGAAACAGGCCTTGCCTAGTGTGGAAATCACTGTTCTTTCTTTGTCATTTGTAACTTATGGTAAATAAACTGTTTTTCTTTTCTTTCTTTCTTTATATATCTAGTCCGTGTTCCTTTTTTTAATCAGCAAAAGTCATTTTTGAATAACCCGGTTTGGTTAAGTGTGCCCCTCATTTGTTAGTGACGATATTCCAGAGGCAAACTTAACTCAACCGGCAAGTTAAGTCGGAATAAGTGAAAGCTTGTACGGAACCCTCGGTGCGCGAGTCAGACTCGCATTTGACCGGTTTATTTTAAATACTTGTCGTGACATTCATACAGTTCCCTCGCATAAATACATTTTTACTTCGCGCTACATAGATTAGTAAGAAAAAAACATGACATTGACAGCTAACTTTTCGTACTACGTACGAAACTACGTACTATCGAGAAAAAATATAAAATAGACACCTCTTAGAACCTTAATGTCCCCACAGGCGTAAGATGGCTCGGACTTTGTCAAAGTTTTCTGAAACAATGATTGTAATGGATCCCAATACTCGTATCGTCAGTTGGTCACGATTCGTACCCGTTTAAGATTAAACAAGAACCCGTTTCCTGATTTTCATTATAAAGTTTGGCCCATAAAATGTCGCAATAAGCCCGGCCCGCTGCCAAAACGACAGATACAATTACAAGCACTGATGTACATGTTCATGGCAAGCTGTATCACAGACGGAATGCTCTAACCTTATTTCTTTCATGGCATTTGAATCTTGAGATTCAAATCTCAGCGATCAAGGTCTACTTAAAATTGGAGGTACCTCTTGCTAAATTCGAGTACAATCTTACTAAATTTTTCCTAGTCTTTGCACAGGAAATGTATTTCGCATTTATTATTTGAGACCCTGTACTTTCTAGAGAAAGTAATTTATATCACACTCCTATCTATATTCTACCGATATAATGTAAAAAATCACATGGTCTGGTTACTCCATCGTCGCGTGAAACTAATCAAGAACAAAGTTTAAGGTGTAACTGTGACAGGGATTGGTCTTTAGGGTTAAAAGTTCAATTTGTACGCTGGCGTGCAGTCAGCGGACAGTTGCATTGCAGTTCTTATACAAGTAATAGTGGGAATGTAGTTCGTCCCTGTTTACCCATAGGGCCGGTTAGTTAGTTCAAAACCGTCCGTATGTTATACTTAGCATCTTATGTTGACTGGTTCGTTAAATGTTGTCAATGTAACTCAGTCTAAGTCTCGCTGGAATTTCTCGATGAGGCATCATGATCATGACGTATGTGGAGAAAAGGTTTACTGAAACAGCTCCGCTTGAACTGCACATTTTAGCTAACATTCCCGACAATCTCTGCTCGTGTCAGCGGAAATTGAAGTTAGTAACGTTGATTGCATTTTGATATAATAGTTTTAGCCTTGTGCTAAGTAAGCCTGAATCCTTGAGTACGTATCCTCTTGCTTATTTCTGCTACCATACGTTTGAGCTCTACCTATTTCCCTATTATAGTAAGTTAAATTAGAAAACAATCCATGACCATTTAAATGACAAAATAACTTTTTTGTTGGTATTTTCTCATTGGTTGGATTTTTTTAAAACATCTCAACCCACGATGCCTGCCAAAAATGTATACGGTTTGTACGACAATAAGATCTTAAGTTTTTAATTAACGCGTTTATCGCCATTTTGTATCTATTAAATTCGTTTATTTGATACAGTAGTACTCTATCGTAATACTCCTACATACACCTTACCTACGTTGTAAAGGTCTCGAATGCCATCCTATAATTACAATGAACTTTCTAACTATCTTATGCTTTGGTCAGAGCAGATGTAAAGTATTATTAGTTTAGCTTAACAATTTATTTATACACTTATGTTGATCTTATTTCATAATCCAAGAAAAGTAGAACGCTCAACTGTGACATCTGTTATATGCAAAAGCAGACCGGACCTTACCTTCCCTTTGGACAATAAGGGGCATAAAATATGTAAGGATTATAGTATTTTTCCTATGTTTTATTTAAAACGAACGCACACGGCATGTTGTGCTAGCAGTGCCATTGTGCTCGCAGCGTATAGACTGAGCCCCTGATCTCGGATTTGTTGGCTGTTTATTATGATTATTGCGAGCCCAGGACAGGATAGTGCCCGTTTGTAGCCATACAGTACCATACTCTGCTCACATTATTACGTTACTTTAAAAGCTACCTTTTCAAAAGTACCGGAATGTGAAGCTGTACCTATTTAATTGTCGAAAGTTGTGTTACGCCTATTAGAGCTCCGAATTCGAGTACCTACAGAATTCAGTCTATAAAGTTTCAGAAACATGAGCTCTTAGCAAAATAATACTATTTTGCTAAGGGCTTCACGCAACTATCGCTTATTTATCGTGGCCCTTGTTATTTTGAAACTTTTCATACATCGATCCGCAAACTTCTTTCGGGGACTTACAGAAGGGACAAGGAAAAACCCCAGAGCACATTATTTTACGTAAATGTACCGAGCACGACCGGCAACACCCGTGGGGTTGCACATTCCATGTAGACTTAATAGGATTTTTATTACATAGGCTGAATAAAAATATACGAGCTCGATATCGAAATCATAAAATTCACATTAAATAACGCTATAGGTGTATGTTATCGGCAAAGCCGCAAAGGTTTATCAGGATTACCTCGGATAGGTTAACTACTACGTGATTTTCTTTAACTCTGTATGGCACAGCATATTTTAACGCATCTGGGCAAATTTTTGCCTATGATTTTATCGCCATAATGAAACTAAAGTTATTATATGTAGTGATTATGGAGCAACCAGTGATACAGTTCAATACTAGTGTGACGTGAGGTACATAGAGAATGTGCGAGTGCTTTGATAACCCGCGATGGGCACATCCCTTGTGGAAATGTAATGGGGACCAGCACTGCGTTTTGGCTTAACTCCAATGTTACAGGCTTACAGCTTGGATATGGCTTGATATTCCATGCCCAATAGACATAATATTATTTGAAACTTCGTTAAATAGCGCAGCGCGGATCAACGTCTCGGTAAGTGTCGCGATATTCAGTGTTGGCTGCTTTTTACGTAAATAAGATCTCGTACAGTTTGATCTGTCTGCCAAGAGAAAATATTATTAAACGAGGATGAATGGGCGCGATAAAATTAATGAAATCTACGTGAAGCGGGCGGCTTTTGTGTTTTCAATTCTGAGTAAACGAGTGAACAATGCACTTTGTGCGGTTCATCATTGTCATGGAGTTTAAAAATAGTGGTGGTGTCGGGAAGCGTCGAACGGCTGCGTGCGATACTTCGGCCGCATACCGTCGTGTGTCGCGACGCCAATGCCATTGTTTTAAGTGAGAACATGACGTCGAACTATTCCCGATGACACTGATGTGGGTATCCAACTATCCACCAATCAACGGGTACCGATTGTTTGTTCGCAGAAGTTTCCGTTGCTTAATTAGTTTACTCGCCTCGCAGCGCTATGTGAAATGTCTCAGGATCCATTTTATACGTTTGAAAGTGCACGTTTAATGTGATCGAGAGAGAGGGATATTCTTTTAACAATGCATCGTCGTGCGTAATACCTAAATATTATCTTTTATATGGTGAAATCCTGGTTTATTTGATTTACAAGTAATCGCTGAAGCGATAAAAAACCCCTTCACTCCTACAAGAAAATAGCTGAACCAATTTTCTTGTTTTGTAATCACGAACAGACTCGATTAAGTCACATTTCAAACAAAAATACTAAATTAAAATCAGCTCATCTATTTCGGAGCTTCAATGCCACAGACAGACACTTATAAATTCATATGTATACAATAACACTCCTATTTTTTCGTCACGAGTGTTAAACTGATTCGATAGTGGATATTACGTGTTGTTAAAGGATCACGGCTGAGATTACTGTATATTTTTCTAGCAAATACCTGCCGTAAATAAATAGTTTAGCGCAACTATTTCCCAGGATCCCTGGACCGTTGAAGTCGTTTCACTAAACAAGCACGCGAGTGCGACGCCCCGCAGGGAACCGCTTGACTGAAGGACAAGCAACTATCTAAGGTGAAATTGTTTCCATACAGGGATCTTATTCAGAAAATCCGCATCATTCTACTTCTTGTGTGTCCCTGAGATGAGTCAATTCGTAAGCTTATCAAATCGAATTAGTTGAGTCTGAGATATGGTATAATCGGTGTCGGTTTGGTTATATAACCCATTTCACTTCCTTTTATATATTTTAACCGCATCCGGTCACTTGTTTGGTAATGTTACAATGGACTAACTTTGATTTGGTTACAATACGAAGTCGCACCGTGTTCGCACTGATCTGATCAGAATTTATAAACTTCTGGCTGTAATATAAGAATTAACCTATTATGTTGTGATGCACATTTTTTTTTCTAATGCAAACAGATTGTCGAATTGAATATCAGGTTGATTTACAGTAAACACCATCAAACGTATTTGGTCCACTTTTAGACCAACTTCCGAAGTCACGTCGTAACATCGATATTATTACGCACGTGAAGTAGTAATGCATGTTCAAAGTAAGTTATTAAAACATACATTACTGGCTATCTATCATGCCGATTGTCGAACAAGAAACAAAGAGAAGAGCGAAATCTATGATAAAAATAGTTGATACAAGTCTACATACATTACTTCTCCATCATGATGCCAGGCATACACTTTTACTCGGCGACCCAGCAATGTACGTCGAGTTGTCGTTGTCAATTGTCACTTGTCACGTTTATGAAATAGGGGCCAGATTATAGCGGTGACGATAACTGTAGCCCTAGTATCACGTTTGGCAAGTAATATGAATACGGTAGCTGTTCAAAATCTTGTATGCGAAGAAGTTGCATACATAACGTAACTTGGAATACTATTACGTTCACTTAGAAGTTTGTTAACTTAGCACAAGGCCTGAATTATGTAATCTGAACCAAATGCAGACAGGTTCAAATTCAATTCATGCAGTAGTACTGTACCTACTGCAGGAGTTCTCTGGTAGTTTAAAGTGCATTTTATTGCCTGTCAAATTTGATATTTCCTCGGTTATTACGAAAATAATCACATTTAAATGTATTTTATTAGACTTAATAAAGGTTAACTGGGCTCATTTTCACTTGTACAACATAGACAACTACTAGTACTAATAAATCACAATATTAAACGTAACATATTAACTGAAATAAAATTGTAATATGTTACGTAACTACATATATCGCATGAACACGAAAAACAATTTAATTGAAAACGGCTTTGTTTACAGCTAAATGAAATATGGATAAGCTTAATAATGCAAGAGCTTCACTAATAGCCGTTACTATTACATTACAAACTATCTCCAGTGTTGCGTAACGAAGAAGAACACAATCGGAATTATGAGCACCAAATTTTTGAAATGTTAAACGAAGTGTGTTTGGGCGAAGCAGGTAATATAAAAGCCAATTGTGTAGCTTGATAAATACCCGTTTTTATTATTAAAGTATATATGTAGTTAGAATCAAATTACACCCAATATCGCCTTACACGTAGGTATCACAAACAAGTAAATTGGTGAGACTAAAACAAAACCTTCAACACCTAGAATAAATTGCATAGTTTTCAAACACTAAAAACAACATCTTGAATTTTAGAACAATAAAAGATTAAAGTGTACCTATATTAAAAGTATTGTGTGATGTTTTCACATTAAAAAAAATAAACAAAAACACATTATTAGTGATACAGTGCCATCTCTCTCGTAAGCTTGACACTGCCTAAACAGCGGTTCAGCTTGGAGAATGCTGCGTAACCGCATGTTCTTAGAGTGGTGATATAAGGTAGAAACCTTTCAAAAATTAATGGTACATAGCTCATGCGTAACGTATCGTTACGGAAGGTTGAGGATTAATTCGTTGTGAATCACAAGCGGTCTGAGGGTCTAATGGTTTCAGGACGCTGTTCCGATATAAAAGAGACGCTGGTTCGATTCCGGCTTAGACTGCAGTGGATCGCAATTATTTTTCTCTCTACTTAGATCTTTGTATCAATATTGTATTCTTAAAATGTTGGGTGATGTTTTCACATTGTAAAATATAAAAAAAAAACACACGAAAAGTTTGTATAAAGACGACTCCTGTACCTCTAGCACGACTTTGATAAGTGATTATTTGTCGCTCTACAAATATTATCTGTCTCTTTCCTTTCAATACAATGCGAAAAAGACGGGGATGCTATGTCACGCGACAAGAGTAGTCGCGGAGAGTTGTGCTAGACCGGCTGTTTTACCTATTTTATTAGTTTTAGTTATAAGTCAAAAACAAAGATTTTAACATGTTTTTGTTAACCTTGTAAACACCTAAATAAAAGAGTGAATACCTTCTCACACAAGTGTTAAACGTAAAATGAGGATTCGATAAGTTTTGTGTAACACGTTTGTTAAATAAATGATTTTGGTTTTGAAGAACACTCTTGATCAAGTCACTTATCACACAAAAAGAGAAGCTAAATCAAAATATTTTTATTCATTTATGAGATATGGTAGAAACACACACGGATTGATGCACAGTCACACAAGTAACACGTTAAACTTATAACATCCCTCTTGTTCGTGGACAGATAAAAACAATCAAGTGAGGATTAACTAATTTTTGAAATCTGTGAAATGAAGTGTGTTTAATTTAAATTTAAAAGACAATATAGACCTTTATTAATAGCCGTTAATAATCGTGTGGGTATAATTATGATAATTCGAAAGAGTTGGTAGCAATTAGCGCCAGTTGGCGGAGGGTGCTCCTCACGAGAGCTATCTGGCCGCGCTCCAATGCACTCGCTGGCTCTTCTTAAAGCAACCGTTCTGGTGTTCCATACAAAATTACAGCCGCTAAACGAATGAATGCAGTATCGAATAGTTTGACACACAAATACGTATAATGTTGATGGCTGATATTAAGACAGACGGCTCGGCCAACAATTTTGATAAAGTAATACACTCGCAATCGTTGCTTCGTTTAAAGTGACCATTCTAGTGTTCCATACAAAATTACAGCCGCTAAACGAATTAATGCAGTATTGAATAGTTTGACACACATATGCGTACAATATTGATGGTTGATATGAAATAAATAAATATTAGGGTCAATTTTATACAAATGTAACTCGTCCCATATAAGCTCAATAAGCTTTGTTTTATGTATGATTATGAATACTAAACGTCGATATACAAGGTGCTCATGAGAAACCTAAAGGAAACTCTAAAGTCTTTAGGGGAAAAAAAATCAAATTCAGCAAAAAAATATATTTATTCTACATTCATTATTTTTCAAAAAAGGATGGGTTAAGTAAATGATAGCTGTCAATTTTAGGGTTTCCAGGGCAGGAAGGCTTCATTGGAATGAAAACGCAGATGACCTAGCTAGAAAGGGGTCTGCAACTAACTTCGTAGGACCTGAACAACGCGTGGAAGTCTTATGTTCATTAGTTCGTTACTTAAGAGCGCTCTTGTCGGTGGAGTAATCACCACTCTTCCCTATTCCCTGACCCCTTTGGTCTCCTGATATGACACAGTACACATTTTCTCATTCACTTGATTTAAATAAGTTAATTTTGCTCTTCTCTGCTTTCATGAACTTTACCTACCAGAATGTTTATAAAGAAAACATATCAGGTGACGCATCATCCTTCCGCTTCTATTTTGTATAGTTTTCAATATGGATCTGTTTTCGTTCATTATATATTTACATTATACCTATCTTCTTTGTTCTTCCTTTCGTTTCGGTGTCTAACAGGGAACCATAATAACGGAGATTAAGGATCATGCCAAAAATCAACATCAACAATAGTGGAAGAAGGTGGCGGGAATGAGGTATGCAAAGTTATTTATACAAAGAATAGAATCAAGCTGGACCAAGAAACTGTCGAAATATAGCAAAAAAGAACTCAAAACCATAAAAAACTAAATTAAAATTACAACCGGTAAAACAATTAGTACTATATTAAATAATTGGAGACACAATATGGCCAATATTAAGACATCGGCTCAGCCAAATAGTAAAATATACCTACTTACACTCACTGGTACCTTACAGAGATCACTCCCTTTCCCTTACAAAATTACAGCCAATAAGCGAATGAATGTATTGAATGTACAAATCAAATCAAATCAAAATATTCTTTATTCAAGTAGGCCTAGTTACAAGCACTTTCGAAATGTCAGATACATGAGAGTGAATGTTTGCTGGGAGAAATACAATATGATCCAACATTTGCTGCAAGGATTAGGGAAACCCAGAAAAACCTAATCAGATCATTTAACTTAAGTGTAAAATTATTGATAAAATCATCATTTTTAAAATTAAAATAATCAATAAGATAAATCCCAAAAGGATTGTCAATAAAAAATAAATAATCTAGAATGTGTCTAGAATAAAATTCTAAATGTCAGAGTATATAAAACAATTAAGATTAAAATAATAATAATACCTTAGGTATTCGTTAAAATAATTATTCATATACCTACATGACGCTACTCGTATAATTTACATTAATCCCACGCGGCTTCATCATTCATGTAGTCTTGTGTGCTATAATAAACTTTAGAAAATAATTTTCGTTTCACAATATTTTTGAATTTACCAATAGACAACTCAGTTATGCTGCTAGGAAGTTTATTATAAAATCTCACACAGTTACCCATGAATGATCTCCTTATTTTATGGAGCCTAGTAGCAGGCACTGCGAGCTTATGCTTATTTAGTTTTATTATTATGTATATCACAGTTCTTCTTAAAGTCGGTAATATTTTTATGTACATACATAATATTCTCATAAATGTATTGACAATGCACTGTCATTATATTAATGTCCTTAAACTTATCTCTAAGCGAGTCTCTATAGTTCATTTTATATATCGCACGAACAGCCCGCTTCTGCAGAACAAATATAGTATTAATGTCGGAAGCACTGCCCCATAGTAAGATGCCATACGACATAATACTGTGGAAATAACTGAAATACACTAATCGAGCCGTTATCACGTCTGTTAATTGACGAATCTTACTTACTGCAAAAGCTGCAGAACTCAGTCTATTCGAGAGATTAGCAATATGGGGACCCCATTGGAGCTTAGAATCTAATGTTATACCGAGAAAGACTGTACTATTAACTAGTTCCAGTTCCTCACCTTTAACCATAACGCTTGCTTGCTCGTGTTTTACAAAAACAATACAAATTTCTTTATTTAAATAAAAAGCACTTAATTATATGGTAAAAGGGATAGAGCATCCCATTAGGCATGTTATTGCCTGTGTCGGGAGGCGCCGCTCTTCATTAAAGTGTTAATTCAGCTTTAGCAGGTGTACTACGATTTAGTATATCCTATATAATCCCCTTGATTCCTCAAGAAAATGTAGAAAATGTATTATAGTAAAAATATATTCTACCATTCCTGAGCTACGTAACTCATTCACAAAAACATAAAAAGAATAAAATTTGAAAACATTCGGCGACCCCATTGTTTTACGTTATTTACATATAAATCTGCAAAGTAAACTCTACTTTGCACCGGTTAAAACCACAGCTATGACAATAGTTGCGCGGTTCTCATTTTCGGTGCCAAGAGACCTATTTTATGCTCCGTAAAACACCATTTCAAAACATTCCGTAATACCGAAGCAGACCAATCCGCAGTCGAATTAATTACACAAAATCAGTCGTCGTCGGCGGAATGAGTTTTTGTATAAACTTCATGTCACGAGGTTCAAAGCTTTCTTTTAAATAAACAAACAGTTCGTAGTCTGGCTTTTGGCGTCGCCCTGTTTGTACTCGCGCCCTTTGATTTGTAACTCGAATCAATGGGGCGGTCTTCAAACATGCAAATAAGTTAACCTGTGGAGCTATGGATGTACGGATGAATTCGTATTCCGAAATTGTAGTGGGTCTATCAAACGGATTTGTTTTTATTTGGTGTATTGGTTCGACGTGCGTTTAGAGATCAGGTATGTTTTTAAGCATGGGAAAGCTTTATTGTTTGCAACATTAAAATTAAATAAAAAACATTACTAGTCTTCTTACGAGCATTAACACATACTCGTCTCTAACTCAAAAAAGTACCTAAGTGCTACATTAATTAAATACTCCATGCCTTCTAATTATTGCGTGCTAATTATTTACAGGGATTTTCAGCGTAGTCTTTAATCTATACCACTTTTAGCAAGTTAAGCAAAATCTCCATTCAACTGAATTAGAATAGAATATAAATGTCTCATTTACTCCTCTCTCACATTCCCTATCGTACGCTTAACTGAAGTGGCAATAATGACAGCGATTACAACCCAACCATCTTAAAACTTGTCTCAAACCTCGAGTAAAACGCGCGCTTACCGTCAATATGAAAGCGCATTTCCTCAGGGTATTCCAGTGTCTAAATAACGTGCAAAGGGAGTCTCAGTGAAACACTAGTGAAGAGGGCAGCGTGTTCAGGGGGTCGAGGGCCTCTGGCGTCTTTCCAAGAAGCTATTCAATTCTTGTATTTGACGCTTTATATCGATTTGACTCACTGAAGCTGTAATTTTTGGTACTGCTGTACCTAGTTTAGGTTTGGGATATTTTTAATTACCTAATGTTTTAGTACAACAAATTGGCTTCGAAAGTGCAACAACTTTAAAATTACATCCACTATTCAATTCTTCCTCTTTGTACGTTTTCCTACGTTGATATGATTCCCCAAAAGGTACCTTTGGCTTGTACGCTTTTTGTCTTATCTGCAAATTTTATTCAGAATATATATTGTTAAATTATTTAACTTAGTTTAGCTACCATGTTCTTTTCTAGTTCAATGATTAAAATAATATCAGTGTCTAATGTAGATTAGTGCGAATGAGTATTATGGAGCAATGTAAATAGTCGGCGACGGAGGCGGCCGGCGTCTACACCGGCTCTCCAGAAAACTTGAGTGGCCAACTTTGTCCGCCACGCGCTGAAACTTCGTTTTTCATTTAATTTGCCCCAAACGAGTGCGGCTTACAATATTTTCAACGCTGGCAACTCTCAACTTGGCCCATCGTTATAAATTTCATAGTTAGGCTGTAGTACGACTCCAGCTACACTGTAACGAGATATTGCGCAGTTTAAATTTATTTGTCATCTTTTTGTTTGTTCGCTGAAATTAATCCAATTAGAAACTGCGGTTAAAGTTTCGCTTACCCGCAACTATTGGATTGGAGTACCTGGATAGAGTTAGCACGACTACCCCGCAGGTGTTTAGTGATGTTCCAAGTAATTTCTAAAGCTTTAGGTAATGAGTCACCAAAATTTACAAAATTAACAAATAACACAAATATTTTAGATGTTCCTACTGCAGTGCTATCGCTTCTAGAGTAACAGTTTTATAATCTAGGATTTGTTCCATGCTCTAATGCAAAGGCTCGGAAGCGGGGCAGATAAAATGTTTTAACTTAATCCTGTGAAACCTGGCGACTTCGCACGCTTCGGAACAGATCGGCGTGCGGCCTCGTGCGTGAGCGAAGCAAAGCCTTTTTAGTGCTAGACTCGCTAGAGGCTCGTTCCGGCGCACGATAAGGGCTGATCTGCGGAAGACAGCGGTGCAGCGTGCAGCAGACGCGATCGATACTGCAGCGCCTCCCCGCCCACACGGTGGCGCGGCCCCAGCCCCCTCGACCGGCGCGGCTGAAACTTTCGCGATAAGTACGGAACTAGCGCGTGGCGTACGCAATGCAATATTGTTAGCCGGTTACGAGTCTGAAACAGCGGATATTAAGGCTACAGAGACTGCCGCCCCGTTTTTACATTGTGCCTGAGTTTCAAATGAATACGAAGTTACGATGCATTGTAATAATTACTATCGCGGACGTCTATTGTTATTAATTTCTGGTCTGGGGGCGTATCACGCGTGAGCACAGCCGGATTCAACCTGCGCGTTCGCGCCTTATTAAAATTTAAAGGAATAAATAAATTCTGTACCTTGGAGATTTTCCCTGAGGAAAATATGGAAGTTTTTGTCTATAACCTCCAGTATTCACGAAGGATATTATGTTTCTATAAATATTTAAAGCTGCTCTCTCGATGATCATGAATTGAATTCCTATAAACTAAACAGGGTATCTACAGCTACAGCAGAGTAATTAAAATCATTTAGAATTATTTATCTCGGCATATTTATTCGGCATATATATTATATAGAAGCCTTAAAATTCTCTATTTTTTATATTAATGCACATGGAACTAGTAAATGATATCCAATCAAAAGAAGATCCACGTTCTTACGTATTATAAGTCCCGTTATATTTTATTCCTTACTCTGAACAGCTTACCTAGGCATCGAGACAAACGTTTAATAAGTTCGTTTTCTAAATTGCCATGAGCGCGGGGCTCGATCTTCGAGTTTCCTGTGAGGTAAGAAGATCGTCGTTGCCGTTTAGCGATTGATATCTTCTATGAGAATTGTTTTTGTGAACTGTAGAAGTACAAATAGCTACAAAAATATCTAAGAACGCGTCCATCACTTTTGGCAACCGGTTTTGGCTCAGCAGGGGTAACCTTGCCTGCGAAGCTGGAGGTCCTGGGTTCGAATCCCGGCCAGGGCAAATATTTGTGTGATAAATATTTGTTCCTGAACCTTGGATGTTTTCTATGTTTATAAGTAAATACATCTTATCTATTAAATATACCGTCGGCTAGTACCCCTAACATAAGCCTTATTGACCTTACAATGGGACTAGTTCGATTTCTATAAAATTGTCCTGTAATATTTATTTATTATCACTTAGATATTAAATATGACAGGTAACAACAGGTAAGAAGCTCATTTGGGTGCCGAATTTTAGGGTTCAGTCAGTCCATGGAAAGTGACTCGGAACAAGTAATCAATTAACCGATAAAAAAACCCCTCGACATATCTCGAAAAAGTTCATATTTTTCAGACGGGTGAACCGATTTTCTTGAACCATAGCTAAGAACACTCTCGATTAAGTAACCTTCCAAAAACAAAAATTAATGCAGTCAATACTTTTAAGGGCTACGATGCTACAGACAGGCACACATAGATATACTCATAGATAGATAAAGATACTCGTACACACAAATACACACGTGAAACTTAAGACTAGGTAAAAACACCTTTCTTTTTTTATTTATTTTAACATAAAGGTTTCTTTTTTTACTATTCTTGGTACGGAACCCTAAATATGGTCAGTAATGGCTTGAGTGCACAATGCCTCTAGATGTTTGTCATCGATCACTTTCTGACTTATTTCTATCTCTATGGAATCCCAATAATATAAATCCATTGTTCTGCTGTTGCATGAAGAAAAGCACAAGTTGGGTTGGATTAAACATCTTCTATACTATTAAAAACTGGTAGAAATGACTGTAAATTAAAAATATAAATACACTGAGGTGGACTATTTGGAAATCAAATAGATTTTATTTTTTGTATGTTTGTATAGGTACGTCGTTGTGGCTTCATCACGCCAAAACGGCTAAACAGATTTCAATTATTTTTAGTACACGGGTAGCTGGGCATCCACAGCTATGGTTATAGGATACTTTTTACCCAAGTACGCTGAAGAAAAAAAGAGGGCTTATGACTTTGTCTCCTCCGCGAAAGAAGTTGCGGGCGCCTTCTAGTAAGTACCTACTTATATATTTCTTAAATTTAATATTACAAAAAACAAATAATTAATCGGTCCATCCATTCAAGAGCTACGTTGTTACAGACAGATACACCAATAAACACGTCAAACTCCCCTCTTTTTAGGACAGTGGTTAAAAATACCTATTATCACGAATCCCGAATAAATAGACTTCATACTTACGTTCTGGAGTTTAGGGGTCTAAAGTCCTTAATGACCTGGAGATTTTATCTTTCTAGTATTCGCAAGGTGGCTACACTAAGCAATGAGAACGGCCCAATAAGCTGTCGGTCGATTTTATGTCTATCATATTACGCCCTTTAATCAGTCCTAAATCAGAATTTGAATAATCTAAGATATTCGTCGGTACAGTTATTTAGGCGAAGACAGATGGCAGCCCTTTTTATCCGGGTCGTAATAAAAGTACCGCCGAGAAAACGAATTACCACGGTCAACATCGCTGGTGAAATATTATCGACCCTATATATCGTGTAACACGTGTAAACACTGCTGTTGTTTTATAACCAGCTAAACAAGCATCCCACCAACATGTTTACAAGCTTTTAGTTTTTGACGACTGGGATAGCTCAGCGGTAGTGACCCTGCCTGCGAAGGTGACGGTACTGAGTTCAAATCCCGGTGTGGGCAAATATGTGTGTGATGAGCAGAAATATTTGTCCCAGAGTTTGGCTGTTTGCTATGTATATAATATAAGTAAGTAACCTATTAAATACTAGCTCATGCCGGCGACTTCGTCTGCGACTATTAGGTAATTTATCATCAATGTTTGATTATTGATTTCCTTTTACAAAATAGATTAATATCTATAGATTCTATATAAGTAGTTATAACGCGATGTCTCCGATATCTTACTATAAAATTTACACGGTCTCGGTACTGACTTTCAACTCCCATTCAACAAATGAGATTCAAAAAATGGTGAAATAAATTTTCTTAGCTTTTAATGAAGATTCCATTGACAAAGTTTAAGATGTCATAAAATTATATATTTCCCATACAAAAAACTAAAAATAGGGTAAAATTATACCCCCTTACGAAAATTTTAAATGATGAAAAAGCTTTTCATAACTTTTAATGAAAGTTTTATACGCTAAGCTTCAGATTTCTATTAAAAAAATATGTTCCCTCATACAAATTCTTAACCCCGATTTAACCTGCTTAGGGGATGAATTTCAAAAAACGGTGAATTTGTTTTTTATAACATCTAATGAAGACTTGTTTGCGAAGTCTCATATCTTTTAAATTAAAAAAAAAATGTTCACTATTTTAAATTTTAACACCAAGTTAACCCCTTTAAGGGATATTTTGACGTGATTCGAAATATTGTAAAAAAAAAATTGTTTCGGTCCGTGACCTGCAAATACACTCTTTCAATATATTTTTTTAAAGTATTTTCAACGTATAGACATTTCATTTTTACAACTTTATAATGGTATACTATACTTATATGTATACTAGTAGGTTGATATCATCACGCGCCGACTAGTACTGAAAACACGAGCCTTATTGAACTCACCATGAGACTAGTTCGATTCGTGTAACTAAATTGTCCCCAATATATTTATTTATTTATTTACACCCGACGCGGTGTTTGTCTGTGGGCGTGTACAGTCAACTTCAAATAAGTAACTATTTTAGTAATCTTAACAAAAAATAGTACATTACTGCAGACGCCGGGAAAGAAGGGCTTGCCGGGTGAGTAGATATAATATCTTTGTTTTAAATATTCGTTATTAATATTTTCTTCTGTTTCCGCGATTATTACTCATTGAAATAAAACAAACAATTCGAAACGTCGGGAACTAAAATGAGATAATATACGCGATATAATCCGTTAAATTGTTTTATTTCAATATTCGTTATTATTAAATCGTGTCATGTGCAATAAAGTATTTTCATAAGTTTTTATCTATGACGGTAATAAATATGACTGTTATAAGCGTCACAAGTATGTATGTAGACTATTCATCATTGTCATCGTGTCAACCTTGTAGACTATTCATCATCATCATTCGCTTGACCTCCCTTTACTTGGGGTTTGCATTTGCACACGATTTTTTGCGTTCATACTTCCCTGTCACTCGTCGTCTAATCGCTTTATATTTTCTAACACAATCCAACAACTTTCTCAATGGTCTAGAATCTCTTCATCTAGAATCCTCTACATTCACACCCCATACTCGCTCTGTCCGATGGATGACTTTCATCTCTTCGCATCACATACCCATACGACGCTAAGGTTACCACTTAATTTTCCCATGATTGCCTACTTTCAGGCTTCGTCTTACTTACACATTATTACGCTCGGGCTATGTTCGAGATCTCTCTACGAGATCGAATCAAAAATGAGGAGATTCGTAGACGAACCAAGGTCACTGACACAGCAAACAGGGTAAGCAAACTGAAGTGACAATGGGCAATTGGGCAGGGAACATTGTTCGAAGAACGGATGGCCGTTGGGGCAGAAAGGTTCTCAAGTGGAGACCGCATAGCGGCAAGCGCAGCTTGGGAAGGCAATCCCGGAAGGTGGTCAGACGACCTGGTTAGGGTTGCGGGGACTTGCTGGATGCGGGGCGCCTCTATCCGGCCCATGTGGAAATCTATCGAGCAGGCCTGTAGGTATCCAGCAGTGGACGTACTGTGGCTGAAATGATGATGATGATGATGTTGGTTCATTATGTACCAGGATTTTCCCGTAACTTCGCACGCGTCCTATTATGTGACTTCTGTATAGTCTATTTTTGGGGAACTGTACATTTGCCGGATTAAAAAATCGCCTATGCCGGGAGGGTGGCATAGGCGATTTTTTAATCCGCCGATTTTTTAATAAAGCCTTGTTGCCATATCACGCGAAAGAAAGACAAACCAACAAACACACTTTCCCATTTATAATAATATAATAAAAATCATTTCTTCTCTCCACCACAAAGTATATACAATTGTAGTCCTTACATTTATTACATGGCAATTGTTAGGTATACAAAGCTAATGTGGTATTATATCAGTTACTAGAAGGGGCGTCTTTTTTTACTTCGGTCGCGGAGGAGAAAAAGTCATAACCCCTCTTTTGTTCGTCAGCATAGTCGGGTAAAAAGTATCCTATAACCATCTGTGGATACCCAGCTACCGGTGTATCAAAAATAGTTGAACTCCGTTTAGCCGATTAGGCGTGATGAAGCCACAACAACACATAAATTAAATTCTTCTCTTCAGTGACCTCCAAATAGTTCGGTAAAATCATTTAAAAAAAAAATCTTCAATGTACAGACATTTAATTTTCACAACTTCATAATAGTATAGAAGATTTCATCATACCCAATCGTATAAACTATACACTTCAACAAACAATACAGACTTCAATATCTTAGAATCGGAAATGTTACTTAAAATTCCACCCCAACTATCAGAACGTCATAACTGAACTTAACAACAGTTTTAACAAACTTCAACTAAACTTGTTTACTTCCACAAATCGGGCGTAATTTGGTTTAGAAGAAATAAAAAGCGAAATGTCCCAGCTGGGCGCGAATGCCGTGCGAGGCGTGGCCGTAAGTTGCGAACTTGGATGAACTTTGCCGTGCAGCTGGACTAGGGTTACCAACTTTTTTTCCATCAAATATAGTATTTTCGAAACTCTAGAAATATAGTAGATGGCAAAAAAATATAAAAATGTAGTAGATGGTTAAAATATTTATATTTTAGCTTATAGCTTTGTCATGTCCGTCCGAACGTATGTCAGTCATTTGACTCAAAAACTACTCGATGTATATTCATGAAACTCTTTTATATTATTGCGCTTTACGCAAAATATAGTAGTTTCGCCTACTACGAGTATATTTTTTTAGAAATGTAGTATTTGATCCCCTAATATGGTATGATACTATAAAATATAGTAGGATACTATATAATATAAGGTAGTAGGGTTGGCAACCCTAAGCTAGACTGGTGCTGTACTTAGATGTGATAGCTGAATTTCAGTTGACTTTGAGACACTGCCTAAATAAATACGTGTCTGTCTAGTCTCTACCGCTACGCGTGTAAGAGACTATTTAAAAGTAAGTTTGATATATGAAGGCAATAGGCGAAGTCCGCAAAGTTTATTTAGGGTATTCTGCATCGAATTGGTAAGGAGGATATAAATACATGAATAATGCCACGGTCTGCGGTGCCGTTTCTATACAAAAATAAAAAAAAATACAGTATAATCATGATGCACCTCTTTTGAAATCGGTAAAAAAAATAAAACATTTTACATAGTAGGTAAGTAGTAAGGGTAACTCGTAAAGTCGATGGCATATGATGACAAACATGATTTGCTGAATTTCCTTGTTTGATAATTATTGTCCGAAGTTTAATTTGAACGTCATTAACTACTTGTTTGTTTCGGGTGTTACATAATTATGTATAGCAGTACAGCAGCGCTGCACACAAGGCAGGACAGGATATTTGGCAAGTTTCCTGAATACAATAGCTAAAGTCTGAATAAAAGACATCACAATAAAATTACAAAATATTGCGTGTTATGTGAAATCTTACTCGGTTTTTTTCACAAATGCGAACAAGAAAATGGTTTCATCGCGTATAAAAATATGATATTATATTAGATTACCGTGTGTTAGTAATCTATATCCATATTAAAAATTGTAACTATTAAATACTGTCTGTACATTGAAAATATTTTCATAAAATTTATCATGTATCTTTGTGCTCATTTTACACAAAAAGGGCTGGACGGATTTCATCAATTTTTGGTACAAGGAGCTGCCTCTGATGATGGTTGTTTGATATTTTTTACCAGACTGCGTTGAAGCAAAAAAGATGGTTAAGGGTTTGACTTTTTCTTCGCAAATGAAGCTGTGAGAACCTTCTAGATATACATAAGTATGTATTATAATTTATCTATATATTATGTATATCGTCGCCTAGTCCCCATAGTACAAGCTTTGCTTAGTTTGGGACTAGGTCGAGTTGTGTAAGCTTGTCCCTGATATTTATTTATTTATTACTAGAAGTCGCCCGCAACTTCGTACGCGGAGGAGAAAAAGTCATAACCCTTCATTTTTTCTTCAGCGTAGTCTGGTAAAAAGTATCCTATAACCATCTGGAGATACCCAGCTACCCGTGTACCAAAAATAGTTCAAGTCCATTTAGCCAACTTTGCGTGATGAAGCCACAACGACACATAAAATCCGAACAATACATAAAATCCGAAAAAAATATTTTTCGTTTCAATGACCTCCATAGTCTATAACAATTTTTTTTAATTATCTTCAATGTTCAGACATTTCATTTTTACAACTTTATAATAGTATAGATATCTAGAAGGTTCTCACATAAATATACGCGGTCAAGTCCCGTTTAATTTTGAAAAAAAAAATACAAGCATTTGCCCGCGGCTTGGCCCGCCTTGCTGGGAACTGAGTGGCCTGGG
The DNA here is from genome assembly GCA_905404275.2 of Hedya salicella. NCBI lineage: Eukaryota > Metazoa > Arthropoda > Insecta > Lepidoptera > Tortricidae > Hedya > Hedya salicella. The sequence continues at coordinate 11,431,541 of FR990108.1, forward strand.
TTTTTTTTAGTTATTAATTTACCATCTATTCCCAACTTCACCCCCTTTTCTACTCCTTTAAGGAGTGATTTCCGGGATAAAAACTTTCATGGCCTAAAACGCATCTAAATCGGTTCATCGGTTTTTATCATGAAAAGGTCACAAACAGATTTACTTCCACATTTATAACATTAGTGTGTAGTACTTACGTATGGATGGACCATTTTCGTTAATTTTGATGGGTGACTAGCGCGCTTAATATTATTGGCTTTATACCCCGTTAAAACCATATCGGCAATGAGTGGCGACACGAGACTACTTTACAATTACAAACAAGCCTGTTTTAAAAGGGTTCTTTCCAAGCATTTCAATTGGCGTGAAAAGGCGGCAAAACATAATGAATACGACCACGAGGGGCTCGGCACGTTCATATTTTGTGTTCAGTTCCGATGTGGTTTATGTGACCTCATTCTCCATAGTTCCATCCGACGTTTTTGAACCATAAGTTCCATTTATTATGCACTAAGGGCCGTTAGTTCAAAACCGCCTGTACGTTAATACCGATGGCACTGGAATTGTGACTGTTCCTTACGTGATGCGTTTCTCTATCAACACCATCTTTGACACCCGACAAAAAATATGGGTGTTTGTGTTTGACGTGTGTATCTAAATGTCTGTGGCATTGAAGCTCCTAAAGCGGTAAATCGATTCTGTTTTAGTATTTTTTTGTCTGAGAAAGGGACTGATTGTAAGTCTTCTTAGACGTTTGAGGATCTTAAACCCCTTGGCCTTTACAATTGTTGAACGAAAATTTCAATTTTTAAGTATTATTAAGTAGTAATACAACTTAATATCCACAGTTACCTACGGCTTCGTCTTGGTTATCGAGAATTTACAACATTTAAAATTTTCAAGTAATATTAAATTAATTCCTGTTTCGTTAATTAATTATCGAGGAGACCTAATTTTTTTTAAAGCAATTTCTTTTGACGATATTCCAAAAAATATGACATAAACATTCGATTTTCTCTTCCAGACAACCCTAATCATAACATAAAAAGCCGGATCGATTGGTCTATACAAAAAATAATGTATTTTCCCTATTGCTTTAATATTAAATTCTGGTCCAAAAAAGGAAGACATCGCGCTCGTATGCAATAGTACTTCTCTTTCCAAACATCCGTATAATAATATTTTGTGCGGATGGTTGCAATTACAGCGCCGTACGGTAATGCCGCACTTAAAAACGTTTTAGTGCTCCTAGGGCCCCGGCATGGACCAACAGAGCTTGTAGTACAATACTGGTCTAATTACATGGGATTATATTGGGGCGTAGCAGTTACAGGCTCTGCAGAACGGTAAAGATAACTAATAGAAACAAAAATACTAGAAGCTAATTCGTAACTTTGTTTGCGGAGGAGACAAAGTCATAACCTTTTTTTTTGTATAAGCGTATCTTATAACCATCCTCGGATGTCTAGATATTCGTAAACTAAATTATTGAACTCCGTCCAGCGATTTTGACGTGATGAAGCCACAAAATCTCATATATACAAAAAAATGCAAATTTTTTTGTATATACATATTTTCTGAAATAAGTATACCTACACAAGCAGGGCTCGGAACGGGTATTTTTAACCGACTTCCAAAAAAGGAGGAGGTTATATGTTCGATAGTTTGTATTTTTTTTATGTATGTTTACCGATTACTCCGCTAATTGTGGACCGATTTAAAAAAATATTTTTTTATGTCAAAGGATATACTTATGAGGTGGTCCCATTGCCAAATTGGGGTCTGATGATGGGTTCCCAGGGAAATCGAGGGCAATCCTCAAATTTTATAGGCACTTTCTCATATATTGTCTTCAGCTATTTAAGTATTTGCATATGGTAGTCATCATCTCATCATGCTGAGCTGATGACGGAAGGTAAGTAGTTAAGAGTTAAGAGTTAAGACTTAATAGTTAAGAGTTAGAGGATAATTATATAAAATAGGTAGATACGTTAAGACTGTTAGTCATATTCTTTTTAGTGTGTCCCTGAAGTAGTCTCCTTATCACCAAGTCAGGATTAGATGATGGAATACCAGGAAAATCGAGAGAAACCCTCAAATATTATAGGCACTAACAATGTTTTCTATATATTTTTCTAAAGTTATCAGTTGTTTTCCTCTGGTTCTCATTATTTCATGCTGAGCTGATGATGGAAGGTACAATGAACTAACCAAGTTTTACATTTCTTGCTTCCAAAGACTCGAGATGCGTGCAAAGTGCCTCCTCAGTCTTCCCATTCTGGGCTCTAAAAAATACTTTATATCACTACTAAAATGCATCACTAAAAAGCAAAAAAAAAATATAAATAAAAAAGAACCGACTTCAAAATAAACTAAAAGCCATAAATAATCTTTTATGTACGGTACGGATACTTTTGAATCACCTTTTGAAGTCAGTGCGGTCAGTCGGTTCTTTTTTATTTATATTTTTTTTTCATACAGAATAAGAATAACCGAAATAACGATTGAGTTTATTCGTTCAATTACGAGATTATCGTATATTTCATTAAAATTTTAGAACTTGAATCAGGTGTTTGGTGATTGATTTCTCTTCTCCTAAATACAGTTTTAAAACATTCCAGACCTATATATAATACCGGTTACGAGCTTTGCACACAACAATACAGTATATTGACACTTAAAAATCAGCAAAGTTTTAGAAACGTAAACACGATCACTTTTTGATTTGTATGAGGTTTATAGGAAAATATATGTGCTTCTGATGTCGCAGAATTCAGAAGCTGCTGTACTGTATTTGCAAAAAATATATTTTAAAATATTGAAATTGTATGTATGAATTTAATTTCTGACTGTACCAAATACTAGAAGTATGTAGTCGCTTGTCGATTAAAATATAAAGTGGATAATTTAAGTATCAAAAATACCATGTTCATTAGCAAAATCAAACACTAAATCCGTCTCAAAGTTTTTTTAAGCACATTAATTTAAAGTCAAGCGCGGAGAAAAGGTCCGTGATTTCTTTGACGAGATGTTAATAAATGGGGTGCTTACACCTTATAATTGGGAAAAACTGTCGCGTCGTCGTCTCAGTTACAGATGGGAATAAATCTTTATGTAGAAGGGATCCTGGGTTCCGTAGTCACGTATTCGAGGCACGCGCCCGCTCTGTCCTCTGAATATAAGGAACTGCCTTGCCGTTCCGCTGCCTCACTCGTCTACAGGCCCACAGGAATTCTATAATGTCTAACTTTAGCTCTAATATCAAGCAATCCATAGACGTCTAAACGATGGTATACTATGGCTTGCGTGTGGTGCAAATGTCACGGTAATTTTGCTTTAGATATATGTATATGGTTTCTTACGACTATGAGGAATGATGAAATATAACGCTTGATTTCTTTTAAATGACACATATATGTAAGTACTAAGTATGTTTGCTTCGCATTTTCGCTGATTATCAATTGTAGTTGAATTTCAATAAATGTATAGGTACTAAAAGTCAGTTTTAAGTGATTTACTATCATGTAGGTTGAGAGCTTCCTCATTAGATGAATTATATGAGCAAATTAACCATATCTATACCATATCTATACCATATATATTATTATAAAGTTGTAAAAATGAAATGTCTGTACATTGAAGATATTTTCAGAAAAATGATTGTTTCTGACTATTTGGAGTTCACTAAAATGAATAATATTTACTTTGGATTTTTCGTATGTTTGTATGTGTCGTTGTGGCTTCATCACGCAAAATCCGCTAAACCGAATTCAACTATTTTTAGCACACCGGTAGCTGGGTATCTCCAGATGGTTATAGGATACTTTTTACCCGACTACACTGAAAAAAAAAGAGGGGTTATGACTTTTTCCCCTCCGCGTACGAAGTTGCCGACATATTCTAGTTTTACATAAACCATAAACCATTAACATTTTTTTTTGTTAGATTGGCTAAGGCGATTGACGTCAAGTAAATACTTCAAAATAAATATTTTGAAGACACACACACTACACTGCTGCTGTAGTTTTCGGTATAAAAAAAACTTTACCCCTACTTATCTCAGATCAGAGATTTTTTGGGTTCGTTTTACTTAAAATCCGGCACTATCAATTTCAGTAAAATTAAATGTTCCAATAATTTGTTTTGTGGTGGTTAAAAAAAACACAAACCCATAATCTGAGACATCAAGTATAGGGGGTTACACACGTTTTTGTGAAAATGCGCTTTTACGCATAATATATAAAGCCTAAAAACTTTATTGGTTCACAAAGTAACAGCAAATAATTTTTTTAATTTTCTCAACTTACTAGAAATTTCTACAAACCAGATATCGCCTCTTGCTCATGAGTCTATACTATATTAGACTTGTATGAAGTTGGCTGTTATTCATTTTTAGGGTTCCGTAGCCAAAATGGCAAAAACGGAACCCTTATAGATTCGTCATGTCTGTCTGTCTGTCCATCCGTATGTCACAGGCATTTTACTCAAAAACTATAAGATGTATATTGATGAAATTTGGAACATAGGTGTCTTGTGTAAACCGCTACTTGGTTTGATAGTTAAATAAAATATATATATATTTCTAAGGGGGGCACTCCATACATGTAACCGAAAGTAAAAAAAAAACAGTCAATATCTATATGTGGCACATCATTCGACAGATCTTCTAAAAACACTATGAGGTTTCTAAGAATTTTTTTGATTTAGAGAATATTTTCCGAAATTTTCGCTCTGAAAGTAGCACAAATTGTGTCCCCCCTCTCTATTTTCTACACGGTAGGTTAAAAAAATATGAAAAAATGTACAAATATAGAACTTAATAAATACTTCCAACGAAAATTGTTTCCAACTTGATCGGACTTACTGTTTTTAAGTTATTGCCAAAAAACTGCGCTTCTCAGCAAAAGGACGTAAGTGCCGGGGAGATACGCTCTTTTGTAAGTGATTTTTTTTCATATCGTATTTTTTTTTCATCTGTAGTGCATTTTTTTGTATAAACGGCTGCGGAATCCTTTATGGGCGAGTCCGACTCGCACTTGGCCGCTTTTTAATGTAGTATTTATTAACCATGATGGATATACACTTGCAGCTGTAATAAATATATGTATATAATATACAACCTCTTTACAAAACATTGCACATGCGTTGTCATTCCGAGGATGGCGAAGAGATATGTTATGTATGCTGAATGAGATTCATCGATAAGATTTCAAAAATATGTAAATAAACGGATTTAAACTTACTTTATAAGCATAAAAGGGCCATTCTACTATTTAAGCGCCACTATTTTTTCACATCTTTACGTAAAAAGTATATTGTGCAAAAAGTTATCGTCCGATTGATTTGTGGCGCATTAATCTAAAATATAGCATTTTTAAACTGTCATTTTCAATTAATTTTAATTTTTTTTCGGTCGCCGTTTAAATAAAGCAGGCAATGCAGTGGTCATCGATGTCCCCCACTTTAGTATAAAAATTTGGTATTTACCGCTGCGTTACCATCTTTTTATGGCTATATATGTAGTGATCAATGTATTGGCTTTTCGTATATACAAGTAAGAGTCCTTAAATCGGTTACGGAGCCTGGCATGTTAATTTTATAAATCTTTTCTTGAATATTGGTTATTTATTTGAAAAACTAAAGTTGTTAAGAAAAAGAGAATGACCCACATAATCTAAACACTTCTAGGATAATATGTCGCTTATTCAATTTGTTTATTTTAATATCCAAGATGTGTAAGTTGTCAACAGTCACGTCGACCCGCTGTTTTGTTTGCCACGCTCGCAAACACCTTTTGCCCCATTAGGGACTGTGGTCGTGAGCAAAATATGATATTTATCTGTAAGTAGGTTATGGAGTAACATACAAACTGATTTACGCATTGGCGAGGAATAACATTGTCTGCAATCGAATTCTTTAAACTCCCGACAAAAAAGAGGGGTGTTATAAGTTTAACGCGTCCGTGACTCTGTGTATCTGTGTATCAGTCTGTGGCATCGTAGCGCCTATACGGATGGACCGATTTGAGTGCGGTTCTTTTTGTGTCATAGATAATTGGAACAAGTGACCGGATCTCAGCCAATATTGAAGCTAAGAACTCCAAATTTTGTTATGTTTATTTGTGTCGGGGGGTTTTTAAAAATTTTAATTTTCTATAGTTATTATTGTATTTGTCAAATTTAAATGCATTTTTATTGCGTTACATTTATATGCGGCCAAAACCGAAACTAAATAACTTACTTTTACTGGGACACGGTTCTTATAAGAATACAAATCAAACTTATGGAAGTTGTTTAAAAAAAAATGTTTCGCTTTTTTTCTTCTATTATAATTATAAATTATAATTTAAATTTTATAAGTTTTGTTTGATACGTTTTCTTGGAGAACTACGCATATAGTTTACACTTAAAACGATATATTTGCTAATATTGTAATAGTTAAAAATGAAGTAGAAAAAAACATTACCGAGTTTCTTTCGGATTTCATCTGGGTAGACTCAAACTTGTAAAATGCCCTTGCAACCTGCTTACAGAATAAACATCATTATTTCATTATAATTTTTGGGACTTTCTTTACCCTTGATTGATATAATCAACTTGGTACAATTGCAATTGGTTGAACTACGGGGAAGAAAATTATTAATATGTACTTGGTGTACTAAGATCTGTATTTTCTTTGCATATATTATTTAAAACATATGTTGCGCTTATTGCATTATCGACAAAAAGCAAGATAACAGACTATATAAAATAGTTCTTATATTTTAACAAATATTGTAATAGAAAATAAGTATTTAGAAAAAAAAAACTGACTGTTGAGTTTGTTTCGGCTTTCTTCTCAACAGTGGTCTCCTCTTGGTAAATGCCGTTGAGTCACACTTGTAAAAGTGCCCTTGCGGCCTACTTACAGAATAAAGATAATTATTTAATTATTTCATACGCCGTAAAATCTACGCAAAAGGTTTCGTCAACCCTGTATTTTCAAAAAGTCAGCGCTAAACTCTCAAGTTGTTGGCTCTACCTAGTGTTTTCTTGTGGTTCAATCTGTTGTATGAAATTTGTACTGCGGTATATAACATACGGTAACTAGTTACTAACTTGAACACCAATACAATACCATGATCATCCTAAGTTACACATGATTCTTATGAGCTTATAACAGTCATTATACCTTTAGATTTAGCGTTACAAGCTATATAAAACTAGTCTGTTAACTCTGGATTTTCATAGATACGGCCGTTTGTAGCGTATATTTGCTACGGAACTCTCGGTGCGCGAGTGCAACTCGTACTTAGCCTGTTTTTTTTATCAAATTGAATTTTTCTTTACTCAAAATTAACCACGGAGGTGGAAAATATCTTACAGAGCAAGCTGTTCTACGTCGAGTGCGTTCATTTGCAATGTCACTATTAGTAATTATGAAAGAGTCATGTTTTAAGAGCCGTTTCACGAGGCTATGCTTCGAAGTTGCGTAATTAACGCTTCTTTATAATTATGGCCTGGAACGTGTTAATATTTTACGGAGAACTTTTAATGAAATGCAGTCGTATTCGCAATTCGTATCAACGGTCTCAAGTTGCGGACCTACTTGTTATTCTTAAAGAAAAATCAAACAGAAAACGAACTCTACACCAGCATGACCATCCAGTACGAAAAACAATGTGATTACCATTTATACGCAGATTAAACACATTTCATTTTGTTTTATTATTTAAAGCCGATCGTGGTAATTATATACAATTATCATCGAATTGAAAATGAGATAAATCAAACGTTAACCTCAATTGCAATAATTTAATTTGCTCATACAGTGGTGCTCTTAAATAGCAACGTATTTTGAATAGCAATTTAACGATACTGATGAAAATTAATGTCCAAATTATGTCATATCTGTGTATGTTCAATTATGTTTGAAGATTGCGTTTATATATGGAGGAGATATTTTCCACCTCCGTTGTTAATTTTGAGTAAAGAAAAATTCAATTTGATAAAAAAAAACAGGCTAAGTACGAGTTGCACTCGCGCACCGAGAGTTCCGTACCAAATATACGCTACAAACGGCCGTATCTATGAAAATCCAGTGGTAACAGACTACTTCTAAGCAAAATGTACGCGGTGTTTGATCATTTTATATTGGTTACTGACATAGACAGACAGACATAAAAATATACTGTTTTTAGTATTTGTTGTTATAGCAGCAACTAAAATACATCATCTGTGAAAATTTCAACTGTCTAGCTATCACGGTTCATGAGATACAGCCTGGTGACAGGCGGACAGACAGACAGAAAGACGGACAGCTGAGTCTTAGTAATAGAGTCCCTTTTACCCTTTGGGTACGGAACCCTAAAAACAATTCGGGATTATAAAGTCTTGTTTTTTTTTAAATTATCAAACTATACTCATACTATTAAACCTTGGAGATGGCAAATCGTATCGTATCATTACATTACAAAACTATTTTTTTTCAGGCATTTCGATCCTCATTATACCTAAATTAAGGCCTCTTGCAACGGCTTTGTTTGGGAACCGTATAATTTTTCATGATCAAAAGTCAAACCTTCGTTATTTTCTGGTTCAAACGCTATCTTAATGACATATCGCACTGATCTGTCAATTCGTTATTCTCTAACAAAAAGATAATATCTGTATACCAAAAACACACTTTCGCATTTATACTTAATATGCTTAAGGACGCTATAGCTAAGTCATAACCCTTCTGCTTTGCCCTAATCGGGTAAAAAATATACAAATGCCTTTCTTGCATTGATTTGTGTACAGAATTGGTCATATGTCTTAGAGATTTGTTAAAATCTCTGTTTTGGCTATTTCCCTGCGACATTTATACAAGACGGGCGTTTCTTAAGTGTTTTGACGTTTAAGTGTTGTCCCCGCCGGCGGGCGTAACCAGACCATAGTCTCATTCTCTTCAATTTATCCGATTCATTCGCTCTCTTGACTTGAACCGGTCCAACCCACCTCCATAGTCCTCGTGCCTTGCGCACCGCGTACGTGTCTCCACGCTACTAGAAGTGGTCGTAGACGTAGATAGCATTCCCGTTTATACGCTTGCGCTTCCCCCACTAGTAAGGGGGCTTAGCCAGACCTAAGCAGTTCAAAGTCAGGTTCCTAAAAGAGCGTTTTGACTGTAGTTAGCTAAAAACAACTAAAAGAAGGCTAATAAAAGTGTTCAGAAGGCGTTGTGTGACAGGCGAGGGCCCCGCGAAGCAGCCACTTGGCCACAGTTAGCTGCTCCGAGTGAGTGTAACAAGCGCCGCGGCCATTTATTGCTTCCCGACTAGTTTCGTCTAGAACGTAGCAATTACAAGGCGCTTCGAGAGACGAGATGTAGCGATATGTAATTAACCAATTAGGGAACCTCAATCTGATTATAAACTAATATTTAATCGCGCCTTCACCCGCATTCTATCCGTCCCCAAATTTTATTTTAATCGGTTCGACGGTTTATGTTCGACGATCCTCAATAGAAGAAGTAATTTGATTTGAATATTAATATATTGTTTTTCAAATGGTTTTGTGAGGCTGACATTGGAACAAAATAATTTTAATTCACTATGTACTGATTGACTTCTATTCTGTAATTATTATTGTATTTTTAAACTAAATGACGATCCTTATTGGGAGATGAGATTTAATTATAACTGTTATTATTTTTGACATATTTGATATTGTTAATATTCTCATTTTATTATTATTTAACTTATGTTGACGACCGTGATTTAAATACGTGTAACTTTGACATTAAGCTAATTTGTAGTGTTATTTAATCATGAAATAAATAAATCTAATCTAATCTTTGTGTTATTGAGTAATAAAACATCCTTATATCCAAAATATTCAAACATCTTTATAAACTTTTGCATTTATAATAGTAGTAGCCTAAAAAAGAGTACGGTAGTGATAATATGAAGTAAAACCAACGAGGTAACCTAACTCTTATTATCAATGTGAAAATATTGGCACCAGACAACCAGTGCTCTTGCTGGGAACTCATATATATGCTTAGTGTATTTTTTCTTTAACTGCCTTCCTTTTTGTTTTTGTTCCAGTGATTGGAGTGATCTGTGCCACCTTAAGAAAATAACCGATATTAACTTAGGAGCGCGGGACATCTCTATGTGTTAGTGGCACATAAAGTACATGACTTGTACCACAGTATTACGCCATTCGCAAACCAAACAAATCACTTTAAATGCGCTACGTTTACTGCATTGCGCATAATATTATTTGCTATGTCGAATTTATAATTTCTTCACTCATTTTATTACGGTATATTTTAGATTTATTTCGTGCAATATGTATTTTATAATAGCCGTGGAAACACTGAAATTTAATGTGATCATTGTGATCAACGTGTACAACATTTTACGTTGTAAAATGCTACACTAAATTACAAAGTTATTTGATAAATTATATCTTGTGTAGAGATAGATGAGGCTTCTTTTCGGTCGTGTTTTCAAAATCTCATAATGGATATATGTAAATGGTTGATTGAATACGAGGCAAATGAATATATCAATTATGTACAGAATATTCAATGCGCTTTATTTAATTACTAGCTTGTGCCCGCGACTTCGTCCGCCTTAAATTCGTTTATCGCGGATAAGGGTATTTTTTCGGGATACAAAGTAGCCTATGTACTTCCCCTGGACTCAAACTATCTCCATACCAAATTTCATCTAAATCGGCTCAGCGGTTGAAGCGTGAAGAGGTAATAGACAGACAGACAGACAGACAGACAGATAGACACACTTTCGCATTTATAATATTAGTATGGATTGGATTTTACCTCTAACTGTTAGAGTGTAACTAAAAGTAACTAGCAACGTATACATATTATCTGTACTCATAATTATGGTTCAATTCGTGGGTAGTAAATCAGCGAAGTCTTATCACGTTTAGGGTATCGTAAGGAACAGCCGTGGCGTTTCATATTCGATTCACATCCTGCGTGCCTCGCGAAAATGAGACGACGCCGCACACTTGTAGATGATACTCGGATAAAAATAACAGACATATTTTTAAGATCGGCTTAGGAGATACATTTTAAGATTGACCTGAGCTAGAAGTGTATATGTAAGGATACACAAGTTGTTATATTATTTATATAGATTTCATATTGAGGAGAAGATTCGGTAGGGTATTTAGTAATGGTGTCAAAGTGATGTTGGTATTTGTTTGTTTGAGTATTTTACATCATTAACAATAAGAGTTTATATGATTTTGTATCAGTGGGTATAAGGACTACTTCCAAATTATGAATATAAGGATCATTTATTTAAACAAAATATTATGAGTATTCACAAGAAAAGTTAAAATGTTTTGTCACCAATCGTAGGATATCGCAGACCGCTTTACCATTACAGCTCCTCGTAGCAGCATAAAATTACCTCTGATGTCCTATTTACCTGGCTGAAAGAGATAATCTTTCCCGTAAACCGAAATAACAACCATTCCCAACAAAAAACCTTAAGCGAAATACTTGTTGGCTTTGCGAACGGGAAGCAGCAAGAAATAACAACTAGCCGAGTTTTATATTACAGAGAGGTTGAGGAGCCTTTTGTTGCTGCTTATTTATGCATAGTTTCAGATAAGTTTGCATGAAAATGTATATTCCAGCGTGTGTTCGTCTTCACTAGTTCCATATTTATGGCACGCAAAATAAAATGTTGGCTGTCGTCAGTTGATAAAAATGCAAACCGTAGCCGCCGGCGCGGGCTGCCGCGTGCCGTCCCGCGAATACTCCTACAATACTCACAGTGTATAAAACCCTAGAGCAGTAAAACATATCATTCGACCGTCCGAAAACGGCGCGGTTACATACAAGTGACTAGTGACGGAATTTCCACGAGTTATGACAGACGTGACACATTTCCCGATCATTTCCCGCAACTGTACAATACATCTGGTAAGTCATGCGCTGACAAAAAAAAAACGGTAAGAAAAACTAGAATAAGTATATCCTAAAACAATCGAGCTAGCATGAATGAAATTGTATATTCTATATAATTTGATAGTTAATATTACGATACCAGATATTGTAAAAGTTATTCGTTTATTTATTAAAATTATATAAGAAACAAAACATTATCAATAATTTCCATCAACAAAATATTAATAATTAGGTATGGGCCGACATGCTCATTCAGGAGCACACATATGTATCTGGCACTAGACTATTGGCATGCCGTGTGACTCTCTGGAGAGATTCCAGCCCAAACATACGAGTACTTACGTCGTCTCTTCGGGTCTCTCGAAGTTGATTTGTTACTTCAACTGCCGTGAGGTACCGATTTTGGAACATAGTCGTAACAATAAATCGATCTTTGCGAGCCGTAGTATAGCTCGGTCTACCAGTACTTCAGTACCATTCCTTGTAAGAAAAATAAATTGCCCATATCTTGCTAAAATCTGCGTATAATTGAATATATAAATTATATTTCAGTGTTGCTTATTCCTATTTCTTACCAATGGCATAGAAAAAAAAACAAATAAAAAATCGGACGATTTCGACAAAATGGTTATGAACTTAAAAGAATGGTAATGGATTTCAATATAAAATAGTTACATTTAAGATTAAAATTCATTACCATTCTTTTAAATTATGGTAATGACGAGAATGGTTATGAACTTTCTTTACGTTTTATTTATTTAATCCTTATAAACAAATGCAATCCTTATATTATTCATTCAGTAATGTTTCCAACAATGCAGATTATATATGTATCGACAATACAATAAAACGCTTAAGCATTCATTTCGAAATAGAATATATGGTAATGAAAAGAAAACGTACCAAATCCATAACTCCCACACGATTTTTTTTTACAAAAATTGGTACACATTCACCCTGTTCACTGTCTCACGATCGCCTGAGGCGGGGATCGCGGGTTGGAAGGAACAATGATTAGAAAACACTTCGCACGTCTGCTGCCTGATTTTGTTGTTGCAAATTGAATTTATGGTATTGAAGTTTTTTTTTGTACAAAACATTTTGCTACAGTGAAAGTAAATAATAATTATTTATGTGTTTAAACCTTCATGGGTGTATTCCCTAATACATACTTCATCTATATGAGGGGATAAATTTTACTTAATGCATGTAATATATTAGCAATTCGCTCTCAAACCTATACATTTTTATTTTGAACGGTGATGGTAATGAATTTTTGGCATGTTATTCTTTTTTTTCATATACTTATATTTAAATAATATAATACATTTTAGATGTAAAGTATACCTTTGTACCTAACATATCATATAAAAAATATTTGATTCTAATTTGGCACTTAATACATGCCTTTTTTTTCTATGGACATGTGATTTGCACAAAATGGTAGAATTACCCAAAACCAAAACATACGGGGAAGTCAGACAAGGAAGGGTATACGCAATAGCACCTAAAAGGCCTAGTTGAAATACTGTTTTTTTAGCTAATATTTTTACTGTGTTCCTAGTTCCTACCCTATCACTGGCTCGCTCCGCATTATTTATAATATAACTTAAGAAAAGTATAACTATCCCTATAACGTATTATTTTCCAGTGTTTTTTGTGAGTGTGGGGAAGGATGCGTGACTGTTTAAAGTGCTTACGTCTTCTCCATTTAGCCGTGACACGCTGGTCACGCACAACTCTGCTATCTCAAAAAACATCATTTTGAGTACGATTTACCTTTGAAGTTGAAAGTAACGTAAATAGAAAATAGAAAGTTGAAAGTAACGTAAATAGTAAATTCTATATATGGATCCTTTTCGATTTTTAAGAGTTACAAAGCTGATAAAAAAAATGGCGATTGTTACTTTTGTACTAAGGCTCGGGTCGCAAGTAACACGCTTCGGATCGTAAAGATATCCTGTGAAGGTCAAATTTATTTATATGTACCGTGTAACAGTAGTGAATTCTTGCTCTTATATATTAGTTTCAGCACTTTAATAATTAATGTTTTTTTTTTTATGATAAAAATAACATTATGATCATTAAAGCTCTATGCGCATGGTTCACTCCATGGCTGGGATTATTTACAGATGGAATTGAGTGTCAGTTAATTATTTCAAGCCCGCCTTATGATTTTAATGTCACTTTTTAGCAATTTTCTTTCGAACGTTGTGTTGTGTTACTTTCGTACCCAACCAAGTTTTTCTTATTTATTACACACGTGAGTAGCAAAACACTGAATGCCCTGCACATAAATCCTTTATAACATTCTATAAAGAATCTAATCAAAAATGTCTAGGCATACAAACACATTGATATCATTCGCTACTTTACTTTTGTCCCCGGTCTCCCCTATGACGTTATTACCTACCTAAAATCATTTTGACTGCAAAAGTTGTGGTACCACTGGGTACCACTACTTTTTTTAAATAGCTAGGGTCTGCCTGACACGTCAGTATTACATTTTTATAGAACGAGGCTTGTACTCGTTTTTGGGTTACGCTTAAATCTTATTGATATAGCACTGACTCGTACAGAGCGAGTTACTTCTACATTTCTCATTGGGATTGGGACCACAAATGAGTGGAGTTCTTCTTCTGCAAACATTCTGCGAATACGCACTTTTTTAACTTTTTCTTTTTTACTGTTTTTTTTCAAATTACCTTATTAAATTAAAAAGAACACCAGTACTCTGAATTCAAAATCGACAAAGTATGCCTAATCTATATATGTATGTGCCGGATTTAGGTTGCAGTGATTATCATACGATTTTAAACCTAAAACAGCTTGCAATGGTATAGTAATTATTATGTCTATTTTTTAACTACTCACAAATTCCATCTTCCATGTTATCGTTGCACAATGTTGAAACTATTCATATAATCTATGGAATTTAGGTCTTTTGGCGTCCCTACAAAATTCAAATAATTTTCAAATAATTTCATTTCATTTTCATTAAATAATTATATCTGAAACCAGTTTTTTTAGACGATAACATAACAGAAAATAAAATAAACAATTATATAAAACTACTTAAAAGTTTAAGTAAAACTACATAAGAATTGCATGTAATTATTACTGCCTGAATTTTATTATAATATAATAAAACAAACTAAACTACATCTATACAGGGTGTTTGGTAACAGGATCATCATTACATCATCACATCAGCCCTTTATCGCCCACTGCTGAGCATAGGCCTCTCTTCGTGCACGCCAACAGGATGCAAAGCTGAAAGTAGGTGATAGTTTAGACCATTTAGAACATTTTAAGTCAGACATGTCTTAGACAAATGTTATTCGTTTTTTTCGACAATAGTAAAAGTTTTCTCAGAAAAAACATTCCGTCGAATTGAGAACCTCCTCCTTTTTTTGGAAGTCGGTTAAAAATCTTACAACTCAAACAGAAAAAGATAACATTATAAAATTTGTCTGCAACATGTAGGGCTTAAAATGTTTTAAATGACCTAAACTATCGTCTACTTTCGGCTTTGCATCCACTGTACCATTGGGGCTATTCATACACTACGTCATTTGAAATAAGGGGGGGGGGTCTAGATGATAGTAGCATGACGAAGGAAGGGGGAGAGGGGGGGGGGGTCAGTCCCAAGATGACATCATCTTTCGCAACTATAAAAATTTTAAACAAAAAAAAAAACCGACTCCAAAAAAAACTAAAAAGTAAAAAATAACGCCATAATTTAGTTTCTTCATATTACTTACAAGTAAACGTATGTATACTCAATCTATACAGTATATACAATTAATCTTATTTTGGCGTCGGTGCCATATAAAGAATGTGTAAAATATTGAAAATTGTCGATTTTAGTAAGTTGTGACACGATGGCACCGACTCCAAAATAAGATTAATTGTATATACTGTATAAATTGAGTATACATACGGTTACTTGTAAGTAATTTGAAGAAACTGAATTATGGCGTTATTTTTTACTTTTTAGTTTTTTTTGGAGTCGGTTTTATTTTTTGTTTAAAATTTTATTTATTTTACACTTTTTAGTTAATCGTTACTTAAAAGTGTATCTCGTGACGATTCGAACAAGCCCAAACACGTCTAGGATACATTATTTTATTACATAGATCTGGTGCCCACCTTCCGGCTCCATCATCAAATCAATTCGATGGTACCATTCTCATCAGGAGCATTTAAATTTTTGAGTATGAAGTTGCTTAGCTAAATTAATCAAGATATTTTGTCGCCACCCGTAAATCATTTATCATTGAGGAGTTCCGATGGCATTCTGTGGTCTTCTGCATCAGTTCCACTTCACCAATTTACACTTTCTGAATGCAAATGCTTATTATGTTTCTTACAATACCAAAATCGCTATATGTATGCCTACAATATTTGAGGAGTTCCTTCAATTCCTCATGGATTCCACCATCAGATCTTCACCAAAATTAAATGGGACCAACTAGAAAGTACCTTCTATAAAAACAAAAAAAAAAATTGAAGTCGGTCAAATAGTCTTTGAGTAATCGGTGAACATCCATAAAAAATAAAATAAAAAAAAAACATTCCGTCGAATTGAGAACCTTCTCCTTTTTTTGGAAGTCGGTTAAAAAGAGCTTGCTGAGTGTAAAGGTAATGAAATTCGTGTTCCTATAAACTGTGGATAAAAACGCACTTTTTGGAAAATTTGTCATTCAAATTATGATGGTTGGATGATTTTAGGGGGGGGGGGGGGGGGGTTAAAAATCGTCAAAAATAGATGACGTAATTTATGAACAGCCCCATAGCTAATATCTTGTTTTGTTTCTTGGAAAATGATTTATTAAAGGTGCGTCCACACTTGTATCATTTACTCGTATCCGATCACCGTGCCGTGGTATGACTGCGTATCGCGCTGCTTGGACGCTCACTGTCGGCGCGCCGATCTTGCCGCACTCTTCCGATATAAGTGTGTGATACGCGTAGCAAATGGATTTCGAGCAATCAGATCGGCGCAACGTCTAAACGCGTGATTGCGCGTGATCGTGACACGCGATCATGCCACGCGACGATGATCTGATACGGGCAAATGATACAAATGTGGACGCACCTTAAGACTCCTTTCTTGTTTCATGATTACATTGATTACAGACCAATCGTAGATGTTGTCTTTGAACACATTCTATCTACCCATCCATTATTCTTGACATTTGATATTTAAACATTTGACCGACTTGTTCCGAAAATGTCGCGGACTCTTCAGTACATCCGCGGCCACGGCGTATGAAATTACGCCGAAACTTCTATAGTATTATAAAGTTGTAATATTTAAGTGTCTGTACATTGAAGATATTTTCAAAAAAACGATTGGATCTGACTATTTGGCGGTCACAGAAAATCCTTACTATATTATAAACGTGAAAGTATGTATGTACGTTCCACTATTGCACAAAAACTACACAACAGATTTGCGTAAAACTCTTCATTAATATAGCTTAGATATCAGAATAGGACATAGGCTACGATTTTCGGGGTTATTCATTCATAAAATAGGTTTTTTAACAATAAATGGAAAAGCCTTAGAAAACCCCGAGATTTGTTCATTGTGACATTTCTATTGCGAAGAATTATATCAACAAACAGTTGCTAGGAAACCGATTTGACACGTTAGTATCTGTGTAACTTTTATATAAACGTGAATGTTTGTGAGAATGTACGTTCCACACACACAAAAAACTACATAACAGATTTGCGTACAATTCAGCAGAATGTAGCTTAGATATCAGAATAGGACATAGGCTACAACTTTTAAGGGTATTCTGTACCGGATGACCCCATAATTACAAATATAATATTATATAGACTTAACATAAGACCTGAAATACCTACAAAATTTATAAGTTAATAAAAAGTACGATTTGTTCAATAAATTAATTTCATATCTTTCTATCTAACCCCGATAGAAAGATATGAAATCATTGCTTTAACTTAACAGTTAAAGGAATAATATTCATACGTTCAATTTAAATATCAGTTGTATGAAGCCCATAAGGCGATAAAATACATAGTGGAATAATGTATGTAAACTTTCCACAGGTATTGCACAACATTTGCAACTATACCATAACATTGGTGATTTTCCATGAAAACCCAATATGTTGCACAATAATTGTTAATTAAAATTCTAAGAAATAATAAAATTACCCCCTCCCCAACCAATATACGGCTCGACTATAAAAGCCAAAGCTAATTCAATTGACAATAACCCCACTATATGTGGCATACGAATGAACACATAAATATACAAATAGTCCCCATACTATTCATGTCGTTACTACAAGTTATCGGTACTACTTACTAGCCTTTGAAAATACTTACAAGAAATAATCGTCAAGTGAATTAGCTTCAGTCAGATAGATATCATAGTTAAAATAGGAAGCCTAAGTATTGGTTTAGGAACGGGATTTCGATATAAACTGTGACTTTTTATTCTCTACTTCACCTACACTGCTCTTAAAGCTATCGAAAGGGGTTCAGACTGCCTTTACAGTCCTCAGTCTGCACATATTCATTCATAAAGGGGTTTTTTTTTAACAATAAATGGAAAAACGTGACCTTTTGTACATTGTGACATTTTCATTTCTAAATAATAAATAAACAATTGGTAACCTAGCAACAGTAATATTACCTACACAAGTAAAGAACACACCTTCCGTATATGACGTATCATACAAATAAGAGTAGATATATCTGAATATAGCCGGATAATAGCCCGTTGTACATTTTGGACTTGCGATCATCTCTGAATGAAAAACGTTTTGTTACAAAAGTATGGTTTAAGAATAAGATAAAAACATAAAACTATCTAAGAAGAATTATCTATACATATTATAAAACTGACAATGCACAGCCTAAACCGCTAAAGATATAAGCATGAAATTTGGAACGTATATTCTTTATTGGACGTGTACCAAGAAAGGATTTTTCGAAATTCAACCCTTAAGGGAGTGAAATAGGGGTTGAACCGTTGATGGAAATCGTTCATTTGGAAAGTTATAAACTTGAATCATTGAATAAAGTTTTGTTACTAAAAAAAACAAACGATTTAGCGTTGCTATAAAAAATCATCGCATTTAAAAAAAAGTTCTAAGTTTGTATGGGAAACATTGTCATGTCATGGAGGGAGGGAGGGAGAGAAGGAGAGAGAGAGGAAGAGTGGGAGAGAGAGATTAAGAGAGGGAGAGAGAGAGAGAGGGAGAGTCTGAGAGAGGGAGTAAGAGATAGAGGGAGAGACAGAGGGAGAGGGAGGGAGAGAGGGACGAAGAGAGTTAGTAAGGGAGGGAGAAAGGGAGTGAGGGAGGGATAGAGAGAGAGAAAGAGAGAGATAGGAAGAAAGGGATGGACGGAGAGAGAGTGAGAGAGTGATAGCGAAAGAGGGGGAGGGAGGGAGGGAGAGAGAGTGAGAGCGAGACAGAGGGAGAGAGGGTGGGAGAGACAAATAATTGGTATCGTAGTAAAATTATGACGTCGGTTTTCTTATGATGTGATGGTAGCACGTAAAATTATCGTTCGTAAACTGACTTTACAGACAACCATTTTCTTTTTTGCCTGAAAATACTCTCCTTTTGAAACGCAGAGGGACCTTCTAGAACATTTTATTTTGACCAGTGTCGGGGACTTCACCTGTCTCTTCTTCTCATAGTCTAGCAAAGGCGTTCAAATTAATAGTGCCAGTGGGTGTGTTGCCGTCTTATGGAATAATATTCAATATCCCCATTTTCTTACTCTAAATCTGTTGGTTGCTGAATATCTTCTGAGTATTTTTTTTTAAACATTTAGAGCATCGGACAACTGACAGAAAAAGTTTTCTTCATTTATATCTCTGGCTTTACCTAAAATCTACGCGGACGAAGTCGCGGGCGGCCGCTAGTAAAAATATATTTTTGGATATGTTTTTGGTTTCTATGTGTCGTTGTGGCTTCAACACACCAAATCGGCTGAATAGATTTCAACTATTTTTGGTACACGGGTAGCTGGGTATCTCCAGATGGTTATAGGATATTTTTTGCCCGATTATGCTAAAGATAAAAAGAGGGGTTATGACTTTTTCTCCACGGCGAACGAAGTTGCGGGCGCCTTCTAGTTTCTAATATTACTGCGTCTGGTGCTGCCAAGATTGTTATTAAATAAACGTAAGTAATTTCAGGTCCTAAACTCATACTCGACTCGCAACTTCAAAGCACCAACTCAATGGAATCATTGACCCGTCTTTTACGTTTTGGGGATTCATACGTACATAGGTAGATATAGATACACATCAGCTGCGTGTTGCCGAGTTTCACCTGACGGCCAGTCAGGTAAACATTGTAACGTGATCGGCCACGTGCGAAGCATGTGCTCTCTCGCCCACAATCAAAACTATAGCCATTAGTTAAATATAGGGGATTATAGTGAACGGAGAAGGGATTTTCTAAACAACATTTTTAATGATTTTCATCCATTTTTATTTTATTGAATTTCTAGTGAGGAAACTGTGTTGAGCCGGTGGGCGTGTTCCAGACAGTATTGATTTTGTTTGCTCGTTTCTCTCTATCGGCCATTAGTTTTGTGTGAGCGACAGGGAGGGAAGAGTGGCGGACTGTTCGAGTGTAGAGTTTCAGCGTAAACTGGCGGTGGGTGGTAGAAGGTCGCATGTGCGGGATGAATGAAAGCGTGCGATGCCGAACGACGGCGGTTGTCGGCGCGTCCGCTTCCGGTAAATACGCTTACAACTCCGCAGTTAGTTAAGTTTTAAATTGATAGCGCTTCGACACTAAAATGAGGGGGTATTTATTGCTAATACACCACAGTATGACACTATGAACTAAGTAATCTATTGGGTTTAATAAAAAAAAAACTGTGGATACAAAAAGTCGTTTTTGGGGAATTCAGTTTCAAAACTAATTAAAGAGACAGAGATTTGTGTTTGCAATAATAAAACGCAATCAAGACATTACAGGGTAAACAAGTGTACATTACTTACTTTTGAGAATTTATGAAAGAACAAAAAATGTACTATGTATATAACTATACTATTATAAAGTTGTAAAAATGAAATGTCTGTACATTGACAATATTTGAAAACAAAAAAGATTGTTATGGACTATCTTGAGGTCACTGAATCGAAAAATAATTATTTTTATTTTTCGTGTGTTTGTATTGTATATGTGTCGTTGTGGCTTGTTATAAGTTCTAACTCTGGTCTAAATATTTAACCATTGTCGTCCAAGAAGTTGGAAGTTTACCTAATTTTAACTGAAAAAACTTTGGATAAATTCTTACTCAATTGAAATGCGTATTGAAAAAATCTCGTTTACAGAAGGATACGTAAAATACGATCGCTACATGTGCAAAGACGCTGGAAAAACGAGTGTTAATTAAGATTGGTAATACATTTAGTTTACACCTAATAAGGGGTCGTAATTCGTGAAGTTCGCACAGCACAGATCGGATAAGGCCGCGATGAGAGGCCTCGATGCGAGAACCCGATAGAGACGTCGGATAAACCTCCGGGCATCTTGAAGGCTTTTAATGGGGAGCCTTCGATCTTTAAACCGGAGCATTAGGCTAGATTTTTAAAGCATTACCTCACCGAGTTGTCTAGAACAGAGGTTCCATTTTATTTTATTACAACTTGGTTTTTTCCTAAGCTCCATGTCCCGTCAGACGCAACAGCCGAAAGCTCGCAAGACGAGCACCCCCCCAGATTCTTACTACCCCCTAAGTGCCTTTAGCTTATCCGAGGGCCACAGGTCAGTCCAGGTAAAGTGAGCTCAATGCCCGAAAACCCGCAGGTCAAGCCCACCCAGACACTAATTATACGCTCAACTGCCTTTAAATCGTCCAAGTGCCACATGCTAGACAGTTAGCTAGTGCGAAGCAGCAAAAAAAAAACTAGTGTCAAATAAAACTGGTAAAACATTTACTTTATTCCTAATAAGGGGTCGGAATTCGTAAAGTTCGCACAACACGCGATCGGATAAGGCCGCGATACGAGACCCCGATAGGGACGTCGGATAAACCCCCGGGCATCTTGAAGGCTTTTAATGGGGGGCCTTCGATCTTTAAGGCCGAGCCACACCGAATGCGTGTGCGTGACGTGCACGTAGACGTGCGCGCGGCGTACGCGTTGTTAAGTACAAATCCTCATAAGAGATGACGCACCGCTGTCTACGCACTCGTCACGCAAGCGTGTGCGTGACGTGCACGTAGACAAGCGCGTGGCGTACGCGTTGTCAAGTACGAATCCTCATAACAGATGACGCACCGCTCCGTACTCACACGTCACGCAAGCGTGTGCGTGACGTGCACTTAGACGTGCTCGTTGTCAAATACGCATCTTCATAAGAGACGACACACCGCTGCGTACGCACCCGTCTCGCAAACGTGTGAGTGACGTGCACGTAGATGTGCGTGTTGTAAAGTACGAATCTTCGTAAGAGACGACACACGGCTGCGTACGCACACATCACGCACACGACACGCACACGCATCTGGTGTTGCTTGGCCTTTAAACCGGATGTTTATAGAATATGGAGGTTTTATTCTAGATTTTTTAAGCATTAGGTACCTTACGGTGCTAGAAAAGGAGCTGTTAACTTTTCCATTATATGGAACTAAAATTCGTTTATTAATTCAATAGACTCAATTGAGATTTCATCGATGTCTGTTTTAGCATTAAAAATTGATTGTAATGGGTTTTTAATGTAGTAACATGTTAAGCGTATTTTAAGAAAATATGAATCATTATATTATATCAGTTTAGCTCATATTAAATGTTTCACAGCCCTGTCAGCTGTCAAATTAGTCTATCGAATTAAAAAAAAATGAACTTTACTTGGTTGTCTCAGAAGCATCACTGAGTGTCATGGACATAGGTACTGCTTATTCTTCGGGAAGTGTGTATTTTATCCGGGATATTGAAGTGGCCGGTGCCACTCTCCAATCTATACTACTCAAAACAAAACAGGAGCCACTTTATTTAATTGACATTAAACTAATTGATATATAAATAAATAAATAATCAGGGACAATCTTACACAAATCGACCTAGGCCCAAACTAAGCTTGTACTTGACGATTGATGACTTTATCACGCCAAAACGGCTAAACGGATCTCAACTGTTATCGGTACACGGGCGTCCACAAATGATTATGAGGGTTATGGGATAATCTTTACTCGACCACGCTGAAGAAAACAAAGAGTTATGATTTTTCCCCCCTGCTGACAAAGTTGCGTTGTCGTGTCTATCCTGGGACGAATTCTGGAAAACTGTTTGTTGACACATGAACAGTTTGCCCTCGGTCATGTAGAAAGGCAGTTAGGATGCTATATAGATAGACTAAACTGCCTTTACGCATACCTAAGTGCGGATTCACGCATTGATTTGTGACCAGTGCGAGCATTGAGCAATATTTGCTCTAACCACAAGTAGGAAATGTATGAACTCGCATTTGTTACTAATCAAAGAGTGAATCAAACCTTATGCAGAATCCGTTTGTCTGCTAAATGTAGCTTTTTTATTATTTTTTTATTTAAGATCTACAAATTGGATGTTACAAAGTACAAAACAATATTGAAAATCACTGCTTGAATATTATTGCACACCCTAAAACAGTAAACACAATATGCAAATACAGAGAACAGTTCAAATAAATTAAACTTAAATGAAATTAATAAACTAGGGAAGTAAATTTAAATTGTTAGCTTGTTTGAGCTTCATTTTAGCGGAGGCTAAAGAACACGCAAAAATATCTAAATTAGATTTAACACTACTATATGATGCAATCATTCTATACAGAGGTGCATGCTTGCTTATAATGGTATTTATTTATTTACTTATTATATATTTATTTATCTATTTCAAAGCGTTTATATGAAACTTATATATTTGACATCAAAAACATACAAAAAAGAAAAAACATTGAAATACCCATTAAAACAATTATTTAAAAAAAGGTAATTACTAAATAGTGGACAATTAACAATACAAAATAATTAGGTACGACACTGCTTGCTGAACTTTTACCACGTCTAAAGCGGATTTACCTCTAGGCATTTATGTAGAAGCAGCGTGACTGTCTACTTAGTATCGTATGTATTGAACATACCTTTAAGTATCATTCTAATACCACAAAATAATGAAGCAAAACGAAAATATATGCGACCTTGCCAGTTTAGCAGGAATGAACGCTCTTAAAAAAATTACATTCCTAGACATTTAAGTAACTTAATTGCATCACTGCACATACTAAAGCATGATAGCACCTTTACACATGGCTAAGCGCAGTTTTTCTTAGTTAGCATGATGAGTTTAGCATGTCTAAAGCAGGTTTATATGTACTTATGTAATGGTAGTTAGTCTGCCTTTTTAACAAAATTTACTGCTTTTATACTTGGCTAAATGCAGATTCATACATAATGCGGTGTCAATTTACCTACGTTACAAACACTTAGAAACATATTCATTAATGTGTTTCAATAAGAAAATGAACCATAGAAATTCGGCTATGCTTAAAATGTTTAAAGCTGTCGTTCGCGTCGATGTGAATTTATTCGAAAAAAATACAGTATTACAAAACCAACAAAGGCTATTCTTGGCAAAAACGATAATGAATTTGCGAAGCCTACTATCTTGCAGATAAGAATACCCTAATCGATATCGGGTAATAGTTCAATTCCATTTAACAAAAGAGTCGTTCAACCGGAGCTAAGTCGGTGAATTGCTCTCAGGTACCTGGATACCTTAGTACAAAGGTAATTATCGATATTTAATATATTAAAGTAAGGAAAGTTAAATATAATGGCTAAAAAGTTAAGTAAGTGGAAGTTACAGTGGAGTGCGTATACTATAGCTCCTTGATCTTTTTTTACGGTCCCATACTCAAAGAGAACCAAGGGAACCCTATTAATAAATAAATAATACAGGGACAAGCCTACACAAATCGACCTAGTCCAAAACTAAGCAAAGCATGTACTATGGGTACTAGGCGACGATAAACATCTAGCTTATATCTATATATATAAACGTAAAAGTACTGACTGACTGACTGACTGACTCACTCACTTAAATCAACACCCAGCCCAAACCGTTAGACCTAGAGAGCTGATTTTTCCACAATAGGTAGCTTTTATAACGTTAGTATCCATTAAGAAGGGGTTTTTCAAAATTCAGCCCCTAAAGGGGTGAAATGGGGGTCCAAAGTTTGTATGGGGAAACAAGATTAGATAGACTATTTTATTCGAAACTTCGCAGGAGTATTTATAACAATAAATGAGTAAACACGTGTTTCGGGTTTTTTGACAATTCAACTTCTTAAGGGATGAAATGAGGGTCCAAAGTTTGTATGGGGAAATCAGATCAGTTTCGACTATTTAATTTTAAACTTCACACGAGTATTTTTAACAATAAATTAGTAAATACGTGTTTCAGGGTTTTTGAAAATTCAACCCCTAAAAGAGGAATTTTGGTTACAAAGTCGAAAAGTCGACATGGGTATTGTTTCTTTGGTTTATCCGGTCGCTGATTACGAAAACAACAACGATTTTAAAATCCAACGTGGCGGACGTGAAATGCTATCTCCCCTGTAGGGGTGCGATGGGGTTGAAATGCCTAATTATCAATATGGATATCGTTTTTATGGTTTTTTGGCACGTTAATTACGAAAATGGCATTGATTTTGAAATCTGCCGAGGTGTGACGGGGTTGAAATGCCTAAATATCAATATGGATGTCGTTTTTATGGTTTTTTGGCACGTTAATTACGAAAATGGCATTGATTTTGAATCCAATTTAGCGGACGTGAAATATCATCTCTCTGTTGGTGTGCGATGGGGATGAAATGTAAAAATATCAATATAGGTGTCGTTTTTATGGTTTTTTGGGACGTTAATTACAACACATTCAAGGAGAGGTAAAAAACAGGCGGTCTTATCGCTAAGCAGCGATCTTTTCCAGACAACCTTTGGGTAGTGAAAACACTGAGGTTTCTAAGAAAAAGAATTGAGTTAGGGAATATTTTGTGTCCTCCCTCCCTTTATTTTCTCAACCGTAAGTCGTAAAAAAATACAAACGTAAAATTTAATAACTTTATGAATAAAATACTTTCAACGAAAATTGTGTGCAAATAAGATCGGATACACGGTTTTTGAGATATTGCCGAAAAACTGCGGTTCTTAACAAAAGGACGTAAGCCGCATGAAGATACGCTCTTTTGCTGGTCTGTAGTGCTTATTATTGTAGTAACGGCTGCGGAACCGTACACTAAGCATGGTCCGACATGCTCTTAGCTGATTTTTAAATTCAAAATGACCCCGAATTTGACGCGAGCGAAGCCGCGGGCAATTTTTTTTATTCAAGAGTAGAAATCTGCATTAATCATAATTGCCGGTGTAACAATACAACAATTATTGCAATCATTTCTTTAAAAGAAAAGAGAACTGCCTTCACCAATACGTCGTATACCGAGACCTCCAGAAGGTAACAAATACTTTTTCTAAAATCGAATCTAAATCGGTTTAGCTAAACGCGAGATAATACATACATTCCTACATAAGGGTCAAACTGAAAACCTCTGTTTCTGTAGACGGTTAAAAATTACGTGTAGTACGCGGGCGAAGCCGCGGGCAAAAGCTAGTCATATATATGTATATATAAAAGAAGAAGTCCTGACTGACTGACTCATCAACGCACAGCCGAAACTACTAACGATAGAAAATTGATTTTTTCACAGCCGGTTACATTTATAACGTATGCTAGGGATAAAAAAGCATTTTTCGAAATTCATCCCCTCAGCGGGTAAAACAAGGGATCAAAGTTTGTATCATAAACGTAAAATCTTTGGACTTAGAAACTTGAAATTTCGTGAAAAGATTGTGTGTTTAAAATCAAGAAACTTATATTCTTGATTTTTCGAAATTCATCCACTAAGGGGGTAAAACAAGGGATAGAACTTTGTATGTGAAACGTAATATCATTCGACTTAGAAACTTGAAAGTTCGCAAAAAGATTGTGTGTTTAAAATCAAGAAACTTATATTCTTAAGTTTTCGAAATTCATCCCCTAAGGAGGTAAAACAAGGGATGCAAATTTGTACGTGCAACGTAAAATCTTTTGACTTAGGAACTTGAAATTGGAAAGAGATTGTGGGTTATATGTTAATTAATGAATTATGAATTATGGAGAGAGACAGAGAGAAAGAGTGAGAAGAGGGAGTGAGGACGGGAGGGAGGAGGGAGGGAGGGAGAGAGGGAGAAAAGGAGAGAAAGAGAGGGAGGGAGGGAGAGAAAGAGAGAGAGGAACTGAGGGAGGGAGACAAAAAATAGGTGTCGTAGTAAAATTATGACGTCGGTTTTCTTGTGACGTTAACACGTAAAATGATCGTTCGTAAACCGACTTTACAGACAACCATTTTTTGCTACGACTTAAAATACTATCGTTTTGAAACGCCGAGGTACCTTCTAGGACATTCATTTCGGCCAGTGTCGGGAAGTTCGCCGGTCTCTTCTTTTCATAGTCTTGCAGGCGTTAAAATTAAAAGTGCCAGTATTGCCTGCTTATGGAATAATGTTCAATATCCCCATTTTCTCAATCTAAATCCGTTGGTCGCTGAATATCTTCTGAGTATTTTTTTACAAAATGAAATCAGAAATCCGCATCGGACAACTGACAGAAAAAAGTTTTCCTCATTCATATCTCTGTTTTTACCTAAAATCTACGCGGACGAAGTCGCGGGCAGCCGCTAGTACTATTATAAAGTTGTAAAAATGAAATGTCTGTACATAAAAGATATTTTCTAAAAAATGATTGTAACGGACTACTTGGAGGTCACTAAAACGATTTTTTTTGTATTTTTTGTATGTTTGTCTGTGTCGTTGTGGCTTCATTACGCAAAATCGGCTAAACATATTTTAATAATTTTTGGTACACGGGTAGCTGGGTATCTCCAGATGGTTATAGGATACTTTTTACCCGACTACCCTGGCGAAAAAAAGAAGACTTATGACTTTTTCTCCCCGCGAACGAAGTTGCGAGCGCCTTCTAGTAATATATAAATATATAATATTACCGAAGCTTATATATTCGTAGCTAACTTCTACGTGAAGGAAAACATCGTGAGAATACCTGCTTACATCTGCGAAAAAAATCGAGGGTCTATGTGAAATCTCGAATCCGCACTGGGCCAGCATAGAGACTACAGCTTATTCCCTCTCATCAATGAGAGGAGGCCTGTGCCCACCAGTAGGACGTATATGGGCTACATATGTTCCACTTCTGGGCACAGGCCTCCTGATGATCATGATGATGAAACATTAAAAGGTACGGGGAGGTACAATAGCCTTCTTGCGCGAGTTCGACTCTCTCTTGGCCAGTTTGTTTAACACAATAAGCGACAATAATGGAAGTATGCAACCAAGTGATAGAAGATAACTGCAGCCTCATACCACGATACGGTCCAATTCATATCTTCATAGAAAAAATCATCATTTTTATTTCTTTTTAATTTACGGATGAAAATTTCGAATTTAGATCATTTTTCATGAATAACTCCTCTGGAAACTAATCTTACAGGAAAGCGACAATGTAGCTCAAATCTCACACGCAGGAACGCAGAGTCTTGCCTGGTCATCGACTCATTCTCGTGATCCATATCCGCCTGGTAGCGAAAGTTGAACGCGATACATTTCGTTGAGACTATTATAAATTAACACATTGATAATTTTTCTGCGAGCCTCCGGAAAAAAATAATTCCTACTGAAATTCAATTTAGATTTAGGTAGCTTTATTTGGTTTTAGTTTAATTTTATTTTTAGGTTTATTTTTACGGTAATAAATTGTTTTTGTGCAATAAATTATTCAACAGATAATGTAAATATATAATCAACTATTATGTAAAATACCTTCGAACTGGCTTAAAATTCACATTTTGGTAAAAATTGTTTGGTTGTAATTGCATATATTTCGGGCTACGGCCTAGTACCAAACAATTGTATTTAATGTTTCGAAATTAGACTCAATTTAGGATCGTGATCTGAAACTATGGATTACATTTTCCATACACCATCTCTGTAAATAACAATAAAATAATTTCAGGAGTCAATTGTAGGTAATGGAAAATTCAAACACCATACTATTAAACATTTAATGCATGTTAAGTACCTACTAACGGCCACATAGGTACGAATTTCAAGGGAGTATACAACATAAACTGGGAAAGCTTAATATAGCTAATGGTAAGCGATAGAAGTTAATTAATAACTAAGAAATTTGAGAGCTAAAATCAGTTGTGCGGCATTTCGCCGTGCGGCGTTCGCCATCGCTTCGACTGTAATCACTTGGCATTGCGTACCTATAATTGGTTTCTAGCTTACAGAAATACCTACAAATATAAATTTGAACAAGACTAAGAGCTTCTATATTTCTTTAGCTGTTCCTGTACTCAACTTTTACTGTTCCTCAATTTCGTCAAAACAGTATTTTTATAACTCCCCAACTCCAGCGCGGAATATCGGGTTGTTTATAATAAGTTCCCTAATTTTAAATCAGCTTATTGCGAAGCCTCTGCGGGTTAAAGGCCTTTGCAAAGATTCATTTAACTCTCGCTTTAAAAATACTATCAAGGTAATACTCTTTCTAATTTGTTTTCATTCACATTTAACAGATTTGAAAACAGGGGTTTTGATACGTGTCTATACAAAATTTACTAATTGAACTTGAACTTATATTAATAATAAATCGCAAAACATAAGGCACTGAGCGTAAATGTATGTCGCGACATAAGTTTCTTAAACAACACGTAGACTTTATTTTCAACTTCTACCCTTAGTTTTGGCGTACCCGCTCAGCGCCTCTTTTGTCTGTGTTTGTCTAAGTTTTTATAATGGTCGACATAATACTATGTTTATTTTCGAATATGAACAATTTTACCGTATGAAAAAGGTTTTGTTCCACTTTGTACCATTAGTTTAATGCCAAAGCAAGGCTTTACTTATTATTATTATGTAATTCATCCGTGCAAAAGGTCGCTAGTTAATTATAAATAAGGTTAAGCTGACCCCTTGGGTTCACTGTTCGCAAAAATAACTACAGGAACCCATTAAAAGGATCTTTCAGAATGTCGTAAATATTAAATTATGAAATACCTGCAAGTGCTCGTACTCGTATGCCTAAAATTTAAGTGTAATTTAACATTAAGTTGAAAAAAATTACACCATTTTAATATCGTTGGTACGTTTCAAAAAATCTGCAGACCTTAATTGCAGTATTTAACAGCAGCATTAAACATTTTCAGCACTTTGCAGACATCCCTTCCGCAACGGAATATAACTCTATGAAAAATTGCTAGCATTTGAACACAAACTCGTTTGCGTAGGCTAGGTGAGGACTGGAGGAGTTAGTAAACATTCGAGACGCTATATTATAAGTATTTGAAGTGGGAATATGAAGTTTGGGTTCGCTCCAGGCGCACAATGCCGCTCCATCCATATTTTTAAATCCCCGACTTCAATAGAATGTTGCGAATGAGAATTTGCTACGGCTTAACGAGGTCGCTATTCGAGTGTGAACTATTCTATATAAAACTTCTATCCTCCTTACTATACTATTATAAATGCGAAAATGTTGTTGGTTTGTCTTTCTTTCAAGAGATAACGGGCAATGGATTGTCACGATCTATTTCATATTGATCGAATAGAGAACAGACAATATATGTAGCTAAGACGGAATATGTATTCCGTCTTGGCGAAACCGATTTTACCTATTTTTGGTACCAGGATAGCTGGACATCCGAGGTTTGTAATAGGATACATTTTACCCAATTAAGCTAAAGCAAAAACGAGGGTTATGACTTTTTGATCGCCTTCGTGAACGAAGTTGCACCTTCTTGTTTTTGTACATAATTCGAAACGTGAAATGTGTGAATTTTATTTAATTATTGTTCTTTGTTTCAGCAAGTGCAACTAATATTATTCCAGAACCAATTAAAATGTTGAGATCAAGCCGAATATCACGTCTAATTTGAGCGGAGACAATGGAGGTGGTCGCAATTAGTGGATGGCCGCTGAGAACAAACGCGTTCACAACAAAAGAGTAGGCTTCAGCAGCGAGGAGGGCTCTTTCATTTCTTCCAAATGAGCAAACTACAGTCGCTAGGGAAGATTTGTTGTCGGCGAATGAAGGGCTACCGAGTGTGTGCATTGTTCCTCCCGCGGCCGTTTGGAAAGCACTTATGTTCAGTTGTTCTAATCGAGATAACGAAAGGGATGATATTTTGTTTTCTTTATGAATGATTGCGCGACGATGGCTCATTGTTTTTTTCTCCAGCGAATGTATTAACTTTTATTTAATATTGCGTATCTATGTTGTTTCATAATTTCCCCTTAATTTAAGTTATTAGATTAGATTAGTAGCATCCTTGATGCTTTAATGACATGATGACAATACCGTTTCAGTGTATAGGTACGAGTAGACCCATAGTGCGTGGCGTTGAAGCATTATCCTGTGTTTGTTTAGGATTAAAGCCTATTGTTCGCGTAGAGCCATTTACATAGCTTTGTACTGGCATTGTACCTAGCTTATAATCAGGTGCAAATTGCTATAGACAATAGAAAACTTTATGGGCTTTTAATGAACAACATTATCTATGTTACTGTTAATTTCTGACATTATGTACTCTATAATTTAGGCTTTTATTCGGCAATGTGTTGCGTCATTAAAATTAATGATAATGATTTACGAGAAAAACATTTTGTACCCTTTTAAGGACAACGATTTACAATCTACGAACTCATAAATTACCTTCGCAATTTAGATTAATAACGCATCATTCGTAATTTTATTAATAAGTGACTAAATTGATGAAGAAACTAACTTATTTAGTAGACCAAAGAGAACCTCACCAATAGGAAAACTTTTAGGCTATTCCTCGAGAAATTGTCTGCGTCACGAAATATTTCTGCTTACCCGTTGGAAACGTGCTATTTTTCCGGATAAAAGCAAAAACCATTCAAATCAAATCAAATCAAAATATTCTTTATTCAAGTAGGCCTAGTTACAAGCACTTTCGAAATGTCAGTTACATGAGAGTGAATGTTTGTTACATTAAAACAAGAGGACTGTCAGTTACCATACTTTCGATCGTCATCATGTCAAGTCATGTTAATTTAATTTGCACGGCAGTATGTCTACTGTAACCGTCGTCGGTGTGATAGGCGGCAGAAATCGTGTTCCGATAGCAAGGAGATATTCTGGCAAAAACTAGATGGCGCTTTAAAACTAATTTAACGACGTTATAATTGAATAAAGCAACATAGTATAGTAACAATTAATTCGCAAATAGCTAATAATAAATAAAATAATATATAGTTATAGCTAATAATCGTAACATTTAAATACTTTGTCACGCGTGCAAAGTCGAATAATTGTAAAAAAATATTCTTATACATGTAAGCGATGAATTGGTGGCGTTGTACATATCGGGAATGGCTTTTTGTATGGAGAAGGTGAGCCTCTTGTTTTAATGATCCTTGATAAAAGTACCCGCGTCACATAACCACTCTCCACATCCACATTCTTTTTATGGAAAGAAAATACGTCGATATGTTGCTCATGCACATATGCCTCATTATTGCATAAAAAACTCATAAAACACGCTCTCACATATAGTCCAGCAGTTACGCGTATACTATACTTTTACCTGTAAATAGAACACTTTAACAGTTTAGTTTCTTATATTATAATGAGACGACTATACGTTTGGGGAAGAATAGAGGGCACGGGTCATAGGTTTTCCGAGATGAGTGATCAACATGATTAACATAGAAATGTTGGTAGCAAATAGTTATGCTATTTTTTAAATTATACGAAACTTTGTCTAATTTTGATCGGGTGTATCTTCGTTAATATTCATTATTTTAGGAAATTTAAAGCTCTTCAACTTTGTGACCCAAAATATGTTTAGTTTAAGAAATATAAGTCAAAAATTTTAAAACATTCGGAAAAGAGTGAAATTGAATATTAGTTTTAGGCTGATTTTAGGCATATACTCGTATATTATAAATAAATAAATAAATACTACAGGACAATTCTACACAAATCGAACTAGTCCCATGATAAGCTCAAGAAGGCTTGTGTTATGGGTACTAGACGACGATATTACTTATATACATAGAAAACATCCAAGACTCAGGAACAAATATTTATGCTCATCACACAATTATTTGTCCTTACCGGGATTAGAACCCAGAACCTCAGCTTCGCAGGCAACGTTACTCCCACTGAGCCAAATTGGTCCTCAAATAGTATAGTATATATGTGTATACCTGTGCGTAAGTCAAATCGATCCTTAAAGTAATGATAAGTATCAGAGGATAATCTATCAAAAATACATAAAAGCAGTGTCGTGAGTGTGCGACAGTGCTCACCGAGATGAAACCGTACGGAGCGGATCGTATCTCTCTACAAAGAAGCCACATAAAGCCGCGCTATGGCAACATTCTCTCACAAACTTTGCACTAAGAAAATAAATAATATAAACTTAAATAAGTAGTTAAATTTCAGAAGCTTTGAGTAGTTTTCCTGTAGGTGTTGAAATGGAAAACCCTGGGGCACCGTTTCCGAGCGGAAATACTCCTTAATTATATAGCTTTGAACTTAAGGAAAATTAGCCTCCGTGTTTATCTCGCACATATTTCTCTCTGAATAACTATTAATGGTAATTTGTGAGGAACGCGAGAACAAGGGAACTTTGGAATTAAAATGACGTAAATGTGAATTTCCCGTACCTCTCATAGTAGAAAATTTATAAGAGCGGTGACTTTTTTAACGAAATGCGTAATGCAGATTTGTATAGGCACACGAGGCATCTAGAAAAAAAACCAAACACCCATGAGTTTGGTGTATCGGTGATAATATTTTAATGAACAAACGAATGAGTAATTTTTTCTTCTGTTTCCGCAATTATTACTCATTGAAATAAAACAATTTGACGGATTATATCGCGTATATTATCTCATTTGAGTTCCCGACGTTTCGGAGGCTTTTCAGTCCACCCATGACCATGGAAAGCTATAGCTACGCGGTATAATCCGTTAAATTGTTTTTAACGAATGATTAGTTTGAACTCTTCTCTTCACGAGTAGTTGAGTACCCTTAAATTTTATTTTTAATGATATTTCGTTGGTCAGTTAGTTTGCTATGGCCACGCTATCCGGCGTAGATTCGTGTCGCGTTGTCGTGATATAAACTACATGGCCATGCATAGTCGACGGTAAACGGTTCGGATGAATATTCTGGATTTGCCAACAAAATTGAGATCACACTAATACGTCGGTCACCCGCCAACCAAGACTCGTGAAACTAGAGTTTGGCCAGTGAAACATGATACTCAAAAAATGCGGTACATTTCAAAAATACATGACCTGGCAATACGGAATGCATATGCACTCGTAGATCGTAGAAACGTGGTAAGTATTTTGACAGCTTTTTTAATATGTAAAATTGTTGCCATATAAAGATGTTTCGAGGTCAATATCATATTTCTCTGGCCAAACTTTTTTTACTTTATTTTTCTAAAAATATGTACATAACTTAATGCTACTTAAATTAACTCGCCCAACTGCTAAGACAGTTTGTTGGCGAAATCTATTCCAAAACGTAATAAAAAAACAGACATGTCATGTACGAATATATACTTATAAAAGTGAGCCATTTTCGAGCACCTAGTCATATGTCCACCTCTTTGTTTATCATTAACCCCTTTGCGAAAAAAGTGATGGTATAAGTTTTGAAGCCTACACGTCACGTGTGTTGTTAGTACATCTGTGTCTGGCGTAAATGTGCAATTTAAACTTGTCAAGGAAGTCTTGAATATTCTTTGAGTTTTTTTATTAGAAGTTGACCAGTAGAAAATGTTTGACGGCATTAAGACCTCCTTATGTACGATAAGTTTTTTCTTTTGTGCAGTTTGGTAGTCTGTAGTCAACGTAAATTATGTCACGCTACCAATTATCCATGAATACTTATTTTTAAGGTTTTAGCGTTTTGGAAATGATTCAAAAGTAAAAATAAGGAGGGAATTTGACCATAGAAAAATACGATGTCATAAACCTTTTTTCCTATATGGAACTTCATACCTTGAGCGTTTTGACAGTTCATAAAAAGGAACTAATTTGACGTGTCAGTCAAGACCCTATTAAAATTAACTGTATTCATCAATGATATAACATATAAAGAGGTAGATAGTTTATACGGACTTGGAAATTGGCACACCAAAACTACGCCAATTGGCAAACCTTAACTCGCAAGGAAACATACCCAACTGTCCGGCGCCGATTTCAATGATTTTTATATATATTACAGAGTAGTCTAAAATAACCGATACGTAATTTTTTTAGCTGCCCAAAGTCAACCTATTGGTAGATATTGTCCTCAAAAGTACTGAAAAATTAAAGCAAGGTCTTTGTTTTCCCAGGTTTGACCATCAGCATATTTAGGCAATAAACTTCGTACACCTACGTACCCTAAGTCGTCGGAGGGGGAATAATAATGTGTTGGTAAATTACCCGCTTGTTACATTGCATGCACGTCCAACAGTAAGATTTATTCGTTCCAATTGCTATTAGACGCAATGCTTCACGCAAATAAATATAACTAACTGTATCATTTGATATTTATATGCGACGCAATGAAAGTTTATTTATTAGTTGTAACCGTGTTTGGTACAGACTATATGTGACTAACGAAACACATGGTCTTTCAAGTAAAAAATAATATTTTCTTCTGTTTTCGCGATTATTGCTCATTTAAATAAAACAATTCTAAAAAGCTTCTGAAACGTCGGCAACTGAAATGAGACAATATACGCGATATAATCCGTTAAATTGTTTTATTTAAATAAGTGAAAAAAAATCTAACTTAGTATTTTGATTAGGTATGTCATAAAGTCATGATTGTTTTCTGTTTCAGTTAACTGTTCGGTAACATTCTTCTACGGATATGACCTCTTATAACCATCGCCTTCAACTTTTTCAGACTATCTCTACCACTTAATGAAGGTACCTATTTTGGTAGCCTTACTTTACTGTAATATTTCCTGTCATAAAGTAACGTCTGAGCGACCAAAGACTGCCTCGGTACACTTCACAGAAATTTGTTTCTATTCTTTTAAAGACATAATTCGATTGTGCCCGCATTCAGAGCTATAAAATAAGTAGCTATTCATTCAGGCACTTTCTGCGACGGCCCTTTATTGTGGAGAGTCAGTAACTCGGCTCGTCACTCGAATAATGTCACAGTGCGAGTAATTCGTTTTTGATGTCGGTCCCGTAATATATTTTGCTCTAATCAAAATATATTGCCGCGTCCTGTACGAGTGCCTCTATTGTGTTGCTGCTTGTCGTACTGCGGCTGACGACTGACAAGATGCCCCTAATGGCTTGCCTTTGTACCGAGGGAATTGCTTCCCAACTTGAATATTTAATAAATTATCACCTAATAAGTTTATACTGGCTTATGTTTTTCTAGTTTCTAATAGCTAATATAATTGAAAAGCAATTATAATTTTCCCTAAAACAGTCCTATAAAAGTGTGCTTATAGAAGTGTAAGTTTAATCTTATTGCATGTTTAGTGATAAATCAATTGGTGGCAGAAAAGTGTGTGAAGCCGGTGGCGGTATTTTGGCGGCGCGTGCCCCCTCAGCCCCCCGCCCACCGCGCCCCTGCACGCTATTTTCGCGCAGACGTAACGATTGCGCCTGTGGCGCCGCGCACGGTGGAAACCGGAATGTTTTGACAGGCCGCTAAAATGGCTGCGTGAACACGCGATCCTCCACGCTTCCAAGTAACGTACTTGCGGCTTACGCTAAGTTATTACTTAACGCACGCTTATCGAACTATGTTATAAGTGCTTCCTCGGTATCCGGTGAACTGTTCGTGAAAGAAATTCCGATGGCTCTCCACCTCGAGACTGCGTTGCAGCGAAAGTTAAACTTCAAGATGACCACGGTAAGTGCATATCGTATCGATCGGCGGCCGCGTGGTCGGAACATATGGTGGACCTACGGCGGCGTAGCGTGCAGCTTACGCGCTACGGTGAAGTCTCACAACCTGCCGGCCGTCGCCGAACTTTACTCACCGTTTAATTATTTACAAACGATTTGTTTATATTTTACTTTACTTTCTTGATAGCCGGTAAATAAACAGTTTTGTACAGATTACTATACGAGTAGTACTATGAATACTATACTAGGAAATGGAAAAAAGATATCTTGTTTTTGATGTCCAGTGTAATTAATTAGTTTTCTAAAGTGACCGCGTAGGAGTTAAGGTTGTTGGAAACGATTCCCCGAGATGATTAAACTTCACGCCTCCGCCTCCGCACACTTGAAAGGTTACTTGAGTTTCAAAGGATACGTAATTTATAATTTTGGGAATGTAGGGATCATAGCAGATGTGCGGAGATATATGTCAAAAGCTGTTCCAATAAATACGAATATGATCCGATGAGGAGTTTGTAAGAGCTCACCTATTATTACTCGTACACACTTGGACGGCTTCGATGTTTTTGATTATGCCGGTGTTATTAGCATTAACGTACGTTGGTATTTTCAGGATTAAGTAAGTTTATTGAACATTGTTCGGGGTTTAGTTTGTGTTATTGTTACGTACTTGTTGCTGAGGTTTGCTACAAGTATGTACGTGTTTTAGCTTCATTAACCTTTCCATATGGAGTAATAGGTCGGCTACCTCCAGACTGACGGCACTTAGGCCCCGCTCCAATCTCGGACGTGGCTTATGCCAATTGTCTTGCAAATTTGTTTTTATTTTTAAGTCTTACCTAGTCAAAAATACACACACACACACACACACACACACACACAGATTACAAATAAAATTCTTAGTTTTATATCGCGACTAGCTTTTGCTAACGACTTCGTCTGTGTATAGCTCGAATTTCGAAAACCCTTTTTTCGTGCGACTCTACACTGAAATTAGTTTTCTTGGTTTTCATTGAAAAGTCTATACGCAAAATATTATATCTGTTACTCATATAATTGCAGGTTTTCTATACAAACTTTTTACTCCAATTTAACCTCTTTTATGGATGAATTTCCAAAAATGCTGAAATTAGTTTTCTTAGTTTTAAATGAAGAGTCTATACGCGAAATATTATAACAGTTATTCAAATAATTACAGGTTTTGTATACAAACTTTCAACCCCAATTTAACCCCGTTAGGGCATGAATTTCCAAAAATGCTGAAATTAGTTTTAAATCAAGAATCTATACGCAAAATATTATAACAGTTACTTTAATAATTGCAGGTTTTCCATACAAACTTTCAACCCCAATTGTAATCCGCGTTAGAGCATGAATTTCCAAAAATCCTTTTTTATTCCTTGCCTAGGTTATAAATAGTCTACTGTGAAAATTTCAAGTCTTATAGTTCAGTAGTTTCGGCTCTGTGTTGATTTGTCAGTCAGCCAGGACTTTTCCTTTTATACATAGAAGATTAAATCCGAACAAATTTAACCAGTTTATACTTTCTTATTTTGCGTGATATTGTATTGTAATTGATCAATCAAATTTGAAATATATTGATTGTTTTATAGATTAAATTAATCTTATCCCCTTATATAATGGTGATTTCTTACAACTTGCTTGTTGCTTGTTGAAATTATACAACAAGTTCTGTCAGTCATTAACGGCTGATCACGGCTGTCAACCATATTAATTCGAGCTAATTGATACTTTTCACGTTCGTATTAATTGGAAGTAATTATAAGTCGTAACATGAATTTCAATTTTAAATCCGGAACTATGTTCATGTTAAGTAATAAATATATACGATACTTAATAGACTGATTAGACCGGCCGTATTTATGTCAATGAAATTAGCGATAGAGGTTAATTAGCTATAGTCA
Organism: Hedya salicella; assembly: GCA_905404275.2. Taxonomy (NCBI): domain Eukaryota; kingdom Metazoa; phylum Arthropoda; class Insecta; order Lepidoptera; family Tortricidae; genus Hedya; species Hedya salicella. The sequence continues at coordinate 11,470,393 of FR990108.1, forward strand.
ATTGATAAGAGGCTGGAAAGTACGCAATACCTACTTATAAGTGTATGAGTAAGGTTGAGGACCAAGCCGCAGGTGAGGCCCTCGATAATACGTCCATTGTACTTTCGGCCGAGGCATAACATAAGAAGCACTCATGACTTCGAGGAAATTTACAAAGCTTTTTTCGAAAAAACCGTTTTTTGGATAGCAAGATGGCGGACATAATTTAAAAAAATCGTCATTGGTGTCGGTTTCTAGCTTTTTGGGGGTGTAGATTCCAAAAATTACATCCATCCATGGTTACACCTCTTTTTTTCGGAATCCGCACCCTCTAAATGTTAGAAAAAAGAATCTGAACCCCCAAAAACATAGAAAACGATACCAATCACGATTAAAAAAAGTGACGTCCACCATCTTGAAATCCAAAATGGATGCAATATTTGGAATCTACATCTTCAAAAACATGGAGTATAGAGAGGTAAGGAGGCCAATCTTATATAGGAAAACTAGTGAAATGGTGACAACGGAAAGCAGTAAATAATAGTTCCAAATCCTTTCAGAATGGCAGTAGAGTAGAAAGAATAGAAAGATTGTATGCAGTCAACAACCAATTACAGAATATTTTTGTAGAAATGCTACTCAATCATTCTTTCTCTTATTGATGCAAATATTCAATCGCTTTCAAAATGTTTTTTCTGGTATCGTTGTAGTTATTTTTCGAATTATTATGGTAATCTATTTTACGCGCTTACTTCAGTGGCGCCACCAATATAAGGCCTTTTGATGGACCCATTATATATGGAGCAATTTTGCTACACCCTATACACAAAAAACAAGAAAACGACACCCGTGACGATTTTTAAAGTAATGTCCGCCGTCTTGAAATTCAGAATGAACGTCGACTCAAAAATCACATAACATCCAACACCAAAGGAACCGAGATAAAATACTGATTTGGATACATTGATCAATTTAACTTTACGTGCAGCACACGACTGTGACTGGTCCAACTGTTTTTCCAAACAAGCCATCTATTTGATTTTTTACGAATAGTTTTAATGTTTTACCGGGGACTATTAAAACAAGAAGACTGACCATCTTCATACAAAAAGCCGTTCCCGACGTGTACAACGCCATCTATGTTTAAAAATTCTATTTTCAATTATTCGACTTTGTAAGCGTGACATAGTTATTGAATGTTACAATTTATTTGTAATTAGCTATTTGCGAACTAATTCTTACTATACTATGTTTCTTTATTCAATTATAACATGATTAAATGTTTATTTTTAAAGCGCCATCTAGTTTTTGCTGGAATATCTCCTTGCGATCGGAACACGACACGACAGTATGGCAACTGTCAGTCCTCTTGTTTTAATGGTCCTTGACCATCACGTACTACGTGATTTTTAAAGTGAATTTCTTCATTAAGAAACTATACTCTTATAAATACAAGGATCTAAATAATGAACACAAGTAACAAGGCACTGGTTCAAATTCAAATCCAGTCATAGTCATGAAAAAAAATTATGATTTAGAGATCTATAAAAATTAAGCTATGTCACAGGACTTTCCCGAGAAATCCTAGGAAAGTCCTGTGACATGCTCATCATGCTCGCAATTTTCTGACCAAAATTTAGACTATCTTTCGCCACATTTTCATGCAGTGTCGTGAGAAACCAATTCACTTGATTAAGGTTTTTTAGGCAAAAACTTGAATAAGAGCTAATGCTTTTATTCATGATTTGGCCATTAGGCCAATAGCGACAAATTCTCTCAAGTACTGAAAACATTTATTCTAAAATTGCAATTTAAATCAAACGCAATTTTCATCGCATCGTGCAAAAAACCATTTAAGTCGAGTAGGCAGGTACACACATTCCTCTCCACGTAGCGGCAAGCAAAATAAAACATTAAGCTCCTTTAATACGAGGTTGCTGCTGTTTAAACTCATTGGGTTTTATTACTTATCTGCAGTATCCAAACTAACAATGGAAGGTAGTAAGTGTGTATGGGATCTGTTTATGCATGGTACTTTTTTGGTTTGAAAGGTGTATCCTTTTGGCTGTTTCTACTCGCACGCAAGGTGGGCGCTCAAGTGAACCGGCACGGAAGGGTCCAGGATCCTTGTATTTAATGACTGTTGTCACAAGCCAGTGTGTTCGCTGCTTCCTATTACTATCTTTTAAGTTGGCAATGGAATTAGACGTCATGAGATTACCTTTTTGTTCGATATTTTATACATGCTTCATTTTACGGTTAAGTGGTGTTATGTGGTCGTACCGTGATCAGCGTGCCTGTAATAGTCTTATTTCTCGCGATAGATAATAAATGATAATGAGCGCTTTGAAGTTCAAATATTTCGTTCTAAATTAAAATAAATTAAAAAGGTCCTTTGGCTCACGTTCGCAGCAAAAGCCGCATGTTTGAGTTGCTGAGCTGAAAACTAATGTATTTGCCGCGCGATAATCAGAACCATTATAGGCCTGCAGGTTGTAGACATCATTCTACTTAGCTCAGGGTTGTGAGTAGATTCACTTCCTAATTCGGCATTATATACTGTTTCCAAGGATTAAATGCTAAAAAAACCATTAAATGCGCAAAAAAATACAACTAACATGAAACACTGACATAAAGCTAGCGAAAAGGCAGAGTAAAATTTAATCTTAATTTATAGTTTTCGGCCTTGTCTCAATACGAAAAATTAAGTCATTCACAGTGCGTCTAGTCTTCTGTCAGGGTAGAAGAAACCAGATAATGTGGTAAGCCACCAAATGGTTTAACCGGATCAAATCGGCTGTCGACGGACCTTACTTGAGTGCATCAGAATGTCTACCGATCGAGGGTCTATTTAGCTACGCTCGACAGTGCTGACAGCACAGCAAGCCGCCTTAATCATGATTAGAAGAACAAATAGGCATGTGGCGTACGCACCGATTTCTCAGCAACTGTAAAAGTAGAAACGCTTCGGAGCGATCTGTTTTCTATAAGGCCTTTAAGTGAATTCTGCTCGATAAAACAAATGTACCTATGTATGTAATTTCTCTCCTAATCTGCGGAAATATTATTCACAGTTAGCATAAATATCATACAGGATAGCCCGTTTCCGTGCAAAGCTACGTTAAAGAGTAACATTAGTCCGTATAATAATTTATAGCTTTTCTTACTTATATATAACTGTAAAGTATTTTTAGAATTCAATAGGTGTTCTCAACAAAGGGAGCTACACACATAAATCACTCGTTACCTTTCCTTATGAAATGCTTCGGGATTGAAAAGATTTCCTTTCATAACAGTTGTTTGCTAACCCACGCACTTTCCACAACTCTCGATTAGTAACAAAACACGCATTTACGTGCGTTTCCTTAATATACCTACTGTTATAATTTTATTATTAGAAAATGGTAACAAAATATATACAATACAAGTGTGTATTTTTGAAACTATTATTTAATTAGTTTGGTAGCATTTTCGTTATAGGTATCATCGAAGATTTGGAGCATTTCAATTGAAATTAACATGAGGAACAAAAATGCAAAAAGTTCAAAGTGCTTTATTTGTAAATATGGGTAAGAGAGATGTGTTGTAATAGCACCGTTATCGTGAAGCTTAAGATTATTGTCTGGGTTGCTTTATTTAAAAAGCTGATCAGCGATTGACCCCAGTGTCACCTTTTAAATAAAACAATTTAACGGATTATATCGCGTATATTATCTCATTTTCCTGTAATACATCTCCTTAATTTCCGAACGGTATAAAATATCTTATCTGTTAAAAAGTAGTTTAATAATCTCTGTTTTTTTAAATATTATAATTAGTAATGAGGTAGCCTGGGAGTTTTTCTTTGAAGCGTTTCTTTTCTCCTCAATACACCTCATTTGTGAAATGCTGCTTGGTAAATTATTAGAATAAAATAATTAAGCCCTTCTGGCACATGTGTAACTGTCTTTACAGCTTAGGCCCATCTGGCATGTATGTACACCTTTATTTATTTTTTTAAAAATGGGTACTCTGCACAAATTGTAACTTTGACAGAGGTAAATATATCTTTTCTCAGTCCACCCGTGACCATGGAAACCTGAAAAGCTTCCGAAACGTCGGGAACTCAAATGAGATAATATACGCAATATAATCCGTTAAATTGTTTTATTTAAATGAGTAATAATCGCGGACCTAGTGTCACCTGTTGGCAAGTGATAAAAGTATTTAAAGACGTTTCTTGTTGGTTCAGGAAACACGATCAATATTCATAAGATAACAGGCAGGTAACCAGATGAGTTTCTTCATGTTGACTGCTTTTCCGTCAGAGATATGCGAGGTAGCTAAGCGATGAGCTAGGTCATCTAAGCTGCGAAACTATGTGACCGTTTGCAGTTTTATCGGTGAATATCATACACATGCATCCTTGGCTAGAGTAATAACCAATCTTAAAATGGTCGCCCCTCCACTGAGTTTGCCCTACATTTGAGCATGTTTCAAAGGTCGGTTAGTGGAGAGGCGTTTAGTTTAGGATTGGTTTTACTCTACACAGCTTATCATTTCTCTGACGGCAAAGCAGGCTCAAGATGGCTGTTCTGCTGTTATCATCATTACATCTCGGGCATAGCTGCATGTTCCACGAAATCAATGTTTTTTCAACTATAAGTTAACTATAATAAATCACCTCAGTCTCCTGCACCCTTAAAACGATTTGACTCAATCATTGTACAAATGTTACAAATAATTCGAATACACAACAAAAAATACATTGTAATATAATGATTCTAAAGTGAAATTCAATAAAATCATTTGATAAGATTAAAGTAAATTATAATACATTTATGCGGGCTTGTACAAATTTACCAAGTTTAGAAGTTTTGTCACATTGTCTGTTAAGCGCAGTATAAGTACGTTAAGTTGGACAACAAACACGAGTATAATAACAATTTAAGTTAGACAAAACAATCGTGATAATAAAAACAGCTTCAACTTGTTACCGAGACGTTAAAATTGTATTATTATTGAACAAATTACTTTCATATCTTTTAATACCACTTCGCCTCTATTTATAAAGATAAAAATGGAGGGCGGAGTATTGTTTTATAAATAAATTGTTCTTAATTACATTAACAAATTGGATTAAATTTGTCAAATCTTAAATAGACGGTTTGGAACTTAATTTAATACTAAGTTTGCTAAGCAATCATTTATCTGAAATTGTATCATAGTATAGCGTGTATCAACTGAATATGTTATTAAATACGCAATAGGGCCTAACACATCGTAAAAGCGAGTTCGATTGCAGAAACATGTTTTCACTAGTGCTTGTTATTCCATATAAAACACACGTTTTCCATAAACGTCGCAAACAACATGTAAATGTGAGGTTTTTCGGAGCGAGTTTCGGTAGCATCCAGCGCAAAAGCCGATTAGTTCGCGACTGCCTCTCGGCGACATCACAGTACTTAGGCACTTGTTTGTTGTTCTTAATGAGCACTGCCAGCCAACTTCGGCCTGTTTTCGCCTCAATTAAGACGGAAAACATGACCGGAGTGTCATTACCTACTCTGGTTTGCTATACTTGACGTTTGCTTAAAGCCCGCTTCTGAAATGTCGGAGTGTTTCAGTTCAGTTAAGAAAGTTAGTTCCGTTCAAGGATTTGACGAGTGCTATTTGTCAGGGACGTAGTTGCGCCGTTTGCCTCGATAGAACATTAAGCCCCTTGTCACTTACATTTAACCGACTGACTGAGCATTTGCTATTAATTTTCGTCTGCACCTATAAAGTTCGCCGATTCGACTAGACAAATGACATTCCAAAGACATTACGTATAAATTCTCTCGTTGATAAAAGTCGTGTTTTGCAATAAATATACACGACTTGTTCTGTTACATAAGACCGTTATCTGTATTCAAGGGAGTGCCGACATTTCACGCTTCGTCACCGGGTTCACAGATCCTCTAATGGAATTGATTAGTTGCGTTGTTTTAGGACGAGGAAATAGGTTCAGGCCTTTACTTACATGCAGGTAAATGTTACGTTATTTTGAAGTCAACTGCGTCGAGACAGAGACTCGTAAATATTGTCAGCGCGCATCAAAACACTACTCATTGCTTTAGTAATAGGGTTCACTACGAGGTTTAACCACAGGGTATATCAGGTTTCTTCGAGCTGCCGCAGCACTGATGGACGCATGTGTCCCGATGACCTTACTGTCACTAGAGCGCGTGCTGTACGGAGCATCTGAGAGTAAATACTTTAGATTATTTTATTAAGAGGCATTTTAATGCTTTGTTGGTATAAGGCGACGAGGGGCGTTCACTTGTGTGGTCCATTATAAGCGGGGTCTTTGCCCTCCGTCCACGTGCGAATAGCTGCCAACCGTTAACGGTACAGACTATAATACTACTTTTCTTATATCTAAACTACAGACACTAAATGCCAATATAAATTTGATTTAACCAGCGGTATTGCAATCGTTTGTGTAGTCATCGAGTGTATTAGTAAATTATAGGGAAATGTAATTTTATTTAATATCATTTAAGTACCGGTTATGAGCTGATATCGAAAGGAACGAGACTATCAAAAAGCATCTATCTCCGCATTTATAAAAGGAATGTAGCGTAATCAATTTTGAACCACGGTCAAACCATAATGGAGAGAAGTGGACCCAAGATGATCTTTACAGAGGAACGGCGAACCTCGACGCAAGCAGTGAATCGAATTACACTAAACTTTACTTCTATTCAGTTTCAGTTAACGATCATTGGATTAGGACCATTCTGTCCACCCGAAACTTGCTAAGTTTGATTTATAAGAAGCTTGTTCGTAAGTACCTATTGAATTCGGTCGGGCTATTATTTTGATTCACGCCTTTGATAAACCTGTTACACGCTCATAAAATAAGTATACAATGGGTACGTTTTTTAAGTGAAATTCGAATACAGGTCTTTCCTTTACCAATCCGTTAACACGTAGTAAATTATTACTCACGTTGTATTTCCATTAGCTTCAAATTTAGCATAATGTCTAGATGTATTGAAAAGTTACAATCTTGAGAAATTATGAATCGCGCCGCCTCGCCTGGAACCATCATTCCATAGTTCAAGGTATACAGACCATATTATAAAAACAGTGAGCAAATATACAAGCAAAAAAAGGCTTGTTTAACTTAAATATAAAAATTATAACACTTTTTTTCTTACCTAATTGCATGTGATTTCTTTCTTTTTAATTCACCTGTATAGGCCTTGTATTATATATGAAGGATGAGGTTTTCACTATCGATCATTGATATCGGTAATCGAGGTGGAAGTAATCGCTTCTTTAAAGTGTCGAAAGCGTCACTTGACTCGCCGGGAAGGTTAACAGGTGGATGCTTTAGAACCGCTGAATTTGATAAAAGGGATTTCAATTATAATCGGATGTAGCGAACCTATCGGGTGCATTATAACTATAAGTCGTATATTTAGTCTTACATTTTATAGACAGTTTAAATGTATTACATACCTATGTAGGAATTCTTGGTTATACCTTGGTAACAAGATCATACAAAATGTATCACATGGACCCTGAAAGAGTATAACAATAGTCTTAAAACTAAGATTAAAACTAACATCTACACTATTATAGAGACAACGCTATTTATTCATGAATTATCTGACCTTAATACACAAAATATTTATCGAAAAATGTTTCATCGAGTACTTTATTTTGTCGCTATATCATTTCATAGAAAGCCATTTTCTCTGAAACCGTTAATATTCTGGGATATATGATGATATTCTCAAAAAATGTGAAAATTGTGCGATTTCAAGGAAAAAGTTTTCGATGAAATGAAAATTCTATGAAATGAAAGGATTCTAGATAACGTGTGTCGATGAAATCGAGGGACATCAGGAATTGACCTCCGTAGATTTACAACCTTAATTGCTTTGCAGATCATACTTATTGCTGTATTTTTCGTCCTTGTAGTTTTCGTTTTTAAATGGGATAAGAACTTTTGGCAAATAAGTTTAATTAATTACAAAAAGCCTAGCAATCTCTATTAAAGCAGGAATACTCCGCCTGCGTCATGATCATGAGCAATCTACCACAGGGTCCCGATTGTTCATATAATGTTGTATTGCCTGAGATACGAATAAGAATCTAATGCGAATGTGATCACTTAAACCACTGTGATCATCGTTCATCCAAGTTTATAAAAAACCTGGCTGAGGCGTTTTCCATCCAAAATTTCGTCCTCTAACTTATCTCCTTAGGGTACGAATTATATATATGTATTTCTTGCTTTGAAAATTAGGCTGTGCGTGTTTTACGAGTATCATATTGTTAACAATGAATAAAATTGGGGCATTCTTACATTTAGGCTGCAATTTGTTTTCCTTTTTTCACGGCTCATTTAATTAGAAACGTGAAATAATTAATGAACACTGCTAAGTACGAGTACTCGGACGTGAAATATGCGTATTAATTTTATTTTAGGGTCTTAAATATTCTTAATGAGTGAGGGTAAGTTTCTGTTTTGACACGAAAAGTGCAACCACCTCCCGGTCGTGCCCTTTCCTCCAGACACGGCAGACCCATTTATTAAAGCCAAAATGCATTGCAACTTCATACAAGGTTATTCAACAGTCAATTTATTATCTTCAACGTGGGACCTATTGTTCAATTAAAATTTTATTGCTAGATAACTGTATTGGTTTTTAATTAAATGTATGTTTATTCCCTATAACTTAGTAATCTATAACGAGTTGATTATCTTTTTATATAAGTGAAAAAGTCCGCGGAAGTATGGGCATTAAAGACCTGAGTCATAATTCGATTTGTGAGTCACGAAGCAAGTAGGAAAATCTATGATTTTTTTTACTCCATCAAACGGTTAGTTTGGTAATTTGTAGTGGTAATAATGGTAATGCTACCATGGCATAGCATGGCTACATGTTTTTTGTCAGAAAACGCAGGCATCCAACAAACTGCCTTGCAGTTTGGATTTTTTTTTTATGTAAAACCGCTGTGTATATTTTGTGTTAAAAAAAAAAAAAAATTTGCAGCAGGTGGCTAAAGTTGTACCAATTTACAGTAATCAAAGTGTGAATCAGACCTTTATTTAATATCAACACTACCTCAGATGTTGATTATAACTCTCTTCAGTGTATCTACGTACCTATATCAATATCTCCAATGCCAAGTAGGGTGTACCGTGTCAAAAACATTTCACCATAAACTGAGAAATACTAAATAAGGTTAAAACACATATTCCGGTGCCATAAAGTCTGTTCTGATGCAATAATATTCTATGATACTCGCATATTCGATTACTCTTCATACACTAGTTTTATCACCTAGTATAACGACCTAGTTCATAAATATGCATTCCAAAAGAACTGTATCGTATTTGGAAGGCATGTATGCTACACAGATAGGTACGCTACATCAGGTACGTTCATACGTTACGTGTGAAAGTACGTGCCAAAAACATACGTCTTTAATTCGTCTATAAATAGTGAAATAAAAGCTGATCGCGGCCGGCTATTGAACTGAGGCGCTTCGGGAGGTGCGTTCATAAATTGATTGGTCACAATAGTGGGGGATACGGTATGACGACTGTATGTATACTCTCGTCTGATATGCGAATTCACGATTCGTACACACCTCAGTCAAGCCAACCCTCTGTCACTTAGAATCTGGTTGCTACTGGTTCTCACTATTAAAAATGAAATGTGACAAAACACTAATTGTGTAGGTAATATAAGATAAGAGCAAAAGAGCAAGCTATAAAATACGGCGTTTTGGTTCGTATGGATTTTTTAATCAGACGTTGAGTTCTTAAATCAGAGGTTTTTAAATTAGATATACATAGCAGGACTTTCGTAGACCGTCGGAATATCGAAAAAGCGGTCACTTTGTCTACATCATTACCTATTTTCCAAAGTCGCTTGCAAGCTAGCAGTAGTCCCTTGGTCTGAAAAATGCTGGTATACATATATTACAACATTGGCATAGATTTGCGCAGTAATCCGTGCGGGGCTCTAACTCGATACGGCATTGCGATATTTCAATAAGAAAGAAATGTCATTACGTTTACTTCAAATTAATCATATGATATTGCTACACTACGAGTAGACTATACTGGTGCCATCTCGGAAAAATGTACTTTACATGGAGTTATGACCAGAGTTCGGACGGATGGGACTCAGTAATGAAGCCCATCTTTACGAACTCTGATTATGACACAGTTCACTAATATTCCAGTAAACGTTTTTTATAATATAAGATGAGGCTATACACTTTACGCCGGATCTTAAATAACTCTCACTGGACCCTTGATAACACTTAGTTCTTTTAATTTATGCCCAAGGAGCGACAGGTCTAACGCGCCTGTTTTCGTCAAGATTAGGTCAGTGACTGACGTCTTCAACATCAATTTGTCATTTCAAGATGACAGAGTTTAATATGACAAGTTTTCGTTTAAAGTCCTAAAGATAAATGTCTTGGAACGAGCATGAGTACAGCTTAATAAGTTAAATTTATTTATTTTATTTGCCTCTTATCTCAAACTAGCTTTTGTCCACGATTAATTACATACATCACTTACGCCTGAATCCCGCTGGGGTAGGCAAAGACTACCGAATGTCGGACTCCAAGGCCTTTACATACTTCTTTCGTTGCGGGTATTTCTCACCTGGCGTTTTTTCAGTATTTCTGCAATCTGGTCGGGATGTTCTCGCCGAGGCCGCCCTCTTCCGACTCCTCCGCGATTACTCCCACATAAAATTCCAATTTCAAGAGTCCTTCCTTAGTCCTCATCTATGTCTCTAAAGGACAGATACGTCTAAGTATCTAATGAATATACTGTGCGTTGTCTGTCAATAGTTAAGTTACGTACATATCGATTCATAAGAGCTGGCGTGGTTTTAATATAAAATAAGCACTCGTTTTGCGTACAAAATCCGCACCAGCTCTTATGAATCGACTATTCATGTTTTATACGTACAAAAATAACATAATATAGGAATTTTTTGGTGTAATTATGTATGTTTTTTGGTTTGCTTATAGCAAAAATATCCTCTGATGAATAATATGTTAATTATCTTATTTTTTTTAGGATGCTTCCTTTAAAAACATTGATACACAAGGCGACTAGCTACTATTAATTCTGAAAAAAATCTTGGGTCCTAAAACATAAACAAAATACTTTTAGCACGCAGACGAAGTTACGGGAAAACCCAAGGGCCTATGCACACCACATCTTTTAAACGCGCCGTTTTTAGTAATGCGCACCGACTGCGCGTTTTGCATTCCAAAGAGCAGCATACTTACTCGCGTACGTATCGCGTTTGTAATTGTATCGATATAAAAGCGCGTAGACGGCACGTTTTACAAACGCGGTCCAAAAGGGCCTATTTACATTCGCTCTTCATATTTTGCTGAGATGCTTGGACCAAAATCGTTTATGCTTCTCGGAATGTGGACAAAGGTAAACTTAGCAAAATGTTCTGCCCGACTTTCGCAAGAATGTGAGCCCATGTACGCATAAGGTCGATTAGCTTTAAAAGTTTCAAAACGTCACAAGTTCAAGTAGTCAAGCTGTAGTTCTAAAATGATGACACGTTGAGTTAAAGTTGGTTGCACATCAGCATACGAAGCTGCATGGCGGACCCGTGTTCAAATCCTTGTGATGAGCACGTATATTTATCATCTAGTAACGTTGATAGTACAACCCTTCTCATTTGTTCGACTTGTGTAAGTTTGTCCTAGATATGAAAATGAAAAATGAATGAATGGCTTTTTCAACAACAATGCGGATTTTCGCATATTTTTGTTACAGCAAATAGTAAACAGTTTCGAATATTACATACTATTTGAAAGAAAGAGGAAAGATATATTTATTTAGCACCGTTACAGACAGGAATTGAATAAAAATAATAAACAAAAAGAAGTGGAAAAAATTTACGCCGTGACGCTGGTTTTCAGCGACGCCATGTTGGTCATGTCAGATATTAAAGATACTTAAGTTGATGCTGACTGTACATCAAATCACAGTTCTTTGTGCCCATTTAAACATATAGGCCATTTGAATGGTCAGCAAAAACCGAATCAAATCAAGCTAAGTATTTTACCATGCTACACCGTGTCGTCATAGTCTGTATTTCTCTTATAGATTTGATATTTTCCCAGCGTAATGTCACTCATAAACAGCAGCTGATTTGATCTGTCAAGAAACCAGCCAGTTGTAAGAACATACTTTATTAGCAGAGTCGTGTTGAAACACACAACTTCTCAGTTTGCTTTTTTGATTCGTAGATTTTATACACACTTCTGTCCACATGACTGCTTATCGATGTCCTTTGTATGGTAGCCGATGAAATCTCCAGATTAAACAATATAATATCTTTGTCACGTCTGAACCGCCACAGTCATGTTTACCTATTACGTACCTGTATACAATATACAAATGTTATGTACGTGTATTCTACATATGATAAAGCACTTCATACACTTAAATAGGGTTTAGAATATAAGGTAAGGTAAGCTTGACTATATATACACACACCATTTTAACTGGGTACCATGAGCAGTAAAAACAGAGTGCGTTACCCAGGGGCGTATTTTGAAATTTGGTGCACTGGGCCAATAAGTTTTGCTGCCCCAGAAGTTACGGAAAAAACCGGCTGTGCGAGTTGGACTCGCGCACCAAGGGCTGGCTACGCCGCCTCTGGGTGTTTGCCGCTCAGGGCCATAGCCTCCTTGGCCTCAGGATAAACATGCCCCTGGTGTTACTGACTTCTTACGTACACGTTTTTACAGCCAATAGTAGTCGGGCAAGTTTGCCGGGTTAGTGTAACTCTCCGCAACTTCGCTTGTCGCGCGTCATAGCATCACTCGTTTTCTCGCACTGTAGTAAAAGGAAAGAGACAGGTTATCTTTGTCGCGCGACAAAAAGTCGCGTATCACGATAAGCTTGTGTCCTAAAACAATATAATTAGTCCGTCAGTAAGATTATCAGAAAATATTGGACACGTATTTTTTCTTTTGTCAATTACACAAAAAATGATGAAGATATAGCCCGTTACAGTTCCCCGTGACGTCACGCCGTGCGACCGTTTTTCGCACGGCGTGATGTCATGCGGTCCCACTGCTAAACTTTGACGCGGTTTATCTTTGCCCTTTTAGTTTGACTTTGTTCTAATTGACTAATTAGAATATTATTATGTTTACCCAGGAAACTGCCTTATTATGCTAGATGTGTAGTTTTTATAAGTGTAACCACAGTTTAACAATGTTTTGCCGTCATCGCTGTGTATATACGTAACTCGCACACCTATAGCGTACGTATGGTCATTGACAGAAGTTCGCTTCTGTAAACATTCAGCGTCGAATATAAATAATATGACATTTGTTTACCTCGTGTCTGCAAGGAAATTAATCACTAGTTCAACATAATTATTTCCAGTGGACTGAGATAATGATGTGATAACAGCATATTTTCTTGTCACCAGTATTACTCGTATGAGTGTAGGTAGATATGTTTTAAAAACAGTGCGGCTTAATAGCATGGATATATTTCAGAAATAATATAATGATTAGATATTAATATTCAATGTTGTTATTCAATACTTTCAATTACAATTCCTCATTGACGTCCCTACAAACATAAAAGTAGGGACTTGTCAAAAACCATATCTTCGACACACACCACCAAGCTTTTTAATGGGATACTATTGTTGCAAATTAAATTCGTATTAATTTTTGATTCTTAACATCAATTTGCCCACTAATTTACCCACATGAACGCGAATGAAATAGGTACCCAATGTTTTACCAATGTTACTTCGAATTTATATTATAATTTATTGGTAAATTATATACGAAGTAGTATATTAAAAATTAGTTCGCAAATAACTAATAGTAAATAAATTTTTGCTTACGGTATGGGGTTCTTCAAGAGGGGAGTGAATAGGTTTTTAAGGGTCAGCAACCATTATGTAATTCCCATGGCGTTGCAAGTGTTCATAGGCTGTACGCTTGTTTGCCACATTAGTAGTATTATTAGTATTGGTAATTTATTTATTATTCAAAAAGTTACACAGTATTACAGTACAATACAAACCAAGGCACTGAACTACATAAAACAATAACATACAGAAAAACTTAAAAACTAGTTCGATTTTGGCGACTTAACTCCGTGGCTCCGTTGCGTCGTCTGATCAGTGCGCCTACCATGAGTTCAGCACGAGCGAGTATCGAGCGCTCGATGACGGTCTATGTCTTTCGCACTATTAGCGCGTGCGAGAGAGGTGCACTGACTCTCGATACGAGAAACTCGCTAGCGCCGATCGTAAACTCAGCTCATGGTAGGCATACTGGTGACATTCGGCAGATGCAAAGTTACGTGTCAAATACACATAAGAAACATTAAAAGGGTGAATTACGTAAATAACTTCAACGGCGCCTGGCTCCTTCGGAGCGAGGCGCCTATTTCAGAACCTCTAAAATGGTCTCATAGACTAAGAAGAGAAAAGAAAACAAAAAAAAAATGCTGAAATAATTAAAATCAGTAAAATTGCATAATTCTGGTGCATTAACTTTTTCTTGTTGATATTCTCTCATAACGCAGAAGAAATATACTAATAATCTAGACTTTTGACATACTAACGCGATGGGCTCTTGAAAAGTGTTTAGGTTGACTTTATATATCGCTCAAAATCAGGAGACGTACCTAACCATAGCACGACGCACAGAAAAAAAATGAACCAATTACACTTTCGAAAAAAAACTTTTTAGTCATAGAACGTTCTCTCGGCTACAAGTAATAACAAATTTCGCTTACTCATGTTAATTATTTTATTTAGTGCCCAGCTGCAGTGTTTTTGCAGAGAGTGAATGATGGTTAGTAAACCCCCGTTGTATCCTCATCACGCCGCACAAAAACTGTTGCAGCAAAGTTTTGATAACGCACATCTGGCCGGCGTCCGTCGGCATATCGCCCGAGTCTAAACACAAATAGCCATTTTTCTAGCTATCATCGTTTATTAGGTACTATTTTGTTTTCATTTGTATTGTTCGTGTAACGTTTGTTTATACTTTGCAATTTTACACGTGTTGTTGTATCATTTCTGTGAGGACTGTTGATCTCAATGATGTAACATAAATAGAGGTAGATAAGGTTATACGGGCTCTGAAAATGGCACACCAAAATTACGCCACTTAGCAAAGCTTAACTCAGTCTCGCGCACAGAGTACTTTGTTATATATTGGAGTATGCGTCAAATAAACAAAAATTCCGTCATGCACGACGAGATTTTGCACTAATTACTCAATAAAAGCGACTAAAAGCATTACGATTAGTGTGTTATTGCAATATTATCAGATTTATGTGTGCATAAGCCTGGCCATTTTTACACGTGGATCATCGTGTAGTTAACCTATCTACCTCTTTATATCATTAGTTGATCTAGTGAAGTAAAACATGTTACTGGGAGTGATCCTGAAATATGTGTATTTCCAGGAATTGATTATCTTACACTACATTACACACTATTAGGCACCCGCAACTTCGTTCGCGGAGGAAAAAAAGTCATACCCGCCCCTTTTTCTTAAGCATAGTCGGGTAAAAAGTATCCTATAACCATCTGCAGATACCCAGCTATCCGTGTACCAAAAAAAGTTGAAATCTGTTTAGCCGATTTAGCTTGATGAAGTCACAACGACACATACAAACAAACATACAAAAATTAAAAAAAATTAAAAAATCGTTTTAGTGACCTCCAAATAGTCCAAAACAATATATTTTTTAAAATATCTTCAATGTACCTACAGACAATTTCATTTTTACAACTTTTGAATACGAGGGTTGCTACTTATATATCCGGAAACAAAAAAACAAACAAACGTACACGGCTGAAAATAGTTTTATTGTTTTTCAAAGTATTCCCCTTGATGATCTATGCACTTTTGCATTCGCGTGAACCAATTTTTAAAGCACTTCTGCCACTCCGCCTGAGGTACCTCCATAACGTGTTGTTTGAATGCGTCGACAGCATCTTCAGCGGTCGAAAATCGTTGACCGCGTAATTTATTCTTTATATTTGGAAATAAATAAAAATCGTTGGGTGCCAAGTCAGGGCTGTACGGCGGATGACCCGTTAATTCCACATTTTGACCCTCCAAAAATAGAGTTGTTTCGCGTGACGTATGACAGCTGGCATTGTCATGATGAAGAATGATTCTTCGTCGCTGGTTAGTTTTACGAATTTGTTCAAATACTTCCGGTAAGCAAATGGTCGTGTACCACTCTGAATTAACCGTTCTACGGTTTTCTAGTGGCACTGTAGCTACATGGCCATTAATACCGAAGAAGCAGGCCACCATTTGTTTCAATGTACTTTTTGCACGAGTAACTTTCGTAGGGTTCGGCTCATTTTGAAACACCCATACCGTTGATTGTTGCTTCGTTTCGGGATCGTATGCATAGATCCAGGATTCGTCACCTGTATAGATGTTATAAACGGCTTTTGAGTCACCACGGTTATATTTTTTTAACATTTTATTGCACCATTCGACGCGAGCATGTTTTTGCTCATTTGTTAAGTTGTGGGGTATCCAACGCGAACAAATTTTTTTTACAGCCAAATAATTATGTAATATGCTATTAATGCTGGTCATAGAAATACCCAGAGTCGCCTCTATCTCGCGGTACGTAACATGTCGGTCGTCCATTATAAGTTTTCGCACAGCCTCGATATTTTGTTGTACAACGACCGATTTCGGGCGACCTGCCTTAACTTCGTCCGTAAGCATACTACGTCCACGATTGAACTCACTAAACCAGTGATACACAGTAGTTTTAGATGGGGCTTCATCACCAAAAGTTGAAGTTAGTTGATCTATGCACTGTTGTTGCGTTAAACCACGCCGAAAATCATAATAAATCATAGCACGAATATTTTCACGAGTGAGTTCCATTCTTGCTGCGAGATGACATTTAAAACCCGTCAAAAACAAAACACGAGCGTTAATAAGGAAGAAAAAATATACCTTATATACTTAAAAAAGTTCAAATTTTACCATGGCGGTCAAATATGCTATTTAAGAAGATTGTAATCCCGGTTTCCGGATATATAAATAGCAGCCCTCGTAGTATAGATGTCGAAGTGGATACTGTATTTAAAATGTTACGTTGGTTAAATTTGCTTTTTATGCACGAATTATTGTAACTACAAGAAGGTTAAATAAATAAATGATGAGAATCTAAACAGTCGTGTTAGATGATATGGGTTGCCCAGGAATAGATTGGAGTATAGATGGTGCTTTAAGCTACCGTATATTTTTGGTATCAAAATTCGAATCAGGCACTCCTTAATTTTGCTAAAAAAATACTTACTTATAAGAATAACGATATAAAGCTAAATAAGTACCTTCCTGCTTATAATAATGATAACGATTATCTTTTGATTTGCCGTTCTAATTTCATGATTAAATAGTCAACTATAAGTAACTCAGCCTAAAAGAGTATGTCAAATAATATGTATATTAAGCTGGTCTACTTATTTACTGTACTATATACTTAATTTTCATAGCGAGATCCCTTTGATAATTCTGCCCTCAATTTTAGGTGACAAAACTTACGAGGCTTAAATCACGTTTAGTGTTTTACATCGACTCAAATTGCTATAATGAGAGTTAATGGCATTTAATACCGCCTTTACTGGCTTTACTTCATTAACTTCATATTTTAATTACGGTTTTAAGCATAGATGTTTGTATTAATGGGGTGAAACCACGCACGACTTTCATTAAGTAATTATTATTTTTAATAGTATCCTTGCATGAAATGAGATGATATACGCTAACAACTGTCACGCAATAGTTGACAGAGAAGAAAGAGGTCAAGCACGCCGTGATGTTTTAGATCCAGAAAATGTTCTAATATTTGTGGAACAAATTGTTATTGTTCCTTGTGAAACACTTTACTTTCAAATTCTTCTCTGATGGAAGTAAAAACATAATCCGTCAATTGTCTCTTTCTAGCCTTCTAGCCAGTTCACAAAGGACTAATGCATGATGTCGGAGATAAACTCACATTCAGCAACAAGTTCCACATCAGCGTGTCGTTCCCAAGGGTTCACTGCCGTTTCACCAAATAATTTTTTGGCAAATATTTCATTTGACAAATGGTTCATTTCCCAACCCTCTGAAACCATATTTTTATCAGAACTTTCATAAAACAAACTTAACCTAACCTAACTTACCGCATGCTATAAAACCATAAGAAAATATACTGAAAAAAATTTTTAGTTTCGGAAAAAATCGATCGAATCGGTTGGGAAATGAACCATTTGTCAAATAAAACATTTGCCAAAAATTTATTTGGTGAAACGGTAGCTCACCGTTCCCAAAACATTACATTTTTTGTCACCAGATTTGCATAATTACTTATCTCGTAGGATACACATAATACCGCTACCTACAACCATATTTTACTAAACATAATATTGTTTAGAATAAAATAACTCTCTTAACTAACGTTGAAATAAATTACCCTAAATAATATATTTGATATAAATTGACAATTAGTTAGTTCTCAAAGTCTTCCATTCTGGGAATGTAGGGAACGTAGAACGAGCGAAGTCCTCAATAATTTACGGCCCAATTTCGTCATGTTCTTTTAATGATTGATTACGCTTGGGTAGTTCTACATGCGTTTCAGTCGCTATCTATTTCCTGTTGCTTATTTTAAAAAAAATGAGCCACAGTGAGCGTAAAAAAATGGTAATAAATATACAGTGCTTGTGGTACTATTTTAATTAATATAAAACTAGGGTGCCTGCAACTTGTTTCACGGTGTAGGAGGAAGTCATAACCCTCTTTTTTGATCCAGCGTTGTCCGGTAATAAAAGTATCCTATAACTATCTATGGATAACCAGCTCCATATATGAACCGTAAACCGTACAGTTGAAATCCGCACAAAAACAGGTAGATACAAAACCAAAAAAATAACTTTGATTCAGTGACATTCAAGCAGTCTTAGTCAAATCGTCCATCAATAATCACATTATATTAAATATCTTTAATATGGGTGCGCCATAATTCACATAATTTTTCAACACCGATTGTTGAAACTCCGAAATGTTTCTCATACAATTTTCCATCATAATAGTCATTATTAATACTCAGTCACTATTACTACCGATCATAACTCCGAACCATTTAAAACCATAATGTCAGTTTTCATAAATATCACTAATACTACTTTTTATGATCACACATTTATTAATCATAACTGTTTTTGATCCTATTTTACACTGTCATACATTTTTAAGCAGACTGGTTAGTACTCATAAACTCTACACTCATATATTTTTAAGCAGACTTATTTGTACCCATAAACTTCACTATGATATAGTTTATAAACTGACTTGTTTTTAGTTATAAATTCCAACATCATAATGTTTATTTCGCCGCCATTGATTTAACATTGACATATGGTGAAAAATAACGTGACTTATTTGTCCGTGCACCTTGCATTTGGCTAATTTCAGATTAGGGGTAATTTAGAAAAAATACTCATATTTCCTTTATTCCTAAACAAATTACTAACTCATAATTCCATTACTTACGTTTCATAAGCCTTATCAACAGTCACCATTTTCCTGCCACGATATACTAGATATTAGGTACTTAGTGTAATTTCTGAGCCTTTTGATTAATGGTAAAAAAGTCAGTGTCGAATTTACCCTGCATTTAATCAATCGGAATTGTTACAATGCACCTTATATCCGCTGATTTGATAAATAGTTAGTTCTTCACATGTAACACTTAATGCGAGAATATGATTAATATAATTGTGTGTCCTGTTTTGCCATTTAATTGATAGTTCCTATATGCAATAGGTATTCGATTTAATGAATAATTCGTTCGACTATTTGGATTTCCGTGCTCTAATTGGCGTGATCTTGACGTGGTGATGAATTGATACCGTTGCGTCGTTGACACGCGTCGCGTTTGGTAATTACACCCAGTCACATGGCGCTCTCATTTCGAGACCAATCATACATTAGAAAGAGGTGCTAAAACTGCACAGCACCTATACCGACATATTATGGTATGATATACCTAGACGCTACACCGGTATACTGTCTAGAGTAATATTCTATCAATAGTGGCATGGCATGGCACCACTAACTAACTGTCCAACCAGGAGGATAGAGTGGTTTGTCAATATCTATAGCATTACATACCAATGAGGTGCAAACTTAACGCAACCAAGTTGTTTAAATAGGTTTTTGAAAATTAATAAAATATTACATACGGAGATAAAGGCGGAGAACGATGTTTTATTTCACATTTTCCTTAATAAAACAAAATCTAATCGTTGAAAGTATTATACAGTTTAGAAGATGGGGAAGAGGGGGGGGGGGGGGGGGGGGGGGGGGAAACCTATAATTATTTTAAAAGAACTGTCGAAATATTTGCCACACGTTGTTATTAGCTGCAAAATATTTTTTCAGCTTCGGTTACATGTATGGATAATTGAACCCTAGAAATATTTATTTTTATTATTTCACTACCAAACAAGTAGCAGCTTATACAAGACACATATTCTTCAAATTTCGTCAATGTACATCTTGTAGTTTTTGAGTAAAATGCCATTACTTTTGCCATTTTGGCTACGGAACCCTAAAAAGCGGGATATGATTTTTTTTTCGTCTCTTCCGCAAGTTCGGGAGCACCTTCAACGCCGGCGGGCACCCTCTACTTCTGATATAAGAAGGTAAAGTGTCCCAATGCTTGACACTGTCCCTATAGTTGTCACCTTCGATCCATGGACAGCTTACAATTAGGGTGTTAAATATTGAAATTATGTAAAATAATACAAATGCATGATTGTGTTTATCGTATAACTTTCATGGACATTTAAAAGTGGCTTAAAAAAACCTACATGAATTTTATTTTTTAAAACACGATTTCATTAACGAACGTAAATGGAAGCGAATAAATATGACATTTGTTATTTTTTAGTCTGCCCTATCGCAAAGATTGGGATTTGATTTATTCTTAGTATTAACATAATGCATTTTTTGCTCTTGTGATTGATTTATGGTCGAACCTTTCCCGAATATTTATATGCGCAGAGAGCGAAAACTTTCGAACAACAGCAGCCATGTTTCATACAATAGGTTGATAGAGATTAATCACGAAGTCTGATCCTGAGAGATTTTCGATCGATTGAGGTATAATATAATATTACGGAAATTGTCATTTAGGTTATTTGCGTTTCTAAGTTTACTTCTAGTACCTACCACAGTAAAATAATCTTATATCCTAAACAAATGTGAAAGCTCTAGGGAATAAAGATGACACCGCAGTCCTCTGATAAAGACAAAAAAAACAACGTATAAAGACGAATTATATTTTATAATCTCAAATGAAAAACAAAAAAACTTGACGCAACCAATGCTTTTAACCCCAAAAACCTTATCTATTGATTAAAAACCTCATTGTTAAGCACCACAGATAGTTAAATCATAAACGGGTGGAGGTGGTGTTATCTGTGGTCGTTAATTCGGATGGCGATCGGCCGCGTTATTCATGTTCATGGCGACTAATCACACCTCATAACTATCTCGTACTAGTATATCAAAGCAATAAATGATGGGTTACACATATTTATTCATACTCAGGCAGTTCTTGAATAAAAAAGTAGGATATTTTCCATGAGTTTGAGCACTTGAGATGTTTGCAATGTAAGCGATCGATTACAAATTTCCATACTTTTGCATTGGAAGCTTCATGTTGTATTGATATTTTAACAGCTGAAACTAAACAGAATTATTTATATCAGGAAGACTGCAAGATTCTACACAATACAAGTTACCTAATCTATACTATTATAAAGTTGTAAAAATAAAATGTTTGCAGGTATGTGTCGTTGTAGCTTCATCACGCTAAATCGGCTCAACGGATTTCAACTATTTTTGGTACACGGATAGCTGGGTATCTGCAGATGGTTATAGGATACTTTTTACCCGACTATGCTAAAGAAAAAGGGGCGGGTATGACTCTTTTTCCTCCGCGAACGAAGTTGCGGGTGCCTTCTAGTTTATTATAAAAAATAACTGAAGATGTCGCACAACTTGCAAGATTTCGATATTAACGTGAACAAATTCAGGTAAATGGAAAAATGCTCGGAGTAATGCCCTCTTGCAGCAGTAATGCCCTCTTATTGTGTACCTTAATAAATCAGCAGTTGTCCGTACGACGTGATATTCTAAGCATTTCCTGCAGACACAGTTAGTGACGAGTCAGTCATTAAGCCTCTAGCCCCGGGCCCGCCTTCCGCCTTCCCACTATTGTTGCAAAATACTGAACGTACCTTATAAATAAAACTTACCCACTCTTTAGGTAAACGTGAATCAGATTTTGTTGAAATCTCACGAATTTACAAAGCCACCTTATTTTTATATTGGGTGCCATTGGATTTAAGACTTACCTTGTAAAACTATCTTCAGTTGTTTTGTCATTACTGAGGAGTGCAGCTTTGATGCTCTGCTTTAATCGGCTGGCTTATGAAATTGCTTGAGGAGATTGCTTCACAGATTTGATCAGACCATCTGGTTGGTAAACGACCTCTAATTCTTTGTATAACTAGTGTCAATGTTATACATGTTATCTATTTTATAGCCAAAACTTAGTATTTGGGCATTTTCAATGTAAATGTGCCCAGGCTTACGGATGAATACTTTAACGGCTGCGAAGGCGGAGATACCCTGTATCGGTACGGAGCAGGTGGAAGAAGTAAAACCCAAGTGTAAAGCTGGTCTTACATCCAAGATGGACACTTCGGTAAAAAACCTCAACTTCAGGCTCTATTGAGGTAATCGAAGAAGAGGCTGAAGGCGCGCTGTGTGCTTGGGATGAAACACGGAAAGGGGATGGTAGCGTAAGAGTCATACTCGTTAGGCCAAACGGTCTCCTAATTTAAATGCCGGCACCCGTAAAAGGAAAAGTGTATAAAGCCATAGTCCGCCCAGCCATGCTGCTCAATGGTGGCCTCTGAAAAAACGGCTAGAAGATAAAAACCCGTAACAGCTACATCCGTGGCAGCCTCAGAATAAGACCTATCCCCGAAAAAAATGCAGAGAGCGAACTGAAGTGGTATGGGTATATTATGCACCAAGAACAGGTCAAGGAGATGATGATGATTAAATGAAAATGTCCATTTACCATTTACTGAAACATAGTTTTTCATAAAAATACACTCAAGAGCAAAAAGTTGGGGTCATCGCAATTTAAATAACAGCAATAGGTTTTTTTAATTATTTGACACTAGTTTTATTTATTTATTGTACTATCCTCCGGAATACTCAACTGTATTAGCAATTTCTGTGATCCTACCGTAAAAATATCAACATCAAAAAATTACGATTTTTGCAATTTTTCGCTCCGTTTCAACGTTATCATTTGGGTTTTACGAGTCCGATTTGGACCTGAAATATTGAATAAAATTTAATGGATGGAAAATTAAATAAAGACTAAAAAACTTTGCAACACCGCACTATTGTAGGAAGTATAACGGTATTCTACCGACCCGAAATTGTTGCTCTTGACTGTAGTAATCGGTGGTGTTTGCATACGGATAAGTGAATTTCAACAAAATACTTCAGTATTAGAAAAAAGAACCCCTTAAAACAATGCACGTATAAAACGGTATAAACGAACTCTTCATTTAACAACTATGAATACAGCTAGACTCATTCATTAGTGGCAGCAGGGTGAGCAAAGTTTTTCAATACATTAACAGCCGAGATACCGTCATAATGCCGTAAGGGGGACGACGGACAATAGATCGCCCTTAACCTTTGCGTATGGAATACAGCTACTATGAAACTTTAGTAGTAAGACGAGACCATTAACGAAGAGTCATACACGGTACATGTAACGCAACTGCTGAAAACAACACCAGTTAATTGCTATCACTTATCTAGGAATATTTTTGGGATTAACCGAAAAAATACAATAGAGAATATTCAGAATTACATTCCGGTGATTTGATTTTTCAGTGAGGAGCATTAATTTAGAATGTTGTCATTACGATTACGTCTTCAGAAGGTCGAACTTGGTACCTTTATTTTATTAATTTGCTTGTGTTGTGTCCCGCTTCGGAAGCGCTGGGCTATGTATGAGGCTTCCTCGTTATCATAAGATTGGTTTCGTAGTTCTAATTCTGCCAGTTTTTAAATCATTGATCGTAACATAATTATGCTTCTATTGGTATTATCTTTTTTTGCGCCGATTCCTTCGCCTTCTTCTATAGTTGAATTATCGAGAAGATGGAATTGCATTTGTAGTGGTTGTACCGTTTGCAACAAAAGGAGAATAATTTTCTCTTAACTTAATAAAATGACATACCCAAGAAGTGGAATAAGTAGTAGTCCTCTGTTTTTTTCTTTTATTCGCCATCATGTTCTTCATCTGAGCTGTCACAAGTATTGATAATAAAATTGTCTGTTATTTGATCCATTTCTCCTTCCTGACATCGATATTTATTTTCTTCACTTTTGACGTGGTGACAAATATTTTCCCAGTCCTCAGCAGTGATGGTATTCATTCGTTCAGTTGCTAAACTCATAATGCCTTGCATGTTTAATGAAACGTTTCTTTTTGCTACATATCCTTTTACCATGGACCAAATATTTTCGATCGGATTGAATGTCGGGTGATACGGTGGCAATCGTAATACGGAGTGGCCATGTTCTTTTAAAATTGCATCTATGTGGTACTCGCGAAACCGCTCTTTATTTTGTTTAATTAATTCATACAAACTGGTTTTGTACATCAACCGGTTATACGAAATGTTGTGTTCTGTCAACCAATCCATCATTTCTTGTTTATTAGAATTTGACGTTGGAGCACGATTCAAAAGTTTGTTGTGATAGGACGCATTATCCACGATAAGTACGCTATTCGGTTTGAGGTTCGGTATTAATTTTTCTTTTAACCATTTTTCGTAGTTGACAAAGTTCATCTGGTCATGGTAATCTCCCGTTTTTTGGTTTGCCTTAAACATTATCAAACCGTTGGGAATACGAGTAAAACCATCTTTTCCTCCTGCGTGCACTATTATTAACCGCTGGCCTGTACTGATTTGTTTTTTTACACCAAATTCTGTTCCATCGGTCCAAGCTTCTCCGGACACATGTGAAGTGTGGATGTAGGTTTCATCAGTATAAACTAGTGGTCTATCTTGAGATCGATATTCCGCAATTTTGATAAGGTAATTTATTCTTAGCATAACTTAACTTCTATAAACTAAGTTCTTCTTGGTTCTGTTTCTGCCCCGTATTCACTCAATATTTATCTATACATGTAATAGGCTTGGGTAAAACGTGGTGATATGAAAGATGTCGCATTGAGATTGATCTGCTGCAGTGTATGAATAATAAAGGAGGACTTATATCTTTTTCTTAGTAATAATATCTTACTTATCTCATTTTTTTAAAATTTTCATAAAGGTATAAATAGAAGCGTGAATCTATTACGAATTTATCTTTAATTTTGTCTTTGCTGGTTGGGTCTGCCACACGAGTAACATATTGTGTGAACGCTGCAATTTCTGTCCACCCACGTAGCTAACGAGTGCTCCGCAAACGACCCGCTCCGCTTCACGTGATCGAGTTAGGGATCCACAGGACTCAGTTATTTTTAATTCAATGTTATATTAAATCGGCATACAAGAGGAAAACGCGATTGGCCAGTATCTGGCTATCACGTAGCGGAGATGTGGTTCTCTGAGATAAACATTGACCTTCTAGCACAACTGTGATGTGACACAAGACTCGTTGTCGCGCATAAAATGTTGACTACATTCTATTCACTATTTTGCGAAGAAAACGGGTGGCATTGGGTGTACTTATTCCATATGAGTATAATTTACTATACTGGGTGTTTTTGGGGTCGTGATCTCGAGTGCCAGGGGGTGATGGAGAGGGTCACACTGAGCCAAGGAAATCGAGAAAAAAAAACACCCAATTAAGCGTTTATTGATAGCTAACTATCCTAAATGTATGAAACACAAATATTTTTTTCGCGATTTCGTGGTTCGCCCCATTAGTAAAAGTTGTTCAGGGTGACCGTCCCCATCACCCCCTGGCACTCGAGATCACGACCCCCAAAAACACCCCGTATCATGGGTCTAGTCTGATTTGTGTAAATTTGTCCCCTAATATTTATTATAATTTAATCACCCACTAAAAAAAAAATAAGGCTGTCAATGCTTTTCAATCGGATCGTTACTACTATTCATCAGTCCAGGGATTATTTTTATACGTATGTATAGATTAAATTAGTGGCTTGTATCTATTCTTCTGTACATAATGCGTCCCCCAATTTCTTTTGAGCTTACTTAAACCAGCGTGTAGAATAGAAACGACGTACGGTTGCCTTATATAATCGCACGGCGGGCTGACCAAAGGCGTAATTCTCGGCCGCATTGGCGAGTACGCATCTGTGAATATTGCGCTCACTCTCCTAGAAAATCATTGCGTTGAAATAGACGAAGGCAGGTGCGGCTGTACGGGCTATTCGAAGTTGTCCCCACCCGGAGGGCTTATTTAAATAAATGGGTGGTGGTGACTAGTGGTAATTTTAGTAGGGGCTACTGACATATTTTTGCTCAAACTATTTATTGCCTGATGGCAAATTCTTCGCCGATTCTGGAGTTGGGAGAAATTTCCATGTACACGCATTTGTTACCTTAGACTTGTCATTCTTGCTGCTTGCTTTCGGTCGAGCTCTGAGGGCCTACTCTGAAATTCGATATTCGAAGTTCGTATCGCGCCATCTCGCTCACTCAAACAGTTTAACATAAGAGCGCGAGGGATTGCACGTTACGAACTTCGAATTTCGATATTCAGAGTAACTGCTCTGGTATGGAAGTTAGGAGCAGAAAGTGAGTCGTAAGTAGTCGACAACGGGTCTGTGTAGTATCTTATGAAACGACCCTTTACGCAACAGTATCTTATCGTCACATGAATAAACAGATATGTTCTGGACTATCTGGACCAGTGATCTAATATCTAAGGCCCCGTAACCATTCACCAAAAAAACATCCGCTTTGTTAGGCACATATCATTCACATCATTGATAAAAGATTTTTTGAGTGAATCTGCCATGAATTTCGCGACGTACAGTTGCTCGGATAACTCAAGCATTTGGCACCCATCATGCATATTAAATTGGAATCAATACCAACACACGAAGGTTAGTCTCGAGCTACAATTTAGAGAATTGCTTATTTGCGCTAATATTCCTCGTAATAAATGTAGACTATGACATAAATAACAGCAGCCGTCCGTTCCGTCTAATATGAGGAAATTGAGACGTTTACAAAACTATGTACCTACGAGTATCTTATCTTATCTTGATATCCGGGGTCCTTACGGATACACTTCGACCCAGTGGGATCTTTTGTGTAATTACCCCTTCTTGCTACTCAATGGTTTGTTCTACCATCTCAGTAAACCGGATGATAGATGCCATTGGTAGCGTCTGGAATTCCTTTGGCTGTGGGTAACCAATACCAAATTCCTTCATTCTCTGTCTGGCGAGGGCATGACATTCGCATAATAAATGCTCCATTGTTTCTGTTTCCTCACCACACATTCTGCAATCTGTATTGTCAGAAAGTCCCAGTTTGGCCAGGAGTCCTTTGACTCCGAAATGGCCTGTGAACACCCCCATTATAATTCTGAGTTGTCTTTTGCTGTAGTTCCACAGTTTCTTGGACCAGCCCGATTCTACTCTTTCTATGAATAGCTTTGCATGCCTCAGGCCCGCCACTTTCTTCCACTCTTGCTGATGTTGGTTTTTGGCATGGTCCTTTATGGCCGTAACTATGGTCCCCTGTGAGAGTCCCACGCATGGTTCGGGTCCTACGAAGCTCGTTGCAGACCCTTTTCTAGCTAGCTCATCGGCGTTTTCGTTACCGATGAAGCCTTCATGCCCTGGAATCCATACCAGCTGCACTTTATTGTACCTTCCGAGCTTGTTTAATGCTTGGATACCGTTGTGTACGAGTCTAGAGTCTACTTTGGGCGCTGATAACGCTTTCAGTGCTGCTTGACTGTCGCTGAGTATATAGATGTGCTTTCCTTTGGTTAGCCTATCTATGTTCTCCTGGGCACAGGCGATTATAGCATATGTCTCTGCTTGAAAGACCGTTGCATAACCTCCCATACTTGTGCTGACATTATAGTCTTTTGCATAGATGCCTGCTCCCGTACCTGATGCCATTTTTGATCCATCAGTATACCAAATGTTATCCTCACCATCCATTGTCAGTGGTTTGTGATCTTCGGCCCATTCGTCCCTTGTGGGAACTTGCACTTTAAAGTTCCTTTGGAATTCATACCTTGGTTGCATTTTGTCGCAGCTCATGGCAGTTATTCTGTCGAGGAAATGGTTTTTTTTCCATGGATGTGTGCTTAGTTTTCGGCGCGCAGTAACTCCATAGGCCCAGGGTCTTTAGCCTATGCAGTGATTTGCGTGCTTCCGACTGTATCACTATGTGTAGCGGTGGTAGGTCTAGCAATACCTCTAGCGCCGCGGTTGGCGTAGTTCTAAACGCCCCTGTTATAGCCATGCACGCTGTTCTTTGGACCCTCATTAGGTCGTCTCTGCATGTGCTCTTTAATGTTCTTGGCCACCAGACCAGGCTGCCGTACAGGATGATCGGTCTTACCATCATGGTATAGATCCATCTCAGTACCTTAGGGTTTAATCCCCACGTTTTACCGTATGCCGATCTGCACATTCCAAACACTCTGAGTGCTTTTGTTATGTTATGATCGACATGCTTTTTCCAATTCAGTTCCTTATCCAGCGTGACACCAAGATATTTCACATCGTTGGACATCTCGAGTACCCTTCCATACAGTTTTAGTTGCTGCATGTCTTTTAGGGTTCTCTTTTTAGTGAATGGTATTACCACCGCTTTGCCTGGATTAATGGATAGTTGGTGAACGTTACACCATCTCTCCACTTTCCTCAGTACCTACGAGTATAGTGGAAGCTATCTAAATTATATAGAAGAAGAAGGTAACTTTCCAAAATAACCTAAGGTTGCATATAGTCAAATCATTAAAATAATTTCAGGTTACATTATTTACTGCAGTAGGTAACGTATATTAGTTTCTTCTGTCACGCAAAAGCTGGAAAATATCCAGTAATTTCTATCTTGCACTATCTCTTTATTGTCCTGGTAATTCAGGACCTTTATTTTATCTACTCAAAGGCTTTTCGTCTTGGTATCTCTTTGCCCCATTTTCCCGATTTCTTTTCTTCCATAGTAAATATTTTGAGAAAAATGTCATGTCGGTCAGATCAGTCTGACCTGAAGGTTGTAAGGAATGTATATGAGGCAATTCAACATTGTTGTATTTAATTATTGTGATTGACACATAGGACATTGCTTTTATGGAACATAAACTGTTGTGATGATGGAGCCGAAGACGGAGAGTTGGATGGATGAATTACTTAAATAGTACTTATATACTCTCATCTTGAAAAGATCAAAGTTACATTGTCCGGGGTTCATCATCATCATCATCATTTCAGCCATAGGACGTCCACTGCTGGACACAGGGTTCCTCAATAGATTTCCACGTGGGCCGGATAGAGGCGGCCCGCATCCAGCGAGCCCCCGCAACCCTAACCAGGTCGCCAGACCACCTTGTGGGTCACCATGTCGGTGACCTTGGTTCGTCTACGGATCTCCTCATTCCTGATTCGATCCCGTAGAGAAATCCCGAACATAGCCCTTTCCATAGCTCGCTGAGTGACTCTGAGCTTCTTTAAGAAGCCCATAGTCAGAGACCACGTCTCGGCTCCGTAGGTCATCACCGGTAATACGCACTGGTTGAAGACTTTCATCTTCAAGCACTGAGGTATGCTGGACGAGAAGACACTTCGCAGTTTCCCAAACGCTGCCCATCCGAGTTGGATCCGTCGATTGATCTCTTTCGCGAAGTTGGACTAACTGGATTGTTTGTCCTAGATAGACGTATTCGTCGTCAACTTTGAGGACCGAGTTACCAACCAATATTGGGTTGGGCGCTACTTGGACATTCGACATGATCTTCGTCTTGTCCATGTTCATCTTAAACCCCACCTGTTGGGATACTCTGTTGAGATCTTCCAGAATCATACCGAGATCCTCCAGCGTCTCTGCCACGACCGCGATATCGTCGGCAAACCGAAGGTGCGTGATGTACTCGCCATTAATGCTGATGCCGAATCCTTGCCATTCCAAGAGCTTGAAGGCGTCTTCCATTGCGTTGGTGAAGAGTTTCGGAGATATTATATCTCCTTGTCTCACACCTTTTTGCAACGGGATTGCCTCCGTAATCTGGTCTTGAACTCGGACCGACATACTGGCTTTGTTGTACACACTCCTCCGGGGTTGGTCAGGTGAAAATTCCACATTTTTTTTCCAGGGTAAACTTTTCCTATGATTTATAGATTCGTATTTCCTAGATATATGTATTTGCTACTCTGTTGTGTATTTAATAGAAAAGCTAAACTTAACGTTTCAGTGATCAAATGGTCATATGAGATTTCAACGGCATTAACGCGGCGCTGCAAGTGACGTGTCGGTCTGTACACTGCAACCGCAATATTAATTGTGTGTAACGTAAATTTAAACTAGCGCGGGATTTTTGGATCCTATAATCCGGAAAACGTGTAAACGCGACATTTACAGTTTGATTAGAGAGCATTTTTACTGTTTATTCGTTGATTCGGACACGCCGATACGGACAACTATTTCATGCAAATCTTTGCTTTCTAGATGTAATAAATACGTACTTAGGCCTCCACAGCAATCTATAAATTAATTATGCATATTTTGACGCCGTAGCTCTCTGGACTTCTGTGTCACATTCACATTGCCTTGCTATTTTTCTTGTAGCTTATGTAGTTACACAAAATTAAATCAGTACACACTTGTATTGTACATATTTAGTGATTCAAGAGCTAGTAACAGTCAGCGGAAGTTAAGTAATAAATAGGATTCCGTTGGGTAAGGACCCCTAAAATTAGAATGTTTATCTCGAATTTCGGTAGTTTCAATTCATTCATTAATAAAATCGAAAGCGTTTAACTACTACTGCTACATTATTGTTATTGTATTAATTATGGGGAATGAATAAAAATGTTAAGATCTTGAAATTTTGTTTATAGGTATGAATAGGTCTCCTTATCGTCAGAAAAAAAATACAGATTTTTCTGTGGCTTAGACAAAAATAAAAAGATGAAAAGGTGTTGGTGGGCCTATATGACAGCTTATACGGTACGGCAAATGCACCATTGATGTCTTCGTTTAAAATGGCTGTAAATGTACTGTTATTCTTGCCGTACCGTATAAGCTGTCATATAGGCCCACTAACACCTTTTCATCTTTTTATTTTTGTCTAAGCCACAGAAAAATCTGTATTTTTTTAGTTTTAGGATTAGGACCATGTCCTCCCGTGACCATGGAAAGCTGGAAAGCTTCCGAAACGTCGGGAACTAAAATGAGATAATATACGCGATATAATCCGTTAAATTGTTTTATTTCAATGAGTAATAATCGCGGAAACAGAAGAAAATATTATACAGAAAAACCTGTAATTTTTTTCTGACGATAAGGAGACTTATTCCTACCTATAAACAAAATTTCATTTTTTTTTAATTGTCATCCATTCCCCATTGTTCGCTACTTAAGGTTTTTAATAACGTCATGTCTGAATTATTTGCATCCCCAAAATATATGATGTCACGTAAATATTATTTGTTTTTTTAATACCGTCTGAAACGCAGGGACTGACATATAAATCAAGAAACCAGTTTAGATAATATCAAAAGTCGGGGAAATACAATTCCGGACCTTTTTGATCCCATTTTCGGGGTTTTCAATTAACTGCGGCTCTGTGTTTGTGTTGCTAAATGTAAGTGGTCTGTAGAAAAAAAAGATTTGTTTAGATAAACGTAATGACTCTTAGGTAACGACTCCCGCTCTAAAAAAATCCATCCGATAATCGTTGATTATTTGGTTACTCACGAGGATTTGTTTGAGCTCAAGGTTTTAATTTTTTTTTGGCACAAACGTCTGGACGGCTCAGGCCTGGAATATCTATTATGCTAAAATGTACAATTAGCAAAACGTCTGCGTTCTCACAATGTAACTATTTCTATTTTGCCAGCTTTATCAAAATGTCTTCAACTAATTTCAGTGTTTGCCTAATATCAGCATTGACATAAGTTGTGCTTTTCAGTTATGTTCGCTTTTTTATGCAGGCTTATAATGTTTGATTTTTCATAATGTCATTTCATAATGTTTTATTAATAGCATACACGATTTAATCTTTGATAAATGTACATATCCGTATCAGAATAAGCCCTATATGTGTTCCTTTTTGAAATTTGGGCCGCCCGGAAATAGTAGTAAAATTTTCACATCATTTTCGCAAGTTATACATTTTCGCTTAAAATTGTTAAAGATATTTAAGCAATGCGATATTTTCATGTTTGGAGAAGAATTAAATAATTATTGATTTGAAATAATAAATAGAAAGAAATAATGTAAATTGTAGGGAGGCGGACACTTCAAGATTACAAACATTTTGGGAATAAACACTATCTGAAAACCAAACATTATATGAATAGTATCATTCTTGGAGACTTCTTATAATGTTTATTATAAGAAGCTGACATTATACGAAAGTTATGTTGACATTATACAAAGCAGACGTTTTAGGAAAAAAAACATTTTAGGAAAACGGATATTTCATACCTGAGCCGTCGTGTAACAAACTTACGATTTCTTTATAAACTCCACCACCAATTTATATCATAATCATTTATTGCATATCACATTATAAAATACAGATAGAAATATAAATAGGTAGTGAGACATGTGACACCCTGCAAGGGCACAGCAATATCAGTTCCAGAGGGCACTTATAATTATTTTACATGCTACAGTTACACATGCATATTTAAACAAGACATATAGCAACATTATTCATTCATTATCATAATTAAAATATTCATTTATATTATAAGAACATTTATTAATTAAGAACGATTTCAATTGTTTCTGAAACGATCCTG
The DNA here is from genome assembly GCA_905404275.2 of Hedya salicella. Classification (NCBI taxonomy): domain Eukaryota; kingdom Metazoa; phylum Arthropoda; class Insecta; order Lepidoptera; family Tortricidae; genus Hedya; species Hedya salicella. The sequence goes on from FR990108.1 coordinate 11,503,505, forward strand.
GGTTATCGAGGTTTTTAATTGAATTTGGCAAATTATTATAAATTTTGATAGTCATGTAATGGGGGCTACATGTGACGAGTTTTAGTTTAGAAAATGGCATTATCCGTTTATTAACATTGCGATCGTTTCTTTTAATTTGAGTTGTATCTTTGGGCGAGGTGTTCAGGTGTTTCCTAACAAATTTACATGATTCAAATATATACATGGACGACACAGTTAGTATTTAATGTTTGATGAACTAAGGTTTGCATGACTCCATTTAGTCCAATTACTAAGTAGCATAACAAAAATAACCTCAAGGTAATCTCAACAAAATACAAACCCAATTAGAGTACTCTTAAATCCTCTAACAGCAACGACTACAATAACTATGCTGCCTCATTGTCAACCGGGAGGCATAAAGCAAACCGAACAAATATAATTACACAGCACTGAGTAAAATTTACATTTTTCAAGGATTCTTTTAAGGTCGAAGGGAGCATAAATTTGAATTTCTTTATTCAACAATTTGTCAATGACATTTTCCGGTGGCACTCTGCAACTTGTTGGGAAGTTTCGTCGTCACAGTTTTTCTGAGATAACCCATATTACCGAAGTCGGTCTTACGTGGGCGGGGAAACTCGGAAAAACATTAATTACACAAGTTTTGGACGACGTTATTGGATTCAAAACAACTTTTTAACTTACCTTTAGATTAAACCACTCAAGTATTACAAGAACTTAACCTAGTTATGCGTAACAAGTTTTATTACAAAAAACGTAAAAGAGATGTCATGACAGGCGAAATCATAAAAAAGCAACGAGGGAAGAGAATAAAATGATTCCTCACGTTTGTATTCTCATTTTATAGATGTAGTTATCAAAAACAGAAAGGGAGCCGATGGGACGTAAAACATTGGTTCGGAGAGTTTAATAGTCGTAAGAAAATAAAATAAAATCGCTTAGGCTCTGATCTTTCTGTAGAACATTGATTGCGCCCCTACCCTTACTGTTGTTGAATAAAAAGTCGCTTGGTAGAATGCCAGGGCGATGAAAAGAATAGCTGGTACGCTATAGTGAAATATTATAAGAGCTGTAAAGTTGGTTTGCACAGCCTACCAGTATTGTGCATACATTTAATGAGTATTCTGAAGGTTAGGTTACTCATAACTGTCCTCATATTTGGTGAATTAGTGAACAATATTTCAGTAACAATACTAGACTGTTACTGAACGTGAACCACCGTAGTCGGTACAATATTTTTGAACGAAAACGAGGTGTTCCATCGGTCAACCGGTGGTCAGTTTTTTGGGATAGGTACTTTGTTTGGTTGCCAATAATATCAATTAAAATTATGATTACTGATTATCAGTTTGCCACGATAGCTATAACCCGACTCGAAATGACTGGACAAAATTAGACCCTATAGGCAATATAATCCGTCTTATTGTTTTTATTTAAGCGCTAGAGGGAGATAGGCAGTGTAAACGCACGTTCTGATATTTATTTTGTTCGAGAAGGGCGCCGGCGACGCTCTGCCCGCGACCCAGTCCGCAAGGGTCAAGGATCTGTGTGTAAACGCCTTTAACTCGTTTAACTGATAGCTCCTATTTGTCATCAGTGTCTTCGAGATATTTCACTCCAAGGAAGATTTATGGAAAGGTAAGTTGTGTACCAGAATGCGACCATTATGTCTTTAAATGATTCGTGCGTTTGTTTTCTTCGTCGTTTGTTCCGGTTGTAAATTGTTTAGTCGGGTCACTAGTTGTTTATTTAAAAATTTGATACTCACACGGTCTTAAAAAATGTAATTCATAGAATATATGTACACCGGTTTGAGAAGCTCAAATAAATCCATGTAAACAGTACGGGGTAACAATAATTTTAAGAATTTAATGAGATTTTATATCGTATATTTGGTTAATTTGATTTGATTGATTTGTACAAAAGACTCGAATCGATTATTTGTCACCACATTACGACAAATAACATGTGTGTTGATAAGAGATTTGAGATACGGTTAATTGCGACGCTATTGGAGTTGTAAATAAAATATACAGAAAGTTTCAGACGTAAGCATGTTTTCTACTTTTAACACTTGATTAATAAAAAAATACACAGTAGACGGGAGATTATTTCTGTTCTTCTCTATTTGGATAATAATTGCAATTCAGTTGCGTCGGAATTCTATCGTATTCGGTCAAATCATAGAATTTAATCTAGTCTACCGGTGTTTCACAGTAGCCTGTCTAGGATCTAAAAGAGACAGAACCGTTTACCCCCTCACAGGCTTAGGGATTTTGTATATACACAGACAACAAAGGTAAAGGTTCCTCTTGATCGGCGAAGAGTTCACGTTTACGCCGCTAGGGTTGACGATCTCTGCAACTTACAGACGAGGTTTTAAAATGTTTTTCATGCTGAACAATAAGGTCTATTCATATGTAATAATCTAAAGTTTCCTTTTCCGTCTGTCGGCTGGTCATTGGTGTTATTTCAAATAGTTACAGCGCCGTCTTTCTGTAAAGTCTTTTATATTATATTAAAGCATCTTTGGATGTAAAGGGATTTCAGCGAAGTTTTTAGTGAGCGGTGAGGTTGTCAAATCAAATCAAACCATTTTATTTCCAAGAATATGGTACATTTGGTTGGTATCAAGAGTCTTAGTGCGACATATTCGGCCAGTATAGGCGTAGAAATGTTATATTATTTATTAAATTAAAATTAAATGTACTCATTGTCAATTAACATGTCAATTTCCATTACTATTAACTAAGAATTATTGTAATAAACATGTCAATTAATATAAAAATAATTACCTGACAAAATAACATGCACCTTTGTAATCAAACAACGAAATGATTACCTAACTAGAGCTGCCCGTGGCTTTGTTCGCGGAGGAGAAAAGTCATAGTCACCCCTCATTTTTTCTTCGGCGTAGTGGGGTAAAAATTATACTGTGGATACTCAGCTACAAGTGTACCAGAAATGCCAATTTGGCGTGATGAAGCCACAACGACACATACAATCATACAAAAAAAATCGCTTCAGTGACCTCCAAATTTACTATTACAATAGTTTTTTTTTAATGTCTTCAATGTACCAGACGTTTAATTCTTACAACTTAACAATAATACTTATATTCCTCTTGTTTTAATGGTCCTTGATATTAGGTACCAAAAATACCTGATACACATGGTTGCTTTCAAGCGTCGATAAAGTTGTTATTAATGTGATTGATTAAAAGACTAAAAGATTAAAGCTTGCAGAAAAATGTAATTGCTATTCATTGTAATCCCCGAACTGAGATAGCCGAACGTTTTTTTACAAGCTTGGAACCAAAATGGTCGCGCACCGTGCGGTATCAAAGGAATTTTCTACCGCGCACACTCCGAATGTGGAATGACCTTCCCTGCCGCGGTGTTCCCTGGAGGTTACAGTATAAATAAAAGAAAATAAAAAAAAGCTTTATTTTCCTTTACAATTTGCAAAGCAAACTTACATAAGTGCGTAATATTGTTAGTTTTTCTCATTTATGTATATATACCTATGTTAGTGTTTATTTATTTTATTTATACTATATTTATTTACTTTTTATAAATTTGTGTATCTAATATTTATCTATTCTTAGATGTAAGGGCCGCCTTTTGCGGTGAAAGCCTCCTCCAGGTTATGCCGTCTTTCTCTGTCTTGTGCCGTCCTACGCCAGAAAGCTCCGGCTACTTTGGCTATGTCGTCACTCCATCTTTTTTGTGGTCTGCCTCGTCTTCTCTTTTTATATATTGGACTCCAGTTTGTAACAGTTTGCGACCATCTTCTATCTCTTAATCTTTGAATGTGTCCTGCCCACTTCCATTTTTGTGTCAGTACCTGTTTGACTGCATCTTTTGCGTTTGTCCTTTTCCTTATATCCAAGCTTCTGATCCAGTTCTTTAATTTTATATTCAGAAAACTTCTTTCTATCCCTCTTTGGCACGTTTTTATTTTATTAAGATGGATTTTTTTGAGAGGCCAGGTTTGACATGCGTAGGTTAAGCAGGGTATCAGACAGATATTCATTGCTTTTGTTTTTAATTTTGTAGGGATATTTCCCTTAAATAATTCCTTCATAGACCAAAACTTATTCCACGTGACCTTTATTCTTCGCTCTATTTCTTTTTCTGTACAGGATTTAAAAGATATGAGATGGCCAAGATATACATATTCTTCTACATAATCTATAGGTACTGATGCTATAGAGATTAGCTTTTTGTCTCTGTTCGTCATAATCTTCGTTTTGTCTCTATTTATTTGTAAACCGACACTATCGCTATGATGACTGAGAGACTCTAGCATGTGTGCCAATTGTTCGGAGCTTTCAGAGAGGAGAATAATATTATCAGCAAATCTGAGGAAATTCGTATCTAATAAAATAATCCCGAGTCACATTCTGATACAATAGGGATGTTGACTGTACGCTATTAAAAATAAAATTTGATGCGAAATGGTAGTTTACGTGTAGATTGTTTTATGAGCCTTTAAAGTCGGGTGGGAAAGTCTATTTTTGAAGTATGGCAATATTAATAATGTAAATCTATAGTTCGAAAAGCGCAAGTTTTTACATAGCTGCAAAACAAAGTTAATTTCTCCACGATGTATGTATACGAACCATTTTTTTGTGATATTAACATTAAAATTAAAATAGTATATCTATTAATTACAAAAAAGGAAACAGGAAAAAAAATAATGTATACAATGGCTATAAAATAATACAGATGTTTTAATAAATTACCTAATCAACCTATGTGCCAAGATTCTCTGTAAGGAACCTTAGTAACAAACATCCAAGTAACCAAACATCTCCACAAACTTTTACATTTATACTGTTATAAAGTTCTAAAAATGAGATCCGTGTACATTAAAAATGCTTAAAAAATGATCGTGACGGACTATTTTTATAGGCATGTTACGTCATATTTTTGTACCTATGTGTCGTTGTGGCTTCATCACGCCAAATCGGCTAAATGGATTTCAACTATATTTGGTACACGATAGTTGGGTACTCACAGATGGTTATAGGATATTTTTTACCTGAGTACGCTGATGAAAACAATAGGGGTAATGACTTTGTCTCCTCCGCTAGCGAGGTTGTGGACACCTTCTAGTTTATAACAATTATAACATTAATAAAATTGTGTTTTTATCTCAACTTTAAATTCGTGTATATAATTCAATTTAATTTGAAAAATAAGGCTAACCTAAAAGTAATCTAAAAAGTTACAAAATTAATCTTATAACATTATATGAAAATGTCTTTTGTATATTGAACGATAACAGAAATTATAGCTTTTTAATATTATAACAATTCGTACATTCTAATACAAAAGGTTGCAGCTGAATTGTCACCCCGACTAAGATGTAATGCCTCATATGTCAGTAATTACTGTCTCCCTCACTCTTCAAACCGGAACACAACAATACACGCATTGCCGTTTCGCGAGAGACATATGTAAGTCTAGTCATAAAGGGTTATAATTATAATAAAGCGCTAAGCATGCAGTCTTAGAGCGTAAAACTATACGAGATGCCATACAGGCTGTTTTCCTCTGTGGCTGTGTCTCCATATGAACAAATTTTATGTCAGTTTAGGACATTTTCCGAGTGTTTCAACCGCTCTGACTTCGGTCGTCACATTAGTGTTGGGATCCCGTGAGATCAACATAGTTTTCTTCGTTATTTAGAAGGAATCACCACCGTCTACTAAATAGCTAAAAAAAACGTATATCTCAAGGGATCCCGGCAATAATATGACTACCGAAGTCGGAGCGGTTGAAATGCTCGCGGAAAGACCCTTTATACGACAAATTATTGTGTGTGTAAGTTTCGTCATGTCCATCCGTCCATCCGTCTGTCCGTCCGTAGGTATGTCACAGGCATTTCAGTAAAACACTACTAGATGTACATTGATCAAATTTGGAGTATAGGTGTGTTGTGTAAGCCGCTACTTAGTTTAATAGTTAAATAATAAAATTTAAATAATAATATTTAAAAAACTAGAGCCGCAACTCCATACATGTAACCGAAACTGAAACACAAATGTTCAGCAAATATACTTGAGTGGCACATATTATCGACAGACCTTTTGAAAACTTTTTGAGATTTCTAAAAAAATGTATTGATTTTGTGGTCATTTTTGGAAATAATCGCTTCTAAAGTAGCATAAATTGTGTCCCCCCCTTCTCTCTATTTTCTAAAACTTAAACCAAAAAATATGAAAAAATTTACAAAAATGAAACTTAATTAATACTTTCAATAAAATGGTTTTCAACATGATCGGATATACTGTTTTTGAGTTATTCCCAATAAACGGCACTTCTCAACAATAAGACGTAAGTGCCGTGGAGATACGCTGTTTTGCTAGGTTACTCTTTTATATAGCATTTTTTCACGGGTAGTGTGCGTTTTGTCATTCATATGAACTGCTGCAGATTTCGGGCGTTTGTAGAAATAGAAATATTTCCATAGTCTGCTGTTCGTGTTTACTCGAGTCCTCCTAAAAGTGCATAAGGACATACTTCGGTACCTAATGATATGACTTGCAATCTCCAGTAATTTAATGCTCTGAGCTATGAGTAGGTGTATTTTACGGCCTCAGTTTCTCGACTGACGTCAGCGCAAGATTGACAGACTGACCCACCTTTACTTCATTAAAAGGCGACCGACAAAACATGCAGCCATTCACTGTGCAAAATTTGCATTTTTTTAACCAAACTCAAAATATAGGAAAAATGCTCCGTTTGAATGAGGATTGAAATGGGTCAGATTTTTCTTTGTAGTCGGATTAACAGATAGACTAGAAAGGAAACTGCTTTTACCGTATACCTGCGGTTGTTGATTTTGTAGTCGAGTACAAATAATTCGAGTGTAATGTATTTATGGACAAAAACGATTTTGTCAATACGTAATGCATTGTATGTACACACCCGGAATCATTACATTAGAAGTTGCCCGGGTAAATGTTCTACCTCCTGTAGAAAAAGGTCAACAAACAGGTCAATAAATAGTCAACATGAGCAGTTAATTGTTTTATGCCAATTGTTTTCGGCGGTGACCATGTCATTCTCAGTTGGCGGGTAAACTCTGAAAACAACTTATGTATATTGAATATCGTCTCTATAGGGTACATTTAACTTTTAACGTAAAAAATATCTTGAAAGCATTTCTAATAATTTTATTAAAATACGCGAAACGTACGAGCAATGGACATGTTACGGTTGTTACTTTAGGGAGACCGGGTAAGGTTGTTTCGCAGGTTGGTTGTCACAGAGGCCATAATGGACTATGAACCAGTGTCGAAAGATCGCGAGAGCTATCTCGCTCCTAGATACAGCTCTCACGATCATTCGACACCGGTCGATAAACTTATTCGTTCGTTAAATTTTCTGTTATGGCCGTTGTGTGACAACCAACCCAAGAAATAACCTTACTCGGTCTCCCCTACATTGAAGGCTCGTTTAAAAAGACAGTTAGAAATTAACTTCCATTACCTACGGCAATGGAACGTTAACACATCCATACAATACACTTAAAACGTGTTTTTTTAGTAGGTATTGTAAATTTGTACAATTTATTATAATGTAGAACCCGATTATGACTAATTTTACTTTACGATACTGCTTAAGGAAATTTCTACAAACCTACTTCTCCAATTTCCCCTGCAAGGATGATCCGCTAAGAAACACAGATCATCGTAATCACCGTAATCAGGCTGTGTATATGAGCACATATCGTTGGGGACATGACGACGTATGTGTATACACTACCAACCATAACATATTGCAACCCTTTTTGTTGTTAGATACAGGGTTCAAGTTAATATAAGCCTCGTTGCCGGCTGTACGTGGCGATAGACTTGATAGCTTCACACCCACGCCTGCATGCCGTCTGAATAAATATTATACGGAGCAGGTTATCATATGCGTAACGCTCGCGTATATTCGGCGTACTATATTCGTGAATGTTTTTTGACGGAAAAAGTAACGAAGGTTCCTGAAACGGAGCAACATTATATATTAATTTATGAGTGTTGGAAACAGTTTCAGGGGCTCGGTAGTTGCTCAGCTGGATATTTTTTATTAACTTGGCTGATTCTGGCTAGTATTTTTGTTATTTTATTTATTTATTTAAGAGCCGAAGACAGTACCACTGTCGGGGCAAAGTGCGCCCTCTCATTTGTCTACGTGTCCAGATCTTGGGTAATCTCCCACCAGTTTAGGACTTCGTTTACGAGTAGTTGGGCAAAAAGTATTATTTAACTCTGCGTGCGTCTCCAGTCAGCTCTGTACCAATAATTGTCGAAATATGTTCAACAGTTTGACGTGATGTGGCTACACGACGTACAATATAATACAAATACTCTTTATTGCATACCTCAGATATATAGAAATACAGGACGTGACAGTAAAATTCGAATAAGTAGAGGTAAACAACAGGCGGTCTTATCGCTAAATAGCGATCTTTTCCAGACAAATTTTGGGCAGCGGAGTGTTTAAAAGACAACAATTTTTCATTATCATTCCAAAAAGTGCTATAATAAGCGAGATAACCAAATTAAATACCGTTTAATTGATAGGTATGAAAATGTTACCCGTATTCAGTGGTTTCTAAAACCGGATTACGGCCGTCAATTAGCTTAAGTTTAATTCCTAAGTGTCTAAGACTGCAGTATATGTTTACTGTCGCTGATGTTAACCACCTACCACGCTCAGCCAAATGTAAGAGTGTGCTGACATTTAAGCTAGCAACGCCCACGATGGAAACACTATCAACATTTTTAAATTAGTCAAGCTTGTTGCCCACTAGCTTAAAGTTTAAACTTCCTATAATGTCGCCATGTTCTTTCGTCCGTTTGAACATGGCTCATCACAGAAACTTCTTTCTAATAACGTCCACAGAGTCAAAAACGAAGTTAGAAAACTATCGCGAGGAAGTCGATTTATATTCATTGTTCAGTTACAGACGACAAAAGTACTGACTGCTGAAAATATAATTTTTATAGTGGGATCGACGGGCTGAGCAGGATGGGCGTGTAGCCTGTTTTTATCCAATCATTGTTATCAGTTCGATAGTTTCATTTTTCGCGATCGGCAAGCTATACAGAGTCCAGTACTAGTTGGATAAATATAGCCTGTGCGATACGGAACGTCGCCATCCTACGCCCACAGAGCGGAGGCCCACGCTTCGCACACTGTACTATTTATTACCTCTTCATATTAATATTCTATGTAATTCGAGGGAGCGTACTGGTATAACCTTAACCTCAATGTTGTTAACCCTGATCTTTCGCTTTATTAAATGATTATTAAGACCCTTAGCCTTACATGGTTCTTAGGGTTGATGTTAAATGTGGTGTCAGGAATTAAACACTGAATTACGACGGGATTTAGTTTGGGTTTGAATAGGCTTAAGCGCAAAAATTTACTGGCAAATAAAGTTAATTTTGACGATATAAGGCTCAAAGGACATAATGTTTAGGGTTCGTGCTGTTATTATTTTTAACTGAACACTCAGTGAGTGTTAATTTTAGCGGAAATAACACTACCGTAATTATAATATAGATGACTCTTGATAAATTTGTCTATCTAAAAAGGTTCCGACGAATTATGAACCGCCTTCTTTTTGGGAGTTGGTTAAAAACTTCTTTATCCTTTACCATCATCTTCAGTACATCGGTCACATAAGTAAGTATGTAAAACACATAATATCCATGGCCGGTATAGATAACTTTTATACCGCACTTCATTTTTAAGGCACTGACCATTTGTCGGCGGCGGCGTAACAATTTATTGCCCATTGGGAAATAACCGAATCAACTATGAAGAATTGGTGACTCTTTAGGATTATTTTCTCATACTATTAATATAATACTGCCAATATGTTAATATACATATACTTTAGAGCAGATTTTCAGCCTGTTGATGGAGTCAGTATTCAGTGTGATTTTAAAAATAGGTTCGGTTTGTAATATTAAATATAATGTTATATTTAATATGTGATTAGGAAGGAAGTATTATTGGAAATACATGTGTCATCTCCCAGGTAATTTTTTCCTTATATTAGTAATGTGCATAAAAGGAGATTAAGCGTAGACCTATTAATAGGTAGAGAACGGAAACCAACAAAGGCTTTTGTTAGCCTTCTCGTGCCTAAATTAGGAAAAATTTGTTGTTTGTTCCTTCTGAAGCCCAGACTTTCCACACTTTCGCATGTGAATTAGTTTTCTTAAGAGATGTGATTTATATATCCGAATACTTAAAATGTTTTGAATTTTTTGAATTTAGTAAGTTTATGTAAGAAATTAACAGCAAATTTCTCTATGTAATAAACTGTAATCGTGACAGTCAAGATGCCTATAATTATAACATAAAAGATTATGATATTATTGAACTTGTTTTCTCATTGTTGACATAAGGGTTAACCCTACCCCAGCCCACCCGAGCTAATAGAACTGTCAAGTAGAACGTGCTATCATCGGCACTCGGCAGTTAGTAAATATGTAAGCACGGCGTGTCCTTCAGGCTGATTGCGGGTTCAGTTCGCTAGATGGCGCCATCAAATTGCGATTTATCCTGCAGGCGCGGCGCGGGCGGCGGGGCGCGTTTATCGTTCCGATCGAGGCCCTTGATGGATTCCTACTGTCGCCACCCTGATACGACTATTTAATTCGAGTTTGCACCAGTTTTTCCGAGGATTTTCTTTCCCCGATTTGGAGTTTGCAGTGCTTTAGAAGGAGTTTGCGGATTATGCCGCGTTTCTTGTGTAGAATTAGGGGGTTTTTATCCGTGCTCAATTTACTGGTAATTGGAATGTTAACCGTTACCTTCTAACCGAATAGTTTACATTTTATCAAACCTCAAAATAGGAACGGAAAGTGCAGAGCATCAGTATTCCTTATTTATCACAATTCACACTATTGTATCGAGACCCGGAAAGGGTTCCATGAAACAACACGTTATGCTAAACTGTTTTTGTAGTTTGTTTTCCCCTTGTCGGTCGTAAGTAATTCCTTTCCCTACGAAGGAAAGTTACGTCAGTGGATCCCTACTTTACGGAACGCCGCTAGTTTTCTCTTCTTTTTGGGCAAGTATAATTCTCACTTTATCAAATAGAAAACACGCTTTCCTTTCTCGGCCATTTTATTGAATTCCGAACTGTCTGGCTTGTTAAATAAAGGAAGATTGCGCTGCCTATTCCGCACTACGGTTTTATATACCCATAAATAAGTGTGCGTTTTGGGAAGTGTTAAAATCTAAGCAAGAATAGCTTCAACGGAAAATATTATTCAAGTTCACAGGAACCTACATTGGCGTGGTATTAAAAGAGTCACGGTATTAAAAAGGACAGGAAGAAAGTATTTTTCATTTCGCGTCGTTATTTGAATCGCTTCGGCTATATACGGTTGCTTTTCTTTGGGTACCTAATGGCGTATTGCAGTAACTGTCACAGATTCATGAAAAATTTAAACGATCATGCAACCTTGCGGCATGCACATCGGAAAACGTGCTCATAAAGATTGAATTCCTGGATAAAGATAGAATAAGTTGTCTCAAGCGGTTTCAGGGTGAACACTATTATACTGGTATAAAACCTACTTGCAAATGACGTTTTCTTTGTGTGTATCCGTGTCAAACGTAGGAAAGAAAGTCCTTGCGAGTGGCATTGCGACGTGGGTGCATTGTTTCTGTACTCGTACTGCACGACTGACTTAGTGAGGGCGGTGCAAGTTACTCGCGATTCAACCATTCATTAAAAAAAAAAAAAATTGGGCAAAACAGTGTAAACGTTATATCAAAGTCAAATAGGTCTAAAATTACATACCTATTTAATTGCACTAATCGGACTTTTTTATCTATTAACCATATAGATTATGTTTTATAAATATGTATATAGACACGAAAAGGTGTTTTTAGTTAGTTTTCATTTTGCGGAACACCATAACAAATGAAAGTGACAGTAATGTCAAGCAACTATTTATAATGCGAAGAATTACCACTTGTAAAATAGCATGTTACAAATACTATATTTTATGCTTATATACATAATTTTAAATGAAATGTTCTTAAAGTGTTCTATCCTTGCACTAACTCTTGCACAGCTATCGTATTTTAAATAGATTCGACTAGTCTTAGTTCACTGGAGCAAATGAATCAATATCCCTTGGCGTCGCTTTAAGTTTTAACTTTGTTCGCTAGAAATAATACCAGTGCAGCGAGTACGTACGGCACTGTACATAAAGTCTCGAGTCTTCAAATACAAGACAATCCTAACACACTCGAATTTCCTGTAGGTAGGTTTCCCTTCAAGTATGCCACTAGTTTTAAAGTCCAAGTAAAATATGATAAGTAAACAGGAAATTAATACTAGACATTAGTATTTATATTCACTAGAATAGAAGTATAATTGTTTTATGAGACAGTGGAATGGATGGATTTGAACATCGATGTAAGTAACTGGCGATTTTTTATTAAAATTTTATGTATACCATTTTTATCATAGACTTTCTGCAAACTTTTCATAACTACTTTTCTTAGAATATAGCATGTTTGTTGACCGCAAAGATGAGTAGAAAAATGAGTATTTTCCAACAACGGCAAATGACTAACCGTTGACAAACAAAAGAGTAAAAGCGTTGCCGGCTTTTGCAGTGGTATAAAAAGACTTTAATTATTGTTGTACCGAAGTCAAAAGGAATAATGTAGCATGGGTATGGGATCTAAAAGCGATTTGTCATCCCTCCGTCAGTGTGAGCCGGGGACGCCAAGTGCAGTACCATGTCGAGTCTGACTCATTAGACAATCGATCCTGGCCTGAGCGAGTCTATTTCCAACAAACACCGCTATTAATGCGACCGAAATAACAGCCACTTTAGACGCTCGCAGGACCCGTATTAACTGCTCATGCCCGTCCCCGAAAATTGAGTGCATTGTCATTATTAAGTGACTCATGTCTGACGCCCGATCGACCTCACAATTGGACACTTTTGGCTTATAATGTCGACCCGTGTACATTGTTATGAATGAAACGAAAGATGCAATGGGAAATCGGAAACATTTGTAAATACTTACAGATTCCTTGGAGAACTTTAACAAAATATGAAGTTTCTAGAACAATGTGCGTTAAGCTAAAAACTCACTTGAACATTGTGTAGGGAATTATTTATATTTAACAGTGTTGAACGTTTAGCGGCTTGTCTTTTCTCGCAACTTAATGGAGTTTTTAAGTGGTCTTATATAATAATGTGTCAGTCCTTTAATGTTGAACATATTAAAGGGTATATAAATGTTGCATCTTTCCAAGCTCATTCTGGGCGCATGACGCGCTTCATTATCCATCGCCGGTAATGATAAGGTCGCTCGTGGCCGCTGACTCATCCTCTAACTGCCCGTAATTACACTCCACATGTTCCCGCCATTGATCCGTGTCCCATAAAATTCCATACTATCCGTATAAAGCGAAAACTTTGCCAGTTCGAAACACTTTTCACGATTACCTAATCCCGGGGCCGATTCGAGAAATTCTTTCACAATCGTGGAACTTTTATCTACCCAATGAACATGCGCAACGCCGTGACAAATTGTGTAAAAATAAAAGCTTGACACTGCGCTGCAATACCGCATTATAAATTGTGCGATAGTTGCGTAGAAGTATTTTAAACATGGCCACGGAGAAAATGCTGAAATAGCTCCATTCAAGTTTTTCAAGTTCTTCGTCTAAGTTCTCGGTTCTCGAGTCCTCGTCGTGTGACGCGGCGCATTGTCCGCGCACAATGCCCGCATGTGTAGGATTCTGCAGTATGGCCGGCTCATTGTATCAGGGATATTTGTCAGGAGTACGTACCTCGTAACGTAGTCTCGACGACCCGCAATGCATCCTGAGTTCGCGTTCATTCTTTTGAATGGGCTTCTATTTGCAACTCAAATTACTTGCGGATCCTATATTGGCTGGCATTAGACGGGCAACTCGTGACTTTTCTTCAATGTTCGCTCATCTTATTGGAAATATTGAATGGCTTTCTTGCATTTTGGAATCCGTTAGCGGTTTCAAAACTATTCTGATTCACAGGTTACCTCTGGTCTGCGTTAAGTATATATATTGTGCTCTTATAGATATTGCTGATTTCAATTTACTACAGTTTTAGGAAAAATGTAATACTGACAACCAAAGCTTGATCGAAGTGTGTTCATAGCGTTCAACAAAACTATTAATTATATATTATCTAACGAACATCTTAGAATGTATCCGTGTCGAAGTCTCACGTATAGAATCAGTCTATTTATACCAGCTTGTAGATAAATATTCTAGATAAAATGTGCGTTGCCAACCTGAGCCTAGCGGTGAGATAAGCCTTCTACGGAATGCGAGTTGCTAAATATGTGAGCGATAAATCTGCGGACGAAATACAAAGGGCATGTATCGGTGTTGTGTTTTCGTCGCTAATAAATTGTTTGTGATCGAGACTTTTCTGCCTGCCTCGTATTAAGTAATGGCAAGAAATGTCATTATCAAGTTGCAAAGTGTACTTGGGACCTATAGAACTAAGGTATTAAACTTCTTACTAAAGTATTTAAATTCGCTTTATGTTTTTTTCTGTTACTCCTTCATAACCGTTTACTATTTGTTTTTGTAAATTATGCAAACAAGTATTAAATAAAACATTTTTTATGGATTATAAAATATTTAATATTAAGGAAGGCTCGGAGTTTTGTTGCGGTGTTTCTTTCTCTTCATTTATAGCTCACTAGCTTCTGCCCGCGACTTCGTTCGCCTTAAATTCGTTTATCGCGAATAAGGGTATTTTTCCGGGATAAAAAGTAGCCTATGTCCTACCCCGGGACTCAAACTATCTCCATACCAAATTTCATTAAAATCGGTTCAACGGTTTAAGCGTGAAGAGGTAACAGACAGACAGACAGACAGACAGACAGACACACGTTCGCATTCATAATATTAGTATGGATTGTGAAACGCTCTTTTCAAATTAAAACATAATAATTAAAGACAGTTACAAATGTGCCTTTCTGGCACACTTATAACTGTCTTTACTCATTAAGCCCATCGGGCATGTGTGTATAACTTTATTTGTAGTTTAGAATTTTTAAGTCGCTACTTTGCACAAATTGTAATTTAGACCGAGATATTTTTTTTCTAAGTCTAACCGTGAGCAAAGAAATTCTTCATGAAACAGGGAGTTTTTTCCGAAACGTCGGGAACTCCAATGAGATACACGACATAATCCGTCTAAATTGTTTCATCGAAAAGAAAGCGACTACATCTTCGCTTTCTTGTGTGCATTGTATATTAACAAGACCGACAACCGTCGTTCGCCAATAAAATACCCCCTGCTTCCACTTGTTTGAGAGCCTCTGTTTCAGAGTTGCTGAATAATAGTTTTACAATCTATTACTAAACTAGAATTAGTCTTAAAGTAAAACTTTATATTGTGATGTATGAAGAGATAATTTTTCTAATAAAAGTTGCCACTATTGTAACTACATGAAAATCCATGTCGTAAAGCCTCATTATGTGAGTTTTTAATTCCTATAGCTGTTAACTAGTCTTGTAATTTATTGTTTTATGCCTATTTAGTATACATATGTATTTACGAATGAATTTAGAAAAAAAATAGACCTGTTGCCAAGGTAATGTAATTTTCTTTTTTGTGTCAATTAAAACGTTATGTTAGAATGAACACCTATGTAAATGTTACAAGAAACCTATCTAGGTAAATATTATAAGGCGAAAATCTTGTAGGTATTATTTGTTGTGCCAGAAAAAAAATGTATTGCAAATCAAATGCTCTGAATGCGGAACAGCATGATAATAGTACATACTTAAATGTTACTAATTATTATAAATTATTAGCGGGTAGACCTTACGAAAAAAGGTAAATAATATCTTTAAAATATTTGGGGTCGAAAGAATAGTGACGCACAGTTGTGACGTACACTTGAAATATTTGGCACCGTCGAGGCCATTGAATGCAAATCTTTATAAGTTATTGTATAGTCTTCAAAAAGTAATGCATTGTCATTGCATTGTGCTATTTAACGAATCTTGATTACCATCCATATACCTAATATGAAATCCCAAAAAACATATAATGCTTACGCGTACAAAAGGCCTACTTTCAAAATACTTAAGTATGTATGTTATTAAAAAAGTCGGGTCGATTATGTACAATCTTTTAAATATTACGATTATTTCAATTATATAATAGTGAGTAGTCATATTGTTTCTTTTAAGTAGGTATGTAGGTTTTTAAGAATCGCTATTTTATTTTAGCTTAGAATGTCGCACTGCTCGGCATCCCCTCATTGTTCCACGTGTCCTAGTCTATCGCACTAATCGCACTAGGAAGAAATCAAGCACATCTCGCCATCTTTGCCGCGGTCTACCACGACGCCGGAGACTATTTTGTGGAACACACTTCGAGGTTAATTTAGCTTGGCATGCAACAAACACGTCCGGCCCAGTTCCACTATAGGTTGACTGTTTGAGTTATGTCAGGTATCTGAATTTTGGAACGTAAGTAGTACTGGATTGATACGATCAATCAGCTTCACGACGAACACTTTATTTCTGTAATAACTGCGCTCTACATTTTTGTAGAAATGCAAACTTCTGTAACATAACTTAAAATCTCATCTCTTTACGTATGTACAGATGTCGTGCATAATTATTTTCCTTCGTATTTTCTTGGAAAACGTTCGTATTTTTCATGTTACATCAGTCAACCTCAGTACTTTTTTTACTGTGACGGACAGAAAAAGCATGACACGTTCGTACGTTTCCGTGATAATACGAAGGAAAACTACTATACACTACATCTGTACATCCGAGTAACTTAGCATAGTAGCCAAAGTATAACGAATAGATAGACGGGCTGATATGATGGATAAAGTAGGTTTGGAAGGGAGGCCGATGGAGTATTGGCCCTTGAGACAAGCGCCCTGCACCCGAGAGTTTCAATACCGCTTTGTACTAACCAACCTCTTTCGAATACCTAGCCTTTGAACGCTATGCGAAGAATGGGTCCATTGGGCTCCGTTGGGGAATATATTTATTTATGCAGAGCAATATCCAGTTTTTCAGTGTTTCGTGTAAAAAAATACCATTTAAGGGTTCATTCGTATTTTTTTTACATTGTTCAGATGATTGCAGTATTAGAATTTGTAATGTGAGAAATGTATTAAGTATCGAGATAAAATATAGATTGAAAAGTTTCAAGTAGATACATATAATTTTTTTTAATTAGAAAGTGTCTAAGTCAGTCTGATATGTTCAAGACTGACATAATTTTGATGAAACGTGTCATCAGGGAAAGGACAACGAATGAAATATTCGATCTTGTTGTTTGCTTTGAGTTACACACGGGCGATGCCACGGGCACGGGCAACGAACATTTTCATCTGTTATTTTTAATCATAATAAAGTAATCAAAACCGTTTGATATTATAATCGAGGCACCTACGAGTGATTTCGAGAACTCGATATTGCCGAGCAAATTTTATATTTACAATTCTATTTTTGCGCTGATTTTGCGAATTATTCACTGGGAAAATAGGAATCGTCGTCTCATTGAGAAACATTTGAAATGCGATTGTGACTAATTTAGGAAAAATAAAGAGAGTTATTATTGTAAAATTATTATTGTAATTAACTGTCATTACAGAAAATTATCAATAAATCTGTAAATTATTGTACTGGCTAAACAAGTTTGGTATAGTCCTACTACGAGCAGGTAATGTTATAGGCAAATATGAACGTTTGTGAAGATGTTCAGATTTTTGTCAATGGTCGAACAGATTTAGATAGTTCATAACTACTAGTTAGATGTAATTTAGCTTAACATTATATTATCAATTATGTAAACATATAACATTAGAATTAAATATATGTTATATTGATTAACATTCTAAACACAGTCCAATTAGCGCAGAGTTTAGGTGAAGTAAATCCATCAACAAAGAAGCGAGGTCTGGATCACCGCAGAACTAAGATGTTCTTCACTCCAAAGGGAATGTAAACTTGTCGACAAACTTTAAATTGCATTTTAAATTTACCTCGTTAAAATTACACTCGTATTCAAATAGGTTTTAAATTATTTACAGCGTGTCTAATTCTGCTCAGAGGTAAAGTTTTGCAGCTTAAATGAATACGTAAGCCATGTTTTGTTAGTACTAACTTGTAAGTACCTACTTATAAGACATAAGTAGACTTTAATGTTAATGAAGGTTATCGTTACATAAAAAATTGGGCATTTAATATATATTATTATTGAATAAGTAACTGTTTTGAGTGTGTAAATGGTAAAGCAATCTTTTAAACGGTTCATAAAGCTGACAATTTACTGACTAAACTTTGTAAGCTAAGATAAAAGTAGAACTGTCTGGACAGCTTACTGGAAGAAAAGAGATTAAAGTTTCTTTTATACAAAGACTATCTTAAGTCGATTGCAAGCAGGTGCGGCTTATAGTCATATTTTTATAATGTGATTAAGGAATGTATTGAAATAAAACAATTTAACGGATTATATCGCGTATATTATCTCATTTTAGTTCCCGACGTTTCGGAAGCTTTCCAGCTTTCCATGGCCACGGGAGGACTGAGAAAAGATGTATTTTCCTCTGTCAAAGTTACAATTTGTGCAAACTACCCATTTTTTGAAAAAAAAAACTCGTCGGGAACTAAAATGAGATAATATACGCGATATAATCCGTTAAATTGTTTTATTTCAATGAGTAATAATCGCGGAAACAGAAGAAAATATTAAGGAATGTATTGTTAATTATGGGTCCAAACACAAAACAATCTGAGCATATTGAAATAAAACAATTTAACGGATTATATCGCGTATATTATCTCATTTTAGTTCCCGACGTTTCCCGTGACCATGGAAAGCTGGAAAGCTTCCGAAACGTCGGGAACTAAAATGAGATAATATACGCGATATAATCCGTTAAATTGTTTTATTTCATTGAGTAATAATCGCGAATGAGCATATTTTTTAGCCATTTTAATTTATATTATTGGGTTAACTTTTTGATGTTTTCAAAATCGTTCAGCAAATGTAGTTTGACCAAGCCTATTAAATTCAATTTGAGACTATTTCAGTGACATCTATGGACAATTTAAAAGATACAAAAGCTTAATAGACTTAGCCACAACATGTTATCTAAGTCTCTTCGTGATAGCCCTATTGAGTATCTTTAGTATAAATGTGGTTTAAGTATAAAGCGACTTCTAACATAATGTTTTGGGTTCCCATCAATTTCAGGTGTAAGCGGGAGAAGGGAGACTAGCCAAAGGTAAGAGACTAAAGCACAATGGACATTCATGGCGTCAAACTATCGTCGACACTCGATAGAAACTTCATTATAACGTCGTTATATTAGATGTCCAATCGGAGTTGTAATAAGTAATATGCCATCTATTCTCAAAATGGCAACTGGGCACAGAACCAACTTTTTAAATAAATAGAAATGATGAGATTATGCACAAACCTTTTACTTGATGAATCATGTGTGATTGCGGTTTGCGTAGTATGATATATGTTTGTGCAACGTCATCGTCTTGTTCGCAAACAGTACATTTTCTTATAGTATTTGTCCACTTTCAGTATCGTTACTCGGATGGATTAGATACATTTTAACTAAACAAGATGCGTTACATCGAGCTTCTGGGATGAAATGGACTTAACTGAAAAAAATACGGCTAGGTAAAGTTGCACCCATAATTAACGATACAGTCTTTACCTTTGTACAAAAAACAGTAATGTAAGTTTAACTATTGACAGACAACGCATAGCAATCACTGTAGATAGGAACATGAAATTTGAAACACATTCCTTTAGAAAACTATAGGTGCACAAATACTCCTTATTTTTAAAATTCACATATATGCGGACGAAGTTACGGGCAAAAACTTGCCTTCGTCCAAATTCATTAATTGACGTTATGTTGTCGTATATTGGGTTGTAATTATTTTCATCTTTGATAAATTTTCTACTTTGCTTGAAATTCAGCGTAATTTGGAATTTTATCCCGCTTTTAATTTCCCATGAAACTCTGTCCAAACATTCTGTCTGCCACAAACGCGTGGCCTACAAAAAGTTGGACGATCGGAGCTCGTATTAAAAAGTTATGGCTACCCTAATTTACCTGTTGGAGAATACAACTACACCGCAATTCTACGTGTTTGGCAGTAGATTGCAAGCAATATAACGAACAAGGTTTAGCTTACACGTGGATTGCGTAGCTTAACCGCGAAATACTAGTAATATTGGCATAAATGCCAACGATCTTTGTGTACCGATATCTGTATTACGGGCGCAATGATGTCAGACCTTATGTTATATGCTCTTGCTAGCAGTGTGATAAATGTTAGGGTAAATTTTACAATACTTTGTTAGTTATGATACGTTTTTAAAACTATGAATAAGTATTGGTAGGTATAACTAACTGAGAACAGAATATGGTGAAACTGGCCTTAATCTTAAGCCGCTGTCACCGACAATCGTGAGTGACGATCACGCATTGGAAGATACAGCGTGGGCAGGCCTCACAAGGCCTGGAGTCAGCTGGATACGGCCGGTGTAAGACCGGTAATGGTGACGTTCTTTGAAAGAGCCTTATGTCCACCCGTGGACGACTTTTAGCTGATAATGAGCCTACATTTGGGAAATATTAGCCTACTTTTCCATCACAAAACAGAGGCGGTAATGTGGCACAATGACAAATCTATACTACTCCAAATATAGGCGTAAAACTACAAGATATTCATGCCTACGACACACCATGAACTTGACACATTCTGTAGCGAGAACACTATCGCAAGATTAAGATAAGATAGCAGGTAGGAACTCAAGATACATTATGCATGTGTATACGTTACCATTAAACGACCGAAGCCTAAGAGAGTCAGAATGCCGTATCGGTCCATAGAAAAAGCTACTTTTAACGGTTCTAAATCATGCGGCTATGCTGGCGTCTGGTCTAGGAGCTGCAAGGTTCGCGTGTAGGGCCACCATGCTTTAGTGCCACTGCAGGCGCGGATACAGGTTTCGGTTCAGGGGCGCAACTAGTTTAAGAGGGATGGGGCAATTCGTGTAGGAGAGAGGGGCAGCCCATTTAGAGGATAACAATCGAGATTTTACTAATCTAAAATTTTGTCTTGTTTAAAATAAAGGGTTATAATCGCGAGTCAGGGGGGATTAAACCATTTACTCTTCTTGGCAGAGTGGTCGTGGTCATGTCTCGGTCGAGTTTTGCGCTGCCGCTACTCTCGTAATGCGATGCCATGTAATAAAAAAAATTAAAATAAATAAATAAATAAAATAAATGTAGCTATAAGTCTGGCGGAGTGAGAATTGTCGTTGATACAGGAGTGTTTCACAGATTTGATGAGGTCTGTCCCCGTGTGTCGAGCGCTTACGTGATATTTTGCCCTCGAATTTCCCTTGCACTAACAATCGCTCCATGACGTCCTCGTTACAGAAGATGTGTCGGAAGAACTTGAGGAGTCGTATTTGCACGGACGTCGATAATCTCTCCTTGAATTCTTTCAGGATCGACGCGTAGCCAACACCACATTTCCAATGCGTCAATCTTGTAACGTTCTCGCATCCTCAGTGTCCATTTTTCAGCCCTATATAGAAAGATTGGAAACACCAGGCACCTCATCAGTAGAACCATTGTGTTCCTGGTTATTCTGTGGTCCTTCCAAATCTTTGTAAGCGTTTCTACTGAGGATCTATTTAGTTACCGCGCAACGCATCCGAATTTCATCCTCGCAGCCTCCATCATCAGAGATCGTGGAGCCCAAATATACGTAGCTCTTGACTACCTCGCATTCCGCTATATTTTGGACGTCCTTTTGGTATTTGTTGGCACGGTCTACAACCATCATTTTGCTCGTATCAGGATTGATTGCAAGCCCGAAGTCCAGCGCTGTGATCTCTAAGCGACGAAGAACATTCTCAATTTCGTCTTTGGCTGACGCTAGGAGGGTAGTATCATCTGCATACCTTAAATTTGATATTTTCCGACCTCCGACAGATATTTATTTGTCCCAATCTTCGTGATCTATCCGCATTTTGTATTCTGTGTATATGTTAAGAGCGTTTATACCCGCTTAGCTGGCAACGTCGCATATTTTGTCTTCTTACTTCATTATTTTTTGGTATTTGAATGAAACTTAAAGATATGTTCAATAGATACTCTAGATTTTTAGCATTTATATTGTGTTTAATTCATGTACTCATCGCTTTTGCCATAATTTTCTTACAAAACAAGAAATAGACTTAAATTCATTTTTAGAGCTTTGGTTGTGGGAATATCATGAAATTTTGCACTTTACCAGCTTATCTACCAAAAACGTAATGAATGAATTGAAAACATGTTCAAGTTACATACACATTTCTCAAAATAATCAAGAGAAACCAAAAAATATGCGACGTTGCCAGTTAAGCAGGTATACACCCTCTTAAACAATAGGGGACACAACATAAAGCCCTGTCTAACGCCAGCTTACGTTTTAAAACGTGCGGAGTCAATACCGTCATGTGCCATCTTCATATAGACGGCGGATGAGATTTACAGGGTGTTCAGGTACACCCATTTCCGTTAGGAGCCACCACAGTTTCATTTCACCACTTGAAGGTATCGAAAGCTTTCCTGGAGTCAAAGAAAATACATAGAGAGTCATATTGAACAGTTTGCCGGATAATGAGTAACTGTTTTCTTGTGCTTCGACCCTTTACAAAACCAGCTTTCTCGGAGGCGATCTCTCGGGACAGGTAAGCTTGAAACCTCGTGTTGACAACATGTAGTACATAATTTTAATTGCGTGTGATATGAGGGAACTTAGACTATAGTTACTGCATGGTTTTGTTGATCTCTTTTATGAATGGATTGAGATATAGAGACCAATCGCTCGGCCAGACTCAAGTGGACCATATTCGACAGCAGTTTTCATGTCTTTTATTTCAATAACTTACTACTTATTACTTAATGTATTGTTTTACTGCCAAGTGAATAAATTTCAGGATTCAGAGTTAACATGCAGTCAGAATTAACATTTTATGTAAACAGTAAGGAGAAAAATACGTATCGTATTATTTTAAATTCAATAGATGCTTGACGTAAAATAATCTTATTCATCGGATTTATTTTTATATGGATTACTTTATTATAAGAAGTAGAAAATTTAAACGTGCCAACTTAAATAAAGCCGTCTCTCTCAAATTATGATTTATCCGATAACACCTAGTATGTAATAGAAACATGTATTATACGATGCGAGTGTCATGTAAATCATATTACTAATATGTAAGTAAGTAAAGCCGTCTCTCTCAAATTATGGTTTAGCCGATAACACCTAGTATGTAAAAGAAACATGTATTATACGATGCCGATGTCATGTAAATTATATTACTTATATGTAAGCGTGGCATTTAGGTGTGATTTTTTGTTTAATTTTCTTGGAGAAAGTGCGTCTAATTCTACCTAGTAATGCTGTAGCTGTTCGATCAAACAAACTCACATCACGTTTATAGTTAAATTAGCAGTCGCTATTCGTACGTTCTGCTCCCGATCTCAGGCGGTGGCTTCGCAGTCTGCTGCACTAATAACGTATTCAGAGATGTGTGACATGCAGGGATGTCATCCCTAATTCTCACATGTCTGATCTTCGAGGAAGGAGAATAAGAAATCATTCCAGTCTTCCAGACATGTTTCTCGCTTTGATCAATTTATTAACATTAATACGAGTAACATCATACAGGCCCATCAATGCTTCTATGTAAATTGGTTCTTTTGACAATGCCACTTTCTTCGCTTTCGCTTTTTGGCACAGGTTACAAAAGCTCATGTTTTCGTAAATCCGTGCTATTCCAAGAAAACTACAAAAGCAGAAACCAATTCTTTCGGGCGGACAAGTTCGGACACAAAAGAAAAGGCGTTCGTCCATTTTCGCGACATTATCCAGGAAAATGTAGAAGCTTGCGAAGCCTACTCGCATGTGATCTAATTGTGGCATGCGGCCACTGACGTAACGGGCGGCACTCGGTTGAGTGACCGCATAGCATGCTACCAAACGGAATCCCGGCCGAACAGTCCGCGTTTATTACAGCGAGTCAAGGCGGTCCTCTTCATTTCTCTATACGGGATCCATTATGAGGAATGGATGTGGTCACTTGTGCGATAAGCCGAGGATTAAATGATAGCGGCGGAGCCTGCGGGCGTTCGTACTTGCAAGATATGTGTTTGCTTGTAATGTTTTGCTAGTGGTACATTATGTTTATGCTGCAGTTAAATTTCGGGCATTTTCACAAGACGACTTAGTAAAATTTAACAGAAACTTTTACAGCTTGTGTTAAATTTTGCCGATTAAAAGTCCTAATATTTATCACCGTGCTGTGATAGTCATTGTTGAAGGATTATGTCTGTCGATTTCGACCATTTGAGAAACATGGCCGGTAAGTTATCGTTAATTACTAACAGAGCATGGTGAAATTAAGCAAAATTGGTGAAATAAAAAAAAAAGAGTCGGATGCACCATACAAAGATCCATAAGCAAGAACAGATGACAAAATTCGTCGACTATTGGTATGGACGATTAGCTCAGTTGGTAGAGCGTGGTGCCCCGGTCTGCCTCAAGGCACTGGTTCAAATCCTGTATCGTCGAAAAAAAAAATCATTTGTTTCCGATCTTTGTTTATAATAATAACGCTAGTGGAGTGATCCACTAATAGATTGCAAAAATTGTGATTATTATCATGATATTTGTAAAACAATAAGTATTCATAAAGTTATTAAAACGAATCATATATAACAGAAGAAACTTATCCTTCTTTATAATATAAAAAGCAAAGCAATTACACAGGCCTGGTGGTTTGTGTGCTAGTAAGAGGTCTATGAGGACCATGAGCATATGCAATATCAAGATTCCAAATGTTTACGATTTGTTTACAATAACAATTATGAATTGTGTAAACGGTATGGCTTTCACGACACATCTAAACGTCAAGTCGTGCGACGACGCACCGTAAATCCGTGGAAGTGTGCCACAGGTGTGTGCTGATCTTTATTGATATGACCCATCTGAATTGCACATTATCGTCTCGCACAGATGGGCGCAAGGCTCGGAAGGTGGCTAATATACATACATAAATACAACTTTGTTAAATTAAAGACGTTGTTATTCTTTGTTTTTCTCTTACAAGTCGTCTCGTACAAGTCAAGGATAAATAAATCACTCTTAAATAAGAAAAGGCAATGTAAAAGAGCAGCATGCTTGAAATGGACCCATTTTCTTCTTCTTTTTGTGTTTTTAAGACTGTGGAATGTCACAGTGTGTGAGAGAGAGAGAGTGATAGGGACCGAGGAAACTGCTTTTTCTGCTGTTTCCTTACTTGCAAGTTTTCTATAATTAAGGCCGTAATTAACACTAACATCAGTAAGCTCCTGAACTGACGTATAGACTATAATTATAAAACGACTATAATCACTACATATTTAGGCATTCCCACAGAATGAGAAACGAATGGACAAGTTGGCAAGTATTGGCATGAAATGAATAGTAAATGCCATTAAAATCAGAACATATTTAATACCATTACTTGACAAGATTCTCTCTATGAGAGTTTCGGTACCTTGTACGTAAATTACAGCTGACAGACTCTTTATTTCACTTTAAATGAGTTGTATCAGCGCAGTGATTGAGAGCGCACTGTAAGCCTGATCAACCATCACGTAAGGTTACGCTAGTTTAACCGTTTAGTTCGCCACAACGGTATTAATCAGCTTACGTCCGTTTATCCCATTCTAGGGATAGGATTCCGAGGTCTATGAGCACTTTATCCGATTTGTACCTTCGGACTTGTATTGTTGACGGCAATATAAAGTAAATGGTCGACAACTGGCCTTTTTTCTATGTTTTCCAATCTTATTTAGTGTATACATCTTAAAATGTAGGTGTATCATTTCTTAAAGGGGAATGCTTCACTGATTATGTTATTATTATATTTGATACCAACGTCGAACACAAGAAAGAAAATGAACCGTAACTGATCTGACACGTTACTCTCTAAACAAATGAACCATACGATTGAACCAGCAGGTTGATGAAGAGTGTTGCACTGCACAAGAAGCACTGAATACATCTAAAAACACGTAACGAAATTCGAATGAAATTAAATATTCTTTGACCAGCAGGGACCTTAAGCTTACTGGAATCGAATTATGCAACGCACCCTTATGCATCTGACACCTTATTTTTAAGCGAAATAAGTTAATATTTAAATCCAAAGCCCGTATGACATTCGATCAGGAATATCTACATGATGCAGTTATCGCGAACATAATATTAATAAAATTTAAAATTACCTGCGAGACTCGTGTCGCGAACGTAATGAAATTCCTTTAATGGGAAGATCACATGCTTGGAAATATGTTAACATACAATGGCAATAAATTGCTTTATTACGGGTCTAAATTGTGTAATCATGCCTGCGCAAAAAGCCATAACACACTTTTTAATTCTTTAGCTAATTGACACGCACATGTTAAGGGTTTTTAGTTACATACACTTATTAGCGCACACGAACATAAAACTTTTCCTTTTATTTGTTCTTGTGAATTACACGCTCATCGCACGTAACGTTTTTGTAGATATATATATCGTTTTTACGAAATTGCTGACCGTGGTGTTAATGAATAAGTTTGTGTGTGAATTGAAGGCGTAACAAAATAACGTTTTAGAGATATGATACTTAATGTTTACAAAATTTTCTATTGTACCAGAAAGGCTCAAAGCCCTAAAACCTACGCAAATGGTTACCTATCACGATCACGACACTATTGTCTTCTAATGTCCATTTCCAATATTAATCCTTCGCAAAGGTAAAGACGAAATTGTATCGTAAATTGGACGGATGGACAAGACACTGAACAAGGAGGCAGCTTACGCTCAACATTTTCTCGCCCTCCTTGTTATATAGGGAATCTCGGGATAATAAGGATTGGCCTTTACAAGTACGTACCACTGTCAATATGTTATAGTGCAGAAAAACGCTATCTCACAGAGGTTTGTAAACAGCGCACTCACACAGATGCGCGAGGGGAATCAATCGACGGTGACTTTAGATCGTTTTAACTGCTCAGTCGTCATTATCCAACAAAAGGGCGATTCGCGATAAGTTTGATCAAAATACACGTCAAGAATTTACTTTCGGGTTCATTAAGAGTTATCTGTGATTATCTGTGACAATAATGAAGTTATAAAAACACAAACAACGCTTTAAACGCTGAAAATTTGCCCTAGTATTACCGTGTGCAGTGTGAGTCGAAACATATGGGCGAGTCTGTGCGCGAGATAATCTCAAAATATCTAGTTGTAATAGTCATCCATCACATGATCATACGTCATCTTTATTTGGGACCAGCGCAGCAGTGTGTTTTTCTTCTATACTCTTCTGCCACTCGTCATCTCATCGCAAAGTTGAAATACTGCTAAAGATGATTAATATTTTATGTGCTGTACATTGATACGTCCAAGGTTTCCGTTTCACGGGACCGAAGGAGAGGTAATCCTCCTGTAACCCGGTCCGGCGGTTAATCTTAATGAAGTTTCAGCAATGCACGCAGCTCATATTTCGTTGGCACTATAAAATGGACGAGCAGGCAGTTATTTAACGTTGTTCGAGTTATGTAGGTAGTTTATATTTACATTATGACCACAGTATGATGGCTAATAAATAATTAAATCGACGAGACTTACACTGTGAAATTAACTTCTGTAGTCAGATTTTCAATTTGCTTAAGTAACCTGTCAGTATGCATATTCGACTTGATTAGGTAATCCATTCTCGTTTGTAATACTCATATATTGTATAAATTACTCCAGCTAATCAAGACTGAATTTACAAGTTCTTTGTAGAGTTAAAGCAGGGTCATACATAACGTATTGTTTTATCTTGTATAGGCAAGTAATCCAATTCTTATTTGTTAATAACTGGCTTCTTACCTTTTCTTAGGGGTTGAGAAAGACAGATTGCACTGTAACTTCAACATGCATGGAACTGCACGCCGCTGCAGTTAGCCGGCAGTTGGCTTGCAGTTCTCATACAAATTTCAGTGTGAATGCAATTCTTCTGTATATACCTAGCTGCCCTAGTTTCAAAATGTCATCAATAACCGTCGCATTATTCATTACGTTTGCACGTAATAATTTGTACCATAGCAGTCAGGTTCAGTGACAACATCAATCCTCATAAGTCACACGGCATTCCTTTCTGCTAAGACGTATCCATTACCATTGGCTACATACAGTTGCATATTTGCGGATAAGTTAGCTGTCAATAGTTTTTACGTATAGACACACTCGGCATAATAATTAAGTACCTTTACATATTCAACTACGCTGACACCTAAGTTGTAACCAAGGAGAATTCCTTCCGAGGGAAGGCGTGCGCGCCGCGAGCATTCTTCTTAGAAAACTCGTTATGTCCAGGCGAGATTGCACTGCAATTGAAAAAGGTAATAAGGCAGTAGGAAATACGTGTACTTGTAAAACTTTTCATTCGTAGAACGAGGGAGTAGCGGACCCGAACTAAAACAGATCGTGGAATTGCTTCCGATACCGCGAAAAAAGTACATTACAATACATCTGATAATTTCCGTCTTGCATTCCTGGAAGGTGATTCGTCGTATTAAAGCTATTAGATTAGCTGTTATATGTAACTTCCGCTTATAGATTATTTTATTTTCTATAATTTGTGTCTGGTGTATATGTATAGTTAGTAGCTGTATACAGGCCACTGAAGAGTTGCGCCTCAAGAGAGCACACACAGTCTCCGTAAATATTCAAGCATATAATTTAATTGTAACAGATTCCTCTATTCTAGATGATTATTTCAAATCAGAAATCAGAATAGTCCAAACTGATCTTCCCGTTGACAACAAACTAGATGTCAAGCATTATCACTGTATGGCGAAGGACTCGAAAGGAGTTCGTCGAGGAGTACGGCTTTGCTTCGGAAATTTAATGAATCGAATTAGCTGCCCGCCTTCATTAACTCAAACTTATTCAAACGAATGCCCTCGCATGAAAGTTGCAATAATACAAACACAAGTAAATGTAGTGATTTTTATTTAAACTATTTGGAAAACCATTTTTTGTAAATACTAGCTGTTACCCGCGTCTGCGTCCGCGTAAATATGAAATTTATAAAGCCTTCTAGAAAGTGCCCGCAACTTCGTTCGCGGAGGAGGAATAAGCCATTCCCTCTTTTTTGCTTCAGCGTAGTCGGGTAAAAAGTGAAGTATAACCATCTGTAGATGTCCACCATCGGTGTACCAAATATAGTTGAAATCCGTTTAGCCGATTTGGCGTAATAAAGCAACAACGACACATATAAACATACAAAAAATCCATTTTTTTTTTCAATTCAGTGACCTCCGAAAAGTCCGTTACAGTATTTTTTTTAATATGTTCAATGTATAGACATATCATCTTACAACTTCTTAATGATATAGGTAGATGTGTTATACCGATGTCTAAACAACATACTGGGAAGTTTCGATGAGATCCAGCAGTTTTTATAATTAAGAGGAACGTACATACATGGGCACAAGCTTTCACGTTTGTAATATTATTAGGATTTTAGCTACTCAATCATATTCTCTAAAGGTTTAGTTTTATTTTCTGTCCCGTTAAATTCTAGCCTAAAAAAGCTGTAAGAAAATTAATCCGATTTTGGATTTATTTTACGGGCTTTTATATATAATATCAATTTAGTTTTCTTAAGTTAGCTGTTTTCATTCGATAGCGTTGTAGAAGTTTAACATCAGCTGGTATACGATGTAGGAGAATTTAATCTCTAATCTCTCGCAAGTTGGCAATTGTGAAGTTTATAAACTTTCCGTTCTTAAGGCTTCTATAAAATTTTAAAATGACGAAGTACTCTATGCAGTTTGCTTGTTGTATAATATTAATCTCACTGAAAACACCTTTTTTTATACTTTCAGGACATGCCGGATAACGTGAATAAGTATTAAATAAATATAAATAATCATAACAGGACAATCTCAACAAATCGGACTAGTCCCATGGTAAGCTTATAAATACTTGTGTTATAGGTACTAGACGACGATATATTTAATAGAAATATTTACTTATATACATACATTACATAGAAAACATCCAAGATATTTGAATTTATAAAATACTAGCTTCTGCCCGTGACTTCGTCCGCCTTAAATTCGTTTATCGCGGATAAGGGTATTTTTCCGGGATAAAAAGTAGCCTTTGTCCTTCCCCGGGATACAAACTATCTTCATACCAATGCGGATCGGATCAGCGGTTTAAGCGTGAAGAGGTAACAGACAGATAGACACACATTCGCATTTATAATATTAGTATGGATTTGTGTGATAATATCACACAAATATTTTATATTTGTATTCTAAGTAATTAGTTGTAGGTACAAGTAAAGCCAAAAATCGACCTCATCTAAATATTTACATCAGTTAAATAATTGATATGTACCTACACTTTATGATTTTCTCGAAGATGGCTGACAATTCAGCTAACGCGTGCGGCTGAAACGGGCCTTGCATTTTAGTTTAACTCATAACCAATCATTGGAATATTGGGAGCAAAATGTAGGGATTTTCTATATGGCTAAACCCACTTATACATTTTTTTATAGGAAATCTCTACATTTCGCTTCAAATATTCCGATGTCGGCTCAAGGCAGTCATATCTACTACAAAACACCAAATTAATTCACTTGTTTTTCAAGAGCCAATCAAACCCAACCGTATTTTAAAAACAAAAACAGTTGACGCGCCGTTTAAAATAACAATTATCATGCATCACATCAAATCACACGCTGGTGTGAGCACATATGTTCAAAACAACAATACCATTAAAGACCCTCTGTAATATTACCAATAATTCTCTCCGTCTCTTTTCTTTCAAGCCTTAATGACAAGGACAGGACGGAATTCGGTATGAGCAATGTATGGGAACTCTTTAGATAGATTGTATCGCGTAATAGTGCTTTTCCAATGCAATTAAAGTATTTGCACGGCGCGAATCTGCGAATGCAATGCAGTGATAAAGGCTGCAACAGAGGAATATGCGTCACGTACGAGTATAAAACCCCCCCGTATTGCCTAACGCGTTTGACGCTCGCAATCGCAATCAAGTGTCATGATTTTGTATTGGCTATGACAGTTGATTCCGATACCAAGTGTCAAAATTTCGTTAGGCAATAACCCCGCTGATTCGCGGCGGGATGCGCAATTTTTATTTTTTATTACAGCGTATGTAGTTTGGTAATAAAATCCTAAAACCATCCTTAGATTTTCGTAAGACATTTATGTTAAGAAATTTCAATGCAATGAGATGATTTTTCAACCAAGAGATGGCGCTGTGCGATGTTATCAATGATCATGCTATTTAAGTTATTCGTAGCTCCCGCTGTTATGATTTTTCTTGAAACCATGACCCTGTAAGGTCAGTGGATTTTTATTAAAATAAGTTGTGACAAAGAACTTTTTTTACAAATATTAAGGTAATCTGTAAACAACGAACGTTTATTTGATACCACGATTATAACTTTAATTTAAATAGTAGATTTCATACATTATTGTTTTAGCTTTAAGACTTAAGATAATTTAAAGGTCAAGAAGTTCAAGAAGGTGCTAATAAAGATTAATTTGTGAAGGCCAAGTTCAAGTTACATTAACACAAAAGTCAACACACATAATATATTATGGACATTTGCCTCCAGTTAAAAAAGATATATTAAATACAAAGTCGACGAACTCGATGATAATGATAAATTAAAGTCATTATTTTCTTATCTGTGCTTATCATCTAAATGGCCGATGCCTTGGATAGTTTCTAAGAAGCCGCTTTAAGAGATATAATGAGAAAAATTTTACCGTCTTACAAAGTTTAGATATAAAGGTAGTCTGTTTTTTATTGCACGGACAAAATTTATCGATATTTTACCTACGAGTATGGTTGTTGAAGAATATGCGTGTTTTATTTTATTTGCCGTATTCGTACATATAACTCGTTGTGTTGATTTAAGCTTTCGTGGTCTGTGAAATTTACTATTTTGCTCAATAAGTGTAGTAAAGGCTGGTTGCATTCAGAAAGTGTAAATTGGTGAAGTGGAACTGATGAAGAAGACCACAAATGGTCACTGAAACTCCTCAACGATAAGTGATTTATGGGTGGCGAAAAGATATATCTCGATTGAAACTAAGCTACTTCAAAATCGCAAATCGAAATGTTCCCTGGGTATCATCGAATTGATATAATCGTGGAGCCGGAAGGTCCTCTTTACTAAAATAATGTGTTAAGCCGATAGTTCGAATTGTCACCAGATATACTTTTAAGTAAAATTTACTAAAATGTGTGAAATAAATTAACTTTTTAACAAAAAATAAAACCGACTCCAGAGTAGAAAAACTGAGAGGAAATTATTTGATTTTGTTTTTTAACTATTTCGGTCACGAATTCAACAGGCGTTAAAAGAGCTATTACTAGAGAAAACGACAACGCATAGATATATATATATATATGCTGACAGTTATGCTTCGAGCCCATGACTCAAGGAGTGCAGTTTGAGTCCTCAATGCCATGGACAATAGTTTGTAGCAGCCCTTTTTTGCTACATTAAACCCTTATAAATCCTTATTGACTTTCAACGGAACTTGCTTGCATGTTTTGACCTTGTTAGATTTACAACGGAGAGTATAAACAGCAAAACTCTAGTACTGTAAGTTTTCCTAGATATGATGAAAGCCTTTGACTTTGTTAACCATGCTTCTTCTACTTCTCTGTCGTTTCGCTTTTGGCAGAGCGGTCGTGGTCACGTTGAGGCGTCCACATCGGTGGTAAAGGCGGACACAGCTCTCCGCACGACCTCCCGCCATCTCTCCCTGTTGGCAGATTGTCTGGTGCAATCAGATACGCAGTTTCCTACTGCTGATTTTACTTGGTCAGTCCAACGCATAGGGGACCTGCCACGCGATCTGGTTCCATCCACTTTTCCCTGTACAACCAACCGCTCTATGGAGTTGTTATCCCGTATAGAGACATGGCCAAAGTACTGCAGTATGCGCGACTGTACTACAGCCGATAGACGCTGCGTGATGCCGAGTTCTTGGAGTATGGAAACCATGAATGTTAACCATGCTATAATCTTGCAACAACTTGAAGTATATGGAATTAGAGGAAGAGCACTTGATTGGACCAAAAGCTACCTCGAAGACAGAATGCAGTGCACCGAGACCAAAAAAAAGCTTCTTCTTAAAGCAAATAACACTAGCGTTCCGCAGGGTAGCATTCTGGGTCCGTTGCTTTTCCTTCTTTTCATCAACGATTTACCAAGGGCTACTTCTTAAAAGATCATACTGTTGCGGATGACGCGACGCTTTTAGTCAGGGGTAATAACCGGGCAACTTCGGAAGAAGACTGTAATAAAGCAATGTTAGACGTAGCTAATTAGATGAATTTTATTGATTTTGAGAATAATTTAAATACTAAATATAAAATTTCTTTACAATAATTGACTAAATTAAATTTAAATAAAACTTAACCTAAAAATATAATTCGACTAAAACAAAATAAATTTAAATTAAATCTAAAAATGGCCCCTGCGGCATTGTACCGAAGTTTAAGTTTATTGTTTCAATGATTTGCATATTAATATCAATTAAACGAATGACACCCAGTTCGCTTCATATATTTCTACTGGTTCACCTGTAAATGTCAAATTACATAATAATACTCGTAATGTTCAAGAGCACGATTCAGTTAAATTCCTTGGTATCACTATCGATAAACACCTAAACTGGAAGGAGCATATTCAGAAAACCAGGGAAAAGTAAAATAGTCTTTGCGTTGAAAAGATTTCGAGGAACAGTTTTAAAAAAAGCCGCACTAGCAGCTTACCATAGCCATGTATCTTCGGTGCGAAGGTACGGATTAATACTCTGAGGAAATGCTGTCGAAGTAGACATCATCTTTAAAAATAAAAAAGTGTGTAAGAATTATTAGCTATGCAAAATATGATGATAGTAGTGTTCCACTGTTCCAAAAGTGGTACATACTCCCATTGCCATGTCTATATATAAAAAAAATATTTGTACCTACCTTCGTAAAAATCACCACTATTTTACACAGAGAAACGAAATTACACAAAGACAGAGACCAGACAAAAAATATGCATCGTATATGTAGACCTGTCTGTAACAAAATAATGTAGGGAAAAAATATATATATTATGTGCATAAAAATCTATAAGCATTTGCCGGAGCACCTAAAGTTGCTACAGGGTAATAAGATGTCGCAATTTAACAAGCTGGCTGCATGACAAGTGTTTTAAAGTGTTAAGGAATATTTCGAATTTAATTTGACTGCTTTTTTAATAGTATTGCTGAATGTTTGTGGTGTATGATTATTATTGCCCTCATTATTTGACTTTGCTAATTGTTGTATAATTTAATTCTTGGTTTATTAATTAATTTAATGTATTTTTTTATTCACTGCGACAAATATTTGCACGCTTGCTTGCAAGCAAAATACACGGAAATTTAATTGTACCAAACACCTTTATTGACTGCTTTTTTGCAAATAAATATATTTGGATTAATTTATTTAGATTAAGCAATGAAAACAAACTACATTAAACATTATTATTATTGTTCCTATTACTTAGACGTTTGATCTAAGCATGTCATAAATATCAAAATTAATGTGATAGTTAATATTTTCTTCTGTTTCCGCGATTATTACTCATTGAAATAAAACAATTTAACGGATTATATCGCGTATATTATCTCATTTTAGTTCCCGACGTTTCGGAAGCTTTCCAGCTTTCCATGGTCACGGGAGGACCACGGGAGTCCGGGAGACCAATGTGATAGTTGTTTAGTACTGGACGAACTCTTCTGCATCGGGGCTAATTCGAGAAAAACTTGACGCGGATTTTCGGAATCACATTTCAGATGTAATTTCATAGACTTATATTTTCACTAGTAACTGTGCTAGTAGAACTGCATAATTACTACGTCACAGCAATGGTTGCCTGAAGCCCTTCGTGTCAAGAAGTATTAATTAGTCATGACGTCACCACCGCACGCCACGCGCTGTATTCAAACTCATGTTTTACGTCATTCATGATAAACATGTCATTATGATTAAAGCGCGATAGGCAAATGGCTGCCAGATTTTACTAATTAAATAAAAAAACCTGCCAAAAGCATGTCGGACCGTGTTCAGTGTATATAGGGTAAGGTGTGTAACACTACAAGGAAATGCACTACAGTACATATATGCTTTCGTGTTTTTTTATTTAAATGTTCCGAAAATATTTATGCAATCAAAAAAATTCTTAGTGTTTTTAAAGATTTCGAAATATGTGCCACGCGTTGATGTTTGCTTCTGTTCCAATCCCCCATTAGAAATATTTATTCTTGTTAGTTACCTACCAAAGTAGCGGCTTATTCAAGACAACTCCAAATTTCGTCAATATACAGCTTGTTATTTTTTGAGTAAAATGCCTATCACATACGAACCGGCGTATATGCTGAAACTATAAGGGTTCCGTTTTTGCCATTTTGGCTACGGAACCCTAAAAAGTGAAGAGGGCTATTTGAAGGTAAGAATCGAAAACATTTTTTTTTATTTTTAACAGTTGGATGTATTTCAGATATTTTCGATATACGAGTACAGATGGTTATAGGGTACTTTTTTACCCGTAAATACGCTGAAGCAAAATAGAAGGCCTCTTCTTCCACCGCGAACGAATTGGCGGGCACCTTCTAGTATACTTATATAGACCAACTAGTGATATATGAACACGTATACACAGAATACGTACGTATAACACAGTATTTTTTTTATATACAATTTATCAAATATTTGACCTGCCATTTGATACAACACACAGCCGCTGTATTTTTCCCTCATTATTTTATCCGACTTTTTGTCGCGACACCATTAAACCTCTTAAACTTGTAACACGATCACATAATTATAGGCTCCAGTCCACGATCTAGTGGTTCTATTAAGGTTCATATTTGATTAATTATACACCTTCGTAGCCGTCGTATTATGTACTACATGAATATGTTTATATAGTTTTCACGTCTCATCCTTGGTAAGTGCCTCATTTTAGCTTTGCGTAGAGGGGCTAAAATGGTCTTTTTGGCCCCTAGCGTTTAAAAGCGACGCGAGGAAGTCGCTCCAACCGCCTAAGCAGCAGTATGACAAAACATCGGTGATGAAAGTGCACTAAGTATGATGTATGATTGTAAATAATGATTTAGTATTGGTTTTCGTACTTTTCTTAGTGAATGTTTATAACGCGTGATTAAAAGCCATTTTGACACTCGCTCGTGCAATAAACAGTTCGTATCAAAATGGCTTTTTTTGTCCCTTGTCATAAAATCTACAATTAATTCGGTCAAATTTTAAAAGGTAGCAAATTTTTGAAAGTTGTAGGTTATCATTACAAATTAGTTTTTTAATGCGGATTACAACCGTAATTTGTTTACATGTAATTATTTTAGGCGGCTTCATGCTTATGTTTTATGCTTATATATATATATATATTATCGATATCAATATCAATGACCCATTGATAAATAAAGTTGGTATATAAAATCATTTAAATGGTTCAGATTAATAACTCACGAATAAATATATTTTTACGAATAGGTATCTACTAATATTTCGTTCAATATCATGAAAGTTTATAAACAGTGCTCTTAAGGTTTCTGAAGCATCAATACACTTTTTTAAACGGTTAAGCATCGTCTTACACCGGAGGCAAAAACAAGGAAAAAATCTGAGGTCGGAAGCCCAGACGTCGGGCCGCGCGTGTCACTACCAACTCCAGATGATATCGCGAAATCCAATTTCGTGGTTTTGTTATCGCGCCCAGGAAATTTAGAAGATTATTTCTCCTGATCATTTGACTTAATATTGTACGTTTCAAATTTATAACCGAAGTCTAAATAGGTACTCGTTGCACTCAATTCGCTCGATCACAATTCATGGGGAGTGTTTACCAACGTCATGGCGGTTAAGACATTATATTTAAACTGAGATAATTTCTGGTCTAAGCGTTCATAGACTACCTACAGTGAACTTATTTATCAAAAATATTCATATAAAACAATACACAACAAACAACATTAAATTGCGTATATTATCTCATTTGAGTTTCCGACGTTTCAGAAGCTTTATAGCGTCTGTGTTGGAAGTAATCCGTTTAAATTGTTTTGTTTAAATGAGTGATAATGATAATCGCGGAAACAGAAGAGAATATTACTTCTTTTTTATTTGGAGGATCGTTTTAGAAGTACCGTGTTGGACTTTAAACCTAATGAAATTGAATTAAATGCTTGCGATGCAAGGATGACTTTAGTACATTAATTATGATTTTGCAAACCTTGTTGATGGTTGTGCTTATCGAGCGATAAATAAATGATAAGATAAAGCATTCGTCACTCTCGCACTTACAAACTTGTCTATTATAGGCCCTAGATAGTTTTTGTTTAGCCACAACAGTTTGTTTAGGTTCTTTAATTTGTAAGGAAATAATGTTTCCGATAATAAATACCGTTTAATACTGGTGTTAATCGTTATATTTTGCACGAACATATTCCACTTAAATTAAAAAAAGGGATACCACTTTTATAAGCAGAAGAAATAATTGTTTTTTTTTGCCTAATTATTTCGGTTACGAATTCTACATACATAAAAGTGGCCCTTTCCATTACTAGGGCAAGCGAGTCAAAATACCTTTTTTGCTACAATTAAATCCTTATCGAACTTTAGATTAAACAATGAAAATAAACTACATTAAACACTACCATTATTGTTCCTATTACTGAGTCGTATCATGTAATAAATATGAAAATGAATGTGATAGTTGTTTAGTACTGGACGAACTTTTCTGCGATCGCTTGCTCTTTGCTTTGTTATATGGGTAGGTTTTATTAGATAGAAACACCACCATCACACCATTTTCACATTTTTTCTGATCACAAAGCATTTTCCCGAAACTGCGTAGTTCGCAGGCTTTTTTCACGAAAAAAGGCTTTGGTGCGTGTATAACTTATCAATGTCGTGTCGCCTACGGAATTATGTTCTTGTACTTGTTTAACCAATTTAACTCGGGCACAAGGGCGGCGTGCGGCGTATAATGAGGGTCAACATAAGTCGAGTTCTCGCCCGACATTTAAGTGGCAATAATGACTAAACTGATTTCGCAGTTAACTGGATTCATTTTACTAAATCAATTCATGGAAATCCTTATTAAACAGTAATGAATAAAGTTTAAGCTGAAAACATTCCAATTGTGTATCAATTATTAATCTGAATTCGATCAAACTCTGTCGCGATTTATTCAGAATGGAAAATGTCGGAATGTTCAAAGGTGTTATTTTAAAATTCATAGTTTCGTGCACGCTGTCGGTTTTGATTTGATATGAGTAGTATGTTATTTTGCGTTAATGTTATTTTATTTAACGACACGTTTGGCTCAGTGGGTTGCACAACGGCCTCCGAAACTGGCGGTCCCGAGTTCGAATCCCGGCCTGGGCAAGTGAAGTGTGATGAGCACGAATGTTTGTTCCTGGGTCTTGGATATTTCCTATACATTTAAGTATTATTTTATCTACATAATTATGTACGTATATCGTCGCCTAGTACCCATAGTACAAGCTTTGCTTAGTTTGGGTCTAGGTCGATTTGTGTAAGATTGTCCCTAATATTTATTTATTTTATCAACCGAAAGATGTCCACTGCCGACAAAAGCTTGTCCCAAGTATCTCCACCGTGTCTGTCGGTTTCCTGCTATCTAAACCAGATAGTCGGTCTACATTTTTCAGTTCCTAAGTTAATCTTAGCTACTATACGAATTTGTATTTTGTTAGTGTATATACTAGAAGTTATTTATCATAAGACTCACAATAACAACTCACTTGAAACCGGAACATTTAAAAGTTTTCTTTAAGTAGATTTAGTGTTGTATGAAACTGCGAGTTAAAGTTGAGAAATGAACGACATGTCAACGGCATGGGTCCTGGCTTAGGCAAGATAAATGAGGCCACATAATGCAACGGATCGGGGGCGAAAATAATAACTATCTATCTACCTATATATGTCATTTAAAAGTACTGTGTATGGCCGGCAA
The DNA here is from genome assembly GCA_905404275.2 of Hedya salicella. Lineage (NCBI taxonomy): Eukaryota > Metazoa > Arthropoda > Insecta > Lepidoptera > Tortricidae > Hedya > Hedya salicella. Next base: position 11,542,752 of record FR990108.1, read on the forward strand.
CAGCATTATTTATATAGTGATCGAAGAAAAAATCACTTTTCTAACACAATTTTACACATTACGCCAAAAGTTTTGTAAAAACGTAACAGATTAGTTGTTTTACATAAACAATCTTTACTATCGCACAATCTCAGTGATTAGTATAGTCAGCCGCAGATGTGTCTCTGTTGTTACAGGAATATAGTTTATGCCAAGATATTTTTGCGTACGTTCATTTGTAGTCATTATCTTCATCTATATAAAGCTGAAAAAAAGGGTCTGTACATTTAAGATATTTTCCTAAAAAAAGGATATTCTACATCGGTTTATAAATGATGGAGTTCTGAAGTAACAAACATAAAAAAAATACAACCGAATTCAGAACTACCATTTTTTGGGACTGGGTTGAAAATAAGTGATTCGAAACTATTTGACGGTCACTGAATCGATTTTTTTATTTATATGTTTGTGTCGTAATGACTTCGTCACGCTAAAACGGCTAAACAGACTGCAACTATTTTTGGTACAGAGTAGCTGGGCATGTACAGATAGATTAGATGGTTATAGTTTTTATCAGACTACACTCATGAACAAAAAGAAATTTTTTTTTCTCCTCCGCTGACGAAGTTGCTGACTTTATAAAACAACAATCTGACTTAACTTAAGACAGGCAACGCACAGCCTATACCTAATCCGTTGAAGGTAGGAACATGAAATTTGAAACCGAATATTCGTTTGGAGATCCACGGACGAAGTCGCGGGCAATGGCTAATTTACATTTGGCCTCAAATTTTAATAACGTATATAGGTAACATATTCAACTTGCACTTGCACCTATATTATTAAGAATAAACATTTTATTTGTCACAGACCAGGTATGCATAAAGCAAACCCAAAACGCAATTTAGACAAGATTATTTCACCACCAGTCCACAGGTCACATAGCACGGATGAACGATCAAAAATGTCTAAACGCGTTACCTTCTGGAAAGGGCCATTTGGAAAAAGAAAACGCGGCCGACCACAAACGAGATGGGTCGACGAAATCTCGAGCAAGGTTTCACACAAATGGCGGGACGCGGCGAATGACCGGACGAAATGGCGAAAGCTGGGGGAGGCCTTTACTCTTAAAGAGGTCCATCCATAATACTATATTTTGGTATATTGTATAACCCAATTAAGAAAAAAAAATTGTGAATGCTAATGGTATGGAATTAAAAGGCTTTATTATTATTATTATTTCACAACAACGCCTAGCTTTAATTTCATACGAAAGGCGTAAAATTCTTCCCTTATTCGTGTAAATATTGACTCCTGTGTCAGATTCCGTGGGACATAAATGTCTATAGGTTTTCAACGTTCTTAAAAAGAAATTAACCCGAGCCAGCAGGTTACGATTTTAACGCCGTAAACCGAGTGATAAATTGTCGTACTTAAGTTCCGAAAAACTGATTGGGACTGGCTCACGGGCGGGATACAGGAATGTGGCGATACCTCTAACCCATTTGAGATATAACTGGTTTGTATGGAAAAAACATTTTGTATGCTGTAATATTTATATGGTCATGGTTTACTTACAATTTCTACTACTATAACTTATTCTGTGTTTCTACGAAGAAACATCTAGACATAATATTTGCAAACATTTATATGATACACACCATAGTAAACTTAACTTTCTGAGCTCCCTAGTACGTCATAATTCCGAGAAAAATCTTAACAGCCCGTTCTTAGGAATTCCCAGCCATTGAAACGATCTCTCGAACGAATCGCAGATGAAGTTAGAAGTAGATTCTAGTGATGATATTAATAAAAAAGGAAGGGGCTTTTAACAACGTCGTTCAAGTATAACCATCGATTTTTAAAAATAATCCATCATTCGCACTTGCGTTCATGTCGCGTCGCGTATACAAATGTCAGGCATAAAACTCCATAAATACATAAAACCGTTTAACCCCCTTTCGTTCCGGGCTCACAAAGCAAGCGTCATTCTTTTGCGGATTAAAATGAGTTACTTTGTCGCTCTGCCGTACCTGCAGGGTGCCGAGTAGTGCTGTGCTAACTAGCACTATTTCATAATCAAACACAGTTCTTACCGCTCCATAAACTCCCAGGTACAATTTGGAATTGCAGTAGCATTTCAACTGGATTATTTTTATGTAACTGTCAGAGGCGTGGCGTCAGGAAAATTACAAGGGAAGCCGAAGCGTATTCATTTACTTATATTGAGAGAAAAAGTTGGTTATAAGCCTTTCCTTGGGCAAACGGGTGGGAATCGGTTTATAGGGACGCCGCGCCACTGGTAACTATACTAGAATTTGCCCGCAACTTAGTCTGCGAGGGTAAACATCTTATTTTGCTTCAAAGCAGTCGGGTAAAAATCCTATAACGATCCTCGCGTATTCAGCTAGCAGCAGCTTGCAGCTAAAAAATGGTTGAAATCTGTTCTGTAGTTTTAAAACTATACGACATAACATACGCACATACAAATGCATTGCTCGAGTAGGTGGACGAATTCTTACCAACGAAACTTAATCCAAATCGTTAGAGCCATTTCCGAGACACCAATATCGATGGGATACAGACACACTTTTGCTATTTTTAGAATTTTATAATCCTAAACCATGAATATATAGATTTAAGATCAGAGACTGAGACTTTTGCTATGCGTACATTTAAGTGAGTTTTGTGCCATCGTAAAAGCGCGATTCGCAATTCGTGCGCGCGTAGAGATGTTTATAAACTCGTATACGCACAAACTCACTCGTTAGGCGTTCGAATACGTGTGAATACGCACGTGAACGAATCTAGCGCGAATTGTAACGGGTGCGAGTGTGCAAGTGTATGTGGAAAAGCAAGCGTACTTAGAAAAAAAATCACAGTTATTTTTTACAGGGACAACACAGACATTGTCAAAAACATTAAAAACAAATTACCTTCACCCACTTGTTGCTTCAGAGTAATGGACTTTTTTAGCTTATTTTATTCAGAATCAAGAGTACAATTGATTTCACGAATTAAAAATATATTCCTAATTTTTTCACAAAATGTACCAATACAATGAATGTCACAAAACCAACTTTTTCGGTTTCACATGTTCTTAATTTTCAAATTCGATTCGAATTTTGATTCTAAGCAAAGCGAGCCAAAAAGTGCATAATTTTTTTCATTTATTATTTTATAATGTGAGAAAAAAAGGTGTACCTCCCCACAAGTTTCTTTTAAAATGCCTGCATAGCGACGGTGGAAAGGACAAAGGGGATTAGCGACATTTTCGAGACATTGAATTATACACCTTACAAAATGAGTTAATTGGGTATATAATAAACGCCACCAAGCTGTCGCTTATCCCGTTTCTGCTTTCCATCGTCGATATATACATTTTCAAAAAAAAAATACAAAACATCCAACTTGGTAGAGCTAAGACTTGCTATTATATTGCAATAGGGTATATGCATTCTTTTTATTGCAGTTCCTAACATAATATGCAACTACCGTAAAAAGACGACAAATAAATTCTAATTAGAATCGGCCAATAAATACCGATGATATAGGCATTTTAAAGTACTAATTAAACAGCAAGAGAGATCCGACATGTACATGCCATTTACAGTTACATCACATAACACTATAAGTTCATGTTAAATTCTCTCTCTCAGATAAAGAGAGTTATTTTCATAGTTATTCAAAAGTTATTTTTTCTCTACTGTTTGTTACATGAATGAGCTTTTATGATAGCAAAAATACAATGTTCATGCATATTTTGCATTGTCTTTATCTGTATTGATATTAGTGTGTAAAAAGTTTTATGTATATTCTATAGTTAGGACTGTTTAGAAGCAACCAATTAAGAGCCAATTTTTATGGTGTACTTACTCTAATTGCCTTTTTAAAAACTGTTGTACCGATTTCATTGAAATTTCTTATTAAGATAAAATAAGAATTTTCTTATGTATTATAAGTAAAATTTAAGTATAGCATTTATGATTTTAAGCAATGTCTGCTGATCAGAAACTGCTAAGGACCGAACGAAGACGGAGGCCAAGACACATTTTGGGTCGTTGCACCAGCCTAATTAGTTGTTAAGTTATGTTTATACTTCTGAATCATCACCATACCTCAAATTCACCCAAATACATTGGTCTTCTTAACTAAATATCATCAAACCTTTACAGACTTGCCTTAGCTACTCAGAATTGCAATAGAGCATATCTGAATTAAAATGACACGCTTCTGCACCGCAATTTACATTCAAGCCGGTACAAGCTCGTCATTTCAGTTTAAGACAACCTCTATCAATTCAGCACTGACGTCAAACTGACACTACTATTAGAAGCTAACGATGATCAACTTTTTGTACAGTTATCATGACATGACACAGCTAGCTTGTAATTTCAATTTTAAGAAAATAATGAGATTTTATAAAGTTCAACTTTTATATGATTATTGTTCATGCTGTATAAACTTTTATACAAATGTACACGATGTCGTGTTTTCGTCTATATTGAAATAATTTATGGCAGATATATCTTTAATGTTAAGAAGAAATGACGTTACTATATGCTATTTGGTCCGAGTTTTAATAAAGTCTTCATGTAAGATATTCATGGCGATTTTATTGTTTTTAATTTCTAAACTGTGTGAAACTTAATTAGCTTGATACTGCTAGATTACTGATTTAACTTAGAAATTGAGTCGGCTCCAACTCTCGGCGATTAATCTCGTCACTAGTGCCGCCGACCTTCGTACGCGATACGCGTTATACTGTGCAAGATTTATCCATTGGGCCTAGCAATACCTAGTGTAACTGGTATAACTTACATGCCTTAGCATTCGTACGCTAGCGGACCAGTTTTGCAGCGATGTAAAAAACCATGCAAAGTAGACTTGCCTGTTCTTTTAAAGGGTTCAAAGATTTCTGGTACAGTACAGATATTTGAATTAATATTGAATATTATTGTATAGTGTTTCCTGAGGTACCTCTGTATATTTTAACGCACTTTCAACAAAGTACTCTTATTTTACTGATATATTATGTTTGGCTACCCTAATGAACGTACGTTGAAATAAAACAATTAAACGGATTCTATCGCGTATATTATCTCATTTTAGTTCCTGACGTTTCGGAAGCTTTTCAGCTTTCCATGGTCGCGGGTGGGTCGGGAACTGAAATGAGATAATATACGCGAGATAATCCGTTTAATTATTTAATTTGATGAGTAATAATCGCGGAAACAGAAGAAAATATAATAAACGTAAATGTTAACAAATAAATTTCCTTCGCTTCAAATGTTCCATACATTACGTACTTGTACTTCAAAAGATTTAACGTAAATATTATTACAATTTATTTTTCCTTATCGTACCTCTCTATGATTAGAAGACGGTTGACCGTAAAGGTAAAGGTTAACGCTTTTCCTGTTATTCTATTTAAAGTATTATGAAGGATTGGAGGTGGATTGGATCGCCATAAACCGCAATGTGATTCCAAGTTTATACTGCGTCTAACTAGCAGGCAAGTAGCTTTGTATAATTATAGCTTTAATGTTTGTCGTGATGTATCATTTAGATATCTTACAATATTACAAATGTTTAGAAAGTCTGTCTAGGTATTCACCGTAAGTTATAACGTCTGCGTTGAGGAAATGGTCCTGCTGTGTAATGACGTCATTTGGGAGCTGATAATATTATGAGTAGACACCAAATGGCTTTTCTGCGTTCACCCACATCGCTTTTGAAAACGTCTCGAATTGTGTTGTAAATTACTACGAGCCCTAGCATGACGGAGTCGGCACTAGATCAATATCAATTAAGGGCCAGCAAACCGGTCGGAATGGGAATTATTTTAGAAGGCGATTTTTACTTTTTTGCGGTTGAATCGTTTCGCTATTAACGCGATGGAGAGGCCAATATCTCGGCGTACTGCAAAAGGATAAAAAGGGGAATAAAGTAACTTGTATGGCAGGTCGGTTGCAAGATGCAGAAATCTGTGCGGGGCGTGGGCGTGGGCGAACCGGTCTAGACGAGATGAACTTTAAGGACCCGGCTAAATAAAATAAAAGATCGCACCGCGACGGAGGCCAGCCCTCGTACTGCGCAATATTTGTCGCAACTTAATATAGCCCATGGCACATAGCAACAAGACGAAAGACAATTTGTAGAGTCAAAGGATTATGTACGAGATGTCGTTCTCCAAGAACCGCACGAATCACGGCAGCGGTGTCCCTTATGTCGTAAAATTCTTACAATTGCAATCCATCGTACGGTCAGCTGCAAAGACAAGTGATCTTCGTGCCTTGCACATTCGTATGACAGGGTGCACCTTTCTCTTTCTCTGATTGTACGAGTACTGTAAATAGGTATGTGTAGTATTGAGCTTAAGCTTACTGCCTCGCACATACCTCAGAAAAGAAATTCCGATGGTATAGGTATGTCTTTGCTTGCCCCTTTTATAAATTGCGCTAGCTTAAGGCAATTTGATGAGATTTTCTTTAAGCTTCAGAGTTCATTGTGCTGCAAACTCCCAGTAGAAAACCTCTAATTTACCTTTAGTGGACACAATTGGAAGAAAACACTAGAGGGCGTCGCGTTGGATTAGATTAGCTCTGATAAGATTAGTTAGCAGCGTCGCAGCGTGTCGCGGCGCCACGAGCAGCCGCAACCTCAGCCATGTGAATCTGCTAATTGCCTGCGCTTATACTCTACACTGCTCCACACTACCCATTCACATAAGCACCTGCTTTGCTTCTGCCGTCGCCTGTGCACCTATTAATCAATATTTGACAAAAACTGCAGCGGCGGTCCTGTAAAGATGTGGCGACCGTTTCTCAGGTCCATCAATGTTCACCGGAGACGTTAGAGGACCGTGCCTAAGCACCTCATGCATATTCATGGCGGCGAGGCGCGAGCTGGAGTTTCGCGGGCTGGACTCGGGCGGGGCTGCACCCTAATGCAATGATTCATATTCGGTTTGCGGGCGAGTTGAACGTCTTCCATTATTGTCATTCATCGGAGGAAGTGGGCGGCGAGGGGCGGCGCGGGTGCCGCCGGCGCCCCCCCGCGCGACTCTCAGTCGCTCGCCGACACTCTCGCCGCTAGCACGCGAGAGACGCGATGCACGTCGCCTACGCTTGACTCATTCAGTCGTTCGCGGTCCGTGTGTGAGTGCCCTCCGTGATCCGAAGCCGGAGCTCGACCGAGCCGCGTGCAGTGCAGGCTTCAGCTAGTGCGACCAGCCGGGCCCAGTGCCCGCCAGGAGCCAGCGATTGTGGTGCCAGTGTCTCGCTCGGAACCGACGGCTCAGCTGACCGCCGCGACAATCCGCGAGCGCACGGTGAGTGCGATCGATCACTGCATGCACGCGCCCGACACCACTTGTGTCTATTTCGAGTCGCTCGCGAAACTCGGCTCTCAATCGCATGTACGCATTTTGCAGCACCACCGGTTGTTACGGGTGCCATGGGTGAAGATTTCCCTAAGAAATTGCGACAATTTTTCAAGTGTCGAGCGCGCGGTAGCGAGCGTGTTGATAAACAGTGTCGGCTTACTGCGATGATGGGCCGGCTCACTTGTCTGTTTGTGGATTGTTCCATGTTATGACTTCGAAGAGTGGGCTTCGGGAATTCGTGGATATTATTTTCACACTGAAGACATCATTATGGCAGGATTGGTTATGTGGAATGTAACGAGAAGGACCTGGTTATTGACAGCCGGTGGTGCTCGGTGCACCTTCACCCACGCAGCGCCGCGATCGTTAGCTCGCACCAGCTGACTTCCCGTCGCGTTGCACTCTTTCGCAAAATACATGTTTCGCGTCGGCTGTCTGGCCCCCTCACTTATATATTGTATTATATTTGGCGTTATAACAAATTTCAAGCCAAAGGTTCAAATTCTCAAAACAATTTTTCTATAAACACAAACAACAGGGGTTCCAGAGATTCTCAGAGTCAGAATCAAACTAAATCAATTTAAGTATATGAATCAAATGGGACTTATTGGGATGTATTTAATCTTAATTTGCTAAACACAGAAAATATTTGTTACGGTAGTATAACAAGTAGAGCTTGTCTATTTTGAAAAAGCTTCACAAGTTACAATGAAGGTACACGTCATTTCAGCGTATATGTAGATGCAAACTTGACGTCACATACCAGAACAAAAGAACTTTTAGAACAGTGCGTTCTTGTAAAATTACCATCCTTGGTATTCTGGATGAAAGTACCTAGTTTTATAAAATTATATCATTAAAAATACCGCTGCACTAAATACACAACCAAACGAGGGCACGGCAACAGAAGCTGTTATCTTTTATCAATCTGCTCTTACGAAGGTCGCCCTGATAAGAGATAAGCCTCCAACGAAACGGTACATTGGAAACTTGCAACTCTCTCTCTACAGTAGCGTAGATAAACAAAGGTTAGGATAAATAACACTCACTAGTTGTAAAACATTCAAAACTAAACAGCAGCTGTCTGACACTCCCAAGAAACATTAGCCTTACATAAAAAAACTAACTCACCTTGGCGTGACTTTGTCAAAAAGATTCAAAGCAATAGAAAAACTTAACGCCATGAAGTAAATAGATACTGTTCAACAAAATGACACAAGGAAAAGGGCATCTTCCTACCGCATTAGAAAATATAGGGCCTACTGTAGTGAGGAGTATTTGTGCTAAGTATCAATATCCAAATTGTGTCAGTTTTGGACGTATGAATTTTGAAAGGTTTTTATACGTACATATACTTGTCCTCAGAATTTTATACGCGCGATTTGTTTAAAATTTTGAAATAATGTTTTTTATTTAGTTTGCATCACAACAAAAAATACCAATCCTGGTCATAAAAAAATTAAACAAATAAAAAATACAACGGTAATTTTATGTGGTTGTGAAGTACAGATACCACATGGTTTTTTTCAGGTAGTGTTATTCATTGGCCCACTAAATCATCTTACTATCAATATTTCCAGGTGGTAAGGTACAAAGTACAGTCTTGTCAAAAATCAGCAATGTATGACGGCATATGTTCTGCTTTCGTACGTATGTCTGGGACCAAATCCCTTGTATAGATCCTGAAAAAAGTGTATTTAATACAATCCATAAAAATCATATTTAAGTTGAAACTTGTCAGAATTATGAAGTTGATACTCCTCATTATAAGAAATGCTCACAATAAACCCATAACTAATCAATTTCATATAAGGTAGGTTTTACTAAGGAAATCCAATCCTTTAAATTCTAATACTAAAGAACACCCGAAATTGTTAATGTCTCTGTAATCTGTAAAGTAATGTCTCTGTTTAGCCAAATGATTCACTGGCAGAGCATGCCTTCATGGCATTAAGTAAAGTTGAAATAAATAAATAAAATGTCCGGGAATCAAGTAATTTGCAGACAAAAATGTCCTTCAATAAGTATAAATCCATATAAATCTTACCACACAAACCACAAATGTCTACTTATACACCTAATATAGTTATGAGGATAAAAGTAGCTACAAAAGCATCACTGGCGACTGCGAGTCGATGTCACAATTTAACACGAGCGTTTTCAGCAGCAATATTCGTATCCTTAATTAAATGGCCAGCAGCGAACTTTGACTATACGACATAATGAAACTGTCAAGCGCTGGATAGTCCTGTGGTATAATCCTTTCAGCGGCCCGACCACCATATATTGTACAATTACGCTAGTAAGGAACTCCCTATAACAGGACTTTAGTACGATGATATAGGGGTGCTACCTATTGCCAGATTGTAGCCAGGTTTTGCTCGTACACTGAAGGGTAACAGTGTAATAACTAATAATATTTCAAACGCCATCGCAACTTGCATATTCATAAAGTTGACATTTCAAACACACAAAAATCTCGAATGTTGGTCGACGCAACAATGGGTCCCGACTGTTTAAAATTGCACATTAGAATTTATTATTTGTTTTATGTGAGTATCGATCATGAATCATGAAACATTTCCATTGTAACTTAACAAATTTATAGGTTAATTTCTGTTTTTTTTTTTACGCAGTCGGGTTTAGTTTATTTTTATTTTATAATTTTTAGTTAAAATTTTTAGTCAGTAAATTTTGCAATCTTTATCGTGGGGGTTTTATTGAAAAGCTTGCACAGATTTATTGCAATTAAATGAAAATTTAGTGAGAACGGCTTGCTAACCAACTTTAAATCGTATAGTTCCTAACTGGTCATTCAAAATTAAAAATGATTAAAGAAACGTAATAATGATTTTCTGATTCTGGATTGTGCTATCGACAACGCAGCTAACTGACCACTGTGAACCATATCACAAAGCGATTGGATCCACCAGTGGCCAGATGGGCGCGGTGCTGTTGCGCTGTTGTTAATGTTGTCGCGTATGTTACCTAACCTAGTGTAAGTGTAGGTAGTGTAGTTAGCAAGTATGTAGTGCTTATAGTAAAATATATGGAACCTCAACTGCCAATAAACCACCATGTGGTTTGGCAGAGGATGAAGTAGAGTTAATAGTTTTTATTGAATAAACGTTTTAATTATTAAAAAAAAACCCTATTCAATGATACCCCACTCGATATAGTACGTCAATTTTAATTTTTTTCTCTTTCACAATATGGCGTCTCATTATCGCCATTTTGAATTTTCATTATATTCATGTCTTTAGTGATATTTTGATTTTGACAAGACGAATCGATTGACGTAAGAATCATCAAAATCGGTCTATGCGTTTGGTCTCTAGAGTGCATACATACATACATACATAGACCGATAAACACACTACCCTCCTTTGCGTCGCGCAGTCGGTTAGAAAATTATACCCAATTTGCAGATCTGAAGCATCCGTTACATGAGTTTAAACCTAATAGTTTAGATATCGAGTTATTTCCCGCTTCAAAAACAATAGCTTAGGTACCTAAATAATTATTTATTATATCCTGTGAGGAGCAAAGATCAAATATTCAGTTTTAATGTTTGCTAACAAAACAACGAATGTTTCGTATCTGAAATGAAAAACAGAGATAGCGCCTAATTGTTATGTAACAATGATAACATAGAAGTGAATTTTAAAACATTAGTGATGTGGTAGGCAAAATCTATCGCGTTGTGGATAACAATGTTTAAATATGCTCCGAAATGTTCGGGTAATGGGTCAGTCCATTGTCAGCGGGTTATTCAACATCGAGGAATGCGTACAACGCATTAAGGGCAAATAGACTCCCGTATCTGAGGTACAAAAGAGTATTGACACGACGAGATAACCGTATCTGAGTGTAAAGTTGTGTTGGTATCTTGTGGTTGGTTTACACTTATTGTGCCGTTATCGCGGCCAGCGCATTATATGTCCGATAAGCAAATAAATGGCTATTCTCTGAGCCTCAGGTCGCTTACCGCTGTTCCTCGACTGACAGCCGACACGCACGTCGCATTCCAAAGTTTTTTTCATCGTATTTGCATTAAAAATGACGCGATGGGAAATCAATTCGACATGCAAATCCAACTGGAATACAAACCACTGCAATCCCGTTTCTACCAAATTACTGTACTCGAGATATGATTGGAGCCGAGAGAAGCCCCGTCCCGTCTCGCACTAACTGCCCGGTAACGACTAGAGACTTGGCTCGACGTTGCTTCCACAGAAGTTTCTCGAGTAAACTTGAGTTGTCAACTTAAGCAAGTGCAAACCGCTTCTGAAGTAAACGTACATGAGTACCTATGCATCTCGAGTGTCAAAGCCTTTGTGCAGCGGTTGAACATTCGAAGTTTGTCTCCTTAGTTAGATTCATATGTACCTAAACTTACCATGAAACCTATAACATCTTCAACTACGGTTATTAATTATTACTGAGACATTTATACCATTAATGTTCCTCAGTTATTATAATATCACTTTAATTTAAATTACCTATATTCGGATCGCTGAGCGACACGGAAAATTCAATCAAAATCATAATTGTAGGATTTGTAGGATTCCATTGCAAGAGCCTTTACTGAACAGTGGGTGGCGATAGAGAAGAGAAATTGCACTGAATGCATCGTGTAGTGTAGGCGTTAGTCTGTAGCTTGAATGCAAATTGAAATAGTATTCAAGCTGCGGCGACGGTGCGGCGAGTGGCGATGGCGCGCCGCGTTCGTTCACTTCGCGCAGGCTATATTTAGTGGGAGCCGAGGTGCAGTGCCGGACGCCCCGCCTGACCTACCGCAACAGCGCTGTCACAGTTTCGATGCGCTCGCGCAGCCTCTCACCGAACTCCACGAGGATGCACCGGCGGGCACGTACGCGACGCATACCTAACCGCAATTTCAGTTCCGGCTCCTCGCAAACGGTATCCTTCAACTCGACGCACATTTCAAGTTTCAGCGACGCGAACCACTGACGTGAAAGATAGCGCATGCAATGAAACAGAAAATGTAGATACCTATATGTAGCTCGCGTTCACTGAGCAATTTCTGAAATTATTTTATTAAAGTTTTCACAGCGCTTATCGTCCGACGTGACTGTAATATTTCAGTCGTGCCGAGTTGATAATGCTCGTAGTAAAATAGGCAGCAAATTAGAAAAATAAAGATTCTAATAAATTCTATATTAACAATTTGAACGAAACAATTTCGGTGGAGCCGTTAAATAAAATTAATTTCGACGCTCCGGTGAGCCTTTATGGACTGGAGTTATTACTTTCCTCAATCGCACGTAATCCGGCATTATCCCTAAAACCGTTTGATCAAATGAAATTCGTGTTTATTCTTACCAGTAATTATGTTCACTTGGTTAGTCTGTATTGGTTTAGGTAGGAAACGGGAGGAAGTATGGAGTAAAGTGCTGAGTGGTGTCACCGAAGCCGCGGGTGCGTCGGGCTGCGGCGGCGGCGGCGCGGCGAGGCGCCGGCTGGGTCAGCCGCCTCTATTATGGCCCAGATTGATCGCTGCTCTGTCGGGGTTCACTGTATCTAGACTTCTAGACTAGGGTTGCCAAAACATTTCGCCGAACGCCTTTGTAGCGTTATTTCAAATTTATGCACGCCAAAACAAAGCAAGATAGCACCAAATAAATCTCCGTTTAACTTTTGCCAGTTTCTCGAGTCTATGTGGCGTTATAAGTTGTATGGAATGTTTTTAAACGATGTTATTGAGAGCCCTCGCCTGATAGTCTTCGTTTTAACAACCGATGATCTAACTCATGATTCAAATATGGCAATCAATACTGCTTATAAGTATATATTTACTTGACTTGAAAGCAAGCTTACATAGAGTGCGTATGAATGATGAGATTTTCCAGTCTATACTTAAGCTACATTATTAAAAAATCTATAACTAAATAAATTTTAAGATTAATGAAACAATTAAGACTTATAATTATAAATCAATGTAAAAATTACATATTTATGATAGAGAGTATCATTTTATGAGAGATGTAAACTACGTACTCGTAAACAACAAACACTGTTTATAGGTACTAGTAATGACATCATACATCGATGCAACCAACTAAATCTGTGATTATTACCAAAAACTAAAATATATATCTAAAGACGCACTTGCCCGGCAGGGGCACTTACTTCCCCTCACCTTTGTATTTAACTTACTAACGTGTTTCACCTTTGGTGAACTTTCTAAGGTTTCCAAAACATAATAATTCATGTACAATTATACCTATGCAAAAATTGCGTTATTTGGCAAAAACTGCATGAATCTGGAAGTATACTCTAAATAATTTTGTTGACGTCACAAAAGTATTCACGTAACCTTTTATTACTCCTTATCTGATACGTTTATTGCAATTCACGATAAAATAAGAGGTGCTTCACGAGGCGTGCAGATAAGAAACCGTATATCGGTTACCAGGTCGTGGTCGCACTTCATTCTGCGTCCCTCTAGCAACATACGCCTTTCCACTAGACTGCCAGATTTAATTAAAGTTAAACCGCAGTACCGCTATTTTGGAAACTAAATTCGTAGTTGTTACCGCTATTTTTAGGCACGTTTCTATCTAAACTTTTCTCGTTGGTGTAAAATCTCCAGTCGTTTTGCGGCGACATGTTGCTCCGCGCTCGCTAAAATTGTTATGAGAATTGAAAGCCCCACTAGTTGCCCGCTCTGGTATTCAAATCTGGGACAACGGGCTTGTAGTATTCCTAAACTTAAACAAGTTATTTAAGCAATTTCAAATGGAAATCAAATGCTGTGCGAATACAATTATGCCATTGACATTTGGTTACAGCTAGCATTAATTGGTGCTATTTAGCTCATTTTGAGCAACTGATTGTTACATTGACTATATATACTCTATATCTCTATATTTGTGACAAAATTCAATTAGTAAAATCAGTAGCCGTTTTATATTCAACCGATATTGATAAAATGTTATCTAAGAAACTGTATAAAGTTGTAAAAAATATTTCAATCATAAAAACAACGAAAACCAAATAGGAAATAAATGAATATATAACTAATTTTCTCTAAACATAATTACTTTCAAAACTAAATACTATTATGAAAAGAAAACCCCGTCTAAAAGTTCGCCTTGCGGAATGGTCCCCATCACGCGGGCGGCGTTAACTCTCTAGAAGTTTCTAATCTAAATGCAGTTGTACGAGTATTCATGAGTATTTTAATAACTTATTCAACATTTTTTTGGCTTCCTCGTATTGTCCGTTTGATTCCATAAAAAACGGCCAAACTTTAAAAAAATGTAGTAGCTTGGGCTACTAAAATAAACCAAAGCTTACATTGTGTTAGGTACTCATTCTTCGACGCACAACCGGACATTTCACGTCACCTGACGGTAAAATAGACAGGAAACCCTCTAAGCGCCAAGGTTCAGTTGACGTTGTCATTGTGTAATTTAAGTTATTTGTAATGAAGCGTAGGGCTACTTTCGCTATCTATCAGCCCGTCAGTCGTCACGCGGCATGCGGATGTCACTGATAACTCCAACAATGTCATGTGCGACAAGGCGTCTGTGCTTGTTTTCCTTACCCGACACTGATAATGTGAATAACAATCGTGACTACTTACACAACCGATTTCAGGCTTCACGTCAATTCCGTACCCTCTGATAAAGAGCAAAACAAAAGGAAGTTTTCTCATAAAAATACATGTAGAAGACGAACTGATTTTCGAACCCCAAACTAGAAGTTCCAATACGAGTACGTTAACTGTATTTTTTTTCAGACCAATGCAGCTCACCTACAAATAACTTCATCATAGCTCACACCCCAATCGGTCGATGTAATCATCAAAACCTCCCTGTTTCGAGTTTTGGTATGAAATCTCAGTTTTTCTGTGGAATTAATTTACAATATGTCACATATAGCATGCAGATAGGTATATGTCGCCCCAAAATGGATAAACATTGGGGCTCTTACTCTGAAATCCCAAACAATTTAGAACCTTAAGTATCATTATCACACCATAGAAGCGGAAATGGCTACTGTTCATAAAACAAATCAATACCTGTCGGAGAAGTAATGTAAAACTTCTGAACAATTTTTCATTTTATGGAAGTTATGAGATTTATGTCGTAGTTACCCGGAACTCGGGACGCAATCGACCCAGAATTGGCAGTAATTCTTTTGCGAAGTCGCTTAAGGGAATTTCTCCTTATCTTTCATTACTGTGGGAATGGAAGAGATATCAAATTTGTTAAATTCAATTCCTCTTGCGATGATCGCTTTGCGGCTGGCAATGTACCGATTAGGGAAGTTAAGTTAAATGATCTCAAGAATCACTCTACGAATGTATCTTTCAATACAAATTTTATCGAACTGATGATATAACTGATATATACTTTGATTTTTAGTTATTTCATTGAAATTACTTTCTCCTCATTAATATCTCGTATAAGACGATAGTGACTGTATTTAAGCGATGAATTTGAATAGCTTCATGATCTATTTATCATTGCATTTATAGGGCTTTAATCTATTTTAAATTTAAAACACCAAAGAAAGTTAACTGTTTTTGTAATGAGGCTATACTTTAATACCAAAAACCATTATCGTCCTGCTTTGTCAAATACTTCCATGATCGCTTATAGGAATCGTAAAGGCAGGAAAGAGGGCTAGGGAGGGGTAATGGCCCTCTCCGCGTGTGGCAAAGTCGATAATTGGACCCATTAGGCGTCGACTGCAGGTGCCCGCCGCCGGCGAATTATTTAGGAGCCTTCGTTGTTATTCGAGCTGTACCTAACACATTATTTCATCCTACAGCAAACTGCAAAAGCATGACATACCTTAAACACAGCAACAAAGTCAAAGCGAAAATTAAACTCAAAATGCAGCATATTTTGCAAGCGAAACATAGCCCGTTATATTTATCGCCATTTCGTAGAACTAACTAGCTGACGCTCCTGTATAGTAAGGAATTGATTTAAAACAAAAAATGCGTGCCGTGAAATAGGGTTTCACATCGGAGCAGCCTTTTCGGTAATGATCGCCATTAATAATGGAGACTGACGACCCTCTAAAACACGGTAGTAAAGCGGTTTTATAAAATTCATGTCAGAAGCGCCCCTAAAGTCCCACCGTGATTGCCAGTCCCTGGGAGTAGGTATCCGAAGTGTTAAGTCACCTGGGATTTTCGCCCAACTTTCCGTGCCAGCGGGCGCAGTCGAACTGTTAACAGTTTGAAGATTTAAAAATTCCCTTTCGTTGACATTTATTGGAAAAGGCTTTGAAACTACTTCTTGTTACCTGACTTCCACGCCCTAGTCTAGCCATCTGTTACGTTCGAAACGGATCTATAGTTACGTTCTAGTGGAAGTTGCACGAAATATTTTCTGTACTGGAAACTCGTGACATATTTTTTTGTTGTCTGTTTCAGGTATGTTTCTACTTTTACACGGGTTTCAACTTTAAGTACGTAGTAGACTTGTTTTTTCTTTGGTGACATATTTCGAACTGCTCTCAAGAAAAGCTAGACACAATGAGTATAAATTTTAAATATGGAAGAGAAATTTAAACAATATCAATGGATTTTTTAATGTGCTTCACTCGAATTATCAATTAAGATGTAAACGAAACATTCAAACGTCACATTCTAATTTTAGCTTAGCAGCTTCTTTGTGCCCCATTTACAGACAATGCGTCCTGGTGGAATCTTCAATTAAATCAGGGGGTTCATAACCTCGGCTGGCCCGCATCGTTGTCACACCGACCGATCACGAGCATAGGGCACCGGCGCACCCATTCCCTTTGGCTATTCAGAACCATGTGCGAAGCGTATTCAACGTTCTGAGGTACCTAACGCTGTTAGATCAGGGATTTCCGTGAACGGTTAAATAGAAATTTGAGCGTCTTTACATCAGGGAATCAAATATTTAAGATTATATGGGACAAATTCCTGTATCACCGGGCATTGTGTAACAAATTTGAAACTCTGCTTTCTCATTTCACAAGTTATTAGAATTATTAGTATTGATAATTGGACTCGCTAATAGGAATTACATAGAAAACGCGAGGAAGCATTGAATAGAGGTATTGACTCTATGGTGATCAATGAGGCATAGAAATGAGGTCACGTCTGGCAGAAAACAGTATTTCAACATAGAATAGATAGGGACAGGGACAAGGAAATAATAAAAGATCTGACTTTGCTCGAATGAGTTCGGGCGGAATCTCTGCCTGTAGTTCAAAACTGAATCCTCCGATGTACAAGTTTTAGTTCTGAAAATACAAACGTGCGTGGATCTATACTTATATAAATAGTACAAGTTTCATTGTAAACTTGACTTGCTAAATGCATACTTTATTACTCGGTAAAAAAATGATACCGAAACGAATCGGTAATGTTAAAAAAGTGCAATTCAATAATTTGCAGCAGGGCTTTGTGCCAGAAAACATGATTGTGACTACGTGATATGATCTGTCAATTTGACGTCTTTTTCATATTTTTCCAACAGTGATCCAAAATCAAATAACAAATAAACGGTGTCGTATCAGGATTCTAAAATTACAACTCAGGATAGAGAAACGAGTAGATTGAGGGCAAAGTATACCTAACATATACATTTAATACATATATGTATGTATATATAAGTACAGGAATTAATCTAGACGTAGATAAAGACAGACGCCTGGCGTCGGTGTCGTGTTTGCACTGACCGCATCACGACGTCTTGTGGCGTAAATATTTGAACGGCAACCGATCGACCTTATTGACTGCCATGCGATAGCCTTTGCAAAACACAGGATACTTTCACGTTTCACGAACTAGAGATAGTATAGTCAATACAGGCCTGCCAGAAAACAAAGAACAAATTATTGATACACAATAAAAAAATTAACAAGTCAGGCCTCAAACGGATCTTTGCATTTCTGCTTTACCATCAAAAAGAAGTTGCAAAGAGCCACAGAAGTCATATAGGATCCGTCGCAATGATCTAGAGATATCATCATTCATTATCAAATGATTAGGTTTTATTATGCGTAATTCATTGCATTTTACACGAGCAAAAACTATTAAAATACTCTTCTGTACGTATGTCAGAAGCAAACTCGAGTATGCGTCCCAAATTTGGAACCCTTGTTACAAAACCTATGTAGACAGAATGGAACGGGTCCAGAAGAAATTCATTAAATGCCTTTGTTTCAAATTAAAAACTCCTTTTGTGTCTGTTAACTATGTTAATATGTGTAAGAAGCACCATCTCATTCCCGCCATAAGCGCCGGTAAACTGCAGATATTGTTTACATCCTTAATATAACGAACAACAATGTAGACTGCCCGAAATTACTCTCTGGACTTTCCTTCAATACTCTATCCAGGCTAAAAAGACATTTCCCTCCCGTTTCAATTCCCTTTTCCTCGCGTAATTATAGGAAGAATAGCTTTCTGTTACGTGCTGGCAAAAGTTTGAATAACCTAAGTAAAGAGCTGGATATCGATATTTTCAATAGTAATATCCCAACTGTGTGGCGTAGGATAACGGACGGTTTCTTTGAATGAGCGTGCCTTGACCGGACCATTGTTTGTAGAATTTTATTCTGTTTTATTTGGTTGTAGTTTAAACTTGTTGCAGTTTATTTCACTTAGTCATAGTAATCACTAGAAGGCTCTGCGATGTTGTGCATTATGTGAGCGTCTCTATTTTGAATCATGTTACTACCGCTGGGAACCTGTAATTGGCTTTCTGATACTTATTCTATGCCGCAAATGTATTACTTTGAGCTGTTGGTTCTCCGAATAAATAAAATAAATAAATAAATAAATAAAATATTGGCGAAGGTGTCGTGCGGCTAAAATTAGGGGCCGCGTGTCAATAGATGGTTCTCTTTCGACCGCTTGGTCACATTATATGAATGCATATTCTTCTTTTTAACCGACTTCCAAGAACAGGAGGAGGTTCTCAATTCGACGGAATGTTTTTTTTTTTTTATGGATGTTCACCGATTACTCAAAGACTATTTGCCCGATTTCAAAAAATTTTTTTTGGTTTTATAGAAGGTAGTTTCTAGTTGGTCCCATTTAATTTTGGTGAAGATATGATGATGGAATCCATGAGGAATTGAAGGAACTCCTCAAATATTGTAGGCATACATATAGCGATTTTGGTATTATAAGAAACATAAATTCATTCATTCATTCATTCATTTGCATTCAGAAAGTGTAAATTGGTGAAGTGGAACTCATGCAGAAGACCAAAGAATGCCATCGGAACTCCTCAATGATAAATGATTTACGGGTGGCGACAAAATATCTCGATTAATTTAGCTAAGCAACTTCATGGTCACAAATTTAAATGTTCCTGATGAGAATGGTACCATCGAATTGATTTGATGATGGAGCCGGAAGGTAGGCACCAGATCTATGTAATAAAATAATGTATCCTCGCGTTATTGAAGTAACTGAAGTGAATTTGAAGAAACTGAATTATGGCGTTATTTTTAACTTTTTAGTTTTTTTTGGAGTCGGTTTTATGTTTTTGTTTAATAGTTTATTTTTGTTTAAAATAAGATCCAAACTACATTTATATAGGGCTTAATTATAATTATATACTAGAAGGTGCCTGCAACGTTCGCAGAGGAGAAAAAATCATTACGACTATTTTTTTCTTCAGCGTAAACGGGTGAAAAGTATGCTATAACCGTCTGTTGATACCCGTTACCCGTGTACCAAAAATAATTTAAATGCGTTTAGCCGATTTGGCGTGATGAAGCCACAACAATAAAAATAAAAATATTTTTCGCTTCAGTGTCACTATTTGCAGGTAAAAAGTCCATTCCATTTTTTTTAATATTTTCAATGTACTGATTTTTCATTTTTACAACTTTATAAAGGTATAGATAAAAGTTTCCACTCATCTTTATCATCATTCGGGTTCAGTATTCACTCTATTCGACCTGTTATCATTCGCACAGTCCATCCTCTTCCTTTGTATGTTTTTCTAGTCCACAACTTTATTGTAGGAATTATATTCGTAAACAGAAACCTTTTTGATTGGAATAGGACGAGCATTGCAGTGACGCGTGATCGCCTGTTGAAGTTTGGGAATGTCCGAGGCCGATTTTGTTTAATTCGGTAAAAGTTGGCATTGTATAGTCCCCTTATTGTACAGTCAGCGTCAAATAGTCTGTAGCATCCAAAATGCCAAAAATATCGCAACACATCTTTATTCTTTAGGGCATAAAGTTGTGTGACACTATATTACGCGCTTTGGATAGGATACTACAGACTATTTGACGCAGATTGTACATAGACAACAAGAACTCATTATTACCAAGGCCTCAGTAGACACTAGACAGTAAGTCGTCGTGGATTAAAAAACTCATTATATATGTATTAATCTAGTCGTTGTAAGACAATCATTTGTATGCCTTGTTAACATATAATTATCATACAAATACGTGGTTCAACGGTATTTGGTAATAACATTTATCAGCACTTATAGCGTTGACTTTAATCAAAATTACCAAGCTTTCAAAAAATACATTAATTATCGTTGTTATAAAATTCTTATCTAAACTATTATAAAGTTGTAAAAGTTGCGTCGCTTGGCTTCATCACGTCAAAACGGCTAAAAAGATTTTAACTATTTTTGGTGCACAGTTAGGTGGGCAATTGGGCACCTACAGATGGTGATTATAGTTTACTTACGTTATAGGATACGTACTTTTCATCTGAAGCAAAAAAGAGGGTTATGAATTTTTCCTCCTGCCCAAAAGAAGTCGTGGGCGCCTTCTAGTTATTTTTACAATGTACCTTTATGTTATATTAAATCAGTCAAAATAAAAATAAAAATCTGTTTTGCCATATTTGTTTTCCATTCAACAAAAATGCCGAGCAAGTATATTGAGAAATTTTTATTACAACGTTAAACCTGAGAAAAAAATTAGATTATTTATATGTAGGTGTGCTTAAAATTCCAGAGCTCTGGAGCAAAAATAATTCTAGCTCAATTTTATTTAGCTACCTGCAAGGCGGCCGCCCCTCCCGTACCTAATTAAAGGGGTTGCCGCGTGCATTTTGAATACAAACCTTTTAATATATTTTTTCCGCGTCCGGTCAAGCTGTACTAATGACACAAACGTTACAACTTAATAATAAAAAAGTTTTTCTAAGTTTAATCATTTTCAATGAATAAACGGATATGTGTTTATTTATTTCTGTAAGACTATAAATATGAGAATTAAAACTAAGAAAGGTGCTTTTTGATTGTCACTTTTCAAGCAAATTTGAACCAAGTTTGTATAGTAATAATTATCTTCATGTAAACGTCTAAACGCCTTATACACCATATCAATGTATAAAATACATCTCTACTTACTTATATGTAAAGTGAAAGATGTTACGCCGAAATTATGTCTGATGATAATGGAACGGGTCAAATGTATATCGGCGTCAGGATCTCTCGATACGATGGCACTTGTCCCTTGCGATCGCAATCTTTATTGCTCCTTGCATTATACAGACCCTTTACTATACAATCTTTCTTACAAAAACTAATTTAATAATATGCTATTAGTAACCAAATTTTACAACTCAATTAAAATTTACATCGTGAATTTCGTCGCATTCCTACCATCATCAGATTTTATTTCTCAAAAAATAATCTACGGCATCGAATTACGCGACAGAGTTTATGTCTGAATATAGGTACAAAAAAATTTAATTGTGAAGAAATCCATTTTATAGTTGCTTAAATATAATAAGTCATTCAAATTATAAGACCGCCGTAAAAAGTGGTTATATCAATTGAAGTTTCATAACCGGATCGTTAAGTCGCTCCACCGTTGGTAGCAGTTTTTAATTACACTACATCATCTCGCCAATGTTTATTCATATCGTTTGAATCAACGGTTGAAATCGGATGAAACGGTCCGTGATCGATTCCGACTACTCGCGTCAGTATGCGCTCGAAAGCTGCTTGCGCGTACACATGCTGATTTGTAGCTGCGGAATTCGCTTGGAACTCACCACGCATGCTTCGGCGGCTTATTGGCTGCCTCGCGAATTCAACACGTTTTTGTAACAGTCTACTAATCGAAAAATGCAATTAACAATTGAATATACTTGTTAAATACATCCGAAGTCTCAGTGGAGTTTAGGGACGGAGATACAATTTCAACTGTGAATAAAATACGACACAAATCAGGCCATCAAGCACTAAGAATGTCAAGAATGCACATCAAAGTTATTAGCATAGACGTGGGCTAGACCTCACGAATTTATTGCAATGTGGCATTTCCTATTAGCTATGCGGCCGCAGAAGGAATGCGAGGCGCCGGTGAATCATGCCGCGCGGGTCCTGAGGTCGCGGTCCTGCGCGGTGCCGTCATTATTACTGCATTGCCTACGACTACTTCGCATCGATAAACGTTTTCACGATACTTTCGATATGTTCCTATCTCGAAATAAACCCAGAAAAACCTTTAACGATATTGCCCATGAATAAATAAAGCACCGAACGCTCACGTTAGATTTTTCAGAGCCCAATATCTTAAACGCCTACATAGAACATTCATGTGATCGCACCGCCATCACTCTATGGAGATCAGTGCGTATATGGGTATGTGCTACTGAATGTGTACTAATAAATATAACCAATTCTGTCCCTTACCACAATATGTATAGAGGCGTTGATTGCTTGACGAACGCGCACGTTGAGGTCGATATATCGGAGATGTTTATTGGCGAGAATTGGGCGCATCCCGGTTGCTCGACGAAATCGCTATCCGTTGTACGCTGCGGGCGCTATTATTTGATGGGACTTAGCTCGGACAAACCAGATTTGGTGTGACGTTAATGTAATAACAGATAGAACTTCCGCCCCTAGCGTAACTTCGATATTGGCTCGTTTATTTAGTGCTGTACCATTTTCATTTGTAGCTGATTTATTGTTATTTTAGGTAAAAGTATTGATAATAATGTATTTCAAACAGATTGTCAGTAAATGGTGGAGTCATGCTGGGTAAGTTAGCTGAATTGATTCATCTTCATTAGCAGCGATAAATTACCCAGTGGAACAGGCTCCAGTCCAGCTGTCAACATCACTCCTCTCGCCGGACTAAGCCATAGTCTTTGGCTTATTTGTAGGTACCTAATCAAATCAATACGCTTAGATCATGAAACCTTGATACGTCATCACCTGCACAAAAATCACAGATAAATTAAGTATTTTACGCGTCATCTATTTTACCTTTTTAATAAAGAAAGATAAATCTTGACATAGTGCTGAAAATTCACAAGAATTGTATTTTGTAATTAAGTAGCCGAAAAATATCTTAGCTATATGTAAATTATGTAGAAATGTACATTTTAAAGACTGCCAATTCTCAGTCCTAATCTTTAAAAGGTCCGATCGAAGATCGAAAACTTGAAGTTTGACAACCATTTCCCTCCGACCGCGACCCTTCCTGTCACGTAGTTCCACCAAGTAGACTCCAACGTTAACCCAATTCTGTTGAAAAGTTTTATATTCGTTTAAGTTTTATTACTAAAGTTCCAGAAATTCTATTTGATCGCTGTACCAAGATGCTGAATTGATAAAATCTGCAATTTGCTAACCATAAATCTGATCGTAAACTTAATCGTAAACTTCTAATGGGGTTCATGAAATCACATGTGAAGTACTGCGTAACATTACAGGTTTCAGTTGCAGACAAATTCCTTTTAGTTTTATATTCAACGGCACAGGCAGCGGTCTTAATAGTTTATGTTGAATTTAAACTTGCACCGTTCTACTTCTCAGGTGAAATTGTAGTTCCATGAGTAGTTCTCACATGTGGTACGATCGGCACATGTGACATAGGAAATGAAAATCATGTTACGCATTGTGAAACAGTCCAGTCGCGATTGGACGGGCCGTCAATTGGTCCTTTATACTCCGAGTGTCGCCTCCACGCTTCCCTACACTTCATTGAAGAATCTATAAATAGGCACGACGCATTTAAACTGATTGATACTGTATTCATATTTATTAGAGGGGATATCATGATTTACTGGACATGTTTGTTCCTACGACGATTTAAGGTCGTTGATTTGAATGGCCTGGCAGTATCTTTGATTTAAGTTCAACAGTTATAGCGCCATCCATATTCAGAGTGACAGGAATATCGCTGCTACCTACTAGATTTAAATTGTGCAATAAAATAGTCGTCAAATTAATAAGCACTCAAAGTTAGGAGTAAAATTAAAACTGTACGTTGCGCGTTTAAACAACAATAGAACAATGAACTGCTTTCAAAAGAATACTAGACTGTTCTAAATAGCCTAAATGTTTTACTAAGTGAAAAGCTCGTGAAGAAATTAATGAACTTTCCTTCCTGTGTTCAACGTTTTCATAAGAAACGAACGCAGGAGAGAGTTAGTTAAGTATATAGTTTTATAATAAAACTAGAATATTCAAGTATTAAAGCAGACTCGTATTATTTTATCTTCGAACATAATTGTTTTTAAATGTTTTTTCTTGATTAATAGGACGGACGCGCACAGCGCACAGCGCCACGCGGCTATCGGCCCCATCGCAAACCTTTTGGGAAATCGCCTGATCAAAGGTTGCTTTGATTCGCCCGACCGGAGCGAAACTTTGCAAACAACTCGCCATTTTAATCATCTAAAAAACTATAAATACCTGTTTGCAATAGCTATTCGGAAAGCTTTCAGCAATATTTAACACTTCATTAGGTTCTCTCTAACAGCATTAGGATCGCTGATAGGATTCTCTCGTAATGCCCTTATAAAGATAAAACTTCCATCATTTTTGACGACTTTGAAAGCAAAGAGATTTTACTAAGCGTTATGATTGGGGGGAACAATTTCCCGAAGGACAGAAAGCCTCATTTCCTGGAGCGGCTCGGGAGCCGGCTCGCGGCAGCGGCACCCTGTGCCTCACGAAGCTCTCCAAAATATTTTAAGCTTCCGTTACATTTCTCAACGCACGACACCATTTCAGTTTTATGCCCATTCAAATTCTCATTCGAGGATTAATTTTGCGAAAGGAGATTTATTCCAAAATTGTAATTTCCACTGCACGTCGCTGTTTATCATTCAGAGCTCTATTCTTAGTTTGTCTTTTATCTTCCGCTGCTATCTTGTATTTTCATGCTCCAAAGTTACCCTGCGGTTTCTGTATAATCAAGAAACTACAATGCATATTGTTGTCAGAGTTTGAAATAGCATACCTTCGAAATACGTATTAAAATCAGGTATTTCAAAATAACGAATTTAATAAATTGTACATAATATTGAAATTCCTAGTGTAGAATACTCAGACGCAAGGCAAGGAAGTTTTAAACTAAAGAAACCCAAAGTATCTAGAGGTTGCATAAGTTCACATTGTACTGAAGAGTTATAGCAGCGTTTCAGCTTCCGTATGCGTGCTACGAACCGCCTCGAGCCAAAAACACGAAAGTACGATTTACTTGGAGCCACATCTTTTATTCTTTTCTGCCTGCGCCACATTAAAATGCGGACCTCGTTTTAACATGCGAAACGCTATCTTCTGACAGACAATGTTTTTATCAAGTACCTCCCCTTTGTCAAATGAAAAATAAAAATAGATAAGACTTACGTGATTGAGCTCTATATCAGACAATATTTTTCAAGTAGGTCGCATACCGGAATGTCGTTGAAATGTAATTAATAAAATTTTACGGTAAGAATAGTAATAGTAGGAAATAATTATAGTTATTTGACATTGTTTAGTTATTTTCATTGCTCTCTAATGAGCGTTGTAAAATGTTCACACCATACCAGCGTTTCCGGGTCGATCCACCATTAATGCTGCAAGAAATATACCAATACCCCTTCATATATTAACACGCCCTCTGGCGCGCAAATAATACAGAAATAGTCCTTTAAATTACTATTTTGCTAGTCATCAAGGGAATTGCATTTAGTAGGTAGCCGGAGGAATCTCGCGCGGTGTATTTATGTAGCGTCGCTACCCGGAAGCAGTTCAATTAAGGTTGGTATTTAAGGTTGCCATCCATCGGCGAACTCTGATTGTACCTCACCTCCCCCGCGCCCAAGGGACCTCGTCTTCCTTTTAATTTTCGAACACATTTTCTTTTTCTTTTCAAGATCCGCCCGTAAGTAAGTAAATCATTCTAAAATTCCTCGACGCTGTTTTTATGCGTACCTACAATGTTTGCGTTTAATTTGAGCGCGCTTTCGAGGCACCTTAAGCCTTTGTACATGTGAGTAAATATGTAATGTGTGCCACTACAATGCGCTTATATACTTGTTATTTTTAGTACGTCAACAAAGGCAAGAGAGTTTATGAATGGAAATGAAAAGCGGAACACGGCATATTAACCACCGACGGCGGTCTTAATCTTGTTTAAGCCTAAGACTTAATACCCGAAACTTAATTAGTAGATATTTTAACATTACACTTACTTTACTAAATGTTCATACTAGGATACGTGTAATGATAAGTACAATGTTCAAATTTTGTAAGTTTGTTGGTCGCGGTGCCGCGCTTGATACTGTCAACACTTCTCAGTGTCAGATGTCATTTCCTCGGCGCTCGGTAAAGTCATCACGGCGAAGTTTAAAAGGTGCCGTTTGTGTTATGCTGGGAATGATTTGGTTTCATGTAAACAATTTGTAGAATAACTAGGAGCTGCTTTATTTAATATTGAAACATTTCATTTTTTTCGCTTGAAAGGAATACGTATACCTACCCAAGAGCTGGAATATTTCTAGTTAAAGCTCAGTTTCCTTGAATCATGCCATTTTAGTTTTATAACAAAGATATTATTTTGCTTGTATGCTACCAATCTTTGTTAAAATCGACTGTGAAGAAAATAACTGTAGCTGAAATATGAAAGCTAAAACATCGTGCGAGTATTGGTTCGCTTTGCGGCCAGGCGGACTCCGTGCGGATGAAATGTGAACGCAGGCATGTTCGTCTCATCTCCGGTATCGTTTCACTTAGCGCACCCATTCCTGAGCGGACACACTTCATTACCCTCCGGCCCGGCGAGGCCGGCGCCCACGGAAAGGATACTCGCTCATCTAAATGTCACTGCCATTTGACGTTAGTAAACATGAGCCCAGGACCTCGGACTGAGAGACATGCAATAGGTTCGTAACTAGATCAGCATACATTTCTCAATCTTCTTCAGAACATGGGATATTGCGTCATCGCCACTGAACTGTATCTAGATAACGTGTACGCTATACGGCATAAAACTCGATGCTATCTTACGACGGGCCATTAACAGTTAATTGAATAAACAGCGTCATAATCCGTATGCAGTCTTGCGAGCGCTGTGCTCTGCAGGGCGAATGACAAAGACGAGGTCAGCATTTGACGCGGCTACCTAAACCATCGTATTCCCGATCCGTGCCCAATGAGGTTTACTACTCTGTAACAAATTACGCTTCTGTCACGGTTCCATTCACATGCTGGGATATATTTTGATATACGGCCTTTTGTTTCGTTAGGAATTATAATATAAGTTGGCGCAACTTGTACTTTCGGGGCGGTGTCGGCGATCGTGTTTACTGCATTTAGCGATACCGCGGTGTGTTATTTCTTGCCTGGCGAGACAGTTCATTTGAGCTGTTAGCAGATAAGGCTCTGTTTCTCGGGTAAAATTTATTGCGCTGTAAATCCGCCCGGCGCGTCGATGACTTGCATTCGTAGCCCTCCGCGGCGCTTTAAAACGTTTCCTTCGTACACGCTTCCAAGGGGGACCTTAATTAATTTCGCCACATTGTTCTTATGTTAAAATTGAGTGTGACTTCGGTTTTTGTCCTTCGATCCCCGATTCAATTGTTTATTGCAGAGTTTTTAATGAACGTGGGTAGGAGCCACAATGCGACCTCATTAATTCGATTGGCGGGATGTCGCCTGGTGACTTACTTTTTAGATAAATAAAATTATAGGAGCTTCTCCTTTTTCTGACAATAAATCCGTTTGACAATTACGGCTTGCTATTTTATTCATAGTCTCACAGTAGCCAGAGTGGTTTTTGTTACATTTCTACTAAATAACCGAGTGCAAATAGTAACCGATTCAGATAAAGAATTTCTATTTTTCCTGCATTTCCAAGTTAAACAAACGCAATAAAACAACATCGGTAGCCTGAGTCTTTGTACTCGTAAGCGAGTGTTCTATTCAGTTCTCTTTGCTCCAGTTCGTAACATACCCGGTTTTTGTGCTAAAGCCGAACCACATTCGTTCGATTACTGATGCGATGACTTGCTTTTACTTCGCCAAGTAATTGTGCCCGCGTTCCACTGTAGCTAGAGGTATTTACACAAGACCGTAGCGGGAATGTAGTGGCTACGAACTATATGTACCTACCAACGCCGCGGCGCTACGCACTAACGAATTTATTCCTCGCTGCCTGGTACTGTTTCAAGTGTGCGCGAACAACTAACAATATCTGGATTGTTTCGTTTATTTCAGCGTTGTTTCTTGTTTTATTCAACGTTTGCCTTTCCTCGTCGGTTTGCAGCAAGTATAATGAGATAAAACGTTAAATTTGGTAGCACTCATATTTCTATCTCCTCAGCATGTAGCAATTCACAAATTTACGCCGTGTTATTTTATTACACAGCGGTTACTTTACTGGAGATGCATTTAATAACGGCCGCGGTCAGCAGAACATTTTGAAAGCGCTCCGTTATTAAAAGTTACGATTCATTTTCTTTCATAAAAGGTAAACGTTACTGAAGGTAACTGCGCACTGTTACTAAGTTGTTAACGATACTCGGAAAAAACGATGAGAAAAAGCAAGAAGGCATGTTTTATTAATTCTCGGTACACGGCGCGCCGCGGAATGGAGCCGACCGCCATTTTTCTGCAGACGAGATTTAAATATGGAATTCCGGTGTGCGAGTGGGAGAGGCGCGTGCCATTGACCTTGCGGCGCACGCGCCGCGCCGCCCGCCCCTGCGCCCGCGCTGCACTATGAGCTAGCGCATTATTGCAGCGTAACGAACGACCAATATTTATTACTATTCGTTTCTATTGGCAATCATGCAATAACAATATGTTTTTCATGTGCGATTTTTAACGTGTACGTCGCAACAAGTCATTAAAGTACACATGAATTAAATACTGTGTCGAAAATTTTATGCATATCCATTAAGTATATATTAGTACCTAAATATATGTTAACCCAAGACTAGTTTTATTCATAAATTTAATGTATGCGGACTAGGCCACAAAATAGGTGTCACGGATAAAAATAAACAGTGACATAAGTATACGAGCGGCAATGCAACGGCGCAATATCCTCATGTAAGTAGTATTTGTATTGAAAACTACTATGAGTCGGCTATTATAGTCTCCCCGTACTTCAATGTTGGATTAATAATTCTAATAGTCAAAATACTTCACATATTCACCATAACAGATATTAAGAGTATTTCTGTGTAAATGGTGACTGTTTGTAAATTCGTTGTGCAGAGAGCATTGGAGGTGGTGTCACAGTAAACGTGTATCGAACAGTATGCAACTTCGTTAATTAGCTTAACAAAGCATAATGCTATAACGGTTTTGACATCGACATCGACATCGTTTGCACGTTTATTAAAGCTTTGCAAGTTACCCAAATATTATCAACGTGAGCAAAGTAAATAAAGATAATCAGCCTCGAAGACTATACAAGTATGTTACATGAAACTGGGCAATGTCCTATATAATAATGTTCTCAAAATGCTACTAAAAAAGGAAAAAAAATCGCTAAAGCTACGCCATTATTTTTGGCTGCCGACTAAACAATTCATTATCATAATAGGTACGAGTCGAAATACGAGTAAGTCAGATTGAGAAAGATATTACATAATTATTTAAATACACATGATTTACTTGAATTAACAACGAATGTAGTTGCCGTTTGACGGATAATATTAAGCCCATTAAAACTATTGATTGTGCAAACCTCATAAATTCTTGACAATGTTACAATGATTCGGACAATACACCACGCTTTTAACGACTGAATCTGTTTTTAATACAATAATTTTTAAAAAGAAATATAATCTAAATATATATTTTCATAAAAATGATTGATACCGTCTCCAAGAAGCGAATTAAAGGTAAAAGAAAATTTAATTTTGTTACTTTGCATCGTCATGAGGTAACAAAACAACAATGAATTAAAAATAATAAATATATTGGATTGGGATTAATGTATCCATTAAACATTAAATTATTTACCGTTTTGTAAGAAATGAAAAACCACCTAAGAGCATGTCCGACCATGCTCGGAGTAGGGTTCCGTAGCCGGTGCTATAAAGAAATGCCCTACAGATGAAAAATACGATGAAAAAAGTGAACCGCCATATCTTCATGGCACTTACTTCCTTTTGTTCCGAAGGGCAGTTTTTCGGCGTTTGAATCATGTTGAAAATAATTTTGGTTGAAATTAGCGTTACCTTTTTGATTTTTTTTCACATTTTTTGAACCTACGGCTTAAAATTTAAGAGGAGGGACATAATTTATGGTACTTTCGGAGTTATTACTTCCGAACCTAAAAGTGTTTTTAATCTTTCTTATAAACCTAAAAGTGTTTTTAAAATAAACTATCGAAACATATATTTGATAAACATTCTTTTTTTTTAGCTTCTGTTACATGTATGGTGTTTCCCAAAAGAAGTATCTACTGTTTTTGGTTTTTAACTACCAACCTAAGTAGCGACGTATAGAAGACACCTATACTCCAAATTTCATCATTTTAAATCTTGTTGTTTTTAAGTAATGCCTGTGCAATAAGAACGGATGGACATGACACAACTTATAAGGGATTCGTTACTGCCATTTTGACTAAGGAACTCTAATAATTGAAAAAGCTCCAGGAACGAAGCTCTAAAAAGCTACAGGAACCATGCCCATGTCCAAGGTACTTGTTCAAAAATTAACCAAAACTCAATACACAAACATAAATATCCTTCTGAGAAGGTAACATTTTTGTATAAAGGTAAATGCGCCAGTGCCCGACACTGTCCCTTTAGTTGGGACTTTCAATCTTATTTCGTAGCGACAGAGATGGCAATTACTGTAATTGAGCTGATAAACATTTGGACATAAATATCCCTAAGTATATAAGGCAAACCAGACATACAGTTTTTGAATGTAGTTATACAGAAATTGAAAGAATATGTTACTGAAACTGAAAATAATCACTAATCAAGTCTAACGCGTCCTATCACTGTGGCCACAGCGTGAGAACAAGTAGTGCGTTGGTAGTTAAAAGCTCACTCATTAGCTGCGCTTGCGTCCCATTCCAAACGGCGTACTGAACCTACATCCAGTAGGTATAATAGACCCCTGCGCCGCTGCGCCTATTTAGCAAATACACCTCACAGGTCACACAAAAGGAGAGCTACCTCGTTAGGAGTCACACTTATGTCAAACAATTGACTACAACTAATAGGTTTCAAGTCAAACATGTACTGTCCACATGAAATACTCTAGCCACTGCGGCTATGTCTTGAGAGCTAGTGGTGCGTAGTTGAAAGCTCGCTCATTAGCTGCGCTCGCGTCGCAACCCAAACGGCCTACTGGACCTTTATAAACTGGACCACTGCGCTTAAATCACGTAATCACACAAACTGGGAGTTCTCTCTCAAATCACAATCATTTATACACAAAAATGTACTAAAACTAATAAGTATCAAATCTAACGCTTACTGTCTACATCAAAATATTTGTTTACTGTGGCCATAGCGTGAGAGCTAGTGGTGCGTAGTTGAAAGCTCGCTCATTAGCTGCGCTCGCGTCGCATCCCAAACGCCGTATACTGGTCCTATATAAACTGGACCACTGCGCCTAATTAGCTGCTGCACAACCAACTACACCTCTGTTACTGATGCAAAACGTTCGGCCAACAGTCTGATGAGCAAGCCAGTGTGTATTTATTTGGTAGCGAAGTTTGTTGAATAACAATTGAACGTTGGTTTGCCTGTCCTGTTTTTTAAGTTGTTGACCGACGCAGTCATGACACTTCAACAACCGTCCTAGATAACAAAAAAATGGGTATTTTCAGTGTCGATAAGTGTGTTTGGAACTCGTATTTTTTCTAGAAACGCAATTTGACCCTGGCAATGAGCGTATAACACGCTGTAGATACTTTATATCCAAGTGTCGCAAACTGTGACATCATGTCATTTAAATATCATAATGTTTCGTTTTCTCCAAGGTTTTTAGGGTCCTGTAGCCAAAATGGCAAAAATATAGTTTCATCATGTCTGCCCGTCTGTCCGTCCATATTATGTGATAGGCATTTAACTGAAAAACTCCAAGATGTAGGTGCATTGATGAAATTTTAAGTAAAGGTACCTTGTAGTTCGGTAGTACCTAAATAATTCTTGGTTGGGCAGTCCATACATGTAACAGAAGGTGAAACTTTTTTTTCAGTAATTCGACAGTTCTTTTAAAAACACTTTAAGGCTTGTAAGAAATTCTTTGATTTAGTGGATATTTTCTGAAATATAACCGCTCCGAAAGTAGCATGAATTGTTGCCTCCCCTCTTTACCTTTTAAACCTTATGTCCAAAAAATATGAAAAAAATACAAAGCTATAACGCTGAATAATTACATTCAACGAAAATTATTTTCAACACGATCGGATGTACCATTTTTTAGTAATTGCCGAAAAACTGTGCTTCTCAACAAAAGGACCTAAATGCCGTGGAGATACGCTCTTTGACTGCTGCACTTTTTCACGTCGTATTTTGTTAATATGTAGTGTATTTTTCTTTAGTAGCGGCTACGGAACCCTACACCTGAGCACGGGCTGACATGCTCTTGGCCGGTTTTTTGCCATTTTACGGGATCAGATAATATCACTCAGCCGAGATACTTAAATCGTATTCGCTCGCTTAGTGAAAGTAACTATACTACAAAATTTATAGACTACAACATTGTACCAATCTAACCTATTACTAAACCACATTAATTAAATCTTGAAACTATCTCCGGAGCAATAAAGTCGTTACCAATCAGTGGAATCGCTCAGCTGAGCGCCTCTTCTAAAATGTAATTTATCTCTGCACCTACGCAGTTGTTTGGCATTGGAACAATAGCACCTATGTTGGATTCAACTATCTGCAGATATACTTAATGTATAATCAATAAAGTCGGTTATGAATAGCTTTTTCTTCCAGATAAATAATGTGATAGAGCAGGAGTTCCCAAACTTTTTTTCTAACATGCGTTCTTTTTGTAATCGAAAAATATAACCTACCTGGTCCTAACTTAGGACTCCTAAGTTCATTAAGGACATTCAATAAATAAATGCCGATTTTATGTATCTACTTATAAAATGGAGTTTAATTTTGCCGTGTAGGTAGTATGTAGTTAACACTATGCCAGTGAGGATGTTTATGATGATCAGATTGATCATACTTATATCTAATTAGTTTTTTTCCTTGGGATACCCTTTTAATTTTGTCACGCCTCCATTCGTACGCGCTCCTACAGTTCGCAAAGCTCTGTCATATGTTTAATGAATGGATAGCAGGTTTCCAATCTGCTCAATAGGCTATTAGGCTATTTGACCATTCTCATTGAAATATTTGATTATGTTTCTGACATAGTAATAATTCACTTGTATTTTTATATCTTCTAAATAAAATCTATAAATTTGATTTGAAAAAAATTATTTCTTTATCAACTTTAAGACAATTAGGTTTAATAATAAGAATTTTAAGAATAGGGTTACCAGAATTAGCTTTTTTTCATTTATTGACTCATGCTATATTTAAGGCTTTATTATTTATGTGTGCTGGGGTAATTATTCATATATTAAATAATATTCAATCCATGGTCCTCCCGTGACCATGGAAAGCTGGAAAGCTTCCGAAACGTCGGGAACTAAAATGAGATAATATACGCGATATAATCCGTTAAATTGTTTTATTTCAATGAGTAATAATCGCGGAAACAGAAGAAAATATTAAAATCTATAAATGCTAAAATAATTACAATATTTATTCACGCTTAAACGATAGACGGGACTGTGGCGTCATAATAGCAGAAGCAAACAAACGTCAATGATTATTTGCCTAACCATTGTATGTCGCTCAAGACGACTTTATTCCATACTGCCTGCGTCTCTGCAGTGACGTCATTCGTCGTAACAACATGGCGGTTGGCGTTTTCGGTTAAGTGACATACAAGTTAGTATAAAATCTCGATATAAATATACAAATAAGAAAATTATCTTGTGACGAGAAAACTATACTTTGGATTTATATCATATACATACGTAATTTCAATATTTGTTGTCACACTGCTCATTATCAAAAGGTTGTTTGGAAGAGATCGCTAATTAGCGATAAGACCGCCTGTTGTCTATATCTAATTGTGTTTTGTTAATGCATTATTTGTAAATCCCTATATATTTGTGAGGTGTGCAATATACGAGTAATACTAATAATAACATTTATTAAAAACATATTACAGCTGTAATGATTATGGGCTAAACAATTAATTGATTGATTTGTTGTTACCTGATTGCAAACACCTAGCGTACATCGATCCATTCCATTTAATCAGTCTGCATCCGTCATGTACTGAATAAAGGCTTCTTCTTTATTGAGCCACTGCTCTCCTCTACGCTCTTCTCTACTTCTCCTACCTAATACCATCCATTGATTTGCAGTCAATCGACTTATTGCCCATCGCGTCAATTGCATAAATACAATTACAGTATACATTCAAATTTTACTTTGCCCTTCAATGTCCGCGATTTATATTGGAATTTAAATCGAGTACATAAATATGTACACCGGTTTTTGTATTAAATTTCCAGGAAGATGTTGGACCACCTAATAGCAGACCAATTAAGGCGCTGCAACTATTGTGATATTCGAGCGATGGCGTCTGGTTGCGTGGCAGTTCGCGTTCGCGGATTACTCGGCACATTCCCGCTAATAAATCTTAATACTTTTTGCCTCGCAAGGCCTTTATTTTAATTATTCTCCTGACATTCTCTGCGTCAAACATCATTTAACTTCATTAAGTCGATGACGTTCTTTCAATGTCTAGCCGGCCTTCTTTCACGATTTGATCTTTATCTCCAGACCTCCATCTCTTTAAGCTTTAATGCAAGTTTAATATGAATACCTACATAGGAGTAATGGTAAATGTTAAGTCAGCATAGATGTCTATCTGTAGCTAGACCATCAAGATGTTTTTGCTCGAATTATTAGTTTTGGGAAACGGTTTTAGTTTTGGTTAAATAAAATCTGTCACGTTCTATCCTAAGATATTTGGCTATCAAAAGAGCTTTAGTAGGCAAATTGATTTTACTTGTTTTATAAAAAG
The DNA here is from genome assembly GCA_905404275.2 of Hedya salicella. Lineage (NCBI taxonomy): Eukaryota > Metazoa > Arthropoda > Insecta > Lepidoptera > Tortricidae > Hedya > Hedya salicella. Next base: position 11,578,446 of record FR990108.1, read on the forward strand.
CACAAGGAAATCGTTCCCACAAAACATTTTGTATCAATGTAAAAATCTTCCAAAACCTTTTTCCGAAAATGTCCGTTCGAGATCAAATCTCCACTTCAAAAACAGACAAAACAAATTAATGAAATCAATTTATGAGCAAGCCCGCACCACGCCGCCGCCGCGAAAAGCGGGGTGGAAAGAAAAAAACGCGAACACAAAAATTATAATGTCGGCATGCTATTGCAACGACTCATCGTGAAGCTGCAATTTTTACCTAAAACTTCTTTTCGACATTTCCATTTTGAACTGAAAACAATAACGCGTTTTTGAACGCACCCATCCTATTATATATTTTTTTCTAAATATTAACAAATAAATCAGTCCAGAAGCATTCTGCCGAGTCACGTTTGTGAGTAAATACAATTTCCCTCATTTCGTCCGCCCTCCTTAATTGCTACACCTCTTAATTCTGTACACAAATAATCGTTTGCATTCCGCCCCGCATTATCCGCCTCACATTATTTGCAAAGGTCTGCGGGAGAATAGCTCTCAAGGTAAATCAATATACCACTCGAGGAAATGGAAAGACTTACTTGGCTTTATGACGTTGTGTGGGATTCGTTTCAGTAAAAGGTTTTCTTTGTAACATACCCTAATCGTATATTTTTTAATTTAATAGCGGCCGTAATCACATTAACTTCTACATCAAACTGCGCATCAGTTACAGAGTTAAACATTTTATCAAAAAAACACTGACGACAATTAAATATAAGGTAAAAAAGTTTAACATTATTTTCATTTCCACGCGTTGTTTTGCAAAAAGTTTTAAGCGATAGACTAACTCATTCACGCTATGGCATTAAATTGCTTGCAGTAAAACGTAGACATAGCCTTCTCTCGCGAGAATTTAATCAAACATTTTTTGTAATTTTATTTCATTTTTGGGCAATTATTCATTACAAATAGTTTATAAATAATTGCCAGCAGTGTTCAAGGAACATGAAAAAACAACATTGAACGAAGCGATCGATAAATACCCACGTTCAATATATTATTATTTATCGCTCTACGAGAAAATTATTCATGAATAAAAACGGCTTATTGAATATTTATTGAAAGATAATTGATTTTCATCGGCTCTTGTCTACCGGCGTGTGTAATGTGGGCACGCGTACTACAGTTACTTTTCACATCACTATAACAATGCCTCCCTTCAATGGCCATTCCCACAAGAACCCCGATGCAGAGTAAACTAAGAAACGACACAGATAAATTAATACTGTTGTCCATTACACATTCAATATGAGTGAATAGCGCCGTCGATTAGACTTGAATGAAACGAATACGGAGGGTAACATATACGGGTGCCAGTAGGAAAAAAATAATGTATTAATTGCTCTGATTGAACCATCGATTGCCGTCCTCACTCCCGTATCTTTTTATAAGCCGACAACAGTTCAATTACTCTATCGAAATGTATTATTCATATTCAATCAAACTAGAATCCGTCGGCCATTGATTTTTATTGTTCAAGATCATGTTCCTTTGTTGTTCTCCATTGTTATATGAGGTTCTTTTATGTTTACTATTTATGCAGATATTGTTAAAAGCGTACTCCTTATTAGTTATACTTAATTGAAAAACAATGCTCTTTCTGACGGCACGTTTATATTCTCTACGCTCTGAACATAATGTGTTTTTCAATATTTAGAGGCCGTACACGAGAGTAATACTGTACTGTATAAAGTATAATCTATTTCATGATAATAACAGGTAGGTTTTTGTGCTCACGAATGACATTATAAACAAACATATATTTTGTAAAAGTAACAAAGACTTCATCTTCAATGCAGACATTGCCGGCATCAGTTAAAAGTTAAAAAACTGCTGAGTGTACCACATTGTCATGTGTTTTTAGTGAACTGTTAAATGTCTGCACCACAATTGTTCCATCGGCGCGGCGATTTAAACGCGAGCTCGGAAAGGAAAAGCGAAAACGAAATGAGTGCCGCGATGCTCCGGGACGCGTTGGAACCGGAATGAGACTGCATTTCCGTCGCTGTAGGCGGGATATCGGGCCGTAGTCGATCGGTAGTAGGTACGAGTAGCTTTTGCGAGAATTTTTTGCTCGTCTGGCGCGCAGGTGTCGCTCGTACTCTACACGACCTGCAATTTTTTTACCTTCGACCTTAGCTCGGATTCATTGTTTATTTTTTCACGTTTTGCTTCGAGGAACCGAGGAAGGTAGTATTTTTATCTCATCGTCTCAAGACTTATAATCCTTCTCGGCGTTAATGCCGGATAGTGATTTTCCTGGTTCACGGAATGTGTTTTTTGTAATCACGGGTCGAGACGAAGATCCTTTATTGTCTGGGTAATAAAAAATCCACTTATTTCATCGTTAATTTTGTCAAAATAATGATTTTTAGGGCGAAGACGACGAACATTCGGAGACTAAAAAGGGTGTTTCTTAATAAATAAAATCTTTCTTGTAATTGAATATTATTTGGTTGCCGTTAAAGCAATAGGACATTGACATTATTTGCTTTGCCGGCTCCCATGGAGTACCACGAACACGGCCATTATTTCGACAAACAGGTTCATAATGAGCCATAATTCCGTATTTTGTTAACGGCCCTTAGTTTACGCAACGTGTGTGAGATCGCTAAAATGAATGGCGTGATTCCCAGGAACGTAAGTGGGAGGTAGGGATGCGCTCTCAACGGAATTTAAATGAGTCTTTTGTCTGACGTATTCCTAATTAACAAATCTTTTATATAGAGTGTGATTATTCTTTATACTTCAAAAAATATCATACTAATCTTTATTGCACACCTTAAAGACGAAATCTAACTTTTAACTAAGTAAAAGTAAGCAACCAATGATTTCATTGCTAAAAAACAATGTTAAATCCTATATAGCTCGCTTTTACGCTATTACGGCCCATTATCATTAAAATAAAACCTCATAAAATATATACTACGAGTAAGATCATTCTCGCAAACCTCATTCAAACCTGATAGGAGATTACATATTTTATATTATTATTTGTACAGTATATACAGTATGAAATTAAGAATGTCTTCTCCTTCTTACAATTATTTCACAGTCATAGCCAATTTCTTGCTTCAATTAAAATGAATCTTCATATCCCTAGCGAGTCCTTCAAAATAAGGATATGAGTGTACCGTTTAGCCGACCAAATTGAAATGCTAATGCAACTTACGAATCATTTCATCACATCACACCTTCTCCCACGCTATTAGCTGTCAATCAATCAAACGCGCACGGTACAAATAAAACGTCTCACATCCCTAGCGAGGGCGGGCCGGTGGTACCGCGGCCCGTTATCTTACGGTCATCAGTCCCTCGGAACGGGCCCGCCGGAACTGCGAGTATAAGGCACGCGCGCGTTCCGTTTCAATCACCGCGCCGGACGTCTACGTATGTCAAAATACAACCGTAACATCGCAACCATACGCATGTTTTAAAGGCAGTAATGTCGTTTCATGATGGTAGCTTTTTAACTGTGATGAAGTTCTTATATTTCACAACATGTTCGCATATCTAGCATATACTTAAAGTCGTGCATAATGATGTAATTATAATTATCGTATGATCTTGATAAAAGTGCGGCTTAAATAAGCGGAAAAGCGAAGTACCAAAAAAATTTACGACATAATTATCAAATATGAAATCATTTCATAGAAGCGATTAAAACAGTGTCAACGGAAATCTAATTATAACTACTTACGTGAACTCGTTAAACGCATATTTCTTTATATTTGTTTAGCACTCGTAAAAAATAATTACGAACCGTGGCCAAGTAATTAGTGTAATATTAATTGGCATGTAAAACCGCATTAAGGCAGTGGCCGTTAACCGGGACCTGACCAGCGCATGCTTAAACGATAGTGTTCCCAACACATGGTGCACCGGGCTCAATAATATCTGAGTTGAGACGACAGTAAAAGGGTTTTTAATTACATATTACTGGTATTTACCTGCGGCGTATTACCGGGTATTGAATGTGTTAAGACATGACTGCCAAATTTCATCTGAATCCGTTCCACGGTTAACTCATCATTGAGTAATAAACGTCTAGAAAAAATAAAAGTTTATTTATAAATTTTTATACTATAAACTTTTATTTTTATTTAAAAAAAAAACTATTTGAACAACCCGGTTGTGCACCTCATTTCAAGTTTCTCATGTCAAGTTTGCACCTCATTTGTATGCAATGCTATAGATATCAGGTGCAAACTTAACTCAACCGGAACCGGGTCATATAATAATGTTAGGGTAAGTGAAAGTTTGTACGGAACCCTCGGTGCGCGAGTCCGACTCGGACTTAGCCGGTTTTTTTTTATATCTTCAATGTACAGACATTTCATTTTTAAAACTTAATAATTGTATAGATAAGTAGATACCTAGTATTTTATAAAAGCGGGTCATACCCTGGTTGGTCTCCTTTAGAGACCACAGTCACTGCAATACTTCAGCTAAATTAAACTATTATATAGCGCTGTGTCAAAATAATGACACTAAAAATATCATTCTATACATATATTTATAATATTTTCTTTCGTTTCCGCGATTATTACTCATTTAAATAAAACAATTTTAACGGATTATTGTAACTTTAACAGGAAAAAATATATCTTTTCTCAGTAAATCCGTGAACATGGAAAGCTGAATCGCTTCCGAAATGTCGGAAACTCAAATGAGACAATATACGCGATATACTCCTTTAAAACAGTTTTATTTAAATTCTACATATGTGTAGCTATTTAGAAATAGTTTTGCTTTCGTCTCCAGCACCTCGCGTACGCTAACGGCTGATTAACGGTGAATTTATATATTACTAATGTTGATATTATTTTAAATCGTTTTATCAATTTATTTATTTTGCGTTTGACATTGTACCGGTTATTTTAATTTTATTGTTTTAGCTGACGATCATGTTCCAAATACTTATAATTTCGACTAAGGCAAATTATACTGTTATTTTAACATGAAATAAATGAGTATGAGTATGAGTATTTCACCGGTCAAATAAATGTTCATCGTTGATAGAGGTGATCGGTTGTTAAAAGTAACAGACCATAGTGAAATTGGGCTATAAATGCAAATATTAATGACGAATATATACTGTGGTTACTAATGTACCCATGGAAAGTTTCTAAAATTGCAAAACTATCCACGTCGAAAAAGTTTTGTAATTTATAAAAAAAAATCTATGGAGAACTTCCTAAAATTAAAACTTTTATTTTATGTTGAAGTTTCCAGAAATATCTGAGAATATTCCCAGTTTTTAGGAAACTTTACGCAACTTGCACATCTGTGTGGTTTTGTCCTGCTCTGTAAATATGGTTACAGAGCTGCAATTCGATCTGATGCTGGTCGCTTTTAATTGCCGAAAACATTTTTTGACAGACGATAACGCTATCTCACGACCATTGTCAACGTTGTCAAACAATTTTTATAATACGGTATAATGGTGATGCGCGTGCAAAATAAAAAGAGTTTCCAGATAACGAGTGATAACATCGCATGACGAAGTCCTCTCTTTGTTCCCTAATACAATTTGACATGGAACCAATGAAATGTTAGTTTTTACAAGCCTCCATTTTGTAATTTTGTCTTTAGGACAATTAATGATATCACGGCACGATTTTTTAAACATTTGATCGCAATTACATAAGATTTTTCTTAGAATCCGGGCCCCAACACTTTAAGTTGGGCTTAAGTTATATATTGGTTACTGAAAGATTAAAGTTTATTAAGATGTTAAAACGTTTTCGATGATAACTTAACTCAATTAACAAACAGCGTTCAACTAATACATTGTATGAAATAAGGTGCTCCAGTGTTTATTGGTTGTGGATGTAGTTAATAATATAGAGTTTTGTAGGTATTAAGTGCATTTGTAATTCTAAAGCATGCAATGTTGCAAAGTTTCAACTAAGTAAGAAAGGAAAACGACGATTCAAGCAAGATTCACTGGAAGTCACACGTGTAGTTCCGCGAATGTGGAAATCTCCAGGTCGGAAAAGTCGCAAACTACCTCACTTACTACCGCCATCGCCATTTTGCTAAATTCTTTATTGCCACGAGATATCCTGCAGTTATCTTCCTCTAATTGAGTGAAGCAAAGAGCTCTGTCTGATGACATTTCATTAAAGAAAGCTATTAATTTTGTTCAATACGTTCGTTGAAATTTTCTAAAAGGACAGTGAAGTAGCTTGAAAGTAAAGATTAATAAATAGGTGTTATCAAAACCGTAAAGCAATATAACATAATACAATTACAATTTACAAACGACCGAAAAAAAATAGCATACGACACTTGAACCTGAAACAGTTTGAGAAAAACAAAACTTGCGTTATGAAAAAAACCAGTTGCACAAATGTTCATTAATGCGCACTAAATATATTTACTGCCTTTTTCTGATTCGATAAGACAAAATCGGATTATGAGGGCAATCACTCTGATTCAATATAACGAGTTTGTGTACCTAAGTTTACACACACACTTTCAAGTTTAGTCTGGAGCTGGAGTATCAAGAAGAGCGTGTACGGAGGGTCGCAGCATATACACACCTGTGAACTTTATAAGCATACTAGACGGTGCTAGGTGACGGTGAAACTTTGTTCGTACATGAGAAAAAAGTCATAACCCTCTGTTTGCTTTGGCGGGAAAAAATATCCTATTATTGGTATCAAAATCGGAAGTCCTGTTATTTTCGTACCAAAGATGATAGTTGGTGCCGTTATGATGTTATGAGACCACACAAAAACACATTCCTGCAAAAAATCTAAATGAGATATTTATGTTTCGACTCAGTGACCAAATATCTGTTTCTCTTTTTGTAACGTTTTCCATGTACAGATATAAAAAAAAATTAATTTTGTAATAATAGTATGGAAGATGTAGATATATAAATAATATATAATAGTTACAGAATCACCAACGGCGAAGTCCGAAACGCGCTTCGCACATATCCACTTCGTTGATCAGGGTGAAACATCCAAAACTCGCCCAATTACGTATGCGATAGAACATTACGCCTGCTATCTCACCGGCCGAACACCGGATTAAATTACCATATTAATATGTTATCTATCGTCGCCTGGTACGTGACACCGTAATCAGTTAACTAAATAATTGACAGTTGATATAGGAATTACCAGGAAATTACGATGTAGCGAATATTTGTATTATTTACCGTGCCTAACATTAATTTTACTGTATCCGTTAACACCATCCATTTGTGATAATTGAAGGTCAATAAATATTACTTACTTGTAATGCTATGGCTCGCTTTGTCTGTATCGTGTCGGTATATGCTAACATGGTGCGTCTGATGTTTGTAAATGTTATAGGCATTTTAAGTGCATTACGGGTATATGCACTGTAAGGGAATTAAGCTATCAGAGGCGCGGTGTCAGGATATTTACAAGGGAAGCCGAAGCGTATTCATTTACTTACATTCAAAGAAAAAGGTGGTTATACGCCTTCCTTGGGCAACCCGGTAAGAATCAGCTTATATGGACGCCATGCCACTGTTAGCTACACGATATTCATAAACAGTGTTTTAAGCATTCTCAAATTGATTACGAGTAAGAAGAATGATAACGTAATCAACTATTTAGATATTTATGTAGGATTTGGCAATATCGTCTATCGAGCTAGTTCTCGTTTCCACCCATCGAATTAAAAAAATGATTAGTTTAGAACAAAGAATGTCGTATATAAACACCAAACGCCACATTTTTCTGATAAAAACCGTATACTCGCAACATTTGTAATTTTGTACAAGAGAGTTATTCATTTCGAAGTGAGCAACAGATTAAAACGTACAGATTTGAACGCGCACACCTGCTGTTCGATAGCAGCGTGGCACCGGCGACGCCGTGTTTTTACCTGCGCACGCTGTGGAGGAAACGACACAATTTAACTTGGATTTACTTGTAATGTTATACAGAACGGAGGTGTAGCAGAATAGGTATATAGTAGTATTAGAATAAGTTGTTTTATAATATCAACACTTTAACACACTTATGCTTTTTTAATCTCAGAACACAGTGCCTCGAAACTTCACAGTAATCCCCTTGCCTAAAGTAAAAGCCCAGAAAAAAATGAATGCCTTTTACACGAATGATGTGTTAGCACTGTACAGCTAGACGGTTAGCAAACATTGCTCAAAACCAGTATAATATTGGTATAAAGTCCCCTTCTATTCACATAATACTTCCTCGCCAATTTCTTTAGTCGCCTTGAACGTCCTCTGTAGTAATTCCATTCATTGACCCTAATGTCTGCTTTCACGCGAGCCAATCATCATGAGGTCGTTGAACTTGTTTACCAAGTCATTGTAAGATCAATACACATCTATAAAATAATCTATAGAGATAAAATTGATGGATATTTTTATTACGTACTTTACTAGTGATGGCAATTCGCCTGGCGTCCGAAAAACAAGCATTATTGCTATCATTAAGGTTTATTATTTCACGGTTTGCACCGTAATAAAGTTAGTAAAGTTCGCGTATTTAGTACCCAACCCACACACATTTATACGAAACTCTTTTAAGACAGAAGCTGTCCAGTGTCCAGTAGACAGGAAACGATTTGCATGTGATAACCGGGTGGGTACATCGGGTTCGCGACTCCGGCAAATCCGTTTCAGCTCCCCTTTCCTCTGCAAAAGAAGCTTTATTGTGCAGCTCTGTAACACAGTAATGCATTATTAAATGTTCTTCGTATGTGCGTTCGTATCGAAGTGTAAGAATTCCCTGGTTGGCCAGCCGAGGCGATAATTTTTCGCAGCCGGATGCCGTGTTACTTTCAACTACAAGGAATGCGGCCAGTAGCCAGCTTCTAACGCGCCCCCGCCGCACCCGTCTGCTTCGTGTCTCGGACACGGTCTATCCTACCAATGCAGCTAACAGCTATCACAGAACAAAACCTGTTGTTGCGTGAGAACGATTATGAAAAAAATGTCGACTAAATTCGTGTACGTAAAAATCGTTACTTATTCATTGCAAATGGCTAGTTTCTTTTCAATCTGTTGAAATGTGAAACGGGTCGACAGCACTTCCCAAAAAAAATTACCAGAGATTTACTTCCAACTTAAATATCTTGCAAAAGTGTAATATATATTTTACCCTGTTTGGGATGCTATGGTCGAGGTAGAAACGTTTTTATTTGTATTCTCTTCGATTCGATACAAAAGACAAAATATTAAAACTTTGTCTGTATAGAAAGTAATGGGCCGTTTTTGCCCGTCTAGTTCACTTGAATACCTAAATAGTTGTGTGTGTGGTTATGAAATAGCTTCGCCTGTCTGGCTCGGGGGCGTCGCAGATTAGGCTGTGGTGACGCGATGCCACTCACAGCGCGGCGTGATAGATGAACTCGACGCCCGCTACCTCCTCGTGAAATAATATGCAGATTACGTACGAACGTGTCCGTCGCAGCTTAAGGTCAATTTGAGCGATTTTACGTCCATCATCCGAAAGTACCTGTTTGCGACAAGGACGCCACTTATCTCGTCGCCGGCTCGCGGTATTATAATACCCATCTACTCGCTTCGCAAACATAATAACGCGAGTGTTGACAATACAGAGTGTATTTATGTGGACGGGACGTCCCGTACATGGTCTTTGCTTTGTTCCTACACGGCATACATAACTAATATTACATTTCTCTAGACTCAAAGTTCGCACTCAATATTTAATATATCGGGTACGTGTTTTGCCCTTCGGGCGTCTTAGGAGATATCTATCAGGCCGTCGAAATGCCTTACCTTATAAGAGGGATTTGCATAATAGCAATCATCCCGGTTTGCGAATGGCGATGAGCGCTTGTCGAAATTCGCAATGCTAATAATACAATGGCCAGACGCACCTTGTGTTAGCCCCGCATCTGACGAATGCACGACGTAAATATTCAAACAATCGACCTTAGTACCCAGCCGTAAGTCTCTATATAGCGTGAAATCGGCGCTTTCAATATCGGAACGTAGAACTAGACACATAAATCAGTTGTTCTCCTTTGGCCAGTCGGTTGAACGATCGCAAGTTAAGTTCACTTTATTACGGGTGCTTTTAAATACTATATTCGCGTGTCGGAGCCGCGGGGGCTCCGCGTAGGCTACGATTTTGAATTCACGGACAACTTTCGACAGTCATTGAATGGGGAGTTCGATGACCCGGCTCCGAGGCGTTGTTCGGATTTGCATGTGTCAATGACACGGTCTGCAGGCGACCGCCGCGGCCTATACTTTTCCTTTCAGCCATCCGTGGCGCGCCGTGGAACAGTTTTCGGGTTGACCTCATGACACAGTCACGGCTACTCAACTGTCTGGTGGAATACAATTTACTATTCGGGCTCATGTCTTACACGATTAGAATTCCTTACTGTAGTGTTGTGATTCATTACTACTGCTTGTTTTTAACTTTTTAAAATTTATATTTCAATGGTAGGTATAGAGGTACATATTGCAATGGGAATATAATTATACTCAGACAATACGCTTGTAGCCATAACAATGCAATAATGATGTAGAACTGATAAAAAAACTAATCTTAACTAAGTGTAACATTGAAACAAAGCAAAAGTTAAACGTAGATTTTTTTATTTCCCCGTTATTGATACTCAACTAATGTAAGATTAACCTACGCCCACGTCGAGTACTTGTCTCCTTTTTCTCGCCATTCCAGAAGTTGATAAATTACGGACCGACCGCCTCAAATGATCGTTTTGAGAGGGAATTTATACCTAGCGAAGAGTTTAGCAAGAATCTTCCGGCCATCAAACACGTCGGGCCGGAACGTGCGAAATCCAATAAAGAACTTACGGCACCTGTGTCTTATTACATTCTTTTGGTGGTGCTCACGGGCGCGCCCCTAAAATTCGCCAACTTTCCATGGCGGGAGATTGCTTCTTGTCCAAGTTTTCATGGCAAATTCGTTCATTAGTATCAGTGGTGAAATCTAGTTGGCATCGAGATTTATACACCGTTTATAATCGACTATTAAGTTGTTCGGTAAAATGCACAACAAACTGAACTTAATCCAGTATCGTATTCCAAAAACAGATTACATATATTTGTCTGTGCTATTTTACCAAATCAGAAACGCCTGATAAATTCCACTCGAAGCATACGAGTATAATTTTTAAATTTTCGGTTTAAATATATTTATATTTAAGAAAGATTTATATATATATATATCTTTTTAATAGTATTTGTCTCTATTTGGTTGTACGGTTTACTATTTTAGTTTACACTGTGCAAGATTAGTGCAGTGTTAAAAGAAAGCTTGTCTGACTCATAAGCAAAGCTAAACCGCTCAACATACAAGCTCAAAATTAGCAGCATCTGCCTTCACAAACGCGGCACTAACAGTGGACTTTTGGGAATTTATCTTCCACCAAAGTCAAACGGCAGAATGTGCTACAAAGCTGGCATTAAATAAAATATCATATTACCTTTGCGGCTTACGCTTGCATCAATCGCGGTATATTTACGATGATATTGTTATACATTAATATTAAATGATGGGATACGATTTGTGCGAAACAATGGTGTCCCTCTGTGGGCGTCGCTGCTATTTTAATTGCAAATGCGATATTAGCATATGTGCTTTGTAAATTCTTGAAAGGTGCCAGTCCAAGGCGACGCCTCGTCCTTACAATCAATAGAAGGATGTCATCACGGTACGGCAACCTCGATTCAAAATACTCCGATTGGTGTAGTTTAAATACAAAGGATTTAACTTTTTATGTTTGATATTATTTGTGAAATAAAGTTCTACTAAGTATAAAAGGTAAGGGTGGAAAAAAACAATTATAAAATGCTGAACTATATGATGGTACCTACCTAGTTTTGGAACATTTTCGTCGTAACGCTTGCCATAGTTAATTAAGTTTCATTTTAAAGAGGAGGATCAAAGCAAGAACTTATAATTAAAAAAAAAGTATGAATTTTTTAGAGTAAAAACTCGCACGTTAGTTTATTTTATCGACATAGCTAGCTGAACTGTGTTCACTGCAGCGTGTTTCACCACTAATTAATAAATAGCACACTCTAAAAATACTTTTCGAATGGCAGAGTGGCGGAAATTATAATCATAAGTAACTGTATGAAACATAATTGGTTGCCATGCATTTTAGTGGGCATTACGTATTAAAACATGCGGAATATTCAAATGACAAAACATAAACTAGGAGAAGCTCAAGCCAGCGTTTTATTGCGATAATGGGTGTATATATATACTACACATACACATTATTATCCAAATTCGCAATTCAAATACCGTTTACCATGTCTTACAACACACCAGCTGTATAATGATTGTGAATGATTTACGTATTCAAAGTGGAAAGGTAAAAGTGCTGAAGCGTCGATCGCAAATTACTTAATAATTTCTATTCCATTTTTGAGGGGGTTTATTTATACTTTTCTAAACTACGTGGGCGACTTGATGGTGTACCAAAAAAAGGTCGTTTTGAGGGTTAGAGTACTGTATGTTATTATGTAACTTACTTAAGCCTTATTTTACTAACTACAAAAAGATTCGTTCAATAATAAACGACCGTTCATGTCCGATACTCTTTCGAAAGTTAAACTTGAAAAGAAGATTGAGATACCCCATAATAAAAAGCGAAGATTTTCTGCTCATCCCTGAAAATATTACAGTTTATAAACCCCTCATTTAGACCTTCGTTCCGTCTCTAATATCTGCATTTTCTTTCAGGTAAGCAAGACCGACTAATCTTCCTCAGAGGGCCATTATTCACGAAACTACAAGGCGGGTAAGTTAGTGCCCGCGTGCATTGTGGATCACATAAATTACCCTTTTGAGCGATGTTGAGTAAGCTAGAATTATCTATCCATTTCGCTTGGAACAGACACTTGACAGCAATGCAACAATGAAATCTCACACTAGATACGTCTTCGACTCGTATTGACTTTTCAAGTGTTTTTACATTGACTTTTTGTCTAATCAATGCATTAACATATATCTGGGCACTGGGCACACCCTCTTGGTATTTTTTTTTTCTACATTTATTTATTCCAAATATTTAAAAAATCTTAATGTCACAGTCGTTTATACTGGGCTCGTTCTATACTTCCTCGAACGTTTTAATGGCTTTAATATTGATATACATGTACTTAAAAAACGAATCGCTCTTTTTGACGACCTGTTAAAAAGCAATAAGTAATACTTTTGCCAGTACCGCCTTCGGCGCCACGACACGCTCAGAAATAACCACTCGCGACGGTATTCATGAGCATAGGAATGGAAAAGCATACACTTAGACATTATTCCATGAATTAAGCCATTCACGAAATTATAGTTTGCATTATGTAGAAAATACAGTTGTCAATATCATGTTAAGGCGTGTCTGAAATATATTTAACGATCTGCTTGACGTTAAATATAACATTAACTGACACGCACGTAAAATAGCGCTCTTGGATTTTTTTACGCGGTTCACTATTGGAAGCTTTTTAATTTAATAACTTGCCCTTGTGACGCATTTTCTTGTCCATTCCTGTCCTATTTTCAAGGAGGAAATATGTTAGCATTTACGACTTGTGGAAAATCGTGCAACATTTCCCTGTTGATTATTCAGCAAATGTTAGAACTTGTTGAAAGTTTCACATGTAATTGGACATTCCGAACGGCAAAACGTTAACTGTACTTTCACTGAATTAAGCAATTAAGTGCTAAATTGTCCATCGGGATTTTATCACGTCACCATTGCGGGCGCTTAAATACGAGTTGTATAGCCGCTAATGCAACACTAATGTGACGAGACAATGTTGTCACTTTAGTGCGCTTTAGTTTGTGAGATTTTATGAGGTTAAATAATTAGAACGGTAGAAAATATAATGAATAAATTAATTTGACGTGTGAATGCATATCATCAAGATTGACATTGAATAGTGTTGCGTGCCCCTCGTATAACAGAGGCGAAACCAATTTTTAGAGGTTTAGTGTTCGATAACAATGTCGAATGCTCTCTTGATTTGCTACCCTTCCTACAAAAAACAAAGAAATTTGCATTTTTCTTACCTTTTTTAACTTGAAAATTGTATATGTGCAGTTTTCGAGTTAAAAAGTTTCTTTTTACATTCTAGCCCACTTTGTTTTGTCTTTAAATTCAGCAAAATATCACTTCGATTTGTCAATCCATTGTGGCGTAAAAAGAATAAACCTACAAACACATGTTCGCTTTTAGTATTCAAAGCGTTGCCTATAATAAAGCTAAGTCTATTTACAAAGTCTGTCAAGAGTTATCTAGCAAGAATTCGTGAGCAAATCTTACGAAGGTCATAAAGCCCGTAGAAGGGTTTTCGGCAATATGTGAAGTGCGTAATCACGTGGCTTTTCCAATTACGTCCAGCACTTCGCATCTCGAGCATCGCATGTGTGCTCTCCCAACGTATCCACTGCATACAGTACAATACAGTAGGCATGGTAAGGTATCATATAATACAGTCTACTTATCTAAAGTGTACCGTACTGGTTAGGAAATCAACCCAGAACAGCGCATTTTTCATGTTTTCAAGTACTTATAAATATTTGTACATTTATTGAATCTCTTCTAGTTCGGTTACTGAATGAATATAGAAAACACATATCTACCAAACCATCATGTAAGCTCATATGTTTTAGAGCATAATGGAAAAGTATTCCGTATTAGTATACCTACGTACACGTGTGTATAGAAGAAAGACGGATAAATGTCTTTTATTTTCAATTTGTTCGATTCTTGAAAATTAAGGAAACTGGCGCCAAATGTTAGTTTCATAGTAGACAGATGTCCAAAAAGAGTTACATCGGTAACTGTTTTGTGATCAGCGGTTTGACAACTGTAACCCGCTGTAAATATAGGGTAGTGTATGTATGCTTTAATGCAAAATAGTCTCGAACGCGTTTATAGTAATTATGTATATGAAAACGTAATCGAGTTTCGTTGCATTGGCAACTTCCACTCTGTGTTCCGAAAGTTAGTCGCACTGTCGCTGTGTGTGTTGCGCTGTCTTTACGACTCGAGGCGTACATATATCGCACGCCGTAATTGAAGGCAGCCGCGCGTGTCCTGTTTGTTTCGTGTACTCATCAAACTGGCTGTTACATTACAACCGTAAATCTGTGCCGACCCACTGCTTTGATATGTCTGCCCATTAATTTCTTAGGAAATGCTATTAGAAGAATTTACTGTGGTGAGACTGATGACAGTTTGCTTACGGTATTGTACATAACGGTGGGTGTAAATCTCAAATATATATAAGCTCAATATTGGGTATAACCCGCTTAAGTATGTAATTGGATGTGTTTTTATTTTGAAACTTGTTATGCTATTCTAAGTAGTGTGTCAAAGTATTGTGCGACATAATTATTTTGCTTGTAGAGTTTTATATCGTTCAGCCCCGTACCGGACATATAGACAATTAACTAGATACTCCTTACAATTGTAATATATGTCGATGTATAAAGCTTAAGCTTTGATTGTAAATAGCTTACAAAACACCCTTTTATTTTATAAAATCGAAACTCAACCGACATATATCCCCCCGCTACGTGACAAATCCGACACTGGTGTCCATAGACGAAATCGGTTACATAAAGAGGGAAATGGTGGGTATAAATTTGACAGATGGCGACCCACGGATGCCATTCGTATTCATCAATTTCTCTGAAACACGAACTAGAAGGGTTGAAATAAAAAAAAAAACATCGGCTACATTTGCAGATCCGAATCAAATTTAGCAGCTGATCGATGGAAGAGTTGCTACGTAACTTTGTTGTGCGGCGTTTTTTATTTTTAGACCGCATCAAAATGCCAGACATATTTATCAGCGTTTAACAATGATGATGGAGTACGGTAAACCTTAAAATTAAATAAATTGTATACATATACGTAGATGATGAGCGTTACTGTGTAAATTTCAGTAAATTAATATTCATGTTTTTAGATACCACGAATTATATTTGGATTTGATTATTTAAGCACTAGCTTATGCCCGCGACTTCGTACGATAATTTATACGTTCGTAATTAACTTTCAACCCTCATTTAACCCGTTTCGGGGATGAACAAAAAATGGTGAAATTACCTTTCTAAGCTTTTAAAAAAGATCCGATTGACAAAGTTTCAGATGTTGTGCGTATAAAAAAAAGAAATATTATCTTTCAACCCTAATTTTACCCTCTTAAGGCATGAATTTAAAAAAGTAAAATTATTTTTCATAACTTCTATTGAAAATTCTATTTGTGAAGTGTTAGACCTTACTACTTAAAAAAAATGTTCCTATACTAAATGTCAACTCTAAAATAACCCACCGTAGGAGCGAATTTAAATAATTAATAGCCTATGTGTTATTCTAATGTCTAAACAACATTACTGGAAAGTTACAGGTATTTTACTCAAAAACTACGAGATTTATCTTGATGAAATTTGGAGTATAGGTGTCTTGTATAAGCCGCTACTTAGTTTGATAGTTAAATAACATAAAAATATATTTCTAGGAGAGGCACTACATACATATAACCGGAACTGAAAAATAATAATTTAGGAAATATCAATGTGTAGCACATATTTCGACAGTTCTTTTAAAAAGACTATAAGGAATCTAAAAAACATGATTTAGTGAATATTTTCGGAAATAATCGCTCCAAATGTAGCATAAATTTTGTCCCTTCTATTTTCTAAACGATATGTCCAAATTATGAAAAAAAATACAGAAATAAAGCTTTATATAACTTTCAACGAAAATTGTTTGCAACATGATCAGATAAACCGTTTTTGAGTTATTCCCAAAAAACTGCGCTTCTCAGCAAGAAGACGTAAGTACCGTGGAGATACGCTTTCTTGCTAGTGCACTTTTTCGTATCATATTTTTTTCATAACGGTGTATTTTTTTGTACCAACGGCTGCGGAACCTTACACATGCTCGACATGCTCTTGGCTGGTTTTATTCTCACCCTATTGTTTACGAAAAAACCTCAGTGTCGAATTGGCGAATTACCACGAAGTAAAACAAATACGCCTAGCGAAGCAAGTACCAGTACTGTTAGCACCAAAAATTGTGTACCTATTAGGTTCAGAATATTTGACGCTGTCTACTTGAGATATATGTACGCTACGCTGACGTGCACGAAATGTGGTTATGCCAAATAGATTCAATACTTTCGAGTCGCTGTTATTACAGAATTTACTAGACTACTTACAAGCTGACTTCGGTTTTATTCCTATGTCAATGTTCTGTGAACGAGCGCTTCCTTTGCCTTTCATCATATCACACAACATCTACTTTCAACAAGTTTACAATACTTTTCATGCTAATTCCTCATACATTTAGATCGTATGCATTTAGCGGTGGTACTGTGGTGCTGTTAATATATTTATACCTACACAAATTAGTAATTAATAACTATTTTCCTTGGATGAGACATTGGTTTCTTTCACCTTATTTTACTTTCGACCTCTTTATTTTCGCGGCAGGTACCTATTTTTACAAAAATGCTCTCAAAAACGTGTATCAGTTTGTAAAAATGTTGTGTCGTTGGCATTGATCTCATGACTCTGTCCCCTTTTCAGCCGCCACGAGCCCAAACTGAAAGGGGGCCGAGACGGATCCGGATATATTAATTGCTCTAGATGATGGTACGAGCATCCGCGCGGAAATTAGAGTCAACCGACTATGCTCATAATACCTACTCTCCCCGGATGTGTCGCCATTTTTGCACATAGCTTGGTAATTTACAGGATTTAACGCCATCGTGCGTGTAAAACGACGAGCTGTGTCTGTATAAAACGTTTCTCTAATCCGATCGAAAAACAGCGAGATTTAGAGGTATTGCAACATTTTATAGCGCCTTTTGTGGACACTCATAAAATTTATAGGCATTAACGTCTCCGAGCGAGCAATAAACAGGCAGTCCGCTGAGTAAGCCGGGGAGCCGCGGGACGTTTAATATGTATTCCTCTCGGCGCTCAAGTTGGCCGCGGACGCGACGCATCACTCCGCAATTAAGGGCCAGACAAAACGTCCCCGCCCGGGAGCGGGCGCTTCATCAAATATTAAAACCAGCCTGCACCAGAACATGAACAAATCCTACGGCGCATTTAATATTTTACCTAAAACGGTCTGCGGCTTTCGCCGGCGGAGTTTTCTCGCGGATTTGCGCGGCGATTTCAGTTTTGTTTAGTGCCGTGCCGTGAGGCGTCCGTCGAAGAACTTGCGACGCTAAGCCGAGGATAAGCGCCCGTCGACGGACAGCCGTGCCCACTAAAAGATATTGCGCCATTAGACTGACGTCAATGGACTCATCCGTTTAGTGGCCTTAAGTAGGTAATACATAGCGAGTATTAACTATTGACGGTTTCATTTCGCGTGTATCGATTGGCCTCGTGATAGTAAAACGAAGCCTACATTAGCGCCTGCAATTACAGCATGTTAATGTATGAGATAGCGGAAGTGATGCAACTGAGGAAGTTTTTTACCGAGCAAACAGTAACGGTCGGTTCTATAGGAGCCAGTCAAATGTGACGATATTGATTTTGTTTTATTTCTATTCTATTTGAAATTGATGGGCGCAATTGTATACCGTTCAATATTTGTGACGGCCGGGCCGCCGAGCGGACAATGCAGTATAAAACGTCGGCTGATGTCTACGTCGAAAATAAATCAGTGCGTCTTGCTCGCTTCCTGTACTAAATTTCGCATCTTACGATTGTAGGCAGAACGTCTCGCTAATCGGATACAGTATTAACTTCCTAAGTCGTCAGATAATGAATATTCAGAGGAGCGACACCAGTTGTCTTGAATTTGCAAGAAATAATCCCGGACGTCTGACAGCCATAAATCTTTCAGCGAGAGATAAAGCTAAATAGAATTTATTTTCCCCTAAACCCTATTTTTAAAAGCCCTAGCTTGTTCTTGATGAATAATATACGAGGACGCACTTAATCATTGTTAGTAATGAACTTTACAGACGAACGATGAGTTTAACACTGCCTGACAATGTAATATAAATATAACATGTATAAATTCACTTGTAAGTTTGTATATACTTCAGGACAATTGGAATACGAGAAGGTACATTTGATAAAGAACTATCCACATGTACCTATTGTTATCATTAATGTTAAACGGTTGTACCACCTCGTATCTTGAGTGCAACTTCTTGTAATTAGTAATGTGTATGAAATTACTCGTTAACTCATTATAGTTAACATTTTTCAAAGACCGTATTTTAGATCTATTATTAAAATAGTCACGTTCAGCTAGGCTACAGCAGTAGTAATGTAAATTAGTAGGTATTCAATACCCAAATCACGTTATTAGAAACGGTAAATAACAGTTTCTCTAACTCACCGCCTGATCAGAATGGAGTACAGTCAACACAAAGTGTCCAGTGATAAAATATATATATATCTTTAAAAATACCTGAATAACCGTATTGTATAGGTCTAAGGCGTTCAGTGTTTAGAGCTTATTGACAAATATATTTCTCGTAAATAATTCTTAACGCCACAATTACAATGAGCAGCTGCTTCACGGATTAGAACGTAGACTCTGCATGGTTGCTCAGAGACTAACCTTGTATAATTCTCGATGACCCATGAGAATCTACATAATTCACACAAGTCATCAAAATGAGCATAAGCTTTCATAATTACATTATTCCGAGCTTATTGTATTATATTTTACACGAGCAGCCTGTGGATCAATTACACTCAAAAATCATACAGCGCTCTTCGCGTCCAGTTCAACAACGCGTTCAGGTCACTGCTGCGGCTGCCCCCCTTCTGCAGCGCCTCGGGCATGTTTGCTGAAGCGCGCGTGGATTGCTTTTTCGCCACCATGCGCAAGAGATGCGCGTCGATGGCGCGGCGGGCGCGGGACAGTCGCAACTGCGTCCTGAAGGTCATGGCAGACAGGCTGGATGGCCCATTTATCAAACACTGGATGTCGCTGCACGCACCAGTGCCTCCATTTGTGCGTGAATTGTAAATTTATGTGTACTAACATTAGTTGTAACAAATAATATTGTAATTTACTAACAAAATGGATGACATTATCTGAATAAACGAATTATTATTATTCACTTATTATTATTATTATAAGTACTCACAGCATTTTCTTAAAAGAAAATCAGTGTTCACAAAGTCAGTAGGTACCTAGTTAGAGAACGCGCTATAAGCAACAGAAATAAAATCAGCTGTAATACATGTCTGACTGCACCGACAGCCCCTTGGTTCCCATGTTAGCCAGTGATCGTTACAAGCGTTATGACAGACTTCATTATAAATAAAATCTGCTCTATTACATATCTGACTGTACCGACAGTCCTTTGCTTTAGATGTAAATGAGTGTAATACTTGTCTGTATCTGACAGTACATGTATGTCATTGCAAGCATTATGGCCAGCTTCATTATAAATAAAATCTGCTCTAATACATGTCAGACTGTACCGACAGTCCCTTGCTTCGCTTGTAAGTAAGCAAGTGGCCATTACAAGCATTATGACATGCTTCCTTATAAACAAAATCTGCTCTAATACATGTCTGATTGTACCGACAGTCCCTTGCTTCACATGTAGGTAAGCGAGTGGTTATTACAAGCATTATGACCGGCTTCATTATAAATAAAATTTGCTCTATTACATGTCTGACTGTACCGATAGTCCCTTGTTTCGCATGTTAGCGAGTGGCCATTACAAGCATTATGACCGGCTTCATTATAAATAAAATTTGCTCTATTACATGTCTGACTGTACTGATAGTCCCTTGCTTCGCATGTAAGCGAGTGGCCATTAAAGCATTATGACCAGCTTCATTATAAATAAAATTTGCTCTATTACATGTCTGACTGTACTGATAGTCCCTTGCTTCGCATGTAAGCGAGTGGCCATTACAAGCATTATGACAGGCTTCATTATAAATAAAAGAGCCTCCCGCTGGGTAAGAAACTTATTTATATATCCCGAGTTAAGGCGAATAAAGCGAGCGCATCATACTAAACGAGATTTGTGAGATTCATATTGTTAAATATTAATTTTCATTCGGTTTTCACTCTCCAATGCTTTCCAGTTTTTGATTATAATTTATTTTGCAGTTGCTGTTTTTTTAATAAGGATGATATTATATAAAAGGATTTTCTTTACGTAAATTGTTTACAAATACATTCAATTACAATTGAATTATTAGAAAATATACATGTCATATCGACAAAAAACTGGCAATATAAAGATATTTTAACAAATCGCAATGTATTTCCATAAGCTAACAAGCTACAATATAAAAAAGCAACAATTCAAGAAAAACTGAAAAATAATTGATTACGTCTATAATTAAACCTCAATTGAAACTACGTTATCATTATCTAGATTAACTAGAAAGGCGACCTCAAAGAAAGCCATGTTATTAAACATGTCACGCATGTTTCATATCACGCATACGTTGCGAAATTATACTTTAGCGTAACACTAACCTAATGCTGTAAAAGGCTGGGGGAGATTGTTGTTTTCCTTTGACACCGGCGGTGTTTGGAATTCCAGTGTCAATTAAATGGCTGTTTGTAAACAGGCCTGACACCGGCGATCGTTTCCACGAAACCGCCTTTCCTCTACCCCTTCACAGTAGAATTCATAATCAGTACATCGATTTCCTATTCGCTATTCCCTTCACCTCAAACCCTAATCTACAAAACCCCTAAAAGTGAGAATGTGTGGAGTCAGGAACAATATTGAAACCGCGCAGTGCACGTATACAGTTTAATCTCTTAATACAAGATGCCCTCGGGTGTAAAACTCCAACTATCGATTGCATACATTACAGTATAACCCATATAACAGAATGATAAATACATGGAACACGTTAGGCGACTTGTGCGTACGTATACATAGTTCTTCCTAGCAAAAGGTAGACGGCGCCATGGCTACTACTATGCATTTGGCATTAAGTAATATGAAATTCCACACAAGGTTTGAACATAGCAAGTTCAATAATTTCAGACGCTTATAAATTATAGTCAAAGCTCAAGTTCCTACTGATTTTATTACCCCTACTGTGCCTGCACTGCGAGCCAATTTCTTTGAAACGTAACGACTCCTTTGAACGAACGGGCATGGTGGCCATTTTAAAACCCTCGCGATTCAATCGAACTCTGAAAAGGCTTATGATTCTAAGCTAATTTGTACACTTCCAGCAAGAAGAATAGGCAAAAACGTTTTGAGTTATTAGTAAAGTTGTGCTTGCTTGCTTGTTCCTAAACAAAATGCTAGCGATTTGTTGTATAATTACTACACGGAAACTTAGTTATTTGGGATTTACGTGGCATAGTAACCCATATAACGCCCCTCACGCAATTTTTCACCCCAAACCGCTGAGTCCGCCGGGGGTAATGAAAGAAATCATTAACTATTACACTGTAACAAGGGGCAGATATGCCCTCTCATTTGAAATTTCTGAAATCACGCTTTATTTTGGTATAGGTACCTACAAGGAAAACGTAGAAAATAGGTAAATAATATACGAGTAATACATATTTTTGCATATAAAAATGCGCTGAAACTACAACAATACGTCTTACTTAATACTCGACAGTTAATCTGATTAAAACCAAATATTCACTAATCGTGTTAGCATTACCGCGTGGACTGAAAACAAAAACGAAATTAAATTTGCGTGAATCTAACTCGGTGCTCTGGCTCTCCCCGGTCACCGAATAAATCTATTATGGTTTTGATAAGGTTAATTTTGATTGAGTTATTTGATTCGGTATACAATTAATATATAAGATAGGTCATAGCGGTCATAGTCATGATATTATTACAATGCTCGAATTACCCCGCACGCAGATAATAGTTTTTTTTTTGTTTTTTTGAGTGTGTTTTCAGTGTTAATGTGTTGGGACTCCCAATCAATCCAATCCAATAATGTCTAGGTATTGTTGAAGTGTTAGACATAATAATGTTATGATTGTATTTTAAGAGCTGTAATATTCTCCCGTCACTTTTTGTTTTTCGGGCCTTAGGCTTAATTTAGTACTTAAATAGTAACCTGTAAAATATAATAATCTTTACGGTATAGCTATTGCCTTGTTTTTATACAAGGTGCCCACGACGAGCCCGAAAGATTGAAACAACGCATTCTTAAGATCATTAGTAGCAAACAATTTTATATTAACTTCCGTCAAATCTGCCTTCATTATCAATTTTCATGTAAACTATTAATTGTGATTACTAATGTGCATTAAGCTTTTTTGATCGCGACATTACCACGTATGTTGCCAAATTTCGGTCTCTATTGACAGACATCAAAGTGAAAGCTACCACTCACTAAAGAAATCCTTTTTTGGGGAAAAAGTTGTCAGAATTTTATTAAGAGGGATATTTTTCATAGAGAAGCGATAGTTATTAATTTTTTAAGTATACATACATGTACAAAAATCGACAAAACTAGATTTTCTTAATCTTTTATTTTTTTGCTGGATTTGACTCGGGTCATATAACTTTTTTTCTCCAAATGGCCTCAGAAATGCTTGGTTAAAAAATTTCAGATTGCTTGCGTATTTTATTTTACCCTAACCTTGTATTTTAATAATTGCATGCCAAAATAATTGGCGAGACCTTTAAGCATTCACCACTTAACATAACACACATTGTAATTTTAAAACCATGTCTCACTCAAATAAATTTTCATCATTCATTCATTTCCCCAGCCGATTACGGTCGTGGAACATATTTTTTTACGCGTTGTGTTGACGCGCTGTAAAATTTGTGGCGGTAAACAAGCTTAATTTAGTAATTAATTGACGTAAACGTCCCAATGCTTAACACCGTAATTCCAATAATGGACATCCTATTTGTCAACTATGGCAATGAATTAAGGTGGAAGGTGCCAAGTGTTGGGACGAGTCGAGCACCAGGACCTTACTCATCGGTAGATTTAGTGAAGCTGCATCCATAATTGTGCCTTTTTGTAAAATCTGAAATGAAATAGTGAGATACATAAAATAACGTCTGGATGCCGGAGTAAGCTCAAAACAAAAGCGTGGTGTAGCCCAAATCTAGCGATGTTTCGTCCCAATTTACCCTTAATTTGTAGCGTGACTCACTCACCGAAAACTGTGTTATTGTGTGTGGACAAAGGGTACCATCACACGATTAACCATTGCTTACGTTTCGCACGGATTACACAGATGCTTAATTTTGCGAATGGAGCGTTATTTTTACTGCAATATTTTATAAAATTTAACGTGGCAGTAGTGTACATAATCCTTATCTATAATTATACGTTTCACTACTGATGGTTAATAATATCAAATCCATATATTTTTATAACCTACGCGCATCAACTGGACAGAGTTACTCTGTTTCTGATTGTGATTTGTAACACAGTCGAATACAAAATAATACAAAAATAAGTAAATGTACGTATTTTACAGCTGTTTTGTATAAAATTTTGTTAGTCTTGTCTAGCCTAAAGTCACGCGGCTGATCACTTAGAATTAAAACCATGGAATTTTATGTGAATCAATTCGGTATTTAAAATGGTATTTTTAGGTTATTTAATAATAATAAAGCACATAGTTTTAGCATTTACAATGTAAATTGTAAATAATTTCATTTGAATTGATAATAATCCCCTTTTGCCATATCTCATTTACCATTTAATGTTTAAATATTACCAGTATGGCATGTGAAGTCCAAAATTCCAAATATTCCGTGATGTGCCTAAACAGCGTTATTGTGCCTTGTACAATGGGTGCCGTCCCGCGATTAGCCTCCGCTTCCGGCCCCGCTGCACTGCCGCCTGACGAAACGTCACAACCCCATAGAAATATACAGGCACCTGCGACCTTTAGTACATCGAGACGGTGCACTGATTACACAGATGCTTAAGTAATTCTGTCTGTCCCGTGTTAATTGAGGAAAATGGGTTAATTATCCGCTTTCCTTTTACTCGTCTTGATTTTACAAGGTTTTTAAATTAATTTTGGAGTGGTTGGTTTCAAGTTTGCAACAAACAACTTGTACCTACTTAATGATTTATTGTTTTATTTGGCAATTAACTGTAACGTAAGTTCAACGAAAAGCGAAGTTGAGAAACAAGTAAGCAATATTCGGGTTACGTAAAAAAAAAATACTCTTAAGTATTTCAGCTTGTAGTCAAATAGTCCACTTTCCTACAAATCCTCCACTTTCCTATAAATATTACTTCTGTGTTATTCATTTGTTTACACACAAATCTTAAACGAAATTAAATATTGAGAATATACTCGCCAAACTTTCACGTTTCATGACGAGACATATTCAACCTAGATAGAAATAGTTATAAACACCTACACTGCACTCACTGCGAAAGTTTCTCAGAATAAACTACAAAAATACCCGGAATAGCACTAAACGAGATAATTGTTTTCTCTTTGGCATCGTAAATAAATCAATCTGCAAAGGGAATACTAAAATATATTTGAACACACGTTGCAGAGTGCAACTACGTTTTGGATCGAGTATTTATTTATAGGGCGAGGGCGGCGCGGGCGACGACCGGCGCAAGGCCGTCCGACTAAACCAAATGCAAACGCAAAAAGTCGTAAGCGGTACAATCCATTACCAACTCCAATTTCACCCAATATGTTACCTAAGCGACTCGGAAAAAACGGTACTACCGATATGCGTCTGAGAATGTCTGTTAGGGCGTTTTACTAATAAACGCGCCGGCCCTAAAATGTTTCAGCGAATTTATTTACGTCTGCGTGAGGTCCTGCGCCTTTGTGATGTTCACAGAATGCAGACACGTGATTAACATTGTCTGGCTTAATATTGCACAAAGGAATGCCTGCTTCAGGGCATGGAGACCGTTAGATACTTGGATAGTTTTGCGTTACTACGAGGTAATGTAATGTTATCTAGACTTAATCCTTAGATGTAGACATCCATAGCCACATCTTTACTCTTTCTTCTTTTCTAGTTATTCGAAGTCAATAAGATCAACTTAAGCCATGGCTTTCTTCTTTTTACTCCAGTAAGTATTATTTTCATAGGTAGGGTAACTGGCACTGGTCAGATAAACTGGCATTTTAATAACCCTGGTATAAAAAATAGCGTTAGGTTAGCTATTGAAAAGAGAAACTCCAAAGTGAGTAGGTACCTAGTTTTCTTTTCCAAGGCAAAATAAACCGTAATTCTCGTAGCTTACCCGACTTTACATAGAAAACGAGATAATCACACACCTTTACGCTAATTTTCTTAGGCAACAAATATTCATTATTTTTATGACCTACCTATTTGTATATTCTATATACAAACAAGTAGGTCATATATTATGGTTCTGTCACCAACACAAGAAGAACTCGATTACTTCAGGCAATCTCCAGTAACAAGACTCCATTAATTTTCCACTGCCAATCTCAATGCGCCTCCTCTCATAAATTCAGTCTGAAGATACGCTAAATAAATATTATCTCCCCTTTCCTAAACTCGGAGGAGCATACATCTGTTCCTCCTTTTAAATATATTAGTGTACTTGCATCTCTGCACACTCGTATCGTATACATGTATGTTACTTCGGAAATATTGTCACAACAAACTGCAAACGATTGAAGGGTGCAAACTTCTATTTTTTTTATTTGTTTTGTTCACGGTTTCAATACAAAGCGACGTCGCGTTGATTGGCGAAGCGTCCTTTCACAGTCGGAATTTCATATCTTTGTTAGAAATATTCAATTTGGGACTGGCTATTTTATGTTTAAATAGCTATATAGGTGTAGTAATAACACAGACAAAATGGCATTCTTTATTGTTGTATTGACGATTATCGAACTGTGGTAAATTAAATGAAACCCCATGCGATTTTAACTTGATTTTCCATGCCAGCAGCCGCCGTCAGCTGCGGCCGAAGCCTCCATGATCCGCCCGATGGAACGAGTAAAACAATTATCAAGAGCCGAGTGGGTCTTGCGTTTCTCGCTCTCTGCTTATTTGTAGTTGCATTTCCTCCGTTTATGTACTCCCCTGGTTCGCTGGCTCAGTAAACGAACTCCAAAATTCTGAATCAGACTTGATTGAATCGCAGTCGTGCCCGCGGGAATGGAGTTATTTTCCGACCCATTTCATGCGAGGTCTCGACGATCGACAAGTCACAACCGCACACTAGCTCGCTTCACGTGTTTGTACCCTCTCGAGAAATTCTTTCCAGTTCGTTTATTTGTTTGTACACTGTTGTTTTGCCACGTAACATAACGCGTACGAGTATTACATGGGGATTGTTTATGAATTGTGAAAATATCGTAGTTTTCGATGCGCGATAATATTGGAGGGTGATTTTAAGCTTTAGGTACGTATTGTTAAATGTTAATCAGCGGAAAGTCTTCTAATCGTCTGGCGATAAAAGGCTCATTTATGTAGCGTCCTGTTGTTTCGTTGCTGGTTGCTCGGACAATGGGCAGCGTACGCACATTGCCCCACGTCATCAATCACGGCCCTTCGCCCCCCACGCCCCCACGCCCATCGCCCCCTGACTGATCTACCCTTACATTACAGGTGAACGTAGAAATCTACACGCATTAAATATAACCCTATCAAATACCCCACGCAAATCGTACCCCAAAGTCTGATAAGTTCTGTTCGTTTCGCGGTAAATACCTCGGAATGATTCCTTATAGACATAGATTTGTAATCTCTTCCAGTCGCTCACACAACGCCTACTCGATATTATTCGCCGCGAGTAATGACAGGAATTTATTTGATCACTCGGCGCCCTAAGCTATGATGTTTATAGGAAAACGAGATCATTAATGGTTTGCATTTTTTCCTTTTCACATTGTTTCCACTCAGATCGGCCTACATTATAATATTTAATTGCATTTCAGTTTTCTAAACTATCTAAAACCATTTTAAATCTCAATTTAAAAATAACGGTATTTTAGATCTGTTTGCTTGCGTAGATTTAATTTATTATTGTGTACAATTGTTTCTCTAATTACTATAGGCATGAGTAAAATAGTCAACTAGCAACGGGTTTGAGATAGGTTTACTTCACGCATTGTCCCCTCCAAAGCATATATAGAGGCATATACCATATCTAACCCGTAATTTTTCGCAAGAAATGAATTTCTAGCATTCCAAATACAGTCAAAACTGTTTCTAACGACATCGAACCATTCGATTAAAGTTTTTATAACCAAGCACTACTCTCAAAATTTCATCGTAATAACCGTATGTCATTATAACCGGGTTTGACTACATAAAAATAACGCAATAGTTGGAGGTACTCCGCATTACACAGGAGAAGTTTTTTTCCCCAACCAAATGCCTGTGAGATATACAAAATACAGGAAAAACCATACACACATGCTTATGAAATATTCAGTTGTAAGCCCCTACTTCCTTCCCATTTGTGCGGCGACGCATCTAATCTCAGTAATCTCGTACATTCAACCAATTTGAATTTTTGCCTGTAGAACCCGGTCACAGTATCATAGCAATGAAACCACAAGAGTCGCATGTAAAAGTAAAACTTAGGCTTACTGCGATAGAGTTCCATGGTGGCCTACAAATCAAATTGGTGAGTGTTAGTCAGGTGTCCACAACGTCGCGTGACTGGAGCAACCATTACAAGACGGTAAATAAAGCTAAATTGATATTTATTCCGATAACGGCAGGTTAATTTCAGGTGAAGTAGAAATAGTTAGTTAGTATTTAGAAATAGTTATGTTTTTAAATTTCTATTGTAATTGCCATGAAACGTGGCTCTTAGAAAACTATTAAGAGATAACAGCTTAGATCTTGATTTTTTTTTAAATTATGAATCATCATATTAGATTTTCCGTCTTCCACACTGTAACAGAGTCCACGTAATGTTTTATGGGGGGGCATATGATATAGGCTAATGAGAGCACCATATTTTTTTCCTCTAACGTGTGCAGCTTTTCTATGAGAGTCTTTGTAAGCCAAACAGTGATTAGATAATTGGTTGGTTAGCCTAAATATCTAATGGAAATAATTATAAAATGTAAAGTGTTTTATTATTTTAAAATTAAAATCACACACGCATTTGCCCGTGGTTTAACCGCGTCACCGAGAACCCAATAGCCTGTTTGAATGTTTGATTCCCAATACAAACTCTCTCCCTTTTTGCCTCCGTAAAGAATGATTACCACGACAAAAACTGTCTTATATTCTTCCCAGGATCTCTAACTATTTCCATACTAAATTTCATCTAAATCGTGTCAGCAGTTACTTTTGCATGATTGATCAAATTCACCTACACATACAGTATTATAGGTTTATTAAGAAACCGGCCAAGGTCGAGTCAGACTCGCACACCGAGGGTTCCGTATAAAATATATGCTACAAACGGCCGTATCTATGAAAATCCAGTGTTAGCAGAGCCCTACTCCTAAGTGAAATGTACGCGGTGTTCGATAATTTTAAATTGGTTACTGACATAGACATACAGACATAAAATTATACTGTTTTTAGTATTTGTTGTTAAAGCAGCAACAGAAATACATCATCTGTGAAAATTTCGACTGTCTAGCTATCATGGTTAATGAAGATATATAAAAGATACAGCCTGGTGACAGACAGACAAACAGATAGACGGACGGACGAACAAGCGAACTCTTAGTAATGGGGTCGGGACCCTTTGGGTACAGAACCCTAAGAATTGTCCTAATGTAAAAGCTATTTCCTAAAGCCAGATACGGCGTTTACTAAGCTAAAAATATTAACTTTGAAGTTTACTCCGGACTGTCTCGTAGCGTTCGTAGCAAGTGCTTCTTATCTCGTAGCCGCTGGAGCAATCGTAGCATCCGCGTGCGAAATTGGAGCGAGTCGTGTACTGTCATGTTTTACCCCAAAGACGGGTCATGTTTCCGGGTGTATGTTTTTAAGTATATATGTGGTTATGTATGCATGTCTATTTCTTTGGCACGTTTTGCGGCCTGATGGATTTTAACTGAAGTGTCGTTAGATTTGTCCTAGTTGTAAGAGTGACATGTCGGCTATAATGGCAGACGGATTTTTTCAGACCGCTGATGATATACACTTAATTTCTAATGTTATGCATAAAACTATTACATTAGATCGGTAATAGGGACGTACTCATTCTTTACGGCCGTAAAAAAATTGGTTCCGCGAGTTATGAACACTGCCAGGACCCCGCCTCGCGGGCGTTCTGCTCGTAGACGCGTAGCCGATACCATGCGTTCCCCTGTATGTAGAGGAAAGTGCGTAGCGCTACGAAAAACTTGGTAGCCAGAGTATTAATACTTCCCTGCGACTTTGGAATCGTGATAACTTTATCGTTAAAAAGTTTTTGGCACTATCCGGGAAGTTATTATACTATTCAGTTCGTATCCTAAAAGGAAGTAATACTGCATACTCAAAACCTAAAATTTCACCTAAATATTCTTTATGATTATATATAAATCTATAATTTTGTACATAAATTAGACAATTTTCTAAGAGCCACCTCAGCCTTCTTTTGTAATTTTCCCACGCTTCGGGAAAATTACATTAGAAATTTCAAAACATTTTTTTTCTATTGTACTTGTATCGTAAATTTGGGTGATTATTGATATTACTGTACATATTAAAAGCGGTAAAATTTCAGCCAAGCCAAGCCAATTTTTTATAGACATTTTTTTTTACAGATTTATTTCTAGTAAATTGGGTTAAATTGTGGATATGGTTAGCCAACTTCGTGAATTTAGCGCCACAAGTTTTCTTTAAAACTGTTTAAGATAAAACATGTGAGTTTAGAGGATAATTCTGAACTACATAAGTAAAATAAATAGGTACATTTAAATGGACGTTCAGGACAATATAGATCAACATTTATATTGACCGAGGAGATTAGAATGCCGTCATGGTATAACCCCACTGACGGCCGCATTAACCGAATTGGTATCGCGGCCGACGAGGGCTTACCCGCGCAGCTATGGTTTATGTCCATCTGAGCCCTCGGGCTATGGCGTGAGCTAATGATATCTGACGACATTGTTAATGGACATTCAAATAAGCATGATCCCCGGGGTACGAGAATTAAAATTCTAATTAGTCCATCAGATAATTAAAATATTGGACACGAATTTATTGCTTTTCAAATGAATAAAAAACTCTGATAAATTGCATAAAAACTTTAGGAATGGGGGCTCGTGACGTCATAAGTAAGTATAAAGTGTTCCCTACCTATCGTAGTAAAGATTGAATAGACTTTCAGTTTAGAACAAGTGTCAGTATTACTAGTTTAAATATCAGGAAACATAAGTTTAACGGTTACTTTTTAATTCCTTTCACTGCCTAAGCTTCGAGCTGCCAACTTGATTTTTGGTGTTCTAAAAATTCATAGAAACCGAATTAACTCAGTCACTCATTGAATGTTTTCGTAAATCAAAGGAGTTTGTCTATTCCCGTTTGGCCGAAGAGATTTTGTTGGACTTCCATTGAGCTTAATTTTGCAAATTTGGGCCTTAAGAAAACCAAGCGTTGCTTCGGCCGGACGTGGGCGTTATGAGATTTTCGGCTAACAGGGAGGAACACTGAAATTATCTCAAGAAGCCTGACTTAATGGTATTATTTCATTGAATAGGGTCACATTTTTATAATCCATTAAAATTATGGCTTCACTAGTATTTATCTGCGGTTTAACCCATGTTACCGAGAATTAAGTATGCTATATTTTAAGTGCGAGAGGAGCAGGGTCGGGGTCCACTCGAGTCTCATGACTAAGGTCCACGAAATGGACCGAAACATATCGAGCGGTACTTGGCTTTTACGACGTGAGTACGCGCTAATGTAATCTAAATATATCTCAGTCTAATTAAAATCCAATATGTTAAATCCATAATCTGATCTATTTATCAAGTTTCATTTATAGTCAGTTCGACGGTTTACCTTGTAAAAACTTTCACATCTTTTTGTAAAAATAAATGTCTGTACATTGAAGATCTTTTCAAAATAATAAGTGATATTGGACTATTTGAAGGTCACTGAATCGAAAAATATTTTTTGTATGTTTGCATGTGTCGTTGTGGCTTCATCACGCCAAAACGGCTAAATGAAGTTAAACTATTTTTGTTACACTGGTAGCTGGGTGGGTATTCTAGTGTTTACCCAGCTACACTGCAGAAAAAAAGAGGGTTATGATTTCATTCTCCTCCGCTAACGAAGTCGTGGGCATCTTCTATATAGTTTATAATAAGTAGGATTACAAACATATGGCCGGTAATTATCCTAAAACCTTTATCAATGTTAAGTTGGGATAGAAAGCCATTTGTCATTGCTTACCTTAAAATAATTTTACCATAAAGAGTGGCAGAAGTAAGAGACCCTCGTCATAGCCATCGCTATCGAACTTAAACGGCAAAATACACAAATAACCTTTAACGACCTTACTTTTACAACGAAAATCGTAGAAACGGTATTCAATTTATCCGTGCAGATGTTTATGAGTTTATAGAAACTTCTTATAATTGCGCTCTCTGTTAAATTTCAAACTCGGAAGCGAGACGATGAAGTTTGTTTAACTTTTCTTACGTGTTAAAAACGGCGGGTATTTTTAATAAAAAATAAATTTTAAGTTGTATATTGCGCCATGATGGAGCTTGCTCGAATATTTCGTGTCGCAAAATCGCCTTTTAATAATAACCGTTCAATTGGAATTTTGATAATACGTCGTTATTTTGTAAACGAGATTAATATTTATCTATCGAAGTTCATTTATTATTATTTTTTGGGTTCAACTAGTTATGTCATTGACAATACGCATTATATTGAACTATACGAACGAATTTGTAAATTGGACTAATACGTTGGTATTTTGTAATCGAGATTAATATTATTTTACCGAAGTTCATTTGTAATGTGACGACACGTTTGGCTCAGTGGGTTGCACAATGGCCTATCAAGCTGGTGGTTCATCAACTTCGAATCCCGGCCAAGTATTTTTGTGTGATGAACATGAATGTTTGGTCCTGGGTCTTGGATATTTTCTATGTATAAATGCACACAGTATTATAATTTATCTATATATTCTGTATATCGCCGCCTAGCGCCCATAGTGCAAGCTTTGCTTAGTTTGGGACTAGGTCGATTGGTATAAGATTGTCCCTAATATTTATAATTATTCACTTATTTATTTTCATTCTTGGGGTAGGTTTTTTACAATATATATATAAAAATACAAAATATAAACACATTATAAAAAACCTAACCAAGGGTGCCGCCGGCAGCGGGGCAAGGCTCAAGCTACTTGTGGTTAAGGCTACACAGAGAGGAACCTCCTGACAATACGGGCCCTGTCCAGGATTACTTCCTTCTGTATCTGACCCTTGATCCAGCCATCTAGCGAGAGTCTCTTAATATTTTTTTTTTGTTTCAAGTAGTTATGCCATTGATAATACGCATTATATGGAAGTATACGAACAAGTAAGTATACATAAGTAAGGAGATCCTGGGTCTTTGTCCTTCTCCGGGCCTCTTCCCAGTTCGTTTGGGCTGGGGGTAGAAAAGGCTCTGTCATTGTAGCCTACTGATATTAAACTATGATGCTTTCTCTAGGTTACCCCACCGAGTAGGTTTTGGGGTGGTTTTCCTGTATCAATTTTCAGTGCCATTTTAATTTTAACGGGGTGGTCGGGTGCAGTTCAAACCTTATAAAAACTTTTAGCACAATTTCACTTCACTGCTCTCTGAACACATAACGAACGTCTCGTTTAAGAACAAAAATCATAATTTTGTTGATTGTGAGCAAAAAAATTAAATAACAGGACACTCAATCATCATAAAACCATTGATATAAATACTTACTTAAATTTTAGAATAACATTTAAATTAATTATCAGGTGACCATAATATTATATTATATACTTATTAGAGCAATAAGTACAAAACAAAATAACTACCTGAATAGGTTAATACAAGCACAACAGAAACGAAATGCTACCAGTAAACGTAGGTGAGGCTAACTGCAACCCCAACAGAAACGAACTGCTGCCAGAAACGTGGTTTATGTTAGGTTAGAACTGTGACTCCATCCGTAACGAACTGTTACCAGAAAAGTGGGTTAAGTTA
The DNA here is from genome assembly GCA_905404275.2 of Hedya salicella. NCBI lineage: Eukaryota > Metazoa > Arthropoda > Insecta > Lepidoptera > Tortricidae > Hedya > Hedya salicella. The sequence continues at coordinate 11,612,539 of FR990108.1, forward strand.
GGTTAGAACTGTGACTCCATCCGTAACGAACTGTTACCAGAAAAGTGGGCTAAGTTAGGTTAGAACTGTGACTCCATCCGTAACGAACTGTTACTAGAAAAGTGGGTTAAGTTAGGTTAGAACTGCGACCCCACTACAAACGTAGATGTACGTACAGGAAGTGGGTTAAGTTAAAACTGCGACCGCAATAGAAACGAACCGCTACCAGGAAGTGGGTTAAGTAAGATGAGAAATTATACCCCAATCGAAACGAACTTCTGCCAAAAAGGTGGGTTAGGTAAGAACCGCGGCCCTGACAGCAGGGCTTGGAGCCGGTATTTATAAATTTTCTAAAATACACGCTATTATTGGAATGTTTAAGAACTGTATTTAGCAGAAGACAAATTAATTTGGAAACCACTGATTCGAGTTCTAGAATTTTAGTATAATATACAAAATCCTGTAATTGAACAAAGAAAACACGGTTATTTTGTATAAAGAGTATTCTTACCGGTTTCCGAGCCCTGCCTGATTGAAACAAACTGCTGCCACGAAAATAACTAAGGTTAAGTTGAAATGATGCTATCAACAGAAACTAACCCGCTACAAACACAATAGACTCGCATACACGGCAGAAAACCGAAAATATAAGACGGTAAGTAGGGCTGATTTGGTTAGACGTTGAGATTCTTTTAGCATTATGCACTATGTATTTATACTATTTGTCCAATATGTAATTACATATAATGCCACTTAACTATTCTATTTTTCTAAATTATGCAATTTCTTTTTATCGATTTATATTTATGAATATGATAATTTCTACAGCTTAAAATTCTGGTATTCGTTTTATGCAAAATGAAAATTCGCAAAATATCTTTTATAAACCAATTCCATATGTAAATATTTATACAAGAATTGCTTATTTAAAGTAATAGGATCTAAAAATCGTATGTTGCATTCAGACAGCATCGATTATAAATGACAAATATCGTTATTTGTTAGTGGGTTTCCCCTTTATTTTTGGTCTATTGCTCTGTGTGGAGTGATTTTTTTATTCATAGAGGTGGAATCCTCCTACTTGCATCGGCAATGAGGGAACTCCTTACTGAGGATGGTGGTCGTGTCCTCGGAAAAGTTTTTCTCTGATGATGCGTCGCCATCTCATTCTACCTGCTGCCGAGTGTAGAGCAGCGTGGTATCCGGCGCTGTTCGAGTCTGGTCTGTCCAGTCGTCACGGCGTCCGGTTGCCAGCAGTCGTCTGGACGGTCAGGATCTTGCGTCTTGGTCTCTTGCCTCAAATTTTCACAGCGACAGCATTTCGAGGTTATGGATGTGTTTCGTCGATTGCGTAGACAGACGGCGTAGACATGGAATAAGTCCCGTAAACTGCCATGGTTTTGTTATCTCGAGAAATATACTCGGTTAACGAAGGATGAGTACTAATATAATTTACGTTCTCGTGGAGAACGTAAATTGGGTGGAAATCTATATGTCTAAAGATCTGTAACCTAGCTGTCACCATGAAGGTTTCCTTCTGTCTCACATTTTCGTATCCAAGTGGGGTCATAAGCAAGCTGTTGGGTGCCAGACGTCGCGTCTGTGGTAATTCGAGCAGGCCCTCAGTCCACACGACACCACACGGCACGGGGGCGTTCGTATTATTAGAAATCGATAACTACTGTCACAATCGCCCTACACTTTAGGCATTGTTATTCCATTCATTGTGCCACTCGACACTCTTATCTATTGTGACGCTTTTAGTGTGGCAATAATCCGAACTCGCGGGGATTACGCTTCCTACCACGAACGGGGGATATTTCTTTGCGCACTGCCCTTTGAAACTTTTGGATAATTTTAATGACCATCTGTTGAGGTTTGTTTTGTGCTGTCAAATGTTTCCAATTGAATGATGTGGAACGATTAATTTTCCTTTACTTGCGCGCGCGACACGTATTATTCTACAGGCGGGCGAAATTTTAATGGTTTCTATTGACGGTACGTAATTTATTGCATAACATAATGAACTGAAGACGGTTATCAGTATCACTCACAGTGTGTCAAAGTTGGTAGGTATGTACTTCAACATAACTCACCTGAACTATGTTTCCCTAATCAATAGTATGTGTCATTTCAGGAAGATCCTATACCTAAACAAGCATACGACAGCGGATAAAATTAACCGTTGGAACATTCCAAACAATATTCAAAATTTAGTGTGTGGTTATTATAGGTACATACCTATAGTAACCAAACACTAAATTTCCAAGAAATTCAGCCCCGAACTCGTCACCTTGTTAAAATGGATGTTTACGAAGCTTTAAAACACATAAAATTAATTTTATAAACACTGACTAATGGTCGGGGCGATGAATCACGTTGGATGCACATGGTTCCTACAAAGAGCATTATATTGTCGGTCATAAGAAAAAGGCAGTAAGTCTATAGCAGCTTCAGAGACGCCTGCACCTTTCACCATTGCATGAAAGTATATTCATTACGACCACAAGTAGATAGCATGTTTTGTTCAACGTAAGGCGCATTGTGACGTCACGAGTGCAACTGCATGCGTTCCGAGTTCATTTCTGTATAACAAGTTAGTCATTAATGATAATGTGTCCGTTTTTGCAATCGTTAAGTTATTTACTTCATTTTTAGATATAACTGATAAGGTTATGGCGTGGGTCCGCTTATCTGCCCGTATGCGACAACATAGCGATTTGTTTACCTGACTCACACATTTTTCTAAGGTATTTTACTATCAGTAATAATAGTAATGGATTTACCATTAAGGAACACCAATATCTACAGAATACCCTTGTTGATAACAAAGTCGGTTAGGTTCCTTCATTTCGTCGCCGCGCCCCATTTTCCTAAGATCATATTCCGTCCAAAGGGTCCTTATTGCCTTCACTGCTATCCGTTTTGTGGGTATCATAATATCTGTATAGATTTACTGAATTAGATAAGGTTTCATTGTCATGAAAATCTGCTATATAACGCTCTGTACTTTATAGATTGTGATGCCGGGTAATAAATAATTGGTAGCAATTTAATGGTTTAATAGACGGTGAATATTTCCACGCTTTCGTACGTGATTAATGAAGCTAACACAGAATAAACTTAATACCCACTAACATACACTTTGCAATAAACCGGAGCGAATTTGTAATATTCATAGAAACGGGCATTCTTGCGATAGTTTGGCGATGTACGGTCACCATTACTGCATTCTGCACACGAGGACGCCATAAATTTCAAACAGCGCGGCAACGTACTCTGCGGTAGGCGGCAGCGAACCGTCGCCCGTTCCTCATATTCCCTGCATGAGATTGCAAAGTTCACCGTCATAAAATTAATGAACTAATACTTAATACATGTCTTGTGTGCTGATCGTCGATTTAAATAATGCCAACCATTGTGCTAGGAAAATGGAAGTGGATAATGAAGTACGTTATTCATTACTAAAATTAGATAAAATTCATTTAAGAATTCTTTGTTTCGTTGTGACTCCGACGGATACAAATTCATATTATAATATTTTGTTTATGAAAAACACAGGATCTTGGTAAAGCAAGTTATACAAAGTCCTTCAAATGCCTTTTCATGCGCCCATCAATTCATAGTTTATGACGTCTCGCTTCACAAACCGTCATCACTTATTTATTACCAATCTTCACTAGAAAAACTCCTGCCTGCTTCTGAAAATGTATATATGTGTAACTTGAGTTAATGGTGTGCCTATGAAACGTTACAGATATTTTTGTACTACAATCGAGTCTTTAATAATAGTATTTGTTATGCAAGGCAGCAAAGTTGTTATTTGGCGTGAGTTCTTCAATTGAAAGCCAAGCAAGTGAAGGAGTCTAAAATTTAAGCACGAGCGGAGCGAGTGATTCAAATATAGAGTCCTGAGCGTAGCGAGGCTTTCAAGGCACGAGAAGCCAAATATTTTTGCAGCCGTGCAAAACACACAACTTTTTACCTCACTACACCGAGGAAGATGTATGATGTACCTAATAAAACTATGAAAATAAAAATAAATAACAGATTTTTTTTTCATTAAAAACCAGTAGCAATGAACCTACGAAACACACTCATACAGTCATAACATGACAAACAAATAAATATATCAACAGTAAGTACAGAATTACGACAGAGACAAGTAAATAAGCCATACTGGTCGAGTATGTGATACTGGACGGACCGAGTCGTAGGCTATACGAGGCCAGGATGGCATTTACGGCTGAAGCATGTGTAGTGTTTTTCTCAAAAATTAAACTTAAAAAAATTTAGAATAATATACTAAGCCCGTCTTAATCACATCTCATTTTATACATGGATTTCGCGTTTAGTTATTTACACGGCCTTATCACAGGAATCAAATTTTTTATGTTAAACGTATTTTTTATTTCAGAATTAATGTTCATATAATAACTGATACTTTTTCTAAAGAATATGAAATATTAAATCCCAAACTATTAACATTAATCTGGAATATTTATAAACATGGTCAGCCCACACGTATTGCGAAGGAAACGTTATAAAATATATTGTTATTTTAAAAATAAACGACCAATATGAAGGGAGGCAAAAATTAAAAGTCAAGTCACTAGGTAAAGTAATATCTGTACACTTCGAAACAATTTTTTTTATTTTTTTTACTGTGTTTAAATTTCGTTTTATTAAGGAAAATGTGGAAAAAAATACCATTCCCCCCCTTTATCGCCGAAGCCAAACGAAAAATATGGAATTTTCTGGAATTATGTAATTTAATATGAATATTACACGAAAATTATAACCATACATCTATTTTTCTTGCTTTTTTTTTTTTTAATCACCAAAAAACATTTTTGAATAACCCGGTTTGGTTATGTTTGCCCCTCATTTGTATGTGACGCCATAGATACAAGAGGCAAACTTAACTCAAGCGGCAAGTTTAGTCGGAATAAGTGAAAGTTTGTACGGAACCATCGGTGTGCGAGTCAGACTCGCACTTAACTAGGTTTTTATTTATCTGCCAACACTCAACCTTTTTTCACTTAATTTTTTCTTGGGAGGAAAATTGCAGTCGTACAAATATATATAGACTAATGAAAACAATTAGTCTTGTGATGTTAATAATATATAATATTATATTCAAATAATAATATATTTGCCGTAGGTAAAATATCGCGTAAGATGATTAAGTTATTGAATTCAAATACGACCTCATCGCACTTCCATCTCTAGTCGGTATTGAGCAAAAACCTGAATTCGAACTGCAAATGTCTTTTCCAAGCTAGCGTGGAAAATGGACTTTTCCAAGATAGCATGGAAAATGGACTTTTCCACACAAATTTGGCGTTGTAATTGGAACTTTTCCGAGCGAGTGAGGTGAAAAGGTTTTCTTTATGCAAATCTTTGCCTTAAAGGTACCATTACTTACAACAGACATAACGTTTTATAGTGCATTGAGACATTAATTGCCCACGTATACGCTAGGTATACATGTTAAGTAATTCTAAGGGGAGAATAGAGTACATTATTATCATAAGAAAGCATAGTTACTTGCGTAGTTATGAATTCTTCAACATTAAACGAGAATTAAAATAGGACAGAAAATTGAATTAGTAAAGTATAATTTATTATGTGTTAAACATAGGTGATTTATCATTTCGAGATCGGTTTAAAGCACTCTATTACCTGCACAGGTGCATAGCGGAGATTTTACCTAGTTATTATGATAATAAGTTAACAACGAACTTGCAAATGCATTAGCGCACCCACACAAGTTTCAAACGGCATTTTAACCAATATGGCCGAACTCTGGCTTGGGGCTATAAACGCAAATAATTGGCAATATCTAAGCAATAATTGGGAAGCAATAAATTTGTCTGGATAAGAACCGCTGCGCGCCTGTCGGCAAATGAGCCGAGTACGGCGAAGGACGCGGCCGCATTCCGCGCCGCACCACCACACTCGAGATGACACACATACCTACACGTGCCGCCGCGCCTGTGTGAGTGCATCCACGCTAATGCTAAAACACTTAAGCATAGCCACTCTCGTATTAAGCTAAAAAGGCCCCCAGCTGTGCCGGTTACGGTAGTGACGTTCACAAGAACAGTAATTGTGCGCCGTCTCTGAACCCGCAATGTATGTGATGATAGTCTACGAAATAAATTTGTCCACCAAACAGTTTCAGTTTAATCACAGGCATTTACTGCGGTAGCCGCTAATCTCGTGGGCACCCGTCGCGGCACCGAAGCGAATCGCATACAAATGTGCCGGCGGTCGCAGCAAAAACTGCTGAATAATATCCCCCATGTTCTAGCGAGCTTTATGTACACGTAATGATGCACTCACGGCACGCTGTGCATTTCACAAACTCATCCCGTACAATACTCGGGAAAAAAAGGCAATTTCGTAAAAAAAGTACGCATCGCCGCTTCCAGCTCATGATATGAGCGGATCGGTATTCCGGATCGTGTTGCCGGCATGTGCCAACTGCGTCACCGTTACGGATCGGATGACATCATGCCATAGCCGAAGAAGAAATGTGCATAGCTGTTGCGGCCTCGGGAACAGAGGCATTGACTGTGCACAGTTGAATGCAAAATACGTACACGAAGGACAACATTCTAGGAAAGTCGTAAAAGCGCGCATAACTGTGCATACGGCCGCGTGTGTGACTGTTGCAGCCAAGTAGAGATGGATGCGATCTAATTTACCGCATGGTGTCTAAAAGTTTTACATCCCATCCATTAGGAGTAGGGTGTCCCGATAATGACGAATTTCGGAATTTAGGAATGCAAGAGAGCTTAACAGATGACAAAAGTGTTGTTTCCACGAACAAATGTCATCAAGTCAATTATGTACCTAATTTATATGTATTTTTATACATTTATATTTTGTATTAATTGATATATTTAAATTATGAGAGTTCAACTGTCGACAAAAGTCGTGTCTCCAGGAACAAATTATGTTATTTGAGCGATTTTCAGCAACTTTAAAAATATATCAATTACATAATCGATGTATAGTTATGTATATACAAAATCCGTAATTGGATGATTTTTAGGCATATTCCCTACTGTAGAGCTCAGCCAACTCCTTTCATACCATTGTATTTTATCGACCTACGGAATGTTCAAAAATAGACGAAGAATAAGATAAATGATCATTACATCTCTGATAAAGCACCGTAGACCCTAAAATCCTAGGGCTGCTGACAATAAATGTACGTAATTTATTTATCGTCGCCAAGTTGCCTTGGCGATTTTATTGTAAGGGACTTACTAAAAAGGTTGAGAATACTTATTTTTACTAGACAATAAATCAAACCCTGAATTGATGTATTATAAACCGAAATAGCGTTATGAATGACATTTGTATAACTCAACTATACTCAAAATTTGTTGCATTACATCGTGTCGATGCGAAGGTTTCTAAATTGTTAAACTATTTAAGCTATGAGTCAAGTTGGTTCAACAGTGATTCATTCATTATTACTTTAGTTTACATTGATCATCTGCGATGAGCATAGTTGACACAGATTACACGGTACAAATTACTTACATCGTTTGACAGAGTAACAATCCGGGCGCGGATGGCGCGGCATTCGACATTCCGATTAGACAGCTAAGCCTGTCGCAGTATTGTTTGCGGTTGACTATGAGCTGTTGGCAATCAGACAGAGGGGGTGGCAATGGCAGGGGGTGACAGGCTAAAGATGTGACTGAGACTAGAAACGTCTACGGCTGGTTCTAATTTGGAGCCGCTCGAAGGATTGACCTCGTCTGCCGTCGCCCACTCCGCTCCGGTTTTCACTCGAAGCTTTCATTACAAACAACGGCTTCTTAAATTACAGGGATATCTTTTGTCGGCTGCCGGCTGATTGCTCGTTCAAAATCATAGACTAGCAAGAGAAGACTTTTGAAATGTTGTTTAATTAACTGCCGTTGTAATAGATATCGTACCGATACTGGCCACTTTTAACTCGTTCGCCAATCAGAGAAACTATTAAGGTCTTCAATTGAATCGTAGACATTCCCTTCTATTAAAAGTTTTGTCTCAATTTTATTTAATTGGCAACTGTTTAGTTAAGCTATTATTTTCCATCAGTAAATTACGTTAGGGAATACTTAAGTAAATAACAGTTTGCTCGGTATTTAGTATTCATTTAAGTGCACACAATTTAACACAGCGATAAGCTCGAGATCAATTTATGTGTTTGTCTTCCCTAATCGATTGCGACGCAGTTCGAAGCGTGGTGCTGGCGCGGGCCATAATAAAAGGTCGAGAACAAGCCACTCACGGTAAAGTAAAAGCACGCAAGTGTAAAATACGTAGCAACCGCTTCTTAAATCTTCACTTTATTCAAGCACAGTTGCTCTTACTATATCTCGAGGAGCCGGGCCCCGGGGAATGGGAACGCTTTTATTGCCTCTTATTGGCTAGCGTTTAAAGTGACAACATTAAATTTACTTCGTCTGTACACAAGAACACTGGGAAATGACTGTTTGAATTTAAGTTGGCCATCGATCGTACGTTTTGCGATAAAGATGTAGAATGTGATGTTATCAAATAGCATGCTGAACATTGTGCGGTAGTATGTACTACGTACGGTACGTACGGTGACTTTAGAATAAGCTCTCTCGGTTTAGGTAAATGTACCTAACTCGAGTGTCGAGTGAAGTAGACTTTAAAGATGTTACCAACTTTAACTAAGTAAGGCGTGCCACATTGTGAGACGGGGATCGAGTTTGAGTTTGATTCGCGGTCACATTGTAGGTTGCATGTGCAGTAAAGCCTGCTTCAGCTGAATTCACTTCCATACAACTTTGAATAGACTATAACTTTGTGTGTTTGTGAATAGTTATGCAGTTAACTATTTGTCAAGCTTTAAGGAGTAGCACATTTAACGTTAGATACCGAAGAACTTGAAACTTTGACTACCGAAGTAAAACAACAAGTAAATTAAACTAGTAATGATAATTTACAGGTACCTACTACAAAACCGAGACCATTGTTAGGTTATTCATTATACTAACAAACGTTTAAACTTTATTTTTATAACATATAACTTTTATTATGCATGAAATAAAACATTGACACACAATGCCTTGACCTTAAACCCTCCGCGTTTTATAATACTTACAATATAATTCGTTCTCTCGCTGACTGAATGTCAAACTTCACCAGTATGAAAAGTTACTTGAATGTCTCAGGAAATTGTAAACAAAGGCCGTCGAATTACAAGATCCATTTGCGAAATAGCTCTTCCAGTTAGGTATAATTTTAGGGCTTAGGTCCAAAGGGCGGGAGGCAGAAAGCTGAGTTGGTCGAACCGTCGCGCCGTGGCGTCGCCAATTCTTGTCGAACTTAAAACGACGTAAGACTTCGTCTAAGTCTTACGTCGTGCAAAACTGTAATGCAGGGTTTAAGAAAGAAATAATATTTTCTTTCTCTCAAACTAACAAAATTCTAGGCTTATTTTGTGATTCAGGATTGAGTACACTACCTGTTCTAATTATAATATAAACTATGTCAGACAGGTTTGATAAAAATCATGTTGTTTTTTAGTAGAAATAATCGGTTGTACCTATTTGATTTAAATCTCATTTTTATTGGTTTTCTTAACGTTGTGATACTTTATAATTTGATGGTCAGTTATTTATTAGAAAAACAGTATAGTTTATGATATTTTAATGTATACTAAGTATTGGAAAATTTTATATTTTGTAAGTTTGTACGTGTCGATTTCAACAATTTTTGGTACACGGGTAGCTGAGCATCCACAAATGTTTAAAGGATACTTTTTACCCGACTACGTTAAAGCAAAAAGAGGATTATGGATTTTCCTCCTTCGCAAATAAAGTTACGGGCACCTTCTAGTTAGGTATTAATGAAGTTAATAAAAATTACCATATTTAACAAAAAATATTAGATATAAAGTTATCAAAAATGCTGAAAGGCGAAACAGACGGATTCAGTCGCGAGTTTAAATGCTGATTTCGTCGCAGTAAAAGAGTATTGTTGATTTAAATCGTTTTCATTGTTTTTTTTATAATCACTTGATTTTAATCGTGATTATTATATCAACCCTGGTGTTAGATATAAATCAGATTACATACCTTAACAAAATTGACATTGAACAAAAAAGTATACTCGTAGAAAAAAACCATGCCTACTCGTGCATTAACTTAAATTAAAATGTTTGCATGACTTTTATAAGGTACTCAACTACGTAATTAGAATCAGCCAAAAATGACCTTATTTTACCCGACTGCGCAACGCAAAGGAGTGGTAATGTGTTTATCAGTCTATGTATGTATGTATGTATGTTTGTTCCTATCTGGCACTCTAGAGAACAAACGCGTGGACCGATTTTGATGATTCTTACGTCAATCGATTTGTTTTAACAGTCCGAATGTCACTGAAGACATGAAAATTATAAAAAATCTAAATGGCGATAACGAGACGCCATATTGTGAAAAATAAAATAATGAAAATCGACGTTCTATATCGAGTGGAGTATCAATGAATAGAGATTTAAAAATCATTATGAGGTTTCTTTTATCATTTTTAATTTGGAATAACCAGTTAGGAACTATAGCGATTTAAAGTTGGTTAGCAAGCCGTTCTCACTAAATTTTCATTTAATGGTATTGTAATAAATCTGTCCAAGCTTCTCAATAACCCCCACGATGAAGATTGCGAAATTTACTGACTTTTATGATTTTAACTAAAATATGTAAAATAAAATAAAATATAACAAATAATAAATTCTAATATGGAACATAGCGATTTTAAACAGTCGGGACCCAATTTTGGGAAAATTTGCGTCGATCTAGATTTCTTATGGGTCCCGACTGTTCAAAATCGCTATGTTCCATATTAGAATTTATTATTTGTTATATTGTGAGTATCGATCATGAATCCTGAAAGATTTCCATTATAACTTAACAAATTTCTAGGGTATTGGACTTGTTTTTTCTTTTTTACGCAGTCGGGTTTTTTGTTTTTATTTTAATTTTTTTTTTTCGTTAAAATTGGCTTATTCTATTCTAAGATACTAATTTCATGCGTTTTACATTTGGATGCGTTAATTTTTTTATTGCCTAGGTGATATTTTGAGTGACGTCTGTACTAGGGTTTGGCAAGGACAAATAAAAGTCAAAATTAAAAACACGAATTACTTACTCCCAGAAATCATGTTTTTGAAATCTGATAATTACAGGCGGCTTAATAAACCGTTTCTCGAATCGAAACCTTGTACAAAATTTGCTTTTCCCAATTGACATTATTAGATCTCTTCACTAAGCGTACCACCGCTTAAATGTAGGTATACATAGTGTTATGCAAAAAGATATTTCATTGATAAGTTGGGGCTTCGTAATAGTAAGAACAGGTAGCATTCCCGATTCTTGGCAGAAATTAACCAAAATTTCCAAATTTTGAGAGAAAACTTGGTATAATAAAAGTATCTTTTTTATGTGCAATGTTAACTCCCCACATGTTTTTTCGCTCTGTAGAGTGTACATTACGTTGTTCGAACAATTTCAAAAAGTGAGTAATAAGTTGGACGTCAAGATTTATATTCTAATTCCAGAATAGCTGTTCCGTTTACATATAATTGAGGGCTTAGGTCTAAAGGGTGGAAGGGGGCAATAAGCTGGCATGGCCGAGACGTCTCGTCCCGCCGTCGCCAGTTATCCCACTCGACAACCTACAACGTAGTCTGACTGAAATACGTTTTCGGTCTCGGTTTTAGAAAATTATTAGACGCGATTCATCTGTTATAGCGGTCACTTAGCTTAACAATAGCAATAAAATAACCTGTCAAGTGCGAGTCGAGACTCGAGCGATTAGTAATACTAATCCGTGAGTAATACATATGTGCAGCGGAACTTTTAATGTGGCATATAAAAATGCGGGATAACTGTATCTATTTAAGCATTTAGTCGCCTACTAACTGTGGAGCACTTTATACTGGTGAATCTTAGAACAAAAAAAATAAACCTTTGATACAAAACGTGATACCTAAATAAGTTACGTTGCCAATTTATCTGCTCAATCGGTGGTGTGTGTAAGTATCTATCACTCATATGTCGTAGACTCTATTTGCTTGTCTGTTGCTTTCAGGAGTCATAGTTTTAACTAGTATTGTAAGGTCTTTGAAACTTAATATCAACATAGCCTGCGATGCCACCAAAAGTTGGGCCCCTATTCTTAACAAAAGTTGACCCGTTGTCATCGATGTGGCAGACATAAAACGCAATTGGGGTGATACTTCAAATGTACGAAGAATTGTCCAGATAAATAAAACCCTATTCGATAAGCGTCATACGGGATAGCATCAATAGAACCATAACCCAACTTTTATTGTCACAATGACAGATGCCACGCGAATTGATGTCGAGTACGGGCTTCGAAAACAACTCTCGCCCCTATGGATAATACTGCTAAAACACTAAACTTATATTTAGGAGGGATAGTTAAAATAAAGTTATCGTCAAATCTTGGGAAACTATTAAATTAGCCATAAAAGTTTTACTGTCATCTATTTTTAAACATTAGCTTAGTAACTTTTATGAACCCTTTGTGAACTTAAAATGAACAAAACACATTTCACTCGGTGCTTGCATAAAAATTTTTGTTTACTTTAGATGCTAGTCTAGATAATCTTACAAAATCGTTTTCTTCATTGAACATCCACAACAATATTTTACATGAAAGTGATTAAAAACATTTCAAAGGCTCGAAGCGGAAAAAGTATTTGCTTAATCCCTGCTTATCTAAAGCAGGGATCCTAGAACCCAAGCCACTGATGACTTAAGTTATGAATAATACCGTTCGCGTATGCACCTATGCACGTGGAGGAAAGTAAGATATGTGATTATCGGCCACGACTTTAAAGAACATCTTTGAATTAGGCGGCAATAAGACGCCAGTCCTTCGTTAAGAATCTACATTTTACCGTAAGTCTGCCCGGGGTAGTGCCACACACTCACTAAGCGGATTGTCGGCTTATCGCTTTACACACATACCTACTCACCTATTTTTTACTCTAGCAAAAAATAAGTGGTTATAAAAGAATAATGGGCGCTACGTTGAGAAAAACGACAACAAAGCTCTGATCCCTGAGGCTTTCCTAGTCGGTTTTTCGAATTCCGTGACTCAAATAATTAAGTCCGAAGATGGGGGTCGCCGGGTGAAATTATACATTGTTATTGCCGCTATAAATCTCATTTTCGTCGGACGCACCCGCACAGAATGACAAGTACCCAACACTAGAAGAATTTCATAACCCATCGGCCTGCGTCTACCTAAAAGCCATAGCCGATTGGTTTACTTGCCAACTACCACCCGTTCCCCCTTCCCTCTTATTTGCACCCCTCTAAAGACGGAGAGCAAATATTCATATTGACGTTAAACAAGCTTAAAGCAAAATCTCAAATATTGTGATAAAACATGCGAGTATATGGAAACATTTTAAATGAATAAAATTCTCCACTTTCCGCGTTCTCTAGGGAGTTGATTGTGGTAAGTAGAAACGCCACATTAGAGACGTCAATAAGTACAGGTCTAATGTAGTACTTATTTGCGTTAGGTATAGGCTAGGCGTTTGCGAAAGTGTGCAGAGACGCTTAGTCACGGCTCTCGGCACTTTACAGTAATATGTCTGCGTCAAAGATGTGATGCAACTACGCGTACTACGAAGAGATATCTTACTCCTGACAACACTAAATCAAAATCATGTGTACTTTTAAGGGTTTCCACATGTTGCCTCACGTCTGGCAGCAAACTACATATTTGTTACCATTACGACTAGTTTTCTTGTATCTATAGATTGCTCTCCTACATTCTACATTCAGGAAATTAATATTGCGTTATTAATTTAAACTCAACTGACCCCTGTTACTCATTGAGAACTAAATTGACTAATTAGTCCTGCTCTGTAATGACATTACAATCGACCTTTCGTCGTTTTCTCCCAACCAGGGAAGCAATGAAGTTGTATTACTTAACAAATACCTACTGAAATATTAATTCAAGGGTCATTTATATAGATATGTATTTATTGTGGTCTGCTTTTTAAAGTAGTATATGCACAGTCGTATAGAAATAGAAATATTGCGTGGCCAGGTACGAAATTGTTTACTTTACGGCGCAGAGGACAACGACTTGTAATTTGATGCCTCGCTCGGAGGCTGAGGCCCCCTATCATTCGCGGCGTATGTTAACTAAATAAATGAGCACTCCAGTGAAAGTTGCCGCTCCGTGTGAACGAAGCGAACGTTTAATTTGTCTTAAACGCCTGGGAGGACCTCCACTAACCTTTACTCGTGATGAAGTTATTGTGTTAATACACCTTAGTTATTCATAAATTACGCGTCAGGCATAATAACAGTACGTTGATACGGCTATGATCATTATAAGAATGACTGAGCGTTATTACAGTGCCTGTCAGATCTCGTGTATCTGCAATATTCTCGACAAATTCCTGTATAACAACGCTACCTAAGGCGTATTTCCGTCAATATTCGAAATCATTTAGATTCGAAGTTCTAAAGTTTAAACCAACTCTTATTTTTCGTCGAACATTGACGAAAAGTAAGCCTATTTTGTTAAATTGAATTGTATTTATCCAATCCGATTCCTATTGCTGGCTGTACCCGTCGGGAAGCCGCTTCTAAATGATCTTGAATAGTGCAGTTGAGTGGAGTGCACTGCATCAAATGTTTGCTCGTTTAAAGCAGCCATATTCGCAGGAAGCGACCGCAACCTACGAAGTCAGCCCCTCTCTCGAAAATTTTTCACACTCATAATTTAACTAAGAGCGGGCATAAAAACGCCTATTCTGACCTCACAAAAATTTGATGCACTTTAAAAAATATTGCCGACAACTGCTGTCAAGGGTTGTATACAATGCTCAACCTAGTTTAACCTTTCGCAACAGCTTCTGTAGATATATATAGTTTCTAAATAAATGTTTACGACAAATGAGTTTGACAAACATTCAATTCGCTACGTTATGCGCTTTGGGGCTAGCCTAGCGCATTGCAGTATTTGCAATCTTTTTAGGGTTTCGTACCAAAAATGGTAAAAAAGGAACCCTTGTGATGCGACTCTGTCTGTCGGTCTGTCTATTAAAGCGCCATATCTCAAAAACTACTTATGATATCTCTTTGAAATTTCGAGTATGCATAAACATGGTCAGCCCACATGTATTGCAAAGGAAATATTCAAAAATATATTTTTATTTTCTGAAAAATGACAAATACGTGGGGGGGAGGGGGCAAGTATTTAAAGTCTAGCTACTAGGTCAAGTAGTATATTATATGAAAGGGCACCATTCCATTTTTACCTCATTTGTATGCAATGCTATAGATATCAGGTGCAGACTTAACTCAATCGGAACCGGGTAATATAATAATGTTAGGGTAGGGAACCCTTAGTGCGCGAGTCCGATTCACACTTGGCCGGTTTATTTTGTAGAGCTAAGCCCAAAATTTGAGTATACCACTAAATACTGTATGATTAACAGCGCAGTGCTTTTACATATTAAGATTCCGTAGTAACAGTGTCGTGATACTATCGAGTTATAAAGATAGAGCCGGAAGATGGTCATAGCAACTCTTACAAAATAACGCCATCTTACCGAGTTTGGGCTCTTTCGAATCGTCTCAGTAGTAGTTGGCGGGTGTTCAAAGAAAAGTACAATCAGCAATAAAATCTTGTCGCAAAAATGTAATTTTTGACAGAAACTTATTTTGTTTATTTCAGAGCACCGGCGGTTGTCGTTCAGCTCACGGCGCAGGCGGCGCAGTGACGGTCGCGGGAGCAGGCGCGGCGGGGTCGTGCGCGGCGCGCATGGCGAGCGCGGGCGCACAGTACCGCGGGGCGCAGCAGTGGGCCGCTGCCTACCCGCAGCCCTGCCGGTACCCGCCGCCCCAGCCGCAGCCCTACGCGGCACCCACTCCTTACACCCCGCACCAGGTAAATACCTCATCGTCTCAGGCGAATGACATCAATAGGGAACATCATGAAATTTTTTCATCGCTTTTCTTAACAAAATATCAAAATACCGTAAAAACTATTCCAAAAAGTGACGCATGATATAGGCATTTTACACTACTAATTAGACAGCGATTAGACTGAGAGGTCCGGCATGGACTGTTACATCACAGTCCACTACGGTCATATAAACTCCATATTAAATTCTGTTTTGCTAGAAAGAGATAAAATGAAATGTTTGATACCTTGGTTTTTTATAGTTATTCGAAAAAATATTTTTCTCTTCTGTTTGTTACATGAATGAGTTTTTAATATAGCAAAAAGAAAAAAATACGCATACACCCTATTGCTGAACAAAGCCGTAAGGATCTCCACAATGACTTAGTATTTTTAAAGGTTGTCTGGAAGAGATCGCTGTTTCGCGATAAGACCGCCTGTTCTTGTTCTTGAATGTATTGTTTCCTGTACTCTGTTTTGTGAGATATGCAATAAAAAGTTATTGTATTGTAATGACTCGTCTTGAGCCATCGGTATCCAAAGGCGTCAAAATGTCCCTTCTTGCTCAGCTTCGCAAGAGCAACGACCGGGTTATGTGTTTGACGCGCTCCGCGTTTCTATATACAAATACCTTATTTTCATACATAAGTAAGGGACATCGATGACCACTGCGTTACCTACTTTATAATTATAAACGGTGCCAAAAGAAAATGACAGTTTTACAATGCTTTATTTTAGACAAATACGCCACAAAACAATCTATCATTTTTTGCACAAAATAATTAAGTAAATACTCAAAGCTGACGGATAAATTCGAGGCTTGCAGCACAGTGCTCGCTGTTGGAAAGGCTGAGATGTCGGACGCTTATTCCGAAATTGACATACTTACGTACATATTATACATACATTCTCACGAAAAACATAACCCTACTTCTGACGCGGTCGGGTAAAAATTGTATTCTAATCTCGCCGACTGATTTCAATTTTTTAGCAGTGACCATAAAACGCACCTTGTGAGTATTTCAGTAGGGATGTTGACAACTTTTTACTGTGCTATGTTATTGAACAACCTTTCAATAATAGAAATATTGGTGAAAAAACTACTTCAATCACACAAAAAGTCCCCGAGATTCAACAATGTTAAATTCATTTTTGGACTTTCCTAAAAAACGCTCCATACTAAAGCCTAATGAACGTGTGACGTCACACATTCCTACCTTGTATGGGGAATTTAAGAATAAAGTTACTATTCATTTCATGGGTTATTCAATGGTATCTATTATTATAGTTAGTTACTCTTATTTTCATACTTAGAAAAACCTCTTTCCCAACCAACTTTAAAGGATTTTAACAGGGTATTCGGTGAGATATCTACCTAAAATTTCCAAAAACCCGGCAAAATTTGGACAAATATGGAGTCGGCTTCTTAATTAAATTAATTTAATAATATAATTTCCGGGATTCCGGGTTTTTCATAAAACGACACAAGGAGGTAAAAATACACAAACGTGTTTAGTTTTGCTATTTATGACTATTTTGGTAAGCACGTACGTTATTATGCAAATATATGTAATATAATAATGTATGTAAGTATTTGTCGTAACCACGGTGGGAACTGATTTAATTTCAAGGCATATGTAACATAAGGGAATAATAAAACATGCGTCTTGTTACTAAATTGAAGAATCCCGGGAAGTTAATTAAGAAAAATAAATTGAGTCCGTCTACATACCGTTCAACTAGACGCCACCGCCAAACTTTAGGTAAATATCTCACCGAATATCCGAACCCTGCTTATAAAACAAGCTACACGTATCAAAGCTACAGGTATCGAACTCAAATTTGCTTTCTAGAATTTCTATTATTTGGGTACAGTCAACATCCCCCTTGCGCCACGTCAGTTTGTGTTTCTGAAGTTTTAGTCTCAATACCCACCCGCTGCGCCGTTTGATATACGAATACATGTGAATAAACTTGAAAAAGCTAGGCGATTTTCAAAACGAAATGAAAAGTTACGTGGAACATTTATCTTTAAAATAAGGTATAAGAGTTTCCGCGGCATCATTCACATGTTCCAATGAAAGCACTTAAGCGATACGACTCGCCCCGTTAGAACCTACTTTGTTACGTGAAGTGATCACAACTTAAAGTAAGGTAAATATTCCAGTATTCGACGATGTCCCCATAATAGTTGCACCTTTAACCTTTATTCATAGCAACAAATGTCGCAAACAGGGTGTCAATTATTGGAATGTCAGACATTGGGACTATTTTGGACGTTTATCTTAACATGTTTGCAATGTAATAAGGAAATTTAGTGTAGAATTCGTATTTATAGGCGAGAATATGTGCGAGTTGAATCGATTAAATTAACGAATCGGCTAATGTTCAAAAGACACTGACAGCTGTAATTTCGCAGAGAAACGACACTGAAGGACTTAAAGGTATTTATTAATTAACTTGATCTATAACTGGTTACTTAACCTATAGCTGGTTTAAAACAACCCAATTTTAGAGATCTTGAAAAGTTTTTACTTAATTTAAATAATTCCATGTTTACTTAAATTTTTACTATAAAAAGTAAAGTAAAAAAATACAGTAAACATACAATAAAATTTTAGTTGCAGTTAATTTAAAGGTAGATTTATAATACCTATATTGGCAATTATACAATCACATTTCACTTATCATAATAAACCGTTCATTTTGTCAAAAACAATTCTACAATGTAGCACGTTCTAAATTATTATTTTTTTATACGCATTGTTTTTGAATGACACTGTACTCGTGAGTTTTGTTTTATTTTCTTTAAATCACATTTCAAACGAGTTGAGAGGAAGCAAACTTAATCACAAGACCAATTTTGTTGAGTGTATACTGAGCGTGTGTGCAATGCGTCTTAGCTAACTTATACAGACTTCTTCTGCAATTGTATGTGTATTTACCTTACTAAGACTAAAGAATCTTCTAAAGATGCGGTGAACAAAATAAGGAAGAAAAATATCAAAGAACAAGATCCAGTCAAGAATAGTATATTTGCAGACGGTCTTCTATACGTAAGTTTTAATCAACTCCGTAACTTCAGAGAGAGCAATCTTAAAAATAGAACACAGTTGGTATATTCCTTTAAACCCGTTTCTATTTTCGAATCTCCAACTTGTAATTCAAACATAAGAAGTTGAAATTCTTTTTGATCCTGGCGCTAAAGCGTAGAACGTTAACTGTAGCTGAAATACCCACTCTTCAAAAGGCCTTTTCGCTGTAGTTAGATCCTGGATTGCCGCTTATAAAGCCGCTTAAGAACTGCAACTGCAAGCGAAACTTCAGCAACTAAAAAAACGCGTCGTGCTTTCCTATTTACTGTAAAGAAAGTACTTCATCTCCGAAATATTATTAAAGTATACCCATCGCTGTGGCCGCGTAATATTGTATTTTCAGTAGCCCGAATCAGTTTTGTAAAATACAACATAAAAAACTGGTTTCAAATAGTACCTGCGTGTTATCCTTATGAAATATGATCTTATATATAAATATCTATATAGCTCTATGTATCGCAATCACGGTGTAATCAGATCAGTTGCAGAAAGTTCACATTTTGTGTCTCTGATAGCTGCTCTATTAGACACACAGTTAATACTATATGAAAAAGTATACAGTTAAAAAGCAGCTGAAAAAAATATGTTCGATTTCGCTTTTATTCTAGCTATAATGCTACTACTATATTAATTGTATTGGTGAAATTTATGATGTAGATAGCTGTTTGTGTTCAGTGTCGGGCGCGCGGTCGCCGAGCCTGGCAGCGGCTCCATCCAACACCAAGCCTGGATAATTAACCGAGAAGTTGGCGCGTCGACGGCACTCCATCAATTCCTGCGCCCCGACCGCTCTTGCTCGTTATGCATTACATAAACAATATTACGTGATTAATGCTTTTCTCGACCGCAAGCAGTGCCACCGGATTGGATCATGATTTGCATGAAACTAATTAATGTACAAGTTTGATACTCCTCAGTGCAAATAAAGCGACGCGCCCGCGAGGGCTTTGTGAGCAATCCCGCTCGATAAATCAAATGTGTGAACTGGTTTTAGACAGCTTAGCGAAATCCCTTTTTCATAATCGTGATCCTGAGGGATTGTCGTTGTGACGACGAGAAATATATCTTGCTTGAATACCTTTTTCATTTCAGAGTGAACTTTTCTGAATTTATCCACTTTCCCTTGTAATTTATCCTATGGGCGCGTAATATTTTGCGCCATCGTAAATTCTAACCTGGAATTTATTTGACAAAGTAAGATTAGATTGAAAACGTGTTTGTTGCATAAACAAAATTTGAGAAAAGCGAGCCGAGTGCCGAGCTACGAGCGAGGCAACGAGACAACAAGCGATATTGCCCTCCTTTATACCGACTCGAGTGCCGTTGGCAACGGCGGCCAATAAACCACAATGTTCACCTCCGACGCTAAATGCACTTAGAAACTAATCCCCACTGGGCTTACACGAACCGTATTTACAAACATAAAGCTATATACCAACAAATTAAACTTCTCACTTTAAATTGAAGTGCCTGTATTTTGAGTGTAACTTGCGATTTCAGGACCAAACCACTGAAGGAAATGGGTTCGTAATTTTACAGCAACTTTTCTAGTGCTTTATTCTATTCCTTATTGAGGCCGGTTCAATTTCAATGGCGTTAGATAGCTATTGGGGTCGAACAATGCAGTCTGTGTGGCGAGCGTCGATAGGTGGTCGGTTCACGGCGAGGCGCCGCCAACACAAACCAGATGTCGACGAGCGTGTTCTCCGACAACAGTCACCTATCGCGCCACCCCTCCGCAAGAATCTCGTAAAAGGAATTTCTTCGCGTTCGCGCCCTTATCGCTTTTTAAAATAAAATGTAGCGGCCCGCGTCGTACGTGTTTTATTACAACGCCTCTCCTTCGGGATTTATCTCATGGTCGCCTTCGATGCTGAACTCTTTTTTACCCCCGATTCTGAAAAAGAATTCCGCTTATGCGATTTGTTTCCTCCTTACGTTGTTTTTTTTATGCGCCGTGTAATTTCCGAGACACTAGATTCTGCCGCTGTATATGTTGCTGCTATTGCTGCGAAATGCACGCAGGAGGAAAAGTATACTAGACCGGGCTAAAAGCAAAGATTATTTATTTTCAAATGAATACAGTAGTAGTACTCGTAATATTTTCTTCTGTTTCCGCGAATATTACTCATTGAAATAAAACAATTTAACGGATTATATCGCGTGTATTATCTCATTTTAGTTCCCGACGTTTCGGAAGCTTTCCAGCTTTCCATGGTCACGGGTGGACTGAGAAAAGATGTATTTTCCTCTGTCAAAGTTACAATTTGTGCAAACTACCCATTTTTTGAAAAAACACAAATATAGTAGTAGTTTTAAATAAGTGTAGATCATAGGAAGTGATAGCTTTTGCACAGCAGACAGCGAGGTGACTCATGCATAATGCATGGATTAGATCGATAAAGCAAATAGCCCCGTACGCAAGTTTCCTTTCACATAAAGCTAATTAATAATTAATGAACATAAATCGTCAAGTTCCGTTTTTACCCGATATAGCGTGAACGAATCGGGCGAGTGTCCTGTAGTTCCGCGACGCACGGGCCCGCGGAATAATAAGCAGATACGAGTAACTGCTTTAATCGCTTGCTTTTGCAACCATACGTTCATTTCGCGATGATAGCAGTACTGGTTCTTGTATGTCGTTAGGTACTAAATAAATATGGGCCTTCCGGAAACGAAATGCATGTAACATATCAACAATCAGCTTAATAAAACAAAAATGTTGCTCAGGTGTTTCTTATAAAATATCTTAGTTAGGTAAATCTTATTTTAAATATAGCACCCGAAGGAGTTCTTACTTAAAACAATAAAATTGCTGACGTGAGTTGAAGCTTATGCCAATGAAAGTCTAACATTTAAGGAGCTTGAATAGACATATGCATTGCTTTGAAAACAAGCTATAAGTACCTACTTAGCTATTTATGAATGCAATACATAGGTATACAATCAAGATTAAAAATTCGTGCGTAAGTATTTTACAATACAAATACTCTTTATTGCACACCTCAGATACACAGAAATACAGAACATGACAGTTATGTATTAATGGTGTACAGCCGCTTATTTCAGTTTATCTATACTATTATAGAGTTGCAAAAATGAAATGTCTGTTAACATTAAGGATATTTTCAAAATAAGGCTATTACGGACTATTTGGAGGTCATAAATCGAAATGGATTTTATGTATGTTTGTATGTGTCGTTGTAACTTCATCACGACAAATCGGCATCAGATCTCAACTATTTTTGGTACTCGGGTAGCTGGGCATCCACAAGTGGTTATAGGATACTTTTTACCCGACTACGCTGAAGAAAAAAGAGGGGTTATGACTTTTTCTCCTCCACGAACGAAGTGGTGGGCAACTTCTTGTTTTCTATACAAGCAAAGCGAATTATGAAAGCAGCTGAGTACACAGCATCTTATTATACTTTATTGCCACGTTATAGCTTTTATTAATAAAATGTTTATTTAGTTTAGTGCAGTTGTTCCAATGGAGCCGTGTCTACAGCCCTTCGGTTTTAATAAATAAACAGAGGCTGTATTTTAATTGTGTACACATCCCCGGCCTTCTTGACGAAGATTAAATGTTTTGACAAGTTTTGTAGACATGTCACCGTTTTCTGGCCTTCATTTTACGAAGAAAATTGTTGCGCCGTCGTGTAAATTAGACTCTCGCCAACTCTTTGAGCGATCCGTAATCTACATAGATTTAAATATTAATATGGTGAAAGATTGTGTTGAAAAAGCACTCATATGTGTGGCGGCACGTGTCCGGGCGGCGGGGTTCGGCAGCTTCGACACGAATCAAAATATGGCGTCGCCCGCCCGCTTGATTAATGACGAGAATATGTCAGCTGTCAGGGCTGTCACAATTCTGGAGCTTGTTAGATTCGTCGCGCCCCGTTCTCGCGGCGAGTCTTAAATAGACCTCGCTTTTTTTGGTAAAAAGGGACTAACCATTTTTTGTTTGTTAAGTGCTACTTTATCCCTTGTACGAGACGACCCATGAAATAAATCTTTACTTACCTGTAAAAACTAAAAGAGTCTGCATTAATTATTTATTATTAAGCTTTTAATACAGTGAAAAAAACCGTGGTAGTTTACTGGGATTGCTTTAGTTGTGCGCTGCTTAACAGCGCAAGACTAATACTCCCAGGTCCAGCGCAGTTAACCTTCCTGGCTCCACACGCACGTTACACTTAAAGATTATGCTGATGTATTTAAATGTATGCGTTACGAGGAAATTTTTGTAGATGAAATTACCACATTTATTTCGGTAGGTTTCTCTGTGGCCATTTTCTTTTAGGAGATCCTTTCTCAATGTCGAGCAGAGTCATTACGGCGGCCCCTAATATTTGTAGCGAAATGTTTCATTTTATTCATGATCATGGTCAATCAAATATTCATCGTTGCTTAAAAATTCCATCGGGTTTGCGGAATGTTTATTGTGAGCTTTCCGTCTTACAGTAGCTTATTGACTTAGAGCGTAGTTTATTTTGGTGCAATGAGCGATCGCGGGGAGCACATGTGCGACCCTCGAATATTTCAGGGTGAAAGTATAAATAAACAAGGCTTGCTGATATCTGTCATCCAAAGAATTAGATTTATTTCGGCTCCAGCGGAAGGTGAAGGACCCTGGCCCCTTGCGACGACGATACATGCCTCGACTAATGTTTTGTGAGGAGATAATACTTTCAGGATGTAATATGTGCCGTCGCATTTGATCTTAATCTAGAGATGTGCTTATGTTTCGACTTTTAAGTCATCCAAGGACGTTTTTGTGTATCTAATTACTATTTTCAAGTTAAAATCTGACTGAATGATTTTTTTAGGTGCGGTTGAAAATTTTCTGATGAGAATAATATTTAAGCAAATATATTTTTATTGAATAGCACAATAAACCCTAGCAATTGGGCGACGATTATTCTAGCCACATGTGCTGTCACGCACGATAAGGCATCCCATACGAATTCTAACGTAATTTCGCTCATAAAACTTGTCCAATATTGTGGACCGCGAGTCGGGTCCATCGCACACGGATAAAAAACGGTTTTTGTTTTTTTTGCCGTAAGGGCGGGTGTTTTTTTGTTGAATTATGATAATCCCGGAGTGACGCGGGCCGGGCCCGCTACCGATATTTAAATTCGCCCGAGCACTGGTAAACGATTTTTTTTGGAAAACGCTTGACCCAAAGCTGTACGTCGTGTCGACTGAGTAGAACCTCCATTTTACGGAAGCGAAAACAGAGGGTGCCCGTATTTTGTCGCTGACAATTTATTATGTCGCCCTTAAATACCGATGTTTTTCCTTCTTCTAAATACGCTACGAGCGATAAATTGATGACCCCTATTAATCTCTTTTAAACACTTTCGTAGATTAACGACATCTGACCAAACATAAACGATGACACTCACAAATATTGATGTAGGTTCTATGGGAACTATTGTTGTTGAAATTGGGATTTACTTTAAAAATAAACCTGTCCCAGACTCATTTATAAAAACGTTTTCGAAAATAGACAGTTTATTAACATTGCTAAATTTCTGAAACCTTCTGTAACACCCCTAGGGGCTTATGATTTAATATAATTACGGAGGTCTTATTCGCTCTCACAAACTTTAACAATAGGTCCAAAGCAACAATTAACATTGAGCGATAAGAAATAGAGCTCTGAACGATAGGTGCGGACTTAAGTTCATTATTTCTGCTATTCCATTAGGAGCTGGCTCCCGAATTCTCCTCCCATTATTTCGTATCAATCAAATTATTTCCGTTAATTCTGTTAATGTTTGAATGGATTTCCTATTTGTGTTATCAAAACGATTTTGTACATCTAGATTTTCGTGGACACTGCGACGTTTTCGTACCTGTGTAACAAAAAAGCAAATAATTAGGATGGAGGATCTTAAACCAAAAAAATTGTATCACATTTCAAAACAAATCATATTTCATCTAAAAAAATATTCGTATTTTAATGTTCGATTTACGCTTTTGATTTGTATATACGCTACAATACCATGCTGAACCTTTGTGTAAAATATGTTTTATTTAAAAAGTGCAAGCCTTAAATGATCCATCAAATATTGAATCTAAATATTTATATACCGAAGCAGCCGGACATAGTAACTGCAGATGAATTCACTGATTGAATCGACGATAAAACAAATGGAGCGCTCAATTTTAATAGATCGGATGGATTTATGTTTCATTCCGTGAGCTTTAGCGTGAATAGCAGATGGATTTTGAATGAATATTATTACAAAGTGGTTCCCTAAAACCGGAATTTCATCTGCAAACTGTCTATACTTAATTAAATTGGAAATGTTTCGCCGTAGCGCAGCTGTTGGACTAACGCGTGCCGTTTTTTGCATCAACATAGTTTGTAGCGGTAGATATGAATTGATTTTCAATGCGTTTGCAATGGTGCGTGTTGTGTTTGTAAAGGGGTGCGAGACTATTTATGTATAGCTATTATTATCTAGACTATCTCTGCACTAACGAACTTCTAGCTGTACTTATATGCACGACTATCTGTATCATTTATTATAAGCCTTATTTTCGCGATCGTTACCTCATTGGTTGGTAACTTTAACCACTTGAAACCCATGAGATTGAATTTGATACATATTTTGACATACTGGTTTAATTAATTGTTCATCACTTATCAGTGTCAAGAAGTAACAATCAAGCATAAACTCGCTATTATGCATTTTCCGGTCCATTCCAACTCAAAGTTCGCCATAAAAACGAAAGTTCCTTAAACCGCTTTTCCCTGAATGACATCACATCATACTAGGACTTAAAAAGTAGAAATTAGGAGTTCGGGCAGCTCGGCGTGGACACCATGTGACGTCTCGTTCACGCACGCGCTGCCCTATCGAGCCGGGACCAACTGTTGAGCCTGTCGAGGGGGCGGGGGGCCCCCGCACCGCCCCCACCACGTGACGTCATCAACCCCGTATGTGTGCGTTAATAACGCCGTAGCAGCGGAAACGAGGAGCACGTATTGAAAATCAGTAGGTTTTTTACGTCGGAAATGAAAATGGATACGTCTAGGTTCTAACTCGCTTAAAGTCAATGACAGTGTGCAATTTAAATGGTAATTTATAAAGTTTGAAATTGTACACGAAGTAGAAAAGTGTGTACCTGATTGGAACCAATGTTGTGGAGATTTGCAGAATTTTATGTAATATTTCTTATTTTAAAATAGACAGTGGTAAAATGTAGAATTCGTCTAATCAGCGAAATTCATTGATTACGGTTTAAATTTCAGTTTCTTTTAAGATGCTTGACCCGGTTTAACTCTCGTCCGTAGCGAAAATGTTCGCGTTTTACTTAAACTGACCATAAGATTCTTTACATCACATTTCTCCATTTCTTATACATAGTATCTACGAGATTTAATCATGAGCAAATTATTCTAAAGAACGCTTATTTGCTTACCTATTATACAGATAGACAATAATAATTTGTAACAAGTACCTATTGTTATCGTATAAAATACATTATTTAAATGTCGTCTGAGAGCAATTCAAGAGCTCAGATATCTCATTATTTAAGAGTAAATATCATTTTATTAAATTCACAATGAGAGCAAAAGTTCCCGTTACATTTAAATTAGACCGGGCTTACCTGCGCTGTTGACGGTACAAACAAGCAGTATTCAAATAATTCACTAAATCGCTTTGACGTCTCTTTCTAGCGGTAGCGACCTTTCAGAATTTCCATTTTATATTTTTTGTCAAGAGGACTCGCCCGGCGTGATGTTTGCATTTCCCTTTGCAACCGTACCTACCGTGCCTCTTCGGGTCCAAATATAAATCCATTTACTTCGAGTACCGTAAGATATTACTGCTAATTCAGCAACGCAAAGAGACTGCAATTTGTATGCAATGGATTCGAAATTAACTTGTAAAAACCACCCCATTTGTCTCATTAACATTACTAAAACGTAATCAACATCCGAGTTTAATTTGACCCGAGTCAACATGATTACCCGAACCGTTTCCTTAGGAACGCTGTTTGTAATCCACCTTCTGATTTTATGTTAGCCAAATTAAAAACGGCCATAAAAATGTCGACGCAAAATATTTATGCCCGAACCCATAGGGAGTAACGGGAGAAAAACGTCAGAAATTTAAATTACCCGCGAACATACAAAGTGGAGCGTAACGAGTATGCAAAATATAGGTTCTTTGTCAAAACTTTGAGCGTGTTTGCGACGCGATGATTAGTCGTCAAGAACTGTCTCGCGCCCCTCGACACCTGTCGAACTGAGCCAGACTGATTGGGACCTCAATTTTACTTGCAAATAACACAAATGTCTGCGGCACATGTTGTGCCGTTATTACTCTGCGCAAATGCTACTATCTGCAATGCAAACACAATCATTTCGGAAACCACGTCTCGTATTGACGGATCCAAACGTCACCCACGGACACATAATGTGTTGCGACAAAGTGCGAAGCGAGTTAAAAGGAATGGGTCGAAAGGTCGTCAACGTCGTAACTCGGAACTATCCGGCGATAAATCTCGGTTACACGGCGGAGTTTCCGTTAACCAAACCGAGTGGTAATTCTCCGCGTAACAAAACTTTAATCCGACACTGGTCCCGCGGGGCGGCGTCCGTCTGTCGTATTTAATTATGGGACCAAGGACAGGCGCCGAAGAGAATTCCATTTAAACGGACACGTACTTCACAGCCGGCTACTTTGTACCATTCGCAGGTCGATAAATATGTTTTAATTCCTGTCATGTCGGTTCGTTACCCTCATAGGTAAATCTATCTGATTAATGACTTTACGGTTTTAATCCATAAAACTGTATACTTTGTCAAAACTAAAGTTTACAATTACAGGCTGTTCAGTAAGGTACGAGTTTTTCTAAACGTATTTTGTAGAAACATATTTTGGTACTTTTGACGTCAATATTTACACTTTATCATAAGCATTTGAGTTTTTAATAATTATTTTGTTAATAATTGGTCGCCTTTGTGGTCGTTTCTATATACATAATTTTATGTAAAAGTTGTTATTTTTTTAAGAGTACATTTTGCATACTAATTGATTATTACCATTGGAATTGGACCACTTCCCTGCGAATTCTATTTTTGCTTTTTAAAGACAGTGTTATCGCAAATTCAATGTAACCCGATATAATAAAGTTTAATTGAGAAAATTGCTCAGGTGACCGACATTATGTGAACTCGGCTTCAGAGTTTAACCGAAATAATCGCGCATTTCACAGTTTAACGGCCACTTATTCTTGTTATGACGAGAGGTTTCCCTGTCATATTTAATTTTTAATGATGTCAATGAATCCCACATCTATCCAGTATTTTGTATGGATCAAATGTTTTATGAGACCTTCAATTAAAGCAGTATTGGTGGCTGCAATGCAACTCCAACCTGTATAAAAACTACAAGTTCTCATATATTTTGCAGTTAAGAAGCAGTCGGTGTATTTAAACCCGTAACTATAACTCAATTAAAATAGTTAACAATTCCCTACCTAATTTCATAATTATATGACATCATTGTCATATTTATAGACTATGATGACGATACTCGATTTTTGAAAAGCAAAGTAACTTAAAAATATGTAAACAATGTAATTGTAGCCGTTAAATACGATGTTTAAGTATTTAGTTTAGCTATAAGTATTTATAATATTTTCTTCTGTTTCCGCGATTATTACTCATTGAAATAAAACAATTTAACGGATTATATCGCGTATATTATCTCATTTTAGTTCCCGACGTTTCGGAAGCTTTCCAGCTTTCCATGGTCACGGGAGGACCATGTTTTATTTCTATAAGTATTTAGTTTAGCTATAAGCTCATCCATAAAATAAAAACAGTAGTGCTATTTGCAAAAAAAAGTGTGTGCGTTCTATCTACAGTTATTGTCACTACACTTAACTATTAGGTTGTAAAATTCAATTCGTGTTCCCTATTCCTCAAGTAACGGACATAATGTGAACTCGCCTGTAGAGTTTAACTGCAATAATCGCGCATTTCACTATTTAACGGCCACTTATTCCTGTTATAACGAGAGCCTTCGCGGCCCGAGTGCGTCAATTACTTTTTACAATGTCATCTGGCCAACAAAGTAACAGAAAGGAAGGATTCGTTTTTATGGGGCTCGTGTGCTTTAATATTTCTAGCGCTACGGAAATACGCAAATAAAACGCATGTAAACGGGCTATGAAAAGGACAATGCATTTATTTTGTAGGGACTAGACAATTTCATCTTTCATTTTGAAATACTAGAGGCATGTCGATGTTTAGTAACCAACTTGCACTTTTAACTGTAAAACTTAGCTAGTCGTGACGCACATAACTAGATTGGAATAATTAAATCGAAATTCAAATTTCGTTCTCCAATTATACCTTCTCGTAATACACTAAATATTTTGCTGAAAGAGATTCGAGAGACAAAATACTAATTCAATAAATGTAAGATATTCAGGTTATTTTAGCAATTGTTTCGCCTGTAACTTTCGGATTTTTTATGTGTACTTCAGTTGACGCGCAACAGATGACTATCGCTTCGGAGCCCAGTGCCTCGCTCCGAGCCACCTACTTCAGAAACTCTAAAATGGCCTTACAGGCCAAAAGAGATCAAAGTTAACAAACAAAAAAAAAGGAAAAACCGATTCCACTATCACTTATTTTCATTACGAATTGGTACTCCTTTACATCCCAGTCTATGTAGTAGATAATGTAGTTATTTAACAAAAGCGTATTTACAAATTGTACATGTATATATATGTGCTCGGTAATTGTGTAAATCTGCAGCTGTTTATTTTGTCTAGTCAACAGCGAGTCTGTCCTCCGCGGAGCGGCATTAGCGCCGTTAACACGAAATTGCGGCAGTTTACACAAATTGGCCCAATTGCCTGCCGAGTCCACTCTACAGGATACCAATTGGTTTACGAAGCGAATTCGCAAAAATTCCACATTCAACTAAAAAGGTTAAACCGCCAACTTGAATAGCTTACTTACCTATCTACTCGTAGATTCTCCTAATAGAAAAAATCGAGGGAATTCTGAGACATTTGCAGCTATTTTCCTCTCAAAGCAGAGTTCTTAGCAGAAGCAAATGCTCCTAGACGGAAAATATTTGCAAATCGGCTTAAGTAAGAATGCTCCAGAGGCTTTCTCGGAGAACACCTTCATAGAAAAGAATGGATGGCCGGTCTCACAATAAGTACGAATAAGAATTCTCTATTAATACACCTACAATTCTTGTAGGTAAATAACATGAAGAATCCATGCTATATCCATACTAATATTATAAATGCGAAAGTACCTCTGTCTGCCCATCTGCCAGTCTGTTGGCTTTTCACGCTTAAAGCGTTGAAGCAATTTAGACAAAATTTGGTATGGAGATGGTTCGCGACCCTGGAATGATAGAATAAAACGGAATAGAATGTTTGTACAGGGAAAATCGATGTATAATTATAAAACATATATATGCTACTCATTTTCCGTAACGCGGGCGAAGCCAAGGGTAAGGTAAATGCTAGTAACAAAATGAAGGAAATGGAAATTGATTCCTGAATAGCAACAGGACGACAAAGTGTTTAACTTTTACAGCATTTCACAAATTGCAGTAATTAACTTGTAGTTTAATTTCCTCGCAAGTTTTATCGTTGCCGAACGTTCTACGCCTAAGCAGCGCGAGTCGTCGTGTCAACGGCACGCAATTTATGGGTTTAATATGTTAACTAAATGTAAATAACATCACTACACCAGTACACAGGTACTGCTATCGTATATGCACATGTTGCAAATTTCCTCAGCAGCTACCTGAGTTTACTATCACACGTTGACGCGTTTAATTAAGGCGCAGGCAGATAAACGTACGACTTTATGGTTCGAATACGTGTCGATGTTCGAACTAAGCGGTCTTAATTATATCCTACAGGGAACTAGTTTGTAAACAGATAATACGTACCGCATATTTAAAACTGACATGATACCTACATACAATACGTGTAACACGTTTTTCATCGCACGGGTTAATATTTATATATATATAATTTCACAGTATATTTAACTAATATTTTCGTCTGTTTCCGCGATTATTACTCATTTAAATAAAACAATCCACCCGTGACCACGGAAAGCTGAAAAGCTTCCGCAACGTCGGGAACTCAAATGAGATAATAATATACGGGATATAATCCGTTAAATTGTTTTATTTAAATGAATATATTTAACTTTTATAGTCAGCTGATAGAAACGAGACAGGGTAAAACGGAATAAAAAAATACATGTTTTGGCAAACCTTTGCTTTCATACTCATCAGAATACTGTATTATCTACAGCCATATTGAAATTCACCATCATTCGAACTCTGCCGTCATTAGTTAACGATGTCAACATTTGATAAAACAGGGAACAAAAGACGCGCTTGAACCTAGAGTCAACGTATATATTTATCCTGTATACCACATTCCTTAACAGCTCGAAGAAAACAATGTTAACCGTTGAAACTCCCAAGAGCGCAAAAAAACAATTACGCAACATGTGTGTAATATTTATTGATAAGATGAGCGGGCTTATCAATAAATATACAGTATGTTTACTGGTATGTTTGTAGACCGCAGCGTTCTCGCTCGCCATATCGCGCGACACCGTGCGAGTCGATTAAGGGTGCGTGCCCAGAATCGGCATTCGCTCATTACTCCTCCCTATTCATTACCGCAGCTGAATAACTAATAGGCCACGTCTTAACACGTCTGAGAGAGCAGTTATTTTCAATGAAATCGCCGTCCGGATCATTCCGCCCGTTCGCGACTCGAGACGAGATGAGGACATTATTAACACTCGTCCCAGTTACGGATAGTCGTTCTGACTACATATGAGTTTGTTTACCTGGTCGCAGCGAAAACTCCAGGACGGAACGGTCCTTAAAGTGGAGTTTCCACAAAACTTCCGTAAAAGGATTCTCTACTTGCTTAATAAAAGTTGTTAAAGTCATATGATCACTGTAAACTTCTGTAATAGGCGAGGGATCAAACCCGGTTAAGTCCTTTTAAGCAGCAAAAAATAAAAAAACATGTCGGGGACACGGCCTGAAACAACAATGTTATCTGTTTTTAAAAAACACGCATTATTACGCATAAAATTGTTCCAAAACCCTTTTGCTTTTAATATTTTCATAGGATTTAAAGAAGAAAGAGTTTATAATAATTATATAAATGTCACTACGTCAGTCTAATTGTTCGCAACACATGCCCATTCGTGAAGATTGTAATGATAATTATGTCCTTATTAAGAAGAGCCTTGTTATCGAACTTTCCTATACTTTGTACTAGACCGACACAATCTCATTGAGCCAATAGCAACCTGTCGATTAACGATTCAACCTTTCAGCGGGCCTATGATTATCGCACTTACCGCGCGATAGGTAAATGATAAAGCATTTGTCAACTCTCGCGAGGAAGATCACTATCACTATGAGACTAGACGAGGGTTTGGGTTCCACCCTTATGTTATTGATATATATAACACCGACTCAAACAAAGCGATTTGCTTTTACATTCCTCATCAGGACGGCTAAAGAGTGGAACTCTCTTCCAGCATACCTTTTCCCAGAACAATATAACTTAGATCTCTTCAAGACTAGAGTGAATTGACACTATCTAGGAAAGCATACTCCATCGTCGGCGTCATCGCTTACCAACAGGTGAGATTGAAGTCAAATGCTTGCCTATCTAACATTAAAATACATCAAACATTAAAATAAAGATACGGATTCTTTATCATTTATGAGCACGAGAAACGCAACGCGTTTTCGCCTCCTGTCCCTTATCCCATCGATTTTACCTTCTATAAGGTCAATTGCGTCTGTGGGGAAAATGCGTATTTTGATGACGACTTAAAAGCACTTTACAGCTACCTTCGCCCTCTTTGCATTAGTAACAGTGCCAAATATTAAGCGGGTAAGTTAGGGGTAGTTCTAAAGTGGTCGAAGACGTATTTTCCCCCGTGAACCTTAATGTTTTTAACTACCTTTGTTATATTTTTCATGTCCATATAGGTCCCAAGTCAACGGTTTTTCTCTTCATTATTATAAGTAATAATTCCTGTTTCTTTTTCATTTTTTTGAGTAATTCTAAATTTGAAATTTTCTCTCTATGATATCTTAAGCATATACGTACGTAGTGCCAAATCTCGAATGCATTAAGTTTATTAATCATAGTATTAGAAAGAGTCCAACTCTCGGATCCTTAGAGAAGAACTGATAATAAGTTTAAATTATAATATCTTTGAAATAAAACAATTTAACGGATTATATCGCGTATATTATCTCGTTTTAGTTCCCGACGTTTCGGAAGCTTTCCAGCTTTCCATGGTCACGGGTGGACTGAGAAAAGATGTATTATCCTCTGTCAAAGTTACAATTTGTGCAAACTACCCATTTTTGGAAAAACAAATAAAGGTGTACGTACATGCCAGATGGGCCTAAGCTGTAAAGACAGTTACACATGTGCCAGAAGAGCTTAATTATTTTATTCAAAAATGGGTAGTTTGCACAAATTGTAACTTTGACAGAGGAAAATACATCTTTTCTCAGTCCACCCGTGACCATGGAAAGCTGGAAAGCTTCCGAAACGTCGGGAACTAAAATGAGATAATATACGCAATATAATCCGTTAAATTGTTTTATTTCAATGAGTAATAATCGCGGAAACAGAAGAAAATATTATAATATTTTTGTTTAAGAAGAACGATTTTATTTTCATAAAAGTATTTCGGGCAATTTATATTATAATTTTTATTTCTTTATCCGGGTTCCATGCTTGGTTGACCCAGCAACCTAGGCATTTTTATTTTTTTACACTCGCTCATACATCTACCAATAATGCTAATTGGCCGACATGGTGCTTCCTTTTTACTAATTAACATAAATTTTATTTTCGTGATAATTTTCAAGCCACATTCCTCTACCTCGGTATAAAGGTGATTTAGTAAGTACTCGAGATCTTCTTTCGTTTAATTTTATACCGATATTAACCTCATCTAGCGCTTCTTTTAAATAAACTCGGTAAATAAGGGTGAATAAAACGGGTGATAGCATTATTAAATAATTACATATTCCACTCAATATCATTAAAAGTCCGTTACAATGATTCCATTAAAGTATCACAATTAAATAGTGAACACAGCAGATTTCACGAAAAAAACACTAATCGAGTTCACATTCCTTCCGCAAATATTCCTTAAGCAAATTACACTGTGTTAGTTGTTTTTAAATTGAGTCGGCGGGTAAACTTTAATAGTGGTTGGTATATTATATCTTTATTGCCATACAGAATGAGCTGTACATTGTATTTTTCGCAAGTTAAGAGCTTGTTAATTTGTTTCAGTACACGGGTGCGTCGATAGGCGGCGGCTGCGCGACGGGGACGCGGGTGCCGACGGCCGCCTCGCCGGCTAACACGGCGTCCTCATCATCCTCCAACACGGGCTCCGCCGGCGGCACGCGCTCCACCAGCCTTAGCACGGCGCCCCCGCCCCCCGCCTCCTCGGCCTCCACAACGGGCGCCGCCGGGGAGCAGCTCAGCCGCACCAACCTCTACATACGCGGCCTCAGCCAGAACACCACCGATAAGGACCTAGTCCAAATGTGCCAGATGTAAGTATTGCACCCTTCGAGATTCTATTTCGTTTTTCTTCGAGATTTTATACACTTAACCTTCTCCAGTGGGCAAAGATGGTTAAGTTTGTCATGGACAAGTCATCCAAAAAACAAACACAGAAATAGAACAAGATACAGTAGAATCGTCACAAGTGCACGATTATCGTTATACAAAGAGAATATTATCGCTATTAACATGTGATAAAGTTAAATTTCTACGTCACATTGCATTTATAGCTTTGTCATAGTGACGTCACTTGACAACCAAAATTTGTAGAACCTTTCATAAATATTTCAAGCATGGTGAAATTGAAAGCGGTAAAGAAGTAGATAAGAACTATTCTGTGCTGTCTTACGATGAAGAAGTCTGTGGGATATAACGTGCATAAATATAATTTGTACATAATAAGACTCTATTACATCTTGTTCTATTTTCGAGTTGTAATTGTTTTGCGATGACCTGTGTGCGAGCTCTGGTCATGTGATAGAAATATGATACACCGTCCCTCATTTTCTGACATGAATAAGAGGGCGAGAGTGACAACCGTCATTTACTTTACTTTATCATTTGTCTATCACTTGATAAACGCAACCATAATTATTGTGCCCATAGGTCTGTGGGTGACCCTCTGCATACCTACAATCACGGTCTAGCACGGTCTCCTTCGCCTCCTATGTTAGCGCAAGATTTCCACTCTTAAGGCTTCCAACCATGCTGTTCTGGTAACTGCCTCGTTTCTTAACGATGGCCAGTATTATCGCCCCGATGATAAACGGACCGAAGGCCCCCGTATTTAAATTTCCAATTTTAAAGCTTCACTAATTCTGGATTAGCGTCAACATCCACCCCTCGGATATAATTAATATCTCCTTTCAACGAGGGATTTCTGAAAAATATTAATCTTATTACGTAGAGCGGGCCCCTAATGTTGACTTTTATTTTCAGGTATGGTAACATAATCTCGACTAAAGCAATATTGGATAAAAATACGAATAAATGTAAAGGTAAACAACATTCATTCCCGTACGTCTTTCCTTACACTATCATAGTAATCTATTGAATTATTGTACGTACCTATCGTAAAAGTCTGTGCATAGTTATTTCACGTATGTATATAAATTATATCTTTCTATATTAAAATTAATAGATTGTGCATCAAGAGAACTATTCGTGATTGAATTATTTAATATAATATTATTTTCTAGAATACCATATACCTTCATTAACATAAGCCATCTATGGTGAGACTTTTTTCCAATATATGCACGAACACTAGTTTCAATTTGATTCATATTTATAATGTTCTCATACTATGATATGTTTATTTCACATACGTGTTATTTTATTTGTAGTTCATCATCTTTATACTATAACGCACAAAGCACAGATGGATACAGAATTGTATTTGTTTAAACAGCACAAGATGTTTTTTCTCTCACCCCGTTAACTTTTACAATATCGCCTTTTCATTCCGCTACTTACAAAGTAGGCAATTAATGTTATTAGTTACATAATCATAGGTTGCATAGCTCTACCATATATTTGATACCTTACATACCTATGATAACCAAGCATGAATCACGTAACCTTACTGTCAGAATGAATCTGTTGATACGTTCGCGAGGAGGCCATGTACTATAGAAATATTTCACTTTTGTTTCCACAGGTTACGGTTTTGTAGATTTTGAGACAATCGCGTCAGCGGAGGCAGCTGTTAAAGGATTACAAGCCAAAGGTGTTCAGGCCCAGATGGCTAAAGTGGGTATCTGGTTCCTGCGTAGACTGAACCGTGTACGTTGTGCATGCAAGTAATACTATTATGACTAACCGCCTGCTCCTTATCCGCTGTCTCATCCTCTCTACTTCTGCTCCGTTTGACGTACCTTCTACTCTCATCAGCGTTTAGCCATCCGCCTCCCGCATCCCAACTAATCGAACCTAAATCTGTAACAGCATCGCTCCGACCCTTCGATCCGTCTACCCTTATTTATAGCTTTAGTAATTACTTACTCCCTTTGTCTTTCAATTAAATGCTGATACCATTTTGAATAAGCATTTTAAAAGTAAAGTCGTGTTCTTTGTCTATTGTAAAGTTATCTAGATTTGAGATATGCATAGTAGCAGCAGCATCCGCCCTTGTTGACCAAGGTGATTTAGTGAACTCTGTACCTACTACAGTCACAATAATGCCTATGTCTGTATGATTCAATAGATATTTCGTTAAACTGTCTAGATGTAGGCCCTGTGTTTAGATATTGTGCGCGTAAAGGAATGTGTCAATAATGTTCACCTTTGTGCGAGGCTAATCATTCATCGCCAGTGGCACTCGGACCCAGGTAGTCTGATTCAGTCAGCGTATTCGAACAGAACCATGTAACACTATTGTGTTGTGAGTATTTTACCTTCTCCCTCCAGAGGTACGCCAATTCGACGCAAATTTAACGCTTTCTATTTTAAACATTGTTTCATATTGTTAATTCTGTACGTACTCGTCGTATGCTTCAGCGTTAAAATTAACAATAGTATGTCGCTACTGGGCTCTGGGTATTCTATGCTTACAATATGTAACTAGCAATAATATGTGTATGCAAATTAACTAGCTTCATAATTTCTATGCTGATGTCTAACGCCCATCTCGATAACTTACGTAATCCTATAGCATATTAGATCTATCTGCTGATTTACGTCAACGCTGGCTTCAGTGTCTAGATAATCTATGCGGGCTTCAAGCTAACTTTAATATACTTCGAACAACCTTCCCTTCACTGTGCGGTACCTACATGCGATCAATGCTTAGAGTATCAGTAACGTGTACAATACAGTCCACTCAATGTACAGTTTTTATCATGTCGTATGCGGTCAGCGCCATTACATGACTACCTATGTATGTGCGTATACGTTCCAGTTCAGATATGGAAGCCGTTACTCATATTTTACATAACAATAACACAGAGCTACATATTTAGAAAGTAGATTGAATTCACATTGCCGCTGACTGTAATTCGATACTTCACTTTGAAACACTCCGATGCCATAAAGGAACTCATAATGAATTACAATTTACAATCACATAAACCTCCCAAACGTAACGCCAATAAAATAATCTACCTGCGTGTTTTCAATTACGAAAGTGAAGCAATTAAATAAGTCACTTAGCTACAACACAGCGGTACGACGCTTTAACACTTTCAACACGGCACATTACAACCTGCCCATAAAGCCGATGTATAAAATTACTCATAAGGAATTATGGGGTCATGAAATTTACATCCCGAATAAACATTTACGGTTTCGCAAAACCCGGGACTGCGTTCTATGTGCTTCAAAAAAGCTTATTTCGTAATTGAAATCGCGTCGAGATGAAAAAGCGCTTTTCACATCGAATTCACACCGGACACAGTCTAGATTGCGCCCGCATCTGGTCTGACTAGCGCAATATCCGCGTGAATCAGAGATTAGGTTCGATCTTGGCTGTGTAGCATTCTGTGTGCATAGCGCTGCTTTTCTGCTCAGGGGACAGGTTCTTCACATCCCCTTCGGGGCTTCCGTTTACAGCAACAAGAGCAGGATCCCACGAACCTGTACATGGCGAATCTGCCGCCGCACTTCAAGGAAAATGACGTAGACCAGCTACTGGCGAAGTTCGGGCAGGTCGTGTCCACGAGGATCCTGCGCGACACCCATGGACACAGCAAAGGCGTCGGGTTCGCGCGCATGGAGTCTAGAGAGAAATGCGAGCAAATCATTCAGGTAAATACTGTTGAACTTTGTTTACGACTTAAAGCACGCGGGGAACTGCGCCCACCTTGTACACGTCTCGCAAGTCAAACAAGTACATTCATACTATAGGCCCTAAAGTCTATAACAAAATATCCATAAAGATAAAAAATACCCCTAGTATGAGCTGTTTTGTGAAAAAACTTAAAGCTAAACTGGCAGTAGATGCAATTTACTCCATTGATGAATTTCTAAGTAACTAACGCACTCTTAACCGGTTCGCTACCCAACTATCTATACAAAATAATTGTAATGTTCCTCTTAGTTATAAATGACTGACATGTAAAACTATGTTTTATCAAAAAAAATTATGAATGAACGAAAAGCAGGCGGATCTTCTTGAGGGCTATTTGGGCTACACCCCAGGGCCCCATGGACGCAAAGAGCCCCCAGCTCCCATTGAGAATTAAAAAATATATATATTACAAAAAATAAAATCGGTGAATCAATTACAAAGTGTGGCCTACTTACTAAGCAGTAGTAGCCAGTCATATTTAGTCATATTTAAAGAAAGCGGTGGTTATAAGCATTTCCTTGGGCAACCCGGTGAGAATCGGCTTATTGGCCGCCACGCCATTGGATTTACACAATAGACTATAGCAGTTGCACGTTTCTGCTCCTTTCTCAATCAATCCCTATTCGAAGATCATTACCAAGTAATACATCGGAGTGTCCGTTGTGTTTTCAACCTTTGGAGTAGCTTAGTGTATACTTGTGTTAAAAGCATGTATTTTTATACGGAAAATGAATCTGTACTCGTATATCAGGTTAAATTATCGCATTTTTACGTGCCCTATCAATGGAGCTCGGACAGGTCATCGCAAAAATCGTTCATCGAATACGGAAATAGAGCAAGATGCAGTAGAGTCGTCATATGTTTATGATTATTATCATCTAAAGAGGATATTATATGTAGCTAAAAACAGAACTAATTGCCTTCTTGCATGTCAATATACTACTTGTCTATACCTACGAACACTTTACTACTACATAAATGCAAAAGAAGGGCCTTTCTTAAGTATCTACTATTTTACCTACATCGCTTTCAACATAATGTGCATGTTCTATGATAACCAAAATTAGTAGAACGATTCGTCATTATTTTTAAATATTTTAAGTTTGGCGAAATTCAAAACGGTCAAGAAGTGAATCAAGAACTATTCATCTTAGGATGAACAACGGCTGGGAGATTATGTACATAATTATAATTAAATATAAAGAATACTGTACATAAGACTCTATTTACATCTTATATTTTCGAGCTGTAATTATTTTGTCCAAGTTCGAGTTGTATCACGTATGGGTTGGCGGTATAGATGTTCATTGCTAGAATTATGGTTTATTCGTACCACCAACTAACTATCTAGTAACGTATTTTCAGATGTTCAACGGCAACCCAATCCCCGGAGCCAAGGAGCCCCTACTGGTAAAGTTCGCTGACGGCGGCAACAAGAAGAAGGCTCTGTACAACAAGCAGGGCGACAACAACGGGCGCGCGTGGCGGGACAACAACGACTCCATCACCCAGGTAGTAACCACACTTTAATAGAAACGGAGGATATCCAAAACATTAGTCGCGAAAACCAGAAAACATGAGCTGAATATCTGTTCGACTCCTTTTATTGACGATAGACAGTTTTAACTTTTCTGTGAAGTGAATGTGAGCAATCTGGGCGTGAGTCTCTGACATCGGTTAGAAAGAAGTGGCGATATGGTTAACATAACAACTGGATCAAATAAGGACTTCGAGTGTTTCAAGTCACATGTCAATGTGTAAGGATATATTTATAAAATGCTCTAAAGGAGCAAATCGGGGCAGTAAACCCTGGTGCCAAATTTGGGGGTAGATTGCTAGAAATGAGGCACCAAAATGTCAGACAGAATTTTTCATCATTTTGGTAACTGGCGAAACGAGGGACGCAGTGTTTTTGGGAGCACAAAGTCAAAATTTTGCCTGTGTTCTGAAAATAAGTAATTCTAATACAGCATTTATTAGCACCGGTAGCAAACAAAAGACAATCCATTCTGAAATACAGGGTCACACTTAACGTTTCAGGTGACACGATTGCCTTAGTAAGAAGCTGGTCTGCGTATTCTTAATAAGGGCAGCGTTATTTATGTAACGAACGTGAATATTTGTTCTCGTATTATCATATTTATTTATCTGATATGTACGTAAGTATATGTACATACGTGCACGTACAAGCTTAACGCTTAGTTTGGGACTGAGCAGGTCAGTTTGTGTAGGAAGGAATGGCCATATTCAATTTATAATTTTGTTTATGGGTGGATCAAGACCACTAGGGCAAGCTTAACGAAGTGGAAAAATGGACTGACTGGCTTGAATATGGACCCATATTGACAAAAAAAAAATTGTGTTGCCTTTATCTTTTAATATCGCAGTTTTAAATAGTGACTCGGGAGACGCAGCCATTGCGAGGTACAAAAAAAAGTTGGTCGACCCTTATACGTTTTTTTAATGAAAACGCCCCTGTCCCCTGCGTGGATTACCAAAACATTGATCACGTAGTATTTGCAGGCGATGGGAGTGGGCGGCGTGTACGCGGGCAGCGTGAGCGGCGCGGGCGCCGGCGGCGAGTGCGCGGGCGTGTACCGCGGCGGCAGCGTGTACGGCGTGGCGGCCTTCCACCATCCGCAGCTGCACCACCACCACCACGCCACGCACCCCGCCGCCTGGCTGGCGCCCTACGCCGCGCTGCTGCCGCCCGCGCATGCGCCGCACCACGCCGCGCACCCCGCGCACCCCGCGCACATACCCATCGACTCCGTGCCTAGCCAATACGTAAGTACCCAATCGCATGTACTCACGTTTGCGGACGATTTGGAACTTGTATTTGTATTCATTTACAGATGTAGTGAATAATCCTTTCCCATCGTGAAAACTCGGCACATACGACTACTTCCGAATGGCGCCGATGTGTACATGAATTATTGTATTATTAAGTGACGTGTTTGTATCAAATAAATTGAGTACTTTATTCATTAATGTGAAATGTCAAACAACCAGTTTGAAGTTTATCACACTGAGATGTTAAATCCACCACGATCCAATCATATAAAGAATTCTTTAGGTAAACAAAATACTAATTTAAATGAATCCTGTGGTATTAACCACTCTATATCGATACTTCGTCTCGCAATGCGACCATCCCTTACGTTGTCTTGACGGGTACTGAGTGTGAATGAAGTAGTAGGTAAGACGAATACGAACATTTCCGACAAAATACGATGGGAAATGATTATTCACTACATCTGTACCTATTTGACCGAACACGACACCGAAGAACATTCTAAACTTACTACTGTATATACATACTATTTACACGATATATTCGAAATGTTGGACAAAAAATACACAAAACCACAATTCGACGGCCGATTAGAAACGAATAGAACAGGAGAATTCAGTCAGTGTAAAACGCGAGACTGATGTCGATCTCTGTTTTCCAGGTAAACTGGGACAGCTTAAGGCCGGATAATGAATTATACGTGAGTGTCGATATGAATTTGCTATCAGAGCCGTATCCTTCGCTTTGCCCCGCTGTGGCCACTCGCGCCCTCGCTTCCCCGCACCCGCTGTGTCCGCTGTGAGTCGGCCGGTGTGTGATTGTGCGCTTGTGTTGCAGTACTTCGCGTCGCACCCGTACCAGTACTTCGCGGGCCCCACGCCGCCCATCATCCAGATGCCGATGGAGAGCGAGCACGCGTCGACAGCGGCATCGCCCGACGAGGCCTACCAGCCGTACCCGCCTCCCAAGTAGACCCCACACGCTGACAATCCGTGCTGTACACGAGCCAAAAATCAAAGCAACTGTGACTTTTTACAATGTTAATTTGTTTTAGTTTTAATTTGCGGCCGTTATAGACTTCATCGAAAGCTCCGCTCGCGCGACCCCCGTCGCCAGCGCTTTTTCTAGTTGTTAAGCCTGACTGTACTTGGGAGCACCGTCTCGACTATTTATCGGCGGCCGGCCGCTGTCCGGCGCCGGCCCGTCGCGGGATCCTCTCGGCTTCGCGCTAGACGTTCGATTCGCTGTGATGTTTTGATGAGGTCTTTTGACGGCTCGACGAGAGGATTTGATGTATAGATATAGCTGCAATTTTTAAATGTGTTTTTACATTATAATTTTATTATTGTTTTATGAAATTTCAAATTTAAGATTTTAGGCGGAGGTTTTGAACATGTTGACAAGATTATTTAAGATAGTTAGGTATTTATTTTAGCATAGTATAATTTCATGATGAAACTTTTAAATTTAGACATGTCCTCTGGGCGGGCATTATTCACAATCTTAATTTTTAACGCAGTGTCATATTTAAATTTGTAAGATAGCCGGATTATTTCTAAATCGGATGATTATCAGAATCAAAAGAAACCGTGCAATCCGTATATGACGAGTGTCGTGATGCGATGCGATGCGATGCGATGCGATGCGAGCAGGAGGTATTATTTGTTTGCGATGCGACTAGCGAATAGTTTACGTACCCGTTAACATCGGAGTAGGAGTTAAGCAATATCTGCAAGTGCAAGGATAGGAGGATAAGTGCAAAGGTCATATCATGAGAAATCAAAAGTGTAAGTATGTCTTCGGACGGTGTTGTAAAGAGTACCATTGTTAAACAAAGTTATGTGTGTATTGGCTAAGAAGGGTGGAGACACCGAATAGGTTTTGTACGATAATAATGCCGAAGATTTAGAATCTTCCAAGCTAAGTATTTTTAAAATACAGTTGAAAATAACGTTTATGATGTCAAGTCGTAGTTAGACAACAGGACAGACGGCTTGAGCGCGACGCGAAGCAAGTTGTGGAGGAGCAGACCCCGCCTCGCCGGCCTTCGAGAGCCTCCGACACTTCTCTGGTACCATGTGTTCATTATGTTAACTATTCCATGAATATTATTTATTAATTCCTAAAGTCACTAGGCGGGTTTTGCTCCATCAAACTTGTGACGGTTAATAATGTGTTTGGCATGGTGCTTTAATATTTTTATTTTAAAAAGTGGCACTATTCCTGCCTATTATACAGTATTATGTACCTTAAAACAGTCATATACCGGTGCAGTCTTCCAAGGATCGCAATACTTACCTAACTTTAAAGATAAATGTTTGTGTTATACAAGAATGTAATAAGTAGACGCTAATGAAACTTTGTGCCTCTCGACATCGGCCAAGCGAACCCTCGACAAGGATGGCGCGACAACCATCCCACTCATACCTACCGGTTCTAATTAATTCTAACTCAACGTTCACTACGCCACAACTAAGTTTGTACTTTTCGCCTTCCAACATAAGCAATCACAAAGGCCTGCTTAGTTATTCGCTCTAATTTCTCATCGTAGACAATAGTATATAGAGAATAACTATATAAATTCAAAATACGTACTTTTCAAATACGACGTCGTTGCCAAACCCAGAACAGACTGAATTAATTTATGTGTACTGTATCGTCGGGCGAGCGCGCGCAGAGCGTCGAGCGCCGCTTCCAGCTACTCGCGCCGCGGGGCGACTTTAGCAATAAGCAGTTGTATGTAGTCTATATATACATTTTACGCGTCTATACACATTTTTTGTACGTCGTCGGAAACTCATGTTCGAATACGTGATAGAGTGATCCTTTTTTGAGAATCATGTACTAAGTCAACTGTAGTTGTTATTTTGTAGGCGGTCGGCACATTCCAGTAGAGAACTCCAAGCAAAATTCCACGATTGATTTCCACATTATAAAATGTATCGGATTTGAAATCCAAATTATAAACATCGTTTTGGTGTAAACGAACACTTTTTGTACCATCACGTAGGTTTTGGGTACACTTTATGACTTTATATGAAATTTGATATTTTTATATTGAATATATATAAATTATACATGGATATGTATATACATTGTTGATGGGTATGAGTAAAAGCCTACTATATCGCAACTGTTTAATTATATTTTGGCACGTCAAGAGTTTCATCAGAACCAACGTATACAAATCATTAAAGTCGAGTAAGAAGTAGGAAAATATTTATACAACTCAGGGACTGAAGACTAGTTAAATGTTTGATATATTAACTGTATTTTAACAGACGATTAAGCGTGACCTCTTTATTCAAAACCTGTGAATTTCCGACTTTTGATAAACAATACAGGAACAAAGAGACTAGCTGACGACAGGTTTTGAATGAATTACGTAGATTTTGGACGAATAGTAGATCTGTATCTGTTTTTGTTTTCTGAAAAAGGCTGAAATGTTGTTACGCGAAACTAACTGTTGGAATGCACCCGCCG
Organism: Hedya salicella; assembly: GCA_905404275.2. Classification (NCBI taxonomy): domain Eukaryota; kingdom Metazoa; phylum Arthropoda; class Insecta; order Lepidoptera; family Tortricidae; genus Hedya; species Hedya salicella. Next base: position 11,657,339 of record FR990108.1, read on the forward strand.
GCCGCGCCGACGGGCGGAAACAGCTGACTGCCTCACTACTGTCCTCACATCCATATCGGTTCGTACATAACTCGACTCACATCACAAAGGCTAACGGAAAGTGAGATTTTTATTAGTGTTACATTCAATAAACCATAATACTCCGTAGATCAGCGTTATGTGCGTATAATTTCTGATCAAGCCAAATTAATTGAACTGACTAAGAAACCGCCTTTACTTCTTGTGAAATTGAATAACCATGAAGTGCAATGTAGTACCGTGCGAGTCGTGGTACTTAGTTAAGTAGATATTGCGTGTATTCGGTTGTCTAGTGTTGACGTACACCGTGGCTTCCCGTAATTGCAGTCTTCCGATAGGTATTTCCGCTAAACTTTGCATTTAAAATTGATGTCAACGTATATACATAAATATAACCAGACTCGATTCGCCTAATTTTATTATCGTTTTCGTGCACCGTGATTGTTTCGGATTACGAGTAGGTGTGTAACGTGCGTTAAGATTGTTCTCCTGTGCTAGAGTTAGGGTTTTATTTTCATTCCACGATCGAATGTTCCCCCAATGTTGTCAAGTATCAATAATTAGAATAGATCCCCTCCACTTATTTTGTATGACGTAGGCGAGATACCTTGTGAATTACCCGTCGTCGATATATAGAATATTTTAGCATGAAATTATTTTTCTAATGCTTTCCTTCCATTGAAGCAATAACTTAATTTGATGGTAGTGCCTTCAGCTTCCTTTAAAGTAATGATGTTCAGAGACACTGCAGTGGCGTCACTGTGCTTTACACAATATTTTTACAGGTAATAGAGAACTTACCGTAATCATAAACGTAGACTTAATGTAAAGAAGACGATTAAAGTTTTGTAAAGGCTAATAGAAGATAATGTGGCTGTCTAATCGCATTTCCACACACGGAGGAAACCGAACTCGAGATGAAATCGGAGATGTTCCTAGTAACTCACTTCAACATTCTGACACGTGTGATATGATAAGTACTTTACTTAAGGTGTTTGGCGGATTGCGGATCATGTTATGTATAGGCAGAGGAAACTATCAGAACAAAGAGCACAAACGATGTTAGGTATTGGGGAACCAATTAATAAACCAAAACTTGAAGAAATACCATGTCGATGAATAGATTGAACTCTTAGCTCGTGTAAGTAAATGTTCTTAAAGTAAGTGTTAATATAAGAGAGCGCGCGTTAGTTTGAGGAGATAGATACGAGGACGGCGACAAACGACGGCTAGTTGTAGGTCTTAGGCTTAACTATAGATAGATAGAATAGCAAGAAATGTTTCGACGCTAAGATAGATAGTGTAGAGCCCTAGCTTAATGTACCCGCGGCGTGCGCGGCGCGGCGCCCCTCTAGGGTAGACTCCTTTGTTAGTTTATTAAATAATTTAATTTGAATGGACTGAAGCGGCGCCCGCCGCGCGCGTCGCCTAGCGTAAGGACTCTAAGAGAATTAGCGAACACGTCGACCATAAGTTTCCGTTCCACAAGTTTGCTTTCACCTCTTTTGTTATGTAGTTGACTAAGTGTAAAGAAAGAAAAGTAAATCAAAAAAATCTGTCTGAAGTGTCGATACGAATGTATTTGTCCAATGTGTATTATTATAGTGTGGTGTTCTACCCGGCAGACTAGTCTAGAGAGTAGCATAGTTTAGTTAAAAATTTAGTTAGGTAGTCTAGAAATACGAAATGCGAAAATAAAACTTCATAAAATGTAAAAAAAAAGAAATGAAATTGTTGGTAAGAAAGAATATTTTTAAGGGACATGTTGCTTCGTTGTGTTATGACGTGAGGTTTGGCATAACTATGATAATAGTAAGCATTTCTCGCAGAGAAAAGACAGAGGAAAGTTATGTATCTATTTTGTTACAAAGTGTTTGCAAGTTTCTATATTGTGCTATGAGCATTTTATGTGACCCGCATTATTTATAGTTATGCTGAATGGAAACTAAAATAATATATAAATAAAACAAAATGGTACTAAGAAGCATGTTTTATTGTGACGAGTCATGTTCCTTTGCATTGAACATATTTTGTAAGAGCAAGTGATTGAATAAAACAAGCGAAACCAAATTTAGTTCATCATTTTATTTTATGACGATATCATCCACGACCGACCCCTACACACAGTTCAACTCGTCAATCATACATTACATCACGGATCCGGAAATATATCGCTATTTCTCAATAAGTAATTATTAATTAAATAACTTTACATTCATATTTAACAATTCATCCTTGTACTGACATGGAAACAGTATTGTGTCTACGACACCGCATTTTAGAAAGTGCGAGTCGTACAAATATCACCTAGTATGCAGAATATTTATAGTATTGGGCCTCGCAACACGAAAATCAAGATAAAGTGTTGTAAAAACACCATTTATCAACCTACATTTGTAGATGGCTCAAAATAACAGTGCTATCATTTGATGGCACTGTTATTTTGAGCCATGTCCAAGTTTAAAATAATTACCAATGGAGCAATTTAGTTACAAAGATGTAATAATAATGATTTTTGATAAAGGAAGTCGTATGTATATTATATACATATTTATGTATTTATTATTTGACATGTCGTGCTAATGGTTAATATTTCACACAATCCAAACACTTGGTTCAAAATAACAGTTATTAGGGTACTTTCCTGAAATACCACATCAGCTAATTTGTATGAAGTGCCATAATAATGCTCAGTATAATAATGTTTCAAAGAAAATAAGTGTAATCTGACAGTTAAATAGCCGCAGTTTACGTCACAACGCCTTTGCTTGTTTTTTCCATGTATTTAATGAATTACTTGCAATAATTTATATTAACTACAGCAAAGTCTCAAATACTAACGTCACTACTTTGAAAAAAAAAAATGGCACCTCGTTTGCTCCAACGAAAAACGTCATATCTATATGGCGCCAGTGCGCAATGCACTTACTGCATTTCCCCGAACTTTTTTCGAAGTAGTGAAGTTATTCAAGAGTACACGAAAAAGTGCAAGTCAATAATAATTTAACGACCTTACATAATATAAGGGGATGGCGTAATTGACTTACCTCTTCCAGTGTACTCTTGACATTAATGAGGTTTAGGAGGGGAGTGCGGTTTTGGCTTTGAATATCCTGAGGGTGTTATCGCACGAGCCGCTGATGAGCAGCGAGGGCACCGACCAGTCGCAGCAGAGAACCTTGTCTTCATGCCCGGTCAGGTCGTACAACGGCGTTCGGGGGCTGAAACAAAAACAATATTTAGAACCTTGATCGGAATATCTGCCTAGAAAGGTCAGCCTACTTTGAATACTCAAGTATCTTCAAAAAAATATTCTAGTAAGTATCTTGTGGGGCCAAAATACCTCTAAAAAAACTGAAAAGCAATAGGGAATATGCATGAATTTAAATTTTTGCTTTATTAAAAGCTCATTCATGAAACAAACAGTAGACAAAATATTTTTTACGAATAACTATACAAATAACCAAGATATAAGCCATCAAACATTTCATTCCATCTCTTTCTAGCAAAACAGAATTTAATTTGGAGTTTATACGGCCGGAGTGCACTATGACGTAACAGTGCATGTCGGACCTCTCTGTCTAATTAGAAGTTTAAAATGCCTATTTCATGCTTATTTTTTGGCCGATTTAAATTTTAATTTCACATTTTGAAATCGTTTTTAAGGTCTTTTGATACTTAGTTAGGAAAAGCGATAAAATAAATGTCACGCATGTACCCAATTCTCGGGTTTCTGTGGTAAATACAAAGACCAAAGCGCGAAGCAAAACACGATGGCTCTCACACGTGCTCATACCAGAAATCGTTTTTTTTTTTTCAATTATGCAAAAGTTGTTCAATATTCGGCTGCAGGCGCGAGGAAAGGCCCCTGTATCGCACAAGCGTGTTCCGTAAAGGGCTCTTAACGTGAACCCGTCGTTCAAGCTATACAGGGTGAAATCGTTAAGTGTGACCAGGCGATTATTCCGTAACTTTTACAGATATCAAAAAACTTTAAACTCATATCGAAAGTACGTTACCTAATGAGTAAAATGTCATCAATAACTTTTTAAAAATCAAACTATAAGTATCCAAATTTTTGATATTAAACACTCCCATACATTTATTATGAGATTAGTTACGGAATAATCGCCTGGTCACACTTAACTATTACACCCGGTGTACTAACCTCCTGGTCTCCCAGAGCTTGACCTGTCCGTCGCAGCCGGCGCTGAGGAACAGGGTGTCGCGCGTCTTGGACCAGCGCACCGACTGCACCCACCCCGTGTGAGACGTGAACGTCGTCTTTACGATGCTTTCTGAAATCAAATATCATTGATATTTACTATAGTTCGAGATTTCTACCAACTGTCTTTTGACACATGACAGCACCCATATAACGCAAATGTGCACGTTTTATCGAAGCTTTAATTAAAATATCCAATAGTTCTCAAGTTTCACAATTACTGAAAAATAATATATATGCTCATTTTAGCCCCAACTAACTCAATATTTATTTATTTTCTAGCACATTCGTATGTTAAAATCATTATACGCAAACAGTTACGTTCTATGACTTTCTATTTTTAATTTTAGAGCCGTGCCAATTCCATCTTTACGAATTGGAAGTAAATTGAGCAAATCGATGATAATCGAATACTTTGAGGTACTGAATTACAAATATCTAATAAAAAAATCAAATAAAACATGTATGTAATCCGATCCGTCTTAAAAATTAAACAAATTACGTGTAAACCTGTCCTCATTTATTAATGTGTAAACAACAGTATCGATATCTGAACCATGGAGAATGGAGATAAGGAGGCCAAACTCATATAGTCAAAAAGTGTCCAGCGGATGGAAATGGAAACCAGTGATTCATTCCAAATCTGTCCTCAATGGCGCTAGTGTGGCACGTGCGTATGAAATGAACTTACATAAATGTTGCTTTCCTTGTTTATCTTGTTTATTATCCTACTCTAGCATTTTGGGCACTTGCGACAGTGGTACCACCAATTTAACGTCTTTTACCGGACACAGGTATTAGAATATGACAAAGCAAAGGGCACATAATAAATATACGTGATACTTTAAACTAGGATACAAACAATCTTTTTATGATATTTGTTATTCCCTTATACTTACATTGTTTAATATTATTAAAGACTACGGCTGTTTAACTACCGTTCTTGCATTAAACAGACTTAGGCTTATTTTTCATCCAAAAACAGTAAGTAATGGTTTTCTGATGCGTTATAGTGGGCACGTCAGTGGAATGCGTCACATAATATCGCATATTGCATTGGTATAGTATCTAAGGAATCCATTTTTTTTCATAACCATCCATACTCCCCTGTAATAAATATGTCATCCAGACATATGATTTTATTTACATACTGTTTATTTACAGCAGTTAAACATATAGAGATTGGATTATTAATATACAGAATAAGTAATAAATCGATTCAGACTACCTGTGGAAACCATTGATTATCGGTTATTATGACAATCGAATCGCTTTTGCCTCATCACTATACATCATCTGTCATATGTCAAAAGACAGATGGTAGAACTCACGGCCTATAAACGCACCAACAAATCAATCCTCTCGCAATTAAAAATCAAAACCCTATCCACAATACGCCACCAAAGAATACTTTCGTATTTCGGCCACATAGTGCGTAGAGGTGATAAAAGTCTGCAGAAGTTGATCGTAGCTGGAAATACGAATGGCAAACGAGCTAGAGGCCCATCTCCAACCAGATGGACTGATCAACTAAAGACCTCATCTTACTCCAAGTTTTGCTCAGTCGTAAGGGACGCAATGGACAGAACCGGATGGAGGTAAATCATCCACTCCAATGGTAAAATATCCGATAATGACCACGATCCTGAGACATGAAGGAACGACAACAGAGATCATTGATATTTAGGGTTCCGTAGCCAAAATGGCAAAACTGGAACAGGACCATTTTAATAATAAATATAGAAAATTTAAAAACCCCCGACTTGTTCCAGTAAAAGCTGAATATCTTGGAGACGAGTCCTCCGATTTTCATCAAACAAAGCTAAGAACACTCGGGATAAAATTATCTATGACACAAAAAAAATCGCACTCAAATCGGTCCATCCGTATGGGCGCTACGATACCACAGAGAGGTACACAGATACACAGAGTCACTGACACGTTAAACTTATAACACCCCTCTTTTTTGACGGAGGTTAAAAAACTACAAAATGTATAATTGGCATGATGACGGGGTATGAAAATCAAAATTCAAATTAGCCCGTCAGTTAGATAATAAAAAAAATATTGGACACGTCTTTTTTGCTTTTTCAAAATAATAAAAAAAAACTGATAAATAGCATTAAAGTTTGGGAGTGAGGTGGTAGTTCATGTCTTCACTCCTATGTACAATTTGACTATTGAAACAAATTGTACTATCGCCTTTTATTTTTGATTACGAGAAAATACGTAGCCAATATTTTCTATTAATCTACATCACGGACTAATTATTAATTTTATTTGGGACGCGGTTATAGGTTAGAAAGAGCACCATATATTTCCATCTCATTCTAACGTATTACTGCGTCCCGCCTGCTCGCCGATGATTGGCGATCGTGAAGAGTGGCCATTAAATAGGCTTCTTTAACAACTCGCGCTGAGTAATTAGGTAGAATAATACTAGAAATATAAATTACTAGAAGCGCCCGCAACTTCGTTCGCGGAGGAGAAAAATTCATTATCATTACCCCCATTATTTTCTTCAATGTACTCGAGTAAATGTATCCTATAACCATCTGTGAATTGGAAAATAGTAGATATCTGTTAGCCAATATAATAAACATACAAACACAATAAAAAATTTTTTTTTTTTTTTCGATTCAGTAACCTCAAAATGGTCCATCCGTTACAATATTCTTTTTAAATTATCTTCAATGCACAGACATTTACTTTTTACAACTTTATAATAGAGGTAGATACAGAATGTTTGGTAAGACAAATGTTATAATGTAAACATTTTTTGTTTAAGTTTTAAGATTTTTCTGAGAAAACTCCTACTATTGTCGAAAAAACGAACGACATTTTTCTAAGACATGTCTGGCTTAAAATGTTCTAAATGGCCTAAACTATCACCTACTTCCAGCGTTGCATCCTGCACCTCTAAGCACTCGACTAGCACCTCTAGAACTGTAATACGCGACTCTCAGTCGCGTGACAACGATTGTCTGTCTCTTTCCTTTCAATACAGTGCGAGTAAGACGGGTGATGCTATGTCGCGCGACTAGTGATATCGCGGAGAGTTATGCTAGACCAGCTGTTACCAAACACCCTGTATAGGCCTAATACAAGCATCAAGTAATCATATGAGTTTCAAAAACATACCTTGAGATCTCGGATCATATAAGCGGACGTGTCTGTCGGCAGAGCCGGTTATGATAGTGTTGTTCAGTGGAGACCAATCCACATCGAAGAACGCCTTGTTACCTGCAATAGGCATTGAAGTTGAAAAACAACGGCAAAGGCGAATCCGCACAGATATAGGAAGAGTGTAATTAGTACCATTTGAGCTTCTAAGACGGCAAATCATATCGAAGGAAAGTTGCACTGTCATGCTCAAAGATTGAGATATTCACGTCTGTCTCTTTCCTTTCAATACTGTGAGAGAAAGACGACTGAAACTATGTCTAACAAGCGAAGTCATGGAGAGTTGCGCTAGACCGGCTGCTAACTAACTTAATTCAGACTTAGCCCAAAAATACACGTGATCTGGAATGGGGGGGAGGGAGGAGGGCTAGCGTTTTAATCACCAAATATCACCAAGGGGGAGGAGGGGATCAAAAGTAGGTCAAATATGATCACATGATTTTTGGACGAGCACTTATCAAAACATGCATTCAAATAGTAAACCTACCAGCTATCTCCTGTTTTATGCCGTTGAGTTCACAGTCCCATATCTTGAGGAGGTGGTCCCAGCCGCTAGACAGAATTGTGTTGAAATCCATCCATTGTACTCCGGACACCGCCTCCCTGTGCCCTTTTAGTGTTGCTAGCGGTTCCTGTGAAATAAACAATTTTATGTCATTAGTAAAAATATTTGGCTAAAAAGCCAGGTGCTAAAATGACATCAAAAATTACCAATGCCAACAATGTAGTTTGTAAAATACTGCACATAAATATTATTGTCAACACATTGGTTTGTTTTATTAATGTGTAATCAGGTATTTAAATAAAACAATTTAACGGATTATATCGCGTATATTATCTCATTTGAGTTCCCGACGTTTCGGAAGCTTTTCAGCTTTCCATGGTCACGGGCGGTTTTATTTAAATGAGTAAAAATCGCGGAAACAGAAGAAAATATTTTGTAATCAGGTAGTTTGGTTAATTTTACTGAAAATGTGTTCTAGTGAAAAATCACCACTTATTTTATACTTCAAGATTTACAGTTCAATTCTTGAAGATTTACTTAAACTCATTTGACTGAAAAATGTATTTATAGAGTTTATTTAGCATTAATGAACTATGTTATTATGGTTTCTAATTTAATGCAAATTTTTTTAATAAAAAAACTATTTCATACTCACCCTTACATTTCCCTGTTCTGGCCCGCGATCAGGTTTGCTTCTTTTCTTGGCTGGTACATTGTCCTCATCAGAAAGACCTGATAATAAATATGGAATATGCATGAAATGTTTATTTTTGCTTTGTTAAAAGCTCATTCATGTAAGAAACAGCAAAAATATATATTTTTCGAATAACTATAAAAACAACCAAGATATAAGCCATTAAACATTTCAGTCCATCTCTTTCTAGCAAAACAGAATTTTATATTTATCTATTCAATAGCTTAAGTCTATCATAACATTTATATGGAGTTTATAGGGCCGGAGTGCACTATGACGAACAGTTCATGTGTCACCTCTCTGTGAAATCGCTGTCTAATTAGTAGTTTAAAACGCCTATATCATGTGTATTTCTTAGCCGATTTTATATTTAATTTCACTTTTTGAAATCGTTTTTACCGAATTTTGATAGCTGGTTAAGAAAAGCGATAAAGGAATATCATGCATACCCTATTCAATTTGTCTCATCTAATAACAATTTGAAATCCTACAATAGCGTATCGTATTATTTTGACCGTTGACGAAGTGCTAGGGGCTTTAGGCTTTAGGGCGCCGGCGTGCTCGGCACCATTGCTAGACTTTATCGACATTGACATAAGACCTTATATGGTTACTTAAGTGTGTCGCTGTTTGTAACTAGTCTATAACACTATTTTGGTTTGAGTCTATCAGTTGGTAAGTGATAAGTCGACCTAAGTTTGATTCTATCGGGATGGGATGCTACAGGAAGTCTATTATAGGTGAGTCCAACTCCAATAGTCCAATACCTATCAATTAACAATGATACAAAGACAAAATTTGTACCTTTATTTATATAAAACATAAATATCTTTTTGTGAAACTTAATGCATTTCTATAGTTAGAACACAAGTCAAATAAAAACTCAAAAATACGCAATGCACACTAATTCCAAAATATAGTAACAGTACATCTCGTAAGTTTAATTGCACTAAATGTCTGTTGTTACACAAATGATCAAATTTATTCAATTTAATATATTATTTTACATGTATAACCTGTTTAGAAGCTCTGATTTAATTGAACACATTCATATGTAGTTGTGGTTTTTAAAATTTGCAAACCATTTTCCAACCACTTCCGATCCAAGGTGAAATTTGGCATACTTATGTAAGTTTGGTGACAATGCTTTATTATAATACCATCGAGCTGATCTGATGATGGTTCCGGAAGGTAGTCATAGGAACTCTGTCACAAAATAAACGTAACGCAGTCCTTCCGACTTTAGACTCTTTACAATTGACTCAGCCGACAATTGTTTGTGTCAAAAATCACGTTTTCCACAGAAACTTATTCCTAACAAGTAAGATCAGTAGCACCACGCCACTATGCAGTCTTCAGTGTTGCTAGATATTGTAAAGGTGTCTCGTGTATAGACACCTTTTTCAGAGACTGGCCGTTATTTAAATAACAGATGGTCCTTATTTGAATGACCAATTCAAATAAGGAATATCTTCTGTGCTTGTTTTTGTAATGAATTATCATACATTATAACATTACAAACAGAGCCATATACATCGCCGTACCTCCATCAATTATCCGTAACAATATTCTATCACTATTTCCATACTTTGCATGCAAGTCCTTTAATATTGATAAACTTATACAGGACGAAGCTTGAAGTTATGTAGATTATTTGTTGCGCCCTACAAAATAATCCACTATTTATCTACATCAAACATTGTACAATATGTTCCACCCAGAACATGAAACCACTGTAAGTATGTTATTAATAAGTGAGACTCACTGGCGCTCCACAGGCATATATTAGTGTCCCAGCTGCCTGTGGCCAGTTTTGAGGCGTCCGCCGAGACGGTCAGACTCTCCACACCCTTCTCGTGGCCCCGGCACGTCACCACGCAGTCCACGGAGTTCTTGGACACATTCCACACCCAAAGCATGGCTGATTGGTCATGGGAACCGCTGTAAATACATAAACATCATACTTTCCTTAAAGGATTCAATCTTCTACCCTATGGCGTTGATTACTCTGGATTAAGCTTTCTTTCTTGTTGTTTTTCAGTGATAAAGGATGAACCGATTTTAACAATGTACAATACAGGGGAGGATTACTTTTACTTTTTCCTTACTATGCTAAAGCAAAAAGAGGACTATCCTTTTTTTAACCGACTTCCAAAAAAAGGAGGAGGTTCTCAATTCGACGGAATGTTTTTTTTTTTTTTATGGATGTTCACCGATTACTCAAAGACTATTTGACCGATTTCAAAAATTTTTTTTTTTGTTTTATAGAAGGTACTTTCTAGTTGGTCCCATTTAATTTTGGTGAAGATCTGATGATGGAATCCATGAGGAATTGAAGGAACTCCTCAAATATTGTAGGCATACATATAGCGATTTTGGTATTATAAGAAACATAATAAGCATCTGCATTCAGAAAGTGTAAATTGGTGAAGTGGAACTGATGCAGGAAACCATAGAATGCCATCGGAACTCCTCAATCATAAAAGATTTACGGGTGGCGACGAAATATCTTGATTAATTTAGCTAAGCAACTTCATAGTCACAAATTTAAATGTTCCTGATGAGAATGGTACCATCGAATTGATTTGATGATGGAGCCGGAAGGTAGGCACCAGATCTATGTAATAAAATAATGTATCCTAGCCGGGTTTGGGCTTGTTCGAATCGTCACGAGATACACTTTTAAGTAACGATTAACTAAAAAGTGTAAAATAAATAAACTTTTAAACAAAAAAATAAAACCGACTCCAAGAAAACTAAAAAGTAAAAAATAACGCCATAATTCAGTTTCTTCAAATTACTTACAAGTAACCGTTTGTATACTCAATCTATACAGTATATACAATTAATGTTATTTTGGAGTCGGTGCCATCGTGTCACAACTTACTAAAATCGTCAATTTTCAATATTTTACACATTCTTTATATGGCACCGACGCCAAAATAAGATTAATTGTATATACTGTATAGATTGAGTATACAAACGGTTACTTGTAAGTAATTTGAAGAAACTGAATTATGGCGTTATTTTTTACTTTTTAATTTTATTGGAGTCAGTTTTATTTTTTTGTTTAAAAGTTTATTTTTCCTTCTAGTAAGTTTATATTTACTGGTCAATGAAAGAAGTCATGAAATCCAGTGATCTAAGCATTTCCATAAAAAGAACTTTTAACACCTGTATTTTACCATGTATTATGGTTGTGAGACACGGGCACTTACAAAACGGCACAGAAATAGATTACAATATTGTCAAAGATCCATGGAACTGTAGTATGTCAGGGATGCATAGAATAGACAAAATAAGAAATGAGCATCTTAGAGCAAAAACAAAAGTAACAGAAATACTAGCCAGAATTGACTGGCAAAAGTGGAGGTGAAATGGACACAGGATGAGAGAAAAACCGGAAAAATGGACCAAAATAGTATTGCAGAAACAGCAAATGGAATAGAGGGTACTAAAACTAACAGCGGGCCTGAACTGAAGGAAAGTGGTGCATGATCAAACCCAGTGGAAACAGCTAGAGGCATTTGTCAGGAGAGACATGTTCTGATTCAGAACAAAAAGGCGTCTATATTTCTATCTTCACAAGTTTCTTACCTGGCAAAGACGGCTTGGTCACCACTAACTGATACCCAAGAAACTGCTTTAATGGGTGATGTGTGTCCCGGGATGGCAAGCTTGTGCTGGCCTTTGGTGGTCCAAATGTGAAGACTGTTGTCATAGCTGCCTGACAGAATCCTGGAAATTTCAACATAAACATTGTGTATACAATGAAAATTATAAGGGTTCATTTTAACATTATAGACTTTATTTTTGATACTACTTGGATGGCAGACAAGAGCAATAACAACAGTAGCATGCCTGGAATCTTGGTTTTGGCGAAGCTGACAAGATCATGGTTAAGACAGAAGGTTTAATCATGATTTGTTACAAGAGTCAGATACTTTTGTGTCAATATTACAGCACCAATTTCTTGCTGTAATGGAAGAAAATCAATTTTAGGCTATTTTATTTGTGTGCTTGTTTGTTTTGAGCTTATTAGCTGCGACCACACAGGGGCACTCAGAAATAAGGGGTCTGGGGCACTCAATAAAAGTGATTAGTGGGAATGAGTGGCCTGTTGATCTGTGGATATGCTGCACTATCGGTTTTTGTTTGCCTCCCGCACTCAAAATGATGCAGTATGGACGAAAAATAGAGTCTTATTGATATTGTTGCTAGGTTTTATACAAAAAAAACCTTAACTATAAGACAATTCCACTATCGCAGGTGCAACATTTAAACTTAGTTGAGGCTTAGGAAGCCTAATAAAATAAAAAAAACATTAAAAATATATATATTGGTTCAAGGGTTACATTTTAATCTGTTTTTTATAGATTTGTATATAAGAATTCAGATTTAACTGAATAAATAAACACAAAAGAGGTTTAAAGTGAATTGCGGGTGCAACGAGATCGGCCCACCTCTCCAGATCATAGTAAATTTTATAATGATTTACCTTCTTATATTGAAAGAAGATACACAATCAACTCTATAAATAAAAAAAACTTTTGCAAACATAAATAAATAATGAATTATTCAATGTCAAAGCGATTGCAGGTGCAACATTGTATGCTTCACAGTTACTCCCAAATCTTAGAAAGACAAGGTTTCCAAGAGCGCCCACAGTTTTAATATAAAGTATGGACCATAACAATTAATTTAATTTATCCTTCGCATTGGCATCAAAATAATTATAAATATTGTGACTTGGAAATTAATGACAAGAATTGTCTCTAGCAGAATAACCCAATTGTACTCACCGCAAACAGTACCAACATGTTCAATCAGTCTCCTACTTTTTAGAAAAATCTTTAGTCGTAAGTCAACAGCTGCGTAAATGCAGCGTCTAATTGTTTTATCCGTAAAACTGGCAAACAAGTGGTAAGTGTTCCCACTGCTATGCCCAGTGCATACAAATCAGAAAATCAATCCTTAGAGAAAGCAGCCAAAGCTACATGTATAAAACTTTTGCTTACCAATTTCCATTGGCCTGTAATGCCGAGACCCAGTCATCATGCATCAAACAATCCTGTGGAGCTGGAGCAGGGAATCTCTCCAGATACTCAATCTCCAAAGTCACTTCCGTAGACAAACCCTTCTCTTGCAGATGATCTCCTAAGGGTGTGCACAATAGTTCTCCGCTTACGAGGAAATCAAATTCTACAGTCTTTGATAAACTGTCAGTTTCCTTGAGAAGGGCATTGATCAATGTATTGAGCTCAGTAGATTGCACATTGCTTTGAATTGCATATGGACTGTCAGGTACTGCATATCTGCAAATAGAAATAATGTTTCATAATATCAAATATTTTAATGTTTATGGTTAAGTCTGTAGATGGCGGAAAGAAGTTGATAAATTGGGATGTAAATTAAAATAATTATAATCTCAACACGTTTCAGAGATTTTTCATACATTTAAGAAGATTATATGCAACTTCAATGACTTATTTTTTACAACCATTCAACAATTAATTAGACTCTATTATTGATGTGATAAACTTAATGCACGTTTTCGTACACCTTAAAATTACACGACCGGCAAAATCGTTACCTGAAATATTGCCCATACTTACTGTTCTTGTTTAGTAACGAATCGCACTTGTAACTGGGCCTCCGAAGTATCGGTTTCCATGATTGTATGAAGAAGCTATCACTATTCAATTCAAAATAAATAGTTTAATCTACACACACGTGCTTAATTGTCCCGATCAACAATAAAATTTTGACACAATGTTACCACAGTTTTAGCTACGCTTTTGATTTATGACAGATTTGACATCAAAGAAGCCTGTTCAAAATCATAATCTTTTTTTTTAACTTACATAGAGATATACTTTTAGAATATCATAAGGTTTTGTAGCTACATGAATATTTGTAGCTACAAAATTTGATTTCTTTCTTTTCTAGTTTTCCATAGGTTTAGTAAGTTTTGCAACTGAAAAAACGATTTTCTAAAAAACTTCAAAACATTATTATATTTTGAACGGTTCTTATAGCAACATATACGTGAAAACATTTTGTTTAAGGATTTCTTTTAAACGTCGACTTGGCTGTTAGTGTAATGTGAACAGTAGCGATTATTAAATGAACTGAAATCAAACATTTCGATTTTAACTTGTAATTGTCAACATATTGTCAATGATTGTCATTGTCAATGTGACATACATTACAACGATTGTGGCAACGATGTTACAAAATTAAATTAAGGTTAGGAAGCATGTGTTGTGTTTTCTTTACGATAAATGGTAATAAATAGCAAAATGGTAGTAAAGACACATAAATCGAATAATGAAACCACAAAATATATCTTAACTAGAAAGGCCGGTAGGAGTATTATTGACCACCGTCCTGTATTTTCACCGGACGAACAGTAAGTATTTTTTAAACATTTCTTCTCAAGGAAAATAAGTTTTAATATTTTTTATAGCAACAGGAGCAGATATATATAAAAAAATCTTTGTACAGATACTTACATTCAGCAGTCTACGTCACTGGAATAAAATAATGAATTATTTCTTAATTATTCTTCTCTTTTTGCAGATCTTTAGTCATTATAGTCGGGAATATCGCTCGCGTATACAATGTTCAGACAGGTGATCTAGCGCGGACTCTTGAAGCTGAAACAGACATCGATGAACTAGTTGGCATTTGTTTTGATAAGGATGGCTACAATGTGTATGGTTGCTCCAAAGATGGCCTTCTTATAACTTGGACTTGGGAAAAAGGAGCTGTCCTTAGAGAGTTCGTGAGTATACTGTGTTTACTCTCAAATGCAGGTTGAACAACAGGGTTAGGGGAAGGTGAGGAACAGTGGATCAGTGGGGAACAATGGATTATTGTTTATATTTTAGGGAAATAATGGATTTACATATCTGTTTTGTTTGCATTTTGATATGTATCAGGCGCTCTTAGAATTTGTCCAGGACGAATATGATTATCTATTATTTCTCTGAAATATATGCAAAAATCCACCGTCCCCCACCGATCCACTGTTACCCATCCTCTCCTACATGTGGTTGTAACTTAATGTTGAATGTAGAAAAAATAAATACAGAAAGTACCTATGAAATTGAATTTGCAATGTGTTTGCAAATTGCAAATTTTTTGAATTTGTTATTTCTCCACTTTTATTGAATACTAGAAGGTGCACAAACTTTGGTTATAGAAGAAAAAAAGTCATTTTAATATTTGCATCAGCATAATTTTGGTAAATAGTATCTTATAACCATTTCTTGTTGCCCAGCTTACTGTATACCAAAAATTATTGAATACCATCCACCTGTTTTGATGTGACGAGAGATACAAACATACAAAAAATATATTTTCTGATTCAGTGACCTTAAAATAGATGATTTCACTATCTTTTTTGAAAATTTGTTCAATGTAGGTACAGAAATTTTACTCTTACCTTTGTATAATAGTTTTAATGATTATTTCTTTATTTTCTCAGAAACTACCACAATTTGGCAATAGAGAAGTATGCACATTTGACTTAATAGATCATGAGAGGTGCTTTATAACTTCAGTGGGGCCCTTGTACACGAAAATACACCTAGCAGCTTATTCATTGAAACTTGGTACCATAGAAGCAGAGTATAGAGGACCACAAATACCATACTATGGAATGGTTAGGGTGGCCATCGGATGGTGTCACAAGAACAGATATGCAGCCATAACAAACTTAACTAAATTTATTTACACACAAAATTTGGATAAGCAACATATGCATGCTTTGTAAGTATGGTCATAATAGCATTATTTTTATTACAAGCTTAATAGTAAGTTCACGTCTGTAATTAATTATGTCAGTAGCTATGTAAACAAATCTTGCAAGTTAAATTTGACCCATTTTCTGGTTTCCAATTGATCTAAAATTTGGCATACCTACTTATTACAATACAATATTATGACATGACACCATCAAGCTAGTCTGATGATGGAGCCTGAAGGTGATCATAGGAATTCTGTACCGACCTCGGGCTCTTTAAAATCGTCTTGGTGAGTAGTTGATAGATATTTAATGAAAGGTATAGTCGGAAGCAAAAACTTATCTCAAAAATATTTTTTTGACAGAAATTTATTTTTATTCATAAAGGTATGACAGTATTAATTACTTTGAACGAAAAACTAAATAATTATTTAGTCATTTATTTTGCAACACTTTCATAGACACCTTTTGTGAAATGCCTGTAGATTTAAATGTGAGTTTTGTGTGAGATTTAAATACAAGCCCGCATCATATAACTTGAAATGGCCAAAAATCCACAGTGACCTTAGAAATTGAGGCAGTTGAAGACACCTGAATACCCAACTGTGTGAACTTTAAAGTTAAAGTTAAATTTGATGCCAATATTTCTTTCTTCTTTTCCTTGTGTTCTTAATTTATTTTGCGAATTTATTATTATTAAGTTTGTCATTGTTATAATTATATATTTCTTTGATCTCACTGCATACATATGTTTAATAAGTGTTATGTACTTCGTTATTGTTTTGTATATAAGATGTAGATACCTATAAAATTATATAATTAATGTGAATGATATAATATAAACAATGTGGATGTACTTTAAAAATAAATAAATAAATAAAATTTTACACATAAAGCCCATCTGGCATGTATGTACATCTTTATTTGTTTTCTCAATGAGTAGTTTGCATAAATTGTAACTTTGACAGAGAAAAATATTTAATTCTCAGTCGCCCAAAAATGGTTTTACCACTTTTGAACAAATAATTGATACAGATGAAATAGAGTCAAAAAGTGGTAGACTAATTCCTTGGCCGGCCATAGATAGAGAAAAATAGAAAGTTAACTTGACATAATTTTGAAAGCATCATGATCTGACTTTATTTATGATACTTTCAGCCACTCCAACCACAATGGATTTCGCGTGCTGGATGTGGCGGCCCACTACAGTGAGTCCTCTCTGGCCATTGTGGATACCCTCGGCAGGGCCACCATCCTCAGAGGCAATCTCTTTAACCACAAGGAAGTTGCTAGAGAAGTATTACATTGGCATTTCCTGCCGCCTTATGCTGTGCAATTCTCAAAATCAGGTAATCACCTTGGCCTAAGCGCAAATTGTCTTATTTATTTATTTATTTACATGTAAATTATTAGTGCAAGTATAATATTAGTGCAAAATATTTACATGATATGCTACAAACATAAATCAAAGAAATAATATGTAATTATCAAGCAGAGGAACAAACACATCTAACAAAAATCAGGTTTGACCACATGAAGATGCATCCACACTTGTATCATTTGCTCAAATCCGATCACTGTCACGTGGCATGACTGCGTATCGCGCTGCTTGGATGCTGAAGAAACGCGTCCACACTAAGCCGTAGTGTATTAGTTAGGTTAGCCGTATCGTTTCACCGCTCCGATCATTTTGGCATTTCGCCGATCATCATTCTTCGCGTGATCGTTTTTCTGTACAGTTGCGTTGTGTTCCGTGTAAAAATGTTGTTCTCTGCGATCACACATCAAATCGATTGATACCCGTGCAGAAACTTGAAGACAACTATCACGACAACTGATAAGCCGCGAGCGCCACAAGCGTGGACAGCAGCGCCCTTGCGTCGGCGGCACCACGTGCGTGGCAACTAAAAATGGCAGTACTTCGGAAATTCGCCGTAACACACCTGCGCCAGCGACTCAAGCCACGCCTCTCGGCACATCTCTTTCGCGCATAGCTGCAATGGACGAGACAGAAGATGATCATCCGATCGCCCGCACGAATTTTACGAATGTATTCCGGATCGGTGCACGTACAAACTAGTCCGTATCGTCTTTGATGATCGGGCAAAAACCGACTCGAGATGGATCGCGGCGTATCATAACCGCGTAGCATGACCGTGTGTCATGATCGCTAGTGTGGACCGCTCCGAGTGTGCGATACGCGTAGCAATAGAGGATTTCGAGCGATCGGATCGGCGCAACGTCTAAACGCGTGATCGTGACACGCGATCATGCCACGCGACGAAGATGTGATCAGGCAAATGATACAAATGTGGACGCACCTTGAAGTTATGTAGGCCTAAACCTTCCGATAAAAACCCCGAGACCGTCAGAGAATACGTCAATATCCCCAGCATCCACTGCGATGCGGTTTAAAACGGCAATTGCTCGGGATGTAGGAGCGTTCGCGCCACGTCGGGTTTTGACATTATTGTGCCAAGACATTTCATCATCGTCGGTCAATAGACTGCTGGACCGGTCCTGCACTGCCCGCACAAGAAGGCATTTAAGATAAAACAAACAGTTTTACACATTATTTTGACCTTAAAATTTGTTTGTTGATAGCGAAACATTTCTTAGGATAATAGTCACATAAAGTACAATCAAGTTATTTATTTTAGACCAACTTCTATTCCCTTTCTTCTGATTCCAAACAATTAAATTGAAATTGTAGGTTTCTGCAAGTGGTGTTGGACAAAGAAATTTGTTGCTGTAAAACTTGAAACACAAAACGATTTTTTTGTCTTATGTCTTGTTTTTGTCTAAGTAGTATCTGTCGCTGAGTCTAAATTAGACTCAGAGAGTGTCCCAATACAAGTATCCCAATTTGAAAATACCTCTATTTATTCTTACATCTGTGTTTGTTTAAATTTGAACTTAGGAATGAATTGTGTAAATTAATATTTTTTTGTGTACTTATGTAGAGTAAAACCAATCGTAAAATAAACGCCTCTCCACTGAGTTTACCTTAATATCTACATTTGGGCAAGTTTCATAGGTAGGTTAGTGGAGGGACATTATGTTTAAGATGGGTTTTATTTTATGTGTGGCAAAACGGCTAGAATGATTTCTACCATTTTTAGTACAAGAATAGCTGGACATCCAAGGGTGGTTACATGTACTGCTGAAGCAAAAATATGTATTTTGTTCTCCTCCATGACCGAGTTGCGGCCACCTTCTAGTGCTATACTTTTTTGATGTTTAACCTACACTCTTTTTTCAGGTGGCTATCTCATGACCGGAGGCATGGAGAGAGTGCTGGTGAAATGGACGATTGGCAACTTATCCAACAAAGCTAACGCAAAGGATTTCATCCCCAGGTTGCCAGGGATCATAAAATTCATTGCAATCAGCAACTCTAATGTTGCTGTCACATTATCAAACAACTGTAAGTCTTTATTTAATCTTTCTCTACGAGCAATGTACCCCACCCACTGCCACTTAGTCTAGCAACTCTTTGACGTCTTACCATATTAAATGTTTTCCAGCCGTAGTAATAGCCAACGCTCAAATGCGGGTGCACTGCACGATTCTGGAGTGCGGCGGGCTGTCGGCGGCGGCGCGCACAGCGGGCGCGTGCCTGGTCTACCACAAGCTGTCCGACTCTCTGCTCATGGCCGGCCGGCCCGGACACCTGCAGATGTATTCTGCTAGCTCTGACAAAGTCCTGTTCAATGTAAGCTTCATATCAGTAGATTATAACCTCTTTGCCAATAGCTCTGAAAGCTGCCCCCCTTTTGCCTAACGCGTTCGACGCTCGCAATCAGAATCAAGTGTCATAATTTTGTATGGGCTATGACAGTTGATTCGGATACCAAGTGTCAAAATTTTGTTAGGGAATAACCCCCCTGGTCAGAATAGGATCCATAATTATTGACTAATATTCTGACTGTTTCTAACAAGTTTTATTTCTTAAATTAGAATGTACACCCGCAACAGATTCTAAGTACGAACACGTTGGGACCTGTTAATGCCGTGCCTGTCGAATATCGCTTTCGTTTATAGTAAAATTTGGGTGGAGTGTTATGTAGTATATCCGAAATTCCCATAAAAGTGACTTCAACATTCAATTTCACCTTGTCTCCACTACTTGAAATAATTACTATGATAACACATATTTTATATTAACATGGGTTACGACAGACACTACAAATTAAACTTTCTTTCAGCTGGACATAACGCAAATGAACAACATACCATCAGAATCCAAACACAATCTTATTCCCTTGGAGACAGAAGTGACTTGCGCCGCAATGAACTCCAACGGGTCGTGGCTCGTGACGTCAGAATACAGACATGACGGTGTTCTGTACCCAGAGGAAAGGCTCAAGTTCTGGGCCAGCCATGGAGCAAAAAGTGCGAACCCATTCACGTTAGCAACCTGCGTGAACTTATCCCACGGCGGTTCTAAAGTTGTCGCCATAACGCTGAATTCCCTAGCCACTTTTTGTGTAACTGCCGGGACAGACCAGAAATTTAGGATTTGGAAAAGGGAACAGATCTCCAAAGGGAAATACGGATGGTCATGTTTCACAGCCTGCTATTACTCCTCTGGCATCGCTCAATTCCAGACAAGCGGCGTTTACAACGACGTGAAGAAGTTCGAAGTGACTAATCTACTTGAAAAAGTAGAGCTGCCTTATATGAAGACCGTCGGGAAGCAGGACGATGTTATACTGAAGATAATGAATATGCATAAGGACACTGGAATGTTTAGAAAGGTAGCATCGGAGAACGTTGATCCTGAGACAGATTTAGGAGGCGTGGCGATATCGCATGACGGGTCGCTTATTGCTGCGTGGTTCGGATGTAAGCTGACGCTTTGGGACACGCACCTGTGCAATTTGCGGACCACCCTATCGCATCCCGCACTGCGGCCTAAAGGAAAGCAAGTACAGTTTGGATGCGGAGACGTTGCTCATTACGTAAGTAACATAATGCCCCCTTTTGTGAAAAATTGTCATGTACATGATACTTAATTATCACTTAAAAAAGACTTCAGTAAACTTACGAAAAATCGTCGAAATTGGACATAGAAAATTGATGTTGCTTGTCAGACAACATCCTAATTCCTGGCTAATATAGTTATTTAACATAACTTTTATGCACGAATATTATTTGATGGCTAACTCGCTAGTCAAAAAAAAGTTTTTGTGTCTGGCATCGTAGCTTTGAGAAGTTTGAGGTCAATCAACTGAATTTTAATATACAAAAAATACTTTTTTTCAGTTGGTGTGCACAACTGATAATTGTTTGGCGGTATTCAGCCTCCTGTCCTTATCTATTAAATGGCTCGTTCAAATCAGACCCACGTGCCTCGTCGCTGACCCGTTTTCCAACAAAATGGCGGTAGTCACTGACGAAAATGATGGTAAGTCCAATTTTACATAGAAAGTCCTGAATCAAAAAAATGCTTCAGATACTAGTTAGATTGCAGTGTTATGTTTTGCCGCGAAAATTCCGACCCGGCAAGGAGTTAAACAGTTTACAATATAAAGGGCTCGATTTCTCTGAAAAACATTGATTTCCTTACTATTTCAAAATACGCGCGGCTATTGGTTTCCACATACCTCGGGAATATATATCTATAGCGCTCTCAGCCGCCACCAATCTTCTTCTTCTTCTTCCCCCCCCAAGGGTCAATTCACAAGGACTCAGTTACGTGGTAGACCCAATAGCATAATGCGTTTTGTCATTTTCAGTTTTCATATTCACCCCACACAAATCAACGCCTATTATGATGAAAAAGAGGCTACTCGATCCTGCTACCGGTGTGATCAACGTGTGCACATTCGCCAAGTCCGCGAAATATAATGAAGTGCGACTGTACCTCACGAGGAACGATTCTGTAAGTAATAGACCGAATGATGCCGGGGTACAAAACTCCCTGAGCGTTTTAACAGTCATAAAATTGAACTGGTTTGATATGTCAGTAGAGTGCCCTATTTGTGTATTATAAATTATAACACGTATTAGGGCATCTTCACTTAAACAAGCATTGAACACCAGCGGTTAGTGGTCTTCACAAAACTGACGAATCAAATAGCATATGTTTCGTCACAAAATTCACATTTTGGTGAAAATGCCAATTTGTCAGACATTTGCCGTATTTCAAAAATGTCCTTAACGCAGCTCTGGAGTCTGGACCATATGTTTAGACAAAATAGGCATTATTTCCATTTATTACGAATTCGACACTCGATTGACTAATTTTTATTATATTATCAAATTAAAATCAAATCAAATGTGTTTATTTCACACTGAAGATCCATATGTTGCTAGTTACAAAAATAAATCTTAAAAACAAATTTTAGTGACTATAGTTTTCTGTACCAATATAAATAATCGCAAGAAGTTCAATACCGTTTTCAAAATATAGCAACAACATCGTTAAGTGTACGAAGCTTGAATGCTTATCGCGATTATGTAAGTCATGTGTTAAAATATTTTTTTACATTAATTGTTAATCGGCTGGCACGGACCGCCATGACCAAGAAATACGTAATATCGCAGTAGATTTTGTAGAACCGGTAAATGTTTGTATGGCAGTACCGGGAATTCCTTTTTCCGCCATCACAGATCAATGTCATTCGTTTTCCCGGTTCTGCACACTATACCGTAGATATTGCATTTTTATTTACTTGACCTTTGTAATGGAGATTTGCAGTGCCCTTTTCTATACGTCACGTATGTCTATTTCCAATGAGCTTGAATTGTAAAAAAACAGTAGATGTAGATATTTTTTCACCATTCTAAAACAAACTTTAAGAAGAACTAACCTCTATAGTCAATTTTATTTAAAAGAATGTAAACATAAAAACCACGTGACTCGTGGCATTCCGCCAATCAAGTTAATCATTTGTCTCTGCGGTCGGACGCTACTGGCTGAACGATACCTAAATAAATTGACTATAATTTTGTACAGGAAATCTACTGTTTGGAGCCGGAGCGCTCAGCTAAAGAGTCCTTGGAAGTGATATCGCGGAAGAATGTGCCGACGTCAAACTTCGGGGCCCTACTGGCTGAACAGCAGCTGTCTGAGGTCGCGCCCGCGACAGCGGGAGAACTACAAGAGCTTAACTCTCGCGCGTTGGGAGACGGAGCTATCAAACAGGTATGGTGTTTTTAAATACTTTTTTAATCTACACTTGAAGGCACCCTCTTAAGAAGGCAACTTCGGTCGTGGAGGAGAAAAAGTCATAACCCCTCTTTTTTTTCTTCAGCGTAGTCGGGTAAAAAGTATCTATTATAAATTGTTATTTGTGCTCTTTACCCAACATCGGTAACTATTGAGCAATTGGGTAGTTTCTTGTAGTCTAAGTAAATGATGCAACGCTTACAGTTATATAGCACTAAAATTAAGGAGGCAATTTGATCATACAGAAACATTAGGTCATATTTTTTTTTTCTTTGAAATTTCTTACTTTTTAAGCGTTTTGACAGTTCGTAAAAAGGAGCTGATTTGATCTGTAAATCAAGTACTCTAATCGAAACAAAGTTGTGAGAGTTGGAAGGCAGTACAATGTCACTTATAATAATAATTGAGAATATGCGTCATTTTTTTATAATGTCAATGAATTCAGTTTCTCATATGGCAGAAAGAAGGACCAACAGGGATTGAACATTAGTAACCTCGGAAGTGACAGATAAAGTCAGGCAAATATTGCCGAGCGTCAAAACACCCCATACAAAATGGGCATACGCTATGACGTCATTCGTTAATAACGGGCAGTGTAAAGCTGTACTGTAAAAACAAGTCTTACGTTGTTTTTACTTTGTTTCAGTTCTTGTCTGCCGCGCCGCACATGGTACCGCCTGTCAGCCTCATCTGTACTGCGTTCCTGGAGCATATATCAGGACAGGAGAACCCAGAAGAACCCGAGGAAGAATCTGACCCCAAAAGCATGGACGTCGACCAATCCTCAGATGAGGAGACGGAAGTGAATGATAGAGAACCAGATAACCCTAAGCCCCAATTATGGACACCAGACTACGAAGCGGTCAAAGAAAAAAGACTAAAAAGGATACTTAGAGTGCCGATACTTCAGCAGGATTCGGCGGCGTTTGTTTTTGGCTTAAATAAATAATTATGCTTTTAGCACGTTTTTATTTATTATTTACAAGATACTCGTATTCCCATTTGTACCCCTTTTTTAAACGTTGGGTAATCTTATATGTATCCCGGCACAGACGGGGGACCAAAGCGGGTATGACGGACTAACCGAAGCGAATACTTTGGACTACCGTTTAAAACCACCAATGAATGCCAACTTCGCTTTTGTTTGGAGCGCCGCGCGATCGCTTTAAACATTCGACTGCGTAAGCCGAGACGGCGCGGCTGACAATACACGCGCCCACAATAGGCATGATGACTGGGATGAAAATCAAAATTCTAATTAGTCCGTCAGTTAGATAATACAAAAATATTGGACACGTATTTTTTTGTTTTTTCAAAATAATAAAAAAATACTCAGATAAATCGCATTAAACTTTAGAGTGGGGGCTCGTGACGTTACTCCTAAGTAAAATTTGTATTTAGGAGTGACGTCACGCGCCATTTTGACTCAATGTATCTCCTTTATTTTTTGATTAAGTTAAAAACGAAAAACATACGTGTCCAATATTTCTATTCTATGGACTTTCGTATGCAGGAAGTCCTCCGACTCCCTGCTAAGGTCCATATATAAAAGTCTACCGTTTACCGTATTACTACCATCTGAACTCATCTCCCACACAGTACATTGCTCTGCAATACCCGTATGGCGGGTTCTACTGGCGCGCCTCACTCATGGCAAACAGGCGATTCCTCTTCCAACTATGCGATTCAGGCACTTACCAAAGCATCCATGATCGGTAAGTATCTGCTCCACAGGGAATCTCAACGTAACGTGGCACCTGTTAATCCAGCGCTCTAATTGAGGAAGTATAACTCCCACAGTATCTACGCCAAAATCTGCTGTTCCCAACTCGTCCTTCCATGCCCTTGAGACTTCAGTTTGAACTGACACACGGACACGCTCCACCTCCTCCCAATCGGGAAATTCCTCCGCTGCTCTCACCCCCGACTTGTGGCTATGGTCCTTTGTGAACATCTGCGCTTGAAGGTCCCAAGGAGGGTCCGTCCGTGGCTGGGATTGCTACCGTAAAGGACACATCACGTGTGACGTGTACCCTGGCTGACGAATTATGCTTAAGGAGTAAAAGGAGGATTCCTAACTTATGGGCTGGTTATGTTTTTTATTACCATTATATTTTGCCAAATAAGTTTTTCTCTTAGACTGTATAAAATATCCAGAAGTTTTCAGTTTCAAAGAAACGTAAGTGAAAATGAAACAGTTTGGGAACAAGTAACCGATTAATCGCACACATTTAGAAAAAATAAAACCGGCCCAGTGCGAGTCGGACTCGCGCACCGAGGATTCCGTACAAATTTTTACTTACCCGAACTTTATTACCCGGTACCGGTTGAGTTAAGTTTGCACCCGATATCTAAAGCATTGCAAACAAATCAGGTGCAAACTTAACGCAACCGGGTTGTTCAAATAGGTTTTTTGCAAATTAAAAAAGAAATTAGCTAGTTAGAGATACGGCTATAATTTTCGTGTAATATTTATGTTTATTAATACAATTTGTGAAAATTTCAAAATTGTCGAATAAACTTCGGCGATAAGGGGGGGGGGGGTGGTTCACATTTTCGTTAACAAAACAAAAACTAATCACAATAAAAAAATTGTTTGAAAATGTGCAGGTCAAGACCTTTCATATGATACCCCATTTGATACATTAACTAGACTCCCCCCCCCCCCTCTCATATTTATCTTTTTTTTTTTTAATAAAAATATATTTTTAAATATTTCCTGTGCAATACATGTGGGCTGGCCATGTTTATAAATATTCCAAATTTCAAATAGTTAGCATAAGTACTTTTTGAGATATGGCGCTTTAATAGTCGGACAGATAGACAGACAGACGGACAGACAGACAGAGTCGCACCATAAGGGTTCCTTTTGTACCTTTTTGGTACAGAACCCTAAAAACATATTTTTTAACGGCTGAACCGATTTATAGAACCGAGAGAAGAAGGTCGAAAAACACTCGATGTAGTCACCATTCAAACATAAAAAAGTGTATCAAAATCGGTCTATCTATTCAAGAGTTATAAACACACAGATACACACGTCAAACTTATAGTATGCATCCCTCTTTATTTGTCGAGGGTTAATTAAAAAAATATTTATGCAAACAGAGCCCATATACTTTCTCTATCAGTGGTGTGGCGTCAAAACGTTTTCTTGGGCTCCGATTAGATCCTATCCCATCAGATTTGGCTGCTCACTCAAATACTTGTTTGTAAGCGAGCCTACGGAAATCAAGTTCCATTGACGTAACGCGTCTGATCTCTATATTGTGATTGCAAAAAATAATTAATGTCGATCTGTTTTTTGTTGTTGCGTGAAAGAGGGACGAACACTTTCCCCTTTAACAGTACCTAAGTACTCAAGGGGGACTTACGTGGTAATTATGTAACATCATAATTTTCATAAATAAAGTTTAAAGTACCTAATTGGGATTTTTTTACTGTCAGCGTTAGATAGTATGTAGCCACTCTAAAATGCCAATGGTATACATCGTCTCGCCCCACATCTGTAAGTATATTCTTCTATACTATTAAAAACTTGTAAAAATGAAATGTCTGTACATAGAAGATATTTTCAAAAAAAATATTGTATCGGACTATTTGGAGGTAACTGAATGGAAAAAATATTTTGGGAGATTTTGTATGTTTGTATGTGTCGTGGCTTCATCACGCCAAAGCGGCTCAACAGATTTCAACTATTTTTGGTACACGGGTAGCTGCGTATTTCCAGATGGTTATAGGATACTTTTTACTTAACTACACTGAAGATGAAACAGGGGTTATGACTTTTTCTCCTCCGCGAACGAACGGCACCTTCTGGTATTGGCATAAAAATAGGTACGTGATGTAGAGAGGCGAAACACTTGAGGATTATACCGTCTGGTGGTGGTTTGTTGTACTCGTATTTGCATTTTTTTTGTGGAAACTGCATCAAAATATGCGCATTTTATGCACAATTTATGGTCACATCTAACCAAGACACAAATATGTAGCGGAAATGCAAAGGAACTAGAAATCCATCTGTGATGTACTATGGAATTCCGCGAAATAATGTCTGTAAAGGTACAGAAGGAACCCTTAATTCAAATTCAAAAGATTTATTTGCTAGGAATACAGATTTCATATAGGTCTTACAATATTTTTCGTTTCATGTATTCAGCCTACACGTAGGTATGCAAATTGTGAAAGTTTAAATATTTCCTGTGCAATACATGTGGGCTGACCATGTTTATAAATATTCCAAATTTCAAATAGATAGCGTAAGTAATTTTTGTATTGCACAGGAAATATTGAAACTTTCACAATTTGTATAAATAAATATAAATATTACACGAAAATAATCGCCATGTTTGTAACTAGCTAATTTTTATTTAATTTGCAAAAAACCTATTTGTAGCGGGTAATAAAGTTAGGGTAAGTGAAAATTTGGTTTCAAAATTATTTAGGGTAATAAAATGGTGCGCGAGTCCAACACGCACTTGGTCAGTTTTTTTCATATATAGGTAAGATATTT
The DNA here is from genome assembly GCA_905404275.2 of Hedya salicella. NCBI lineage: Eukaryota > Metazoa > Arthropoda > Insecta > Lepidoptera > Tortricidae > Hedya > Hedya salicella. The sequence continues at coordinate 11,685,404 of FR990108.1, forward strand.
ATTTCTTGATAGGTAAAACATAGGTTCTAGTAAGTAACACGTCGTGTTACACGATGCTAGTTTATTCAGATAAAGTAGTTACACATGAGCAGTTATCATTCGCTATTTGCTTTTGATAATACTTGCAAAATAAATAATATGTTCAATTACCTACATACAGCGTAATTAAGTACCTATAGGTATAATTTATTTAAAGCAAGAGGTATACTTATGCCCTCAGCAAAATATCTACTATATTGTTGACATTTTAGTTAGTTACTTATTTACGCGTTAATTATTTTAAAACAACTTGCGGCTAATAATAATATAGGTATCTACCTAGATTAGCGTTGAAAAAGTCCAGAAAAACTCCCGATTTTTTCCATTCAACTTCATTTTTTTTCAGACATTTATAGAATAAAACCACGAAAGTTTTCGCCAAATAATCCGAAATATTTTATTCCGAATTTGCTTTTTCCGATTGTCGAAATTCCGAATTGTATAGTTCCTTTGTATTAAAATATCGATTATTGAAAAGCACGAAATTTAGTTTACCTAATATCAAATATCCGAATTTTTAATATTCCTATGTTTATAACCCCGAAAAATCAAAAGCCCGATGTTTTTTGCCCCGAAAAACGATAATCCGAATTTTAATTATCCGTAATGTAATGCTAATTCGGAATTTTGACATTCGGAAACACAAAGTTCGTGATTTTTAACAATTGTAATAAAAACCGAAAACTGTAGGTTAGGTTTAGGTTTGTATTGTGACCATGTAGCGGAGCGAAGCGAGCGGAGCGTCAAAATGCTTGCTTGCATGTACAACATTGACAAAATGGAACATGGGACAAAAACCGAAAACTGTAGGTTAGGTTATTCTGATGTTTCGGACTTTTGTTTAGTCGGAATTATGATATTCGGAATTTTGAAATTGGGCATTTTAGTTTTCGGAATTCGTATTTTTGATATTTCGGATTATTATTCAGTCGGACTTTTTATTATTCGGTGTATTGAAATTCGGAATTTTGAGAATCGGATATGTATATGTTAGACATTTTTAAATTTCGGTTTTATTGAAATCGGATTTATGATGTATCGGAATTGTCATATTCGGAATTTTGATCCATTCGGAATTATAAAATTCGTGATTCAGAATATCGGAATAAAATTCATCGTATTTATGTAGTGTACCCATGCTGGCGGCTAATTTGACATTGTCATTAGCAGTCAGAAATAAGTGCTATAAAGATATCTTATTCACACATTCATTTCTAGTGAAAAGCTAAACATAGACTGATTGATATATTTGTAGTGATATGGGTATTGATAACAATTATTATTTTTCTTTTAGTTGGTAAAAATGCCTCGTCCAAAAAGCGGTATTTGGGAACAATCGAGAAGGATAACAAAAAAAATCCTTATGTATATTTTGCTCAAAAGAGTACGCGTTTCCTAATGCTACACGTCTAACGGAGCATCTAATTACATGTGTAAAGTGCAAACGACATCAAATCTTCATTTAACAAAAAAACACTTACGTACCTCACAAAAATGATTGAAGTATATGATGAGTGAGAGATATTAAAAATAAATAAAATTTAATGATTTATTCTTTCTTTTCCCGAAAAAAACGAAAATTTCGTAAACTTCGGAAAAAAACATTTGATTTTTTCCAGGTTTATAGCGCCACATCTGCGTGGAAAACTTCATTTTAATTTTGACGTGTAGGTAGATATATTTGTTTGTCTGTCTAGATGAGTCGGAATGGAATTAAGCGAGGAGATGGGTGATAGAAAACTATGGAAGGAAAAACATGCTGCGCTGACCCCAATTGAATGGGATAAGGGCAAGAGAATGATCTAGATCAGCCGGGTTTTTATAAACGGTTTCCAAATGACTTGTTTCAAACAGTGCGCATATCAGTGCATATTAGCTTTGCTTCGATAGAATGGACCCGTCCACCCGTGACCATGGAAAGCTGAAAAGCTTCCGATACGTCGGGAACTAAAATGAGATAATATACGCGATATAATCCGTTAAATTGTTTTATTTCAATGAGTAATAATCGCGGAAACAGAAGAAAATATTAAACAAACATTTGCAAGTATATTGATTATATGAATATTATGAATAACCTTCCTATATCAATACAATCCTAATGATATTCTATCATGCTATGAATATAATCGAAAATCAGGTATGCAGGATACCTATGTACATAATAGGTTGCCTTCATTTATATTATTACTTTATTAGCCATTCTGCAACACAGTTAAACAGGTTGTTTTAATATAAGTAGCACTTTTCCAATAGCGCCCTCCTCATATCAACAGAGAATAAGCACTATCTATGTAAGAAAGTTATCATCGGCGATCGGCGTCATCGTCACTTATTCTAACGCCTGAGATTGGAATCTAATCCTGGATTTTTTTACATAAAATAATTTATTTATTTATTTATTTAAACTTTATTGCACAATTGAAAAATGTACAAATGGCGGACTTAATGCCAAAAGGCATTCTCTACCAGTCTACGATTGGGTTAAACAGAAACAGTTATAAGGGTGCAGGGCCTGTAAACTGAGACAATTGAAGAAAAATATAATACACAGATATACTTATAATATATACGCACATAAACTTACACAAATACACAATAGAATATATCTACATACATATTGCTTTATGTACCTAGTTAAAAACATCATACCAAATGATTATTGATTGTAATTTAACTAGATATATTAAAATAGATTCCTAGGTTTTGAGTTTAATGTACAAATGCCCTTAGCCTTTATCTTCTTTAACAACTTCGCACATTTTTATTTATACCACCTCTTCAAGCGTACTAAGACTTACGATGATGAAGTTATTAAACCAAGCGGATATAAACACTATCATTAAACAATATGGGAATTTTAAAGTACGTGATTATACCATATCGAGGTATTCGAACACCTTAATCGGTTATTTAGGAGAGCATTTAAGACTAACAATCAAAGTTGAAGATAATGGAAGCCAGGCAGAGTACAAGTTCTTTGTGAAGTGTATGCCAAAAGACCCATGGCTGGCGGAGTTTCTGACAGAATCGAACCTCTTCAACAAGGAATACGTGATGTTAAGTGATTTGTTCGTAAAGTTTGAGCAAACTGCAGGTAGGACATACATCAGATACATACAACAAACAAGTGGTACATGATTTAGAAATAGAAATAGACATGTTTATTTGCTTGAATACGTTACAATTCGATCTTAACATTATTATTATTCCAGTACCAGTATTCAGCCGACATAAACGTCAACATGCAAATTAATATTATGCACAAATTAAATACTTTGTAAAATAAAACAAAATGTCAATGTGAATTAAATTGCAAGAAATAATAATTAATAATTTATAGAATGCAACATTTCAACATTTTCAGATTAGATATTAAGAATTAAAATTATACATGTCTTAGTTTATAGAAATAGAATAATATACAAGTTTAGCGAATACAAATTAAATGTCCAAAATAATAATAAAACAAATAAAATTTTACGGCCCACAATATTACTTATTCGCTAAAATTTAAAGTCTTTCACACTGTAAAAACAATGACCTTGCAACCATTTAGTCAGCCTTGCCTTTTAAGGCAAATTTTCCCGTCCAAAATTTTTATGTCATTCGGAAGGTTATTAAATAAAATAATACACATGTTGTACGCATTTTTCCTATAGATATCAGATTTACATGAAGGATGGTATATCAAGTTTTTGTACTGCGTTCGCACATGTCTTGTGAACATTTCGTCGTATTTTTCAAAATACCCTGGTTGGCCTTTAGTAAACAAACATGCTTTTAGAATGTACATTGCACGCAAACATTTCTTCTACATTAAAAATGTCCTCTGTACGTCAACAGAATTGCCCCACAACAATAGTCCGTAATTAAGAGTAGACAACACATAACCATGGAAAGCCGTTAACGCGGCCTGAGTTGAAACAGTCTGTTTTAGTCTCCTCAACGCAAAAACAAATCTTGCTAGTTTGGAACATACAGAGTCAATATGATATTTCCAGTTTAAATGTTTCTGTTACGTGCTGGCAAAAGTTTGAATAACCTAACTAAAGAGCTGGATATCGATATTTTCAATAGTAATATCCCAACTGTGCGGCGTAGGATAACGGACGGTTTCTTTGAATGAGCATGCCTTGACCGGAGCATTGTTTGTTGAATTTAATTTTATTTTATTTGGTTGTAGTTTAAACTTGTTGCAGTTTATTTCACGTAGTCATAGTAATCACTAGAAGGCTCTGCGATGTTGTGCATTATGTGAGCGTCTCTATTTTGTATCATGTTACTACCGGTGGAAACCTGTAATTGGCTTTCTGATATAGTTGAATCATCGAGAGCGTGGAATTGCATATGTAGTAGTATTGTTTGTTTACAGGCATTCTATATTTGAATTTTCTATTTTCTTGTACTATCAGCATACAAAGAGGTTGTTATCTATATATATATATCGAAGAACTAAAAGCAAAAATAATGTCAGTGTGAAATTGTCAATATTATTTACGTTGTGCGTATATTTTTACATCTGATTTGATTGTATTCTCAATTAATTATTGTGTCCGCCCGTAAGACTACGAATAATTTCTATATTTAAAAAAAATATGGCTGTAAGTAATTTTGGTCCTATTGAGAGTCAAAGTAAGCAAATAATTTTCAACTGTTATAAATATTTTGAAAATGAACTGACGAAAAATTTAAACTTGCCTTACACCGCTGCCCAGTTAGTTGAAAAAGCTACAGGTGTTTGTCTCTCTACTGTTTATAACATTGTGACTGAGAGCAACAGCGAGAAATTCGCAACAACAAAGAAATTCACCTCCCCGAAGAATAAAAAGTTGCGTCCTTGTCCGTCATCAGCAGTAGACGATTTTGATCAGGAAGTCATCCGGAGAACTATATACAATTTTCATCTGTCCCATAAGCAATTTCCAACCTTAAAGGGACTCCACTCTGTGTTAAAATCCAATATAGATTACAAATTTGGCATTTCCACCTTACGAAAACAAATACAAAAATTAGGATTTAAATGGAAAAAGACCGAGGACAACCGAAAAATATTAATGGAAAAACACAACATACGACTGCTAAGAATAAATTACCTTATCAAAATTGCGGAATATCGATCTCAAGATAGACCACTAGTTTATACTGATGAAACCTACATCCACACTTCACATGTGTTCGGAGAAGCTTGGACCGATGGAACAGAATTTGGTGTAAAAAAACAAATCAGTACAGGCCAGCGGTTAATAATAGTGCACGCAGGAGGAAAAGATGGTTTTATTCCCAACGCTTTGTTAATGTTTAAGGCAAACCAAAAAACGGGAGATTACCATGACCAGATGAACTTTGTCAACTACGAAAAATGGTTAAAAGAAAAATTAATACCGAACCTCAAACCGAATAGCGTACTTATCGTGGATAATGCGTCCTATCACAACAAACTTTTGAATCGTGCTCCAACGTCAAATTCTAATAAACAAGAAATGATGGATTGGTTGACAGAACACAACATTTCGTATAACCGGTTGATGTACAAAACCAGTTTGTATGAATTAATTAAACAAAATAAAGAGCGGTTTCGCGAGTACCACATAGATGCAATTTTAAAAGAACATGGCCACTCCGTATTACGATTGCCACCGTATCACCCGACATTCAATCCGATCGAAAATATTTGGTCCATGGTAAAAGGATATGTAGCAAAAAGAAACGTTTCATTAAACATGCAAGGCATTATGAGTTTAGCAACTGAACGAATGAATACCATCACTGCTGAGGACTGGGAAAATATTTGTCACCACGTCGAAAGTGAAGAAAATAAATATCGATGTCAGGAAGGAGAAATGGATCAAATAACAGACAATTTTATTATCAATACTTGTGATAGCTCAGATGAAGAACATGATAGCGAATAAAAGAAAAAAACAGAGGACTACTACTTATTCCACTTCTTGGGTATGTCATTTTATTAAGTTAAGAGAAAATTATTCTCCTTTTGTTGCAAACGGTACAACCACTACAAATGCAATTCCATCTTCTCGATAATTCAACTATACTTATTCTATGCCGCAAATGTATTACTTTTAGCTGTTGGTTCTCCGAATAAATAAAATAAAATAAATAAAATAAAATAAAATAAAATAAATAAATGTTTATCAATAAATATACCTAAGAATTTTGCCATGTCAGTCTCGCGAATGGCAGAATTGTTAAGATTAACAGTCAGAACTATTGGGTTTCATTTGTAAGAATGAAATTGAATAAATGAAGTCTTGTCAATATTGATATTAAGGTTATTATAGTCTGTCCAAGTATTAATGTCTGCTATTGCTTTGTTTATATCTGACTCGTACGTATTTTTAATAGTTCCCTTCACTATTAAGGTTGTGTCGTCTGCAAAAAAGTATACACCTTTGCGATGTTGCGTGGGGCAGGTCATTGACATATAGTAAAAATAACAATGGCCCTAGATTGCTTCCTTATGGCACTCTGGATCCATTGACACGATACTGTGACCTGTACTTTTCCCTTATAACATGTTTCCCTTTTGTGACCACTCTAGAAATTTCAGTGCATTGTTCACGGTTAGCTAAATAGCTTCTCATCCAGTCAAGAACGTTACCTCGGATACTGTACTCTTCAAGCTTAGAAAGACGCTGCGAGTGGTTTACATAGTCAAAGGCTTTACTCGTGTCAAGGAATATTGACATAACTGGTAACTTATCATTAATAGCCTCGGTGATATCCTTAATTCATTCAAAACAGGCTAGTTCGGTTGAGCGGTCCTTACGAAAGCCAAACTGATCTGGCAGTAATATCTTGTGTAACGTCAAGTAATCAATTAACCTCACAAACATAGCCTTCTCAATTACCTTCGACATAACAGGAACTATAGTAATAGGCCTGTAATTATTAGGATCTTTCAGGTCACCTTTTTTGAATAGCGGTTTTACGATCGATAACTTTAGTTGTTTGGGAAAAACGCCCTGACTGAAGGAGAGATTAATTAAGTGCACCAAATTTTTTTTCATTTCGATTTCTTTCAATTCAATTTTAATCTTCCCAAAATTCCCATTACGTTACTTACTAATCGATTAATGCTGATATTTATATGTCAACTAAATAATCTTCTCACTCTTTATAATATAAGCCGATATACAACATTAGCCTTGGTTGGTACGTACATATGTAAAGTTTTAAAACACTATTTATTACAGGAAACAAATGGCGTCCTAGATCACTCCTAATCAAAAGAGATTTATTTGTATTTGAAGACGCGAAAGAGTTGGGATACGACATGGCACGTCAAAGACAGACTCTCGGTTTTGAAGAAATGAAGGCCGTAGTAAAAGCGTTAGCTCAATTTCATGCTCAATCTTTCATTTACGAAGAAAAGAAATCTCAAGAATTGCAGCGAACTTACAGAATCTGGGAAGACTTCAGCGAACACCTCAGAGAATCGAAGGATTACAATTGGCGAAACACTGGAAGAGATGCTGTCATCGAATTTATCAAAGTTAATTCCAAACGTAAATTCGAAGGAAACTTTTCGGAAGAAGTCGCTGTATTAATGTACTCTATGTTTAACGATGCGCTGGACTTAATGAAACCTAGCTTGAAATATAGGAACACTGTAGTCCATCGTGATCTGTGGTCTAATAATATATTGCTAAAGGCGGACAATGAAAAATACCACGCACTAATTGTAGACTTTCAGACAGTTTTGTATTGTCCTCCAACTATGGATGTATCTTCGTTGATATATTTTAACACTACGAAAGACTTCAGAGACAGATATATGGATGAAACACTAGATGATTATTATGAAGAGTTAACAAAAGAGGTTGAGGATAAAATTGACGTCAATTTCTCAACAATTTTAAGTAAAAGTGAGTTTCTAGAGTCGTATGATGAGAGCGTTTTGTTCGGTATGACTCAAGCGGCAATAATAGTACCAATAACAGCGATGTCCGTGCAAAAGAGGGAGGAATTGTTTTGTGATCCAGATTCTATCCATAAAATAAATAATGTGACACGAAGTAAAGAGATACTCGATGTGGCAAACGAAGACGCGGCGTATTGCTCTAGAATTTCAGAGTTATTTGATGAGATTGTTGATAGATACTATCTAAAGTATGGACAGAGAAATAATCAGTAGTGTAGAAATATACTGTATGACGTGTATTAATTAACTCGATGTATTTATTTTACAATTTTAAATTCACCACAGTATTCTGCTACCCAGCTCAAAGGTTATTTAGAGGAGATCGATTCATTATAAAGTTGTGAAAATGAAATGTCTGTATATAGAAGATAGGTATTATTTAAAATATATATCGAAACGGACTATTTGGTGGTCGCTGAATCAAAAAATAGGTTTTTTGTATGTTTGTATGTGTTGTTGTGGCTTCATCACGTCAAATCGGCTAAACATATTTCAACAATTTTTGGTACACGAGTAGGTGGGCACCCACAGACGATTATAGGCAGGCAGAGTACTCTTCATGCTGGTTTCATCATAAACGGGAAGTACCCTATCATTTTGATTCCCTTGAGAGTGTCGAAATATACGTTTTTTGAGGTTTAAATGGCCGTATCTTTTTTTTACGTTACTGTAGAAGTTTGATTTTTCACAGCTTCAAGGGACCGTACACCTGAATAAGTATATGGTGTTAATTTCAACTCGATACGTCTACTCGTTCTCGAGATAAAGGGTCTTGACAGACAGACAGACGGACGGACAGACGGACAACAAAGTGATCCCATAAGGGTTCCGTTTTTTCCGATTGAGGTACGGAACCCTAAAAATCGAACATAGATAGGGGAGATTGAGAAAATACGGGCTGGTTTCCCCCGCCGGCGGGGTCGACGGTGAGACATTGTCCGAATAGTTCGCAGTAGCCATCCCTTCAATAGTTGCTGTGATCTCGTTTGTCCAGATCGGCACGTTTCTTGGACATCGGGCATACCGCCCTCTTTGGAAGGGGCTTCTGGGAAGCGGGTCCTTTGAGCGATCGGGGATCATCGGAAGACTGCCTTGCTAACTAAAGGGTTCCTATGGTCGCTGAAGCGTGTAAACCCCTTCTCGAAAAAACCATACATGGTTGAAATTTCCCTGTCCTAGTGAAGACTTACGTTGGTCACATACCAAGGGGTAGGTATATGCCATCCTACTCAAGAACCTATTTTATATGACCTAGAGAGGTACTCGTAATGTAACCTAATTATTTATCCCAGACTTGGGATGTGAATTAAAAATTAACCAATCACATTCCGCAAATTTAAATTTGCTCGTGTTGGTTTCAACAGCGACGCAACCTGATCTCCGCTGCGCTTCAAAGAATTCGCAGCCTAATATTATTCTTGAACCCTACCAGATTCTTGCTGGACTTCTTGAGGTATCTATCTGGGTAGTTCTTTGAAAACGATGCATCATTATGGCTGATTAGTGCTAACATCCTACACTGAAATTCGGTCCGTCTTGAACGGTGGCGCAACTGCTGCGCCTGTTTCTTCAGTCATTGGCAATGAATTTCCGCATCATTTATAAATTGAATTTCCTGCAACGCATATACTGCAATAAAAGAGTATTATGGCTTCTCGCCTCTGTACGGGACACCAATGTTTACTTGTAGTTGGTTTAGTGTACGCGGTAAATGTAAGATTCAGTGTGTAGTATTATAGGTTATTAATTGAGCGTTTAAACCACCTCACTTCCCTGGACATACAACTTTTTGTCGAAGTCTTTGTAGTTATTATGTGACATTTCGAGCTGTTTAGTGAAAATCCTGGTCTTATGAGAAAAAGTATAAAATCACATAAAAATATAAAGGAATTTCGAAAGAAAGGTGCCCACTAAAGTAATACAATAATAGATCCCTGATTGACCTTCAAGTAAAAAAAATATCCGTGAAATTAAAGAAAATATGTGTATCAACGTATAACAACTTTGAACTTGGTTTTCATTGAATACCTACGCTTAAGTATGTGTAGTTATCTTCATAGGTAGCACAGAAACTTTTATCACTAGTTAAACTTGTTAATATTTGCTATTTACTAATTACATAACTTTTTACGATAAGAATTGAATTACAATACTGTGGTAAGTTCAGTCTACTACATATTGTGTTAATTTTAGTTTCAGGCGTCATATAAATAATTTTCATATTAAAAAATTAATAATTATGGATAATCTTGAAAACATTACATGTAACGAAGAACAGTACATAACAGAAGAAGATGTTAAAGCGATAATTACTAAGTGTGGATATGCAAGTGAAGGCACTACCATAGAAAATTATGCAGTGCACTACGCCAGTGATAAAATGATAGGATTTCTGTCGGATTATTTGAAATTACATATATCAGTAACTTCAAACCATGAACGAAAGCTGCTTAATTTCTTCGTTAAGGCGATGTGTAAGACAAACGCAGGCAAAGCCAATATGGTTAAGGAAATGGGTCTGTTCGAAAAGGAAGTCACGTTTTATGACATTATCAAAAGGAATATGGCAGTCCCAGGTAAGATATATAATTTATTGTAATTCAGTCTTTCTTGAGTTCAACCAACTTAATAATAGTAAAATTTGAAATTGAATTGTTCGATGTTCTTCTTTTTTTCTTCTTTTACGGGACAATTTTACACAAATCGAACTAGTCTCATGGTAAGCTCAATAAGGCTTGTGTTATGAGTACTAGACGACGATATATTTAATAGATATATTACTTATATACATAGAAAACATCCACGACTCAGGAACAAATATTTATGTTCATCACACAAATATTTGCCCTTACCGGGATTTTAACCCAGGACCTCAGCTTCGCAGGCAACGTTACTCCCACTGAGCTAAACCGGTCGTCAAATGACCCGAATAAGAAATGTCCGATTTTCCGTGTAACTACTTGTAACCCTCCATCACCTTCACATTTTTATCAATTGAAGATTACTACTTTCACATTTTTTGAAACTTTCTTTGGTATTATGTGAATTCCAATTTTAACGTCGTTCGTTTGAAATGTAACAATATTATAAAACATTTGAAATGTCTGTTTTTCTCTTTTTTAGGCTTAAAACCATGGAGTGCAAGATTTATAATATGCCTTGCAGACGCTGTAGTTTTCGAAGATTTGTCTGCTCTGCATTACAAAATGAGGAGTAGACATGAAAAATTTGATAAGCACCATACCTATCAAGCACTTCAATCTCTAGCTAGATTCCACGCTAGCACCATCATCTTTGAAGAATTGAAGACTATAGAACTACACCGACCTTACAGAATTAATGAGCAATATGAAGAACATTTGGATAGAGGTGGATATGTTGAAACGGATCCGTGGTTTGTACAATGTAAAACTGGAGCCTTAGAGGCAGTAAAAGCTTTCTCCAAATATATACAAAATAAAGACGCTATGAAACTAATTGATGAACGTTGGAGTGCGGTTTTTAACTCCGCTTTATCGCTGTGCGATGCATCTTCTGAACATCGTAACGTGATATGTCATAGAGATTTATGGAATAATAATATTCTATTTCATTTTAAAAGACTAGAAGATAACAGTGTTGAGCCTGATGATTGTGTATTTGTTGATTTTGCGGCAGTACGTGCTATGCCACCCGCGGGAGATGTTATGCAAATACTTCATTGCAACCTGAGTCCTAAATACCGAATAGACAATCTTGATACCTTTTTGAACTACTATTACGATGAACTGAAAGCGATCCTTGGAGACAATAATGTTGAAATTCAAGATATTATGACTAGAGATAAATTTATGTTGTCTGCAAAACAACAAGATCTATGGGGTCATGTATCCCACGCTTGTTTGGTGCAGGCCTTTTGGTTGGATGACGAAAAAATGATGACCATATTTGGGGATTCAGCAAAATTTGCTGAAATTATGACTAACGATAAGGCGACTTATATAAAAAATATGATGCAAAACGATGATGACTACAAGAAAACTGTCATGGATGTTTTTGAAGAGTTTATTGAACACTACATTTTAAATGATCACTAATTAGAAATATCCACTTCTCGCACAATTTGATTAATATATAAATATTTAATATTCGATTTAGTGAAACATACAGTCCTACAATATAAATGGTGTATTTGCGAGTTTGTCGCTTTATCTCGTGATAACAGGGCAAGGATAGAATAGAAGCTAGGAGTGATACAGGCTTTTCTTTATCCCGGAAAACCACGCAGGCGAAGACTAATCTAGTATTATTTACATAATATTACTTACTACGTATTTTAAAATAGGTTTCTGTATTGTGCTAGTTTGCGTCATTATTGTATCAAGCAACCACGAGCAATACATATTAATATTAAATCTAACTTTTAAAAACAGGTAAGCGTCGTTTCACTTGGTTTAAACTGGATCCTACATTCCCTTCATTGTAACTCCACTCCTTGTTAGGAACAAACTTGTTGTCTTCCAGACGACGATTTCCGAATTTCCTATGCCAATGGTCGACGCCCTTCTGGCTGTAAATGTCACAGAAGGGCCGGAGTAGCAAAATGTAGATGAATTCTACGAAACTTAGGATGCTAGCGCCGAGAAACAATCCGCCGGTGCCACCCGTTGATACTGAAAATATTTAGGTACTAAGCATGAGTTAAATCTTGTGCCGAAACTGTACCACCCAAATAAATTGTGTAGTAAGTGAGACTAAACAGTTTCCTATGCGCTATATGCGTAAACCGAACATCTATTTAGTTGATATCAGTTTTAATAAGTACCCATACGTTGAAAGTCTCCTTTCACATTCAGGAAATACTGGTTTGGATAGATTTTTTGACTGAAATAATGACTTCCTTAACCTTCTTTAACTGTATCTACACTACTATCTGGGTCATTGTCAGTATTCCATCGCTTGTTCTTAATACTTTCATGAACACCTTTTTGCTGTCATGGAATTTCAAACTATTTCTTAGAAGTCCTGGATATCCACCAAATAGCTCAAAATAACAAAAAAATACAGCCACTTTGACATAAATGTGTCCACGAAAGTAAGGGTTAAAACGCTCTAAAAATTACCCATCTACATTAATAGCAAGCAAAGCTGCTCGCTCTACGTACCCACAAGATCCAGGATGCCTCGCACAACATTACGTTTATATCGCTCGCTCGGAAGCAAGGCTAACTCTATATGGACAGCAGCATATTCTGTTGCGGCAGTTACTTTGAAGTCTTTCACAACAGATATTTCAGCCTCAGTGCAGGATGGCAAGCAATCGCAATGCAATCCAGGACGACTTGACCACTTAGCTTTCAGCACCTTTTTAAAAAACATAATAATTATTCAGACATTTGAAGACAGAAAAAGAGAAGGAAGAAATAAAGAAATTATTTAGTATACATTGACAATATAAAAAAACAAAATTATTACAAATTGATACCTTAAGCGTTAAATAGGAGTGAGCATATTGCCACGGAAAGCCGTTACGTATTTATGTATTGTTAAATTACTCACCGATAGCTCGTTAATATGATTATTAAGACAAATTATGCCTTCAACGCCACACTTAAGGCGCTCGGGAGTGTTAGGCATGAAATAATTTGTGCAGTTACAGAAACGAATCTGCGCATCTTTCCTGCATTGAACCGTGCAAGCGCTGTAGGAGTAGTGTCGATAGACGTCCAGGAAATTTTCGTCTGTGTACCGACATTTCCTTTTTACCGGACTGATGAAACGAGCAGCCTCGTCGTTGTTAATGTTTCGTATTGAAATGTAACGTCTGAAATAAGATACTCGTGCTTTTAAATTCAGTTATCTGATATTTACGATGCCTTATAGGGTTTGTGACTAACCTTTGCGATACTTCAGGTGCGATTGTCAACACATCCGATCCTAGTGTCGTTTGAGATGGTACTTCTTCTTCGTTAAGAACGTACACATTAGCACTTACCATCACGTTGAAACTAATTGCTCCAGGGCCGGTAGTTTTATTGCTTACCATAGGAAATTTAGACGGATTGGCCTCTCTGAAACATTATTTGGGATTAATAAATAAAATGATACTTTTATTGGTTTTCTCCCTCCTTTCCTTTCTACATTGTAGTTAAAAGTCAGAACCTAAATCGAATATTGAAAAAAAATGTAATTCTCAGATTTATTTTTTCATTTGTCTTTCTTTCTCCTGTAGTTGGTTACGCTGAATACGAACAATTATGATATGATAAATATACCTAGTTACTTATGTGTGAAAATGATACTTAAACGTCAAAATATTTGCAAAGCAAACTTGGGCTATTGCTGGCTTGGTCCTTAACCTCTTGGAGTAGGCCGGGAATTTAAACTTGCTTTTCAATCTCTTTACGTTTTAGTACCAACGGGGACACCACACGATAATGCACAATCAACTTGCCTTCCTTGAATTGTATTTACTGCAAAACATGTACCAAGCTCTGTATCCAAAGGTCTAAAATAATCACAGCACTCAAAAGGCTTATCGTTCCAAGAGCAGTTTGTTAACATATCTTTGCAAGGACTTCTAACCTAAAATACATCAAAATTTGTTAATATTAATCATCAAGCGAGTCCTTTAATTCCTAAAATTTACAATTGATGACTAAGGTAAAAGTCTCAATGTTTGACGCCCTAATTCCAATAGTTGACACTCAGTTTATCACCTCTATTGCTATGGATTAAGGTTAAAGACAACGAATAAGACACTTTCGAGCACTGGGACATTTACCTTAATTAAAAGTTTTGTTAACACTAACATAAGTAGTTGATTTTGAACAGTTTTAGAACAAATTTCATACAACTATCACGTTAAAAATATGTTGACTCGTGAACCGTCCACGCTTTCCCAAAGCTTTCCAAGGTGTGTGGTCTAGCAATACCCGCATGTAGCGGCTTTCCGCAACCCTCTAGAAATAATCGGTCTACCTACGCTGTCCCACGCTACATACTGACTCCAATAAAAAGTTATCACTGGAGATCGAGAACCTGTCCGTTCCCGCGGCCGTCAGTTCCGGAAACGTGCCCCGCCCACTAATATGTCAACATCATTATCATCTGATCAGAATGACGTCCACTGCTTGACCAAGACCTACACGCTGTCAGTCAGTCTGGTTCTGCGCAAGCTGTGCTGACACGTCATTCTTTCATAAGACGGCCACTGATGGACATATGCCTCTCCCAATAAAACAATATCGTGACAGGTCCTACATCCAGCATCCAGCGCCTGCATCCAGCGGACACCGTCGAACTTCACTAGGTCATCACTTTACCCACCTTGTAGGGGGCTTGCCACTTGTACACGTCTTTACAACCCGGCCACGACATTGCGCGAATTGTGGCGTGGGAAGCGTTTTATCTGTTTTGCTCGGTTAGTTGGATAGGATCACCCCCAATGAATTAGAAAAACTGCTGGCGCTGCCTCCGCCGCTCGAAGTCGTGGCCGTTAGGGAGTGAACGCCAACAACTTATCGGCCCCAGCGGATTGGTGATAACCCTATTATCATTTCTGCTTGTAAAATATTGTGTAATAATTAAAATAGGTCTATAACAATTACATACTAAATTGGCGTAGTGGCTGAGATTGGCCTTTATACAATCTGGTAAAGGGTCTTCCAGACCGCAAAATTGTGATGTGTAATAAGTTATTCCTTTGAAAAAGGCTAGCTCCTTCAAAACTTCTTCCATATTGAAATCATGATCTTCGCCCCACAGCCTTAAATGGAAAACAAATATTAAATTAGCAACAAGGTAAAGGTTTCAATGCTTGTCAGCTTAATCTATTGCTACGAATTAGGGTTGATGGTGCTAACAAATGGGACATGTGGCGGGCACTGGGACATTTACTTTAGATATAATCATAGCAATGTCATTTTACGTTTTATTTGTTACTCGTCTGCGTTACCTGGATTTTTTCGCCATATGTATTGGTATGCGTCATATGGATTGGTTCCGTACTTCCTAATAGTAAACTACTAGTAGTTTCATAGCAAATTGACAGTGACAGACGGACAGACACACGTGTGAATCTTATAGGTAAGGGTTCCGGTTTTTCCTTTTGAGGTACGGAACTCTAAACAAGGAAAGTGCTATGTATTTCAAAAACAGGAGTTAGTACCGTAAATAAATGGATTTTAAATATGAGAGCTACTTTTGGGACATTAATTAAAAAAAAGTTTGGCAAATTATACTGTGTGCCATATCAGATGAAATTATTATTCATTTCATCTAGCTCGTTGTGAGACTCTAAAATATATATTTTTTATAATTTTAAAATAAATAGATAGATTTTTTTATATTAGGAATAGCGGGTAAACGTCACAACTGCTTTGCCGTCTTTACAGGGAAACCTAATTCTATGGTATTTAAGGCAACATAGTTTTTTTCCAAAATAATTTCTGAACAACCCGGGTGCCTTAATTTTGTATGCGACGCCATAAATACCAGATGCAAACTTACCTAAACCGGCCATTACTGGCTAACGTTCGGATTAGTAAAAATTTGTTTGTACGGAACCCGGATTTAACCTTTTTGGTACGGAACCTGTTGAGTTTGTATATCTATCGAAGATTTATATTGGCAGCTTAAGACTTATGTATCTTTATTAAGATAGGTGGTAAATGCAGAACTCTATATTTAATCCTCGTCATGTCATGTTTGTGTTGTTATGAATAATATATTTAATAAATGTGATTGACATAAAGTCTGGTCTATATATTAAAAGAACCCTATAAAGTTGACTTACATATCAGAAACGTGTTCAATACGCGCAGAGTTGTCGTGCTCGCATACAGCCACAGATGGAAACTGGGTGTTCCAGTCCTTGTACGTAGTCTCCACCACGAATGATATAGGATTGTTCTGGAAGGCATCGTACTGTGCCTCTATTAGGAGAGACGATCCGTACCAGGACATTGCAACGAATATAAGCCAGAAAATCCTGTAATAATATTAAAATCTTCAAACTAGTGGTTCTGTGAGCTGTATCTAGCTAAAATTAAACTTAATAGACAAGGTCTCACGCAATTACCTACCCGTTTAATTAATTAAAAGTTAAAACTAAGAGCCACTGGTTATCATACAATTGAAATAATGTAGGTACGATACGTCAAGTGCCACCGCTTTGGCGGAACATTTGATATGTTTTATAATGGCTTTATGCATATGGCAATGACAAGATTGACAAATTATTACTCATAAATTATCATTGCCATTAATTTACTGAAGAGGTTGTAGGCTTACATATACAGATTAGTAGGGTGACAAGGAATTTAGGATGAAATTGATTTCAAATTCATGATTTCATCAAAAAAAGCTTGTTTCAATCTACGTACGACTTCAACGTGACCGCCATCAAATACTTAGAAAAATTGGTGCCTGATCACCGATGAAGAATTACCGTGTACATGTCCCATTTTGAAAAAAAAAACAAACATGAATCGACAAAAAACCATATAATTATCGAACCTGTTCACACAATTTCACGTGAATCGGTTGAGAAATGCGATCTGTAGCGACAGCCGGACATCCGCCGGACATACGTAAGCATTTTGCCCAAGCTGACGCGGAAAGATAATAGAAGGAAAATTGAGAGAAGGAGAGGAAGAGGAAGGCCAAGAATCAGTTATATAGACCAGAGTAGAAGGCGCCCGCAACTTCGTTCGCGGAGGAGAAAAAGTCATAAGCCGGGTAAAATGTATCCCATAACCATCTGGAGATACCCAGCTACCCGTGAACCAAAAATAGTTGAAATCCGTTTAGCCGATTTTGCGTGATGAAGCCACAACGACACATACATAAAATCCAAAAAAAATATTTTTCGTTTTAATGACCTCCAAATAGTACATAACAATCATTTTTTTTAGATATCTTCAATGTACAGACATTTCATTTTTACAACTTAATAATAGTATACATAGATAAGGGGAACGGTAGGCGTCGTGACATATCAAGAAGGTAAAGAGAACTTGTGTTTAAGAAGCACTGGAAGGAACTGCACCGACAAAAGTCGAACTCTTAAATAATGAAGAAAGAAGAAGACGCGGAAACGCTTTACGCTCGCTCATCGCAGTACAATCTATAAAAATGTTACTCTATGAGTTTTTTATCTATTTCTACTTTAAGGATAGGGGAGACCGAAGTGATTTGAGACAGAGGAGAGTTATGATTCCGTCGATTTTTTGGAACCTATCAACTGTTAGCGAGCTCGCAACAATGCGCATTTGTTAGCTCAAAACTTGAACTAACAAACGCGCGCTTGTGAGCTCGCTATCAGTTGATAGATACCAAAAAATCGACAATATCACCACTCTCCTCTGTCACAACTCACCTCGGTCTCCCCAACCAAAAAGTACCTGCAACACCGTTGGGGAAGGTGAAAAAATAAACATACTCTTCTTTTTCCCTTCAGTTTCAGTGCAATGTAGTCAGGTGACTATGTCCTGTCCTTCCAGCCTTTTTGACGTGATAAAGCCGCAAAACACATGCAAAAAAATACAATATTATCGGCTCAGTGACATTCATTTTTAACACCTTTCTAACTAATAGTACTCATAGATGTACAGACGCAGACCTTTCCATTTTACCGAAATATGTTTGTGGAATCGTGGAAATGTTTGTTGCCCAATCCGAAATATCGAAGCACTCACAAAAGCGTGGATTTCTTAGCCCGTGGTTTGCCCCGACATCTTAAGCCGAGATAACCTACCTTTCCACCCAATGTCTCTTAGGATCAGCAATAAATCTGAAGCCATGTATAGAAGTTGTCTCCGGTAAACTTTTGATACCGTTCCACCAAATCTCCGCATATCTTTTGATAACTGCTTTCGTATCCATGTTGTTTCCTACGCTGCCCAATGTACAATAAAAACGCACATTGTATCTCCAAATTTATTTATTAGTGCGTGCTTTCATAAAATTCACAATACATCACGATTAACAATTTTCGAAATCTCTATCTCATCTAGAATATAAAGTCACCTCTGCTCCTAACAAATTAAGGTACAAATATTGAACAAGCAAGGTATGGTACATGTTTCCGATAGTTATCCATCGATAAAGTAATAAATATTTCAAACTAATTGCGTTTCGCAGCAGAATGCTTGGATCGTAAAAAAAGAGATATTATCAGCGTGGAAACTAGACAGATGTTTGATTTATTTGCCGTTATTACAATTCCCTTCTGCGCCTAGATTTATTGTTGATAAGGTTTCGTACTAATTATTTATTAATTACCAATACCAGTGTTCAGATTTGTTTATAAATAGATAAGTGTATACTTTTTATATTGTTTTTGTTTATTTTATTTATAGGTTTTAGATTTAAGGCATGTATCTGTATACTAAGATGAAAAGAATCTACACGATGATTCTTAATCGGTAACAAGAGTAGAAAAATCTTAATAATGAAAAGTTAAAACTTAATCAAAACAAAGAACCACTGGATAAGGTCAAGTGCCATCGCTTTGGCAGAAAATTTGATATGTCTCAAGTCAATAAACTTTATGCATATGACAATGACAAGAATGACAAATTATTACTCAAATTATTATTTGGATTAATTTTCTGAAGAGTTTGCAGGTCATAGATACAGATTAGTAGGGTGACAAGGAATTTAGGATTAAAAGGAAATTTATTTCAAATGAATGATTTCATCAAAATAAGTTAGTTTTTAATCTACCTAATTAAAATTGGAAAAATTGGTTCCTGATCACCGATTAAAAATCACCGTTTAGAACTATGAAAATATTTAAGTATAAGATACATTGTAGTGCAAAAATCATCAATCCCATTAACATAAGACCACTTTAAGATACATTGTACTGCAAAAATCATCAATCCCAGTAACATAAGACCACTTTAAGAGCCTCAAAGGTTGTCACTTGTTGTATTTGCATCTTAGACACTAAAATGGAGGTACGAATGCAGACAGAGCCTAGATAAATTGCCGCTTCGATTTCACACACCACTTTACAGGGATATGTACCGTAGACCAAGGCAATCAAAATGGGATAAGCCATAATTTTACAACTTCATTGGTCATTCAACAACCATTTCGAGGAATAATAGGTTTAATAAACCGCTTACAATTAATTATCCGATTTCAAGTATATGATTTCTAAGATAAGTTATTCGTGTTTTTAATATTGACTTTTATTTGTCCTAACCAAACCCTAGTACAGACGTCAGTCAGTAGGCGACGCCACTCGAAAAGGCAATAAAAAAAAATAAACGCATCCAAATGTAAAACGCATGAAATTCGTAGAATATAAACACAAGGGCATTTTTTTGGTTCATGCCAATTGAGGTCATCATTCCTGTAATTTTATTGATGATTATCATACTGATTTTTCACGATATTATTTCCTAGTTCGTTCCAATAAATTGGTCGGTATCTGGTGATGGGCTTGAGCTGTGCAGGAGTGGGAGGCTGCATGGCTGTGACGTCACGATGCCTCTGGCGTTGTTGCCGCATGTGTACTTCACGGAACAGCTTGACGGTGAAAAAGTAGAAAAACTCCAGCACTGATACGAAGCTGAAGCCGGTAACGAAACCGCACGTGGAGCCTATGTTGCCTGAAATCAATAATATGAAATTTTAAACCTAACAAATATATAGGAATAGTCACTCCTCGGTATTGTTTTAACCGAGTTCTCAGTCGTGTAAAAAAAGGCAGGAATTGACAATGTTTCAAATTTCCAAATAAAATTAAATTGACACCCATTTCATTAATTGGGTAAATTTTTGAACACGGCGTTTATTGGTCATATTCGTGGCGCGTTTTTTTTAAATATAATTTTATAATATTGATAATGGATTACAGTACATATTGGAGTGAGGAACAACATGCAAAAAGAGGCACTATTTTGTGATGAATAGTTTAGCTACAATTCGCTGCCAAAATAAACGTGCCACACAAATTACATTGTTGCCACCCAAATTATCCATACTTAATATTATAAATGCGAAAGTGTATCTGTCTGTCTGCCTGTCTGTCTGTCTGTCTGTTACCTCTTCACGCTTAAACCGCTGAACCGATTTGGATGAAATTTGGTATGGAGATAGTTTCAGACCCGGGGAAGGACATAGAATACCCTCATTCGCGATAACCGAATTTAAGGCGGACGAAGTCGCGGGCAGAAGCTAGTATAAAAT
Source organism: Hedya salicella (assembly GCA_905404275.2). NCBI lineage: Eukaryota > Metazoa > Arthropoda > Insecta > Lepidoptera > Tortricidae > Hedya > Hedya salicella. The sequence goes on from FR990108.1 coordinate 11,706,573, forward strand.
AATTGCAAAAAATACAACATTTTCTTTGTTTTTGGTATATAGCATTTTTTTGCAAGTGTGGGACATCAAAAAACGTCGTTTTGAAAATTCACCCAATGCACAGAAACACATTTTTTCTTTATAAACTAAATTTGAAGATATTCCGGAAAATGTGAATGAAACATACGATCCCTTAAATGACGTTACGTCACTATGCGAAATTGTGAAGGTTACAGAGCACAATCGCTCGCAGCCCCGCGGTCAGAGGACTCGCTTAAGCGGTTCGCCTATAAAATAAGGCGATTAACATTACATTACCATTATTGACGACCGGTTTGGCTCAGCAGGAGTAATGTTGCCTGCGAAGCTGAGGTCCTGGGTTCAAATCCCGGTAAGGGCAAATATTTGTTTGATGAGCATAAATATTTGTTCCTGAGTGTTGGATGTTTTCTATGTATATAAGTAATATATCTATTAAATATATCGTCGTCTAGTACCCATAACACAAGCCTTATTGAGCTTACCATGGGGCTAGTTCGATTTGTGTAAAATTGTCGCGTAATATTTATTTATTTATTACCATTTTGTACGCCCTTTGGCAAAACATAGTGCTACTATATAATTTTCCTACTCCTGTACTTCTTTCTGTCATTTAAATGGTTACCAACTCTAATATAAAGACATACATTACTTAAGACTTGCAAAACTCTACATATAGTCTATTTCCCAAAAAAGCACTGCTAAGCGTGTCTCAATGTCGCTATTAACGTATTCCTTGGTGCCACAGAGTACATAATTTCAATCTAATAATTTATATTCAGTGAGTCTTAAACTAATGTTATTTGAAATAATTTATATTACCAACTTAACAAACCGCCGAATTCATACACTTTTAAATTAAAAAAATAATAATGTACTTAAATGCATTGCTGCCAACTTAAATAAAAACATTTATTACAATTTACGTACACATATTTTATCGCCTATTTTTTTTCAAATCCTAACATGTTTTCATCACTGGCAAGTATTCGCGAATTTAAAAAATAAGAATGCCATAGATATTGACGGCTCGCTTTTTAATTTTCTTCGTGGCGCTAAATTTTATTCATCGTCAAGCTGTTGGTTGTTGTCTTGTTATATGCTGTTGAAATAGAGAAAAATATAGGAAGAAGACGAGCCGTACTTACTCCTGAAAACATTTGTGTCGTGGCGCAAGAAGTATCAAACAATTTGCTGCTAGAATTATCTCGGCGCAAATATAAATAGTTAGACTTTTTGTGTTTTATTAAAAAGTGCTTAGGGGTCATTCATTAATTACGTATGAATCCCTCGAAAAATCTTTCTAAATTAATGAATGGCCCCTTAGTTGTAAAAAAACTGTTGTTTGCAACGTTGTATTGCATAATAGTATTTTATGCAACTGTTGTATAATAGGGGTTAAAAAAGGCGTGTGGCGTGGGTCGCATCGCAAGTAAAGATGCCACGAGTGTTTTTTGACACAATTATACAACGTTGCATAAAATACTCCTACTGCACCTATTTTTCGAACCCCTTACCCCCCAGGGATCCCTACATAATTAATGAATGACCCCTAAGCACATTTAAATAAAACACAAAAAGTCTGAATATTTATATATGCGCCGAAATTTTTCTAGCAGCATTGTTTGATACTACTTGCGCCACGACACAAATTTCTTCGGTTGTAAGTACCACGTCTTCCTACATTTTTCTCAACAGTTTATAACAAGACAACAACCAACAACTTCAAGATGAATACAATTTAGCGCCACGAAGAAAATTAAAAAGCGAGCTGTCATTCAATATCTATGGCTTTCTTATTTTTTAAATTCGCGTATACCTGCCAGTGATAAAAACATGTTACGAATTGAAAAAAAAAATAGGCGATAAAATATGTGTACGTAAATTGTAATAAATGTTTTTTTTTTAAGTTGGCAGCAATGCATATAAGTACATTATTATTATTTTAATTTAAAACTGTATGAATTCGGCGGTGTGTTAAGTTGGTAATATAAATCCATACTAATCCATACTAATCTCGCCGGCAGAAGCTAGTTATTTCATATAGAATTAGTTTAAGACTCACTGAATATAAATTATTAGATTGAAATTTTCATTACACTTAAGTTAAATGATCTGATTAGGTTTTTCTGGGTTTCCCTAATCCTTGCAGCAAATGTTGGATCATATTGTATTTCTCCCAGCAAACATTCACTCTCATGTAACTGACATTTCGAAAGTGCTTGTAACTAGGCCTACTTGAATAAAGAATATTTTGATTTGATTTGATTTGATTTGATTTGTACTATGTGGCACCAAGGAATACGTTAATAGCGACATCGTGACACGCTTAGCAATGTTTTTTTGAGAAATAAACTATAGAGTTTTGCAAGTCTTAAATAATGTATGTCTTTATATTAGAGTTGGTAACCATTTAAATGACAGAAAGAAGTACAGGAGTAGAAAAAATACTATTATAAGTCACCTAACCTACGTATTTCACAAAATAAAGCATTCTTATTGTTTATTCTTATTTTTAACTTAACGTCGCACAAAACCTTTGTAATTTAATACAATTGCTTTGTACACAATTTTAGATGGCCATAAGCGTTTTTCAATAATGACGAAAAACGCCAATGGATTGGTAAAAATCCTTTGTTACGTGAAGTGAATCCGCTCATTTTAGCGGTATATTGTAATCTTTTAAGTCATTTTTATATGAGTAGGTACGTGTCAGGGAAAGTGGTATTTATAATTGATCCGATTATAAAGTTATGTACACAAGTTACGTCGATAAATCTAGTCGCAACTGGACTTTTTAGTCCCAGACTAGGTTTTTATAAAACCTGTTAAACTAGTTATTTGCGTAACGTCTGTTTGTGTTAATGTTTTCACTTTGTTAAATCTGTCGCTGAGTAAAAAAAACTTGGAGTCTATTGATGATCAGACTAGACAGGTCTGATCAGAAAATAACAATAACTACATGTACAGTCAGCGTCAAATAGTCTGTAGCATCCAAAGCGCCAAATATATCGTCACACACCTTTATGCCTCTAGTAATAAAGATGTGTTGTGTAAGTCTTATGTATAAACTTTTAAACAAAAAAATAAAACGGACTCCAAAAAAACTAAAAAGTAAAAAATAACGCCATAATTCAGTTTCTTCAAATTACTTACAAGTAACCGTTTGTATACTCAATCCATACAGTATATACAATTAATCTTATTTTGGCGTCGGTGCCATATAAAGAATGTGTAAAATATTGTAAATTGACGATTTTAGTAAGTTGTGACACGATGGCACCGACTCCACATTAATTGTATATACTGTATAGATTGAGTATACAAACGGTTACTTGTAAGTAATTTGAAGAAACTGAATAATGGCGTTATTTTTTACTTTTTAGTTGTTTTGGAGTCGGTTTTTCTTTTTTTGTTTAAAATTTTATTTATTTTACACTTTTTAGTTAATCGTTACTTAAAAGTGTATCTCGTGACGATTCGAACAAGCCCAAACACGGCTAGGACACATTATTTTATTACATAGATCTGGTGCCTACCTTCCGGCTCCATCATCAAATCAATTCGATGGTACCATTCTCATCAGGAACATTTAAATTTGTGACTATGAAGTTGCTTAGCTAAATTAATCAAGATATTTCGTCGCCACCCGTAAATCTTTTATGATTGAGGAGTTCCGATGGCATTCTATGGTTTCCTGCATCAGTTCCACTTCACCAATTTACACTTTCTGAATGCAAATGCTTATTATGTTTCTTATTATACCAAAATCGCTATATGTATGCCTACAATATTTGAGGAGTTCCTTCAATTCCTCATGGATTCCATCATCAGATCTTCACCAAAATTAAATGGGACCAACTAGAAAGTACCTTCTATAAAACCAAAAAAAAAATTTGAAATCGGTCAAATAGTCTTCGAGTAATCAGTGAACATCCATAAAAAAATAAAAATAAAAAAAAACATTCCGTCGAATTAAGAACCTCCTCCTTTTTTGTAAGTCGGTTAAAAAGAAGTAAAATAACCCATTATCAACTCGCAGATCTTGTACTCTGGAACCAGAAATGTATCACAAACACCTACATACTCGTGCACAATAAGAGCGTCAGCATCATCGACCACGGCTTCGTTCCCGCGCGCCCGCTACCCGCTTGCAACAAGTCCGCGAACGTTGAACGCGATACTTTGCTAAGCGGATCCAGAAAAAATAAATGCTCTAATTAAATTCAGAATAATGGTTTGAAACTTTAGTTAAAATTTTTGGTACACTGTCCCTTACACCCTGTATACTATTGCTAATAACATTATAAATGTGAAATCAATTTTGCTTGTCTGTCTGTCTACGTACCTTTCACGCTTAAACCGATTTAGATGAAATTTGGTACAGAGGTAGTTGGAGACCCTGGGAAGGACATAGGATAGTTTTTATCTCGAAAATCTTTCCTTAAGGGGGTAAAAAGGGGATGAAAATTTGTTGTGCTACGCTCAGTTCTCAGTAACACGGGCGGGAGGGTAATAAATACAAAACAATCAGGGGCGAATTTACACATTTGCCGCCTGTAGGCTATTCAAATTTTGCCGCCCCTTCCGACTAGGGCTCCTGTTATCCGTGCTACACGCCGAACCGTAGCCCCGTGTACTTATCCCGGTGGTATTAAGGTCCCGAATAACACGATAACGCCAAGATACGTTCGTTGCCGTGCCTGCGTTCGTGTCCGAATCCGCGGGTCTCGGCTCCGGTCGGGTATTGAATACTCGTCGAACCGACCCGCCCGGGCCGATTGATGATAAAACTAATAATAACTATTATTGAATGACAAACTGTTACTATATTGAGTACGGAATGAACGGGATTTATTTATATTTGAATGAAACTTGAATTATATTTTTGTATGGAGCGCCCTCCAAAGAAATATATTTGTTTGTGATTTAACCATCAAACTAAGTAGTGGCATATGCAAGACACCTATATGTACTCTAAATTTCATCACAGTGACATTATTATTAAGTGGAAATTATGGGGGCGATAAATAATGATCTAAATACTTACTTATTAAATCGAACCACTTCATGATAACATTTTGCCCGTAACAGTCCGCCACTTCTTTAGCGTACTTGACGTGCACAATCGAGGCCCCGGTGAAGTTGGCACCGACTCTGAAACACGCCGCGAATAACAATGCTTGCTCCACATTATTCACGAGTTTAGTTCGTTGCTTTTGTTGTTTAATACTCGGCTGAACTAACTTCTATAAATGTTGTGCAACCAAATTGAGTTTACAGAATACAGAGTGATGTTCACAAATGCGCACTGCACCGGACATTTCAAGTCACGTAGGTACTTACTGTACCCAATGTTTTGAGTATACTATAATTTCTGACTGGACGTCATACATAATCATAATCACACTATATCTTGAAGGGACGCCGTTACCACCGTACCTATCGGAGAGAGAGACCATAACTTTCTTTCCCAATACCTATAATATAATACTGCATGGCATTTTTTGCGGGAGGAAATTGACACTTTCATACTTTTCTGACACAACTGTGACCCGTGGGTATATAACCGTATAGTATTGTATTACCTATAGAAAAATCATATTTGTAACATTAAATGACCCAATGCATGACACCGTAATTCCAATAATTGACACCCAGTTGGTCATTACTATGAATTAACGTTAAGGGTGCCAATTATTGGGACGGAGCCAAGCACTGGCGCATTTATCTTATCCAATATAGTACTTGACTCAATAGGTATATTCGGTTTGAAAAGGGAGCATTGGTAAGGGAGAGGTTGTTTATTCCCCGAAAAGTACACAAGGCCATTGAAGTAACACGTCATCCGAATATAACCCTGATAGTGGATGGTCCCCCCAGTTGAATAATAGTGTGCTGTATCGGGGAGTGTGACCGCGGCTTCATATGTGTGAGGTAGTTAGTTCCGTATGCAACCCTACCATTGATAATATAAATGACCATGAAAAAGCGGATAGTTCGGTGATTCCGCTTTGCCGCGCAGTGCGAGGAGGGTAGCGTCGGGGTCGACTTGTGTCTGATGACTAAGGTCCCCGGAATGGACCAAATGTCGACATTAACGTTTTTACGACGTGAAGAAACCGCTAATGTAATCTAAACTCGTCTCTCGTAAGTCTCACGGTAATTATCTACTTACAAAAGCACTTGAACCCCTGATTATTATTATTTTTAAAATTATTGTGGATCAAAAAAGTTACGCACACATTGATAAGTATAGATCCAGCTGAAATGTTTCCTTTTCTTCAAACATAACTAATAACCACCGCGAAGAAACCAGCTATTCAATAAAAACCTTATAAAAACAAATGTTCCTTACAGGTTCGGGCTGCAGCATACATAGCCTTTTATCTGTAATTACCAGCAATAAAGCACACACGTATCACAAATGTATGAATTCAAAATGGTCCTTGCTGTTAAGAGTTATCATGCCGCAGACAGGCACACAGATACAAATAGAACCTTACCATATAAACCCCCCTCTTTTTACGTCTGCTGTGAAAAAAATACTTCATGTTCCCAAAAAGAAAAAAGATAGTAAACTCAACCATAGACGAATTAAAAAAAACTCAGAAGTTATTTAATGTCTAACGTCATGCTTATTTTATATGAAAAATAGAAAATAAATAGAACAATGTCATATAAACCACCTCCAGTTCATTCAGCAGATTTCGAAGTATTTGGCAAGGTACAAGGCGTGTGCTTCAGAAAATATACACAGAGCAAGGCCTTTGATTTGGGAATTAAAGGATGGATCATGAATACTCCCCATGGAACTGTGATCGGTCAGCTACAAGGGGCTCCAGACAAGGTCCAAGCCATGAAGAGCTGGTTACAGTGGGTTGGTAGCCCTAAGTCCAGGATCGGAAAGGCTGATTTCAAAAATGAGGGACCCATCAAGTTCTGCAGCTTCAGAACGTTCGAGATTCGCCGTTAAGTGATTTGTTAAATAATAAAATGTGATATTTTGAAACATTACTTTGGTTAATATTTTTCACTACATGTATTAATTGTACAATGTAAACCTCAAGTCGTGCGGGGAACCTAGCGGCACCAGCCTGTACGTAAAAAAATATACTTTTTTTAACATTCGTATATATATATAACAACGCCTGCAGAATTCGGAGAGGCAAATATTTCAGTACTAACTGATACACGCAGAATAACGAGGAAATGAATCATGAAACGGCCAAGCCCTACTTTTGGTTTAAAATTGTAGGGTTAGCAAAGTCACTAAGTATCCATACTTAATATTATAAATGCGAAAGTGTGTCTGTCTGTCTGTCTGTCTGTCTGTTACCTCTTCACGCTTAAACCGCTGAACCGATTTGGATGAAATTTGGTATAGAGATAGTATGAGTCCCGGGGAAGGACATAGGCCACTTTTTATCCCGGAAAAATACCCTTATCCGCGATAAACGAATTTAAGGCGGACGAAGTCGCGGGCAGAAGCTAGTATATACATATATATAAACGTAAATATGCACGTTAGTGCCATTTGCAAAAAAAATGTTGTTTAACTTTATTTCAAAAGAAATGTAAATAAATAGCGCTCACGTTGAATCTATGGCGCGAGTAACTAAAATACATCGGCGCACCGGCCCACGTAACAAAAATAAAAAACTTGGTTGCATAGCAACCTTCTTACACCCAGCTAACTGGCCTACACAAATTCCGTTTCCCGAACAACAAAATACCCAAACAAATATAATGTCAAGCCCTATTTAGACAATGTACTAAATTTATTTAAATATACAGAAATATACTTCGGAATAAGCTTTGGATATTGAAAAATGGCGGAAAACAAATTGGCAAAATTAACAACAACCGATTTTGAAGTTTTCGGCAAAGTACAAGGCGTATATTTTAGAAAACATACACAAAAGAAGGCTCTCGAGTTGGGGCTGAAAGGATGGGTGATGAACACTGCCCAAGGAACAGTGGTTGGTCAACTACAGGGTTCTCCAAAAGCTATAGGGGACATGAAGAACTGGTTGCAAACGGTTGGCAGCCCAAAGTCTAGAATCGAGAAGGCTACTTTCAGAAACGAGAGTCCGATTAATAACTGTGCCTTTAAATCGTTTGAGATACGTCGTTAGATTTTCAGTGAAAAATGAAAATGTTTTCGTAACATTTTAGAAACGGGTGTTATTTGCCTGAGCTACGCTACGCTAGTTATTACGTCATTTGGGAGAAACATGCCTATATCGCATCGTGGAACCGTCTAAAAGTAATAGTTTAATGTTTTTGTGTCATTGATACCTATAATCTATATTTTAAATTTAAATAAATCGCTTTCTAGTGATATCTTACTGAATTTTTCGACCCTTAGAAAAAATACACCTATAACTACTTATTTAGAATTTGAGATTTAGAAGTTTTTATTTAATTATCACGTAATTTTAACTACACTAGCATCGGAGTCCACTCATCTCTCATGACTAAGGTCCTCGGATTGGGCTGAAACATGTCGAGCAGTGCCTACTCTGCTTTTACGATGTGAGTAACTGCTAATGTAATCCAAATTATATCACGGTAATTGGCACTGCGGTCAATCACTGTTTATCATGATCATCCATAGCAGTTCAGTGTTGGACATAAGCCTCGGAGGCCTTTGCTCTGTGCGCCTGCCAGCGCCCTTATGCAAATTGTCACAACACCGCTGGTCACTTTTACATGAAAAGGATGCAATTAGAGAATATGTAATACTTTTATGTTGGCTCTCCTTCGGAATCCCTAATGAGTAATGTCGTTTGTCCTAATGTATCATTTGCCATAACGCATTTTTTTCAGAAACCGTAAATTTTTCAGGATTTTTTAAAAGATCATCGTATTGATTAGATTAGGTTAGGTTTGTTTTATAACAATCCTGAAAAGTTTACAGTTTCCTAAAAAAATGCGTTATGGCAAACGATACATTAGGATTAGGACAAACGATACATTAGGACATGTTTCATAGTTACTGCCTTGTTACTGTATTGCACAAACGTAGAAATATCAAATTGAGTTTTAACAAGAAAATTTAGATTTTTATTAAATATTGCGACACAAGATTTTTTTGTCCAAATGTTATTATCTTGTGATTTTTTACGGCTCAATGAAGGACAAAATGCAAAAGCGCACTTTTTAACGACCAAAATAAGAAAAGCATGCTCGTACAATCCTCACTTATCACTTGTGACTCTCTTATGTATTATACGAGTAGTAGTCTTTGCTTGTGACATCAGTGACGTCACATGTGCCGGTCGATTTGTATGGAGCGTTTTCACACCCATTTGAATCTCGATTTTGACGTTTGTATAGTGTTTAATTTTCAATGTGTTTCATACTCATACATTCACAACATACATTTTTTAGTCATCCATAAGAAACCGGATCGATTGGTATCATTGAAAAAATTGATGCATCTTCTCTATTAGGCTATTCGACGATCGACGTTCGATGATGGCGATTTTTAACACGCTTTTATTAGGTCGACCTGTATGTAACTATGTAATGGAATCTAAGGTAACTGATTTAACCATCTTCCTAGGATCGTAGAGTCATGAAAATTGGCACCTCTATGTAGTTCTGATGACAATACAATAATATGGTACTATCGAACTGATCTAATGATGGAGCCGGAAGATATGAACTGGAACTTCATGATGGAACATCGTATTAGTGCTGTTTTTGGATTTGTTAGAAAACTCTTGTAAAGCGTATTTTTCTAGTATTTTTTAAACTATTAATTTATATTTGATCGCTTATAGCTAATGGAATCGCGCTTCTCTATGTGATGCCATTTTTTACAAAAAAACAATGTCAAATCATACCCAGCTCCTTGAGGATGTTACCATAGATCGCTCGATAGTTTCTACCACAGCCAGTGGTGTGCACACGCACAGGGGTTTTGGTCAAGGTAGGCAGATTTTCTGTGACTATATAAAGCCACAGTCGTTCAGGGCTTCAGGGTAGACAGTTTCTCTGAGCTCTGGTCGTTCAGGGTAGGCACCAGTGCCTTTGTGCTATATGGACCTCACGCCACTGACCACAGCCAAAGCTACCACCGTCGGTCGGTATCAGCGTAATTCGTTCCATTCATTTTTCGTTCAAATCGTATTTCTTCTCATACTATATTCGTCAAACATTATTTATTCGTCTGGTTCGCTATGTATCTCTTTCTTCTTAAGAGCGTTTATACCCGCTTACCTGGCGACGTCGCATATTTTTTCTTCTTGCTTCATTATTTCGCGGTATTTGAATGAAACTTAAATATATGTTCAATACATACCCTAAATTTTTAGCATTTATATTGTGTTTTATTCATGTACTCATAGCTTTTGTCTTTATTTTCTTACAACACAAAATATAGACATAAATTCATTTTTAGAGCTTTGGCTGTGGCAATATCATGAAATTTTGCATTGTGTCAGCTTAACTACCGAAAACATAATGAATGAATTGAAAACATGTTCAAGTTACATTCACATTTCTTAAAATAATCAACAAAAATCAAAAAAATTGCGACCTTGCCAGTTAAGCAGGTATACACCCTCGTAAGTCTAATTCTGTAACCTGACTCATTCTCAATAAGTCTTAATCGTATTTTGTCACTGTCTTCCTAGGATTGTGTCTTTGTTTGTCTCTCTCGTTTTTAGTATCATTCGCACTTTATCTTTAGTCACATTCGTTATTGGTCTCTCCATTTTTTTGTCGTTATTGGCAAGTTGTCTGGTTCGTTTTTTGGGCACGTTAGTTACTCGTCCCTTACGAAGTAAGTACGTCTTAGTCGCTATATTCATATCTTTTTTGCCGGATCGTCTATTCACACCTTACTAAACAAATTAATATTAGGTAATTTATGGCTTTTTATGAAGTTTTAGGACATACCCGTGAAGATATGACCGCTATTTATAGAAATGCTATGCTAAAAAAAAGATTTAATAATGATAATTTAAGAAAAGTAAGTTAAAAAATAGCACTCTAGCGACCAAGACGCAAAACGAATAAAACGAACTTAGAATTGGACTGAAAACAAATGAGACTAATTACGAATGTGACCAACATCGAACGTATGCAAAAAAATTAAGCGAATAATAAATAAATAAATAAATATTACGGGTCAATTTTACACAAATCGAACTAGTTCCATGGTAAGTAAGGCTTGTGTTATGGGTACTAGACGACGATATATTTAATAGATATATTACTTATATACATAGAAAACATCCAAGACTCAGGAACAAATATTTCTGCTCATCACACAAATATTTGCCCTTACCGGGATTTGAACCCAGGACCTCAGCTTCGCAGGCAACGTTACTCCCACTGAGCCAAACCGGTCGTCAAATTAATTGAATGAGACCAAAATCGAAAAGGAATTAAGAAGAATTAATCCTAGGAAGACCGTGACGAAATACGATTAAGACTCATTAAGAATGAGACAAGTTACAAAATTCGACTTAGGAAGATAGAGACTTATAGCGAATTCACAAGACGAATAAAGAATGTGTGACGAATATAGAATGCGACGAAATACGAATTAAACGAAAAACGAATGGGACGAATAACGCTGATACCCGTCGGTCGATGTCGATAGGCATCGATCGATTAGTTTGGCAATACCCTCATAAATCAAAACGACTCACAGCCAATCTTCCCTGTCTTCATCAGGCACGTTGTTCAGGTAATTAGGGAAAATGACGACGTTGTTGAAATCGTAGCTGTATGTGGTCTTGGAGCACGACGGATAGCACATGGGGCAGGGGATGCCTCCCCCTACCTTCTCCAGTTCAAGCTCTGGTGGAATCTTCTCTACTTCAGGGCGGACCGTAATCGATTGAGCTGGAAAGTAAAACTTAATATTTCACATTTTTTACTATATTCATTCATACTTTAATACAATAGGCATGACGACGGGGTATGAAAAACAAAATTCTAATTAATCCGTCAGCAAATTAATAAAAAAACAAATTGGTCACGTATTTTTCCTTTTTTAAAATAAAAACATAAAATGAAAAAAAACCTCAGATAAGCCAGCCTTTTCTTTAAAAAACATGTATTTTTAGAAACAGTAGGAAAAATTGGTTTTCGTCGTTAAAAAAAATTTTAAACAAAAAAATAAAACCGACTCCAAAAAAACTAAAAAGTAAAAAATAACGCCATAATTCAGTTTCTTCAAATTACTTACAAGTAACCGTTTGTATACTCAATCTATACAGTATATACAATTAATCTTATTTTGGCGTCGGTGCCATATAAAGAATGTGTAAAATATTGAAAATTGACGATTTTAGTAAGTTGTGACACGATGGCACCGACTCCAAAATAACATTAATTGTATATACTGTATAGATTGAGTATACAAACGGTTACTTGTAAGTAATTTGAAGAAACTGAATTATGGCGTTATTTTTTAGTTTTTAGTTTTTTTGGAGTCGGTTTTATTTTTTTGTTTAAAATTTTATTTATTTTACACTTATTAGTGAATCGTTACTTAAAAGTGTATCTCGTGACGATTCGAACAAGCCCAAACACGGCTAGGATACATTATTTTATTACATAGATCTGGTGCCTACCTTCCGGCTCCATCATGAAATCAATTCGATGGTACCATTCTCATCAGGAACATTTAAATTTGTGACTATGAAGTTGCTTAGCTAAATTAATCAAGATATTTTGTCGCCACCCGTAAATCATTTATCATTGAGGAGTTCCGATGGCATTCTGTGGTCTTCTGCATCAGTTCCACTTCATCAATTTACACTTTCTGAATTTACATTCAGAAAGTGTAAATTGATGTGAATAAAACGGACTCCAAAAAAACTAAAAAGTAAAAAATAACGCCATAATTCAGTTTCTTCAAATTACTTACAAGTAACCGTTTGTATACTCAATCCATACAGTATATACAATTAATCTTATTTTGGCGTCGGTGCCATATAAAGAATGTGTAAAATATTGTAAATTGACGATTTTAGTAAGTTGTGACACGATGGCACCGACTCCACATTAATTGTATATACTGTATAGATTGAGTATACAAACGGTTACTTGTAAGTAATTTGAAGAAACTGAATAATGGCGTTATTTTTTACTTTTTAGTTGTTTTGGAGACGGTTTTTCTTTTTCTGTTTAAAATTTTATTTATTTTACACTTTTTAGTTAATCGTTACTTAAAAGTGTATCTCGTGACGATTCGAACAAGCCCAAACACGGCTAGGACACATTATTTTATTACATAGATCTGGTGCCTACCTTCCGGCTCCATCATCAAATCAATTCGATGGTACCATTCTCATCAGGAACATTTAAATTTGTGACTATGAAGTAGCTTAGCTAAATTAATCAAGATATTTTGTCGCCACCCGTAAATCATTTATCATTGAGGAGTTCCGATGGCATTCTGTGGTCTTCTGCATCAGTTCCACTTCACCAATTTACACTTTCTGAATGCAAATGCTTATTATGTTTCTTATTATACCAAAATCGCTATATGTATGCCTACAATATTTGAGGAGTTCCTTCAATTCCTCATGGATTCCATCATCAGATCTTCACCAAAATTAAATGAGACCAACTAGAAAGTACTTTCTATAAAACCAAAAAAAAATTTTTGAAATCGGTCAAATAGTCTTTGAGTAATCGGTGAACATCCATAAAAAAAAAAAAAAAAAACATTCGTCGAATTGAGAACCTCCTCCTTTTTTTGGAAGTCGGTTAATAACAAAGTTTGATGGCGTTTATCTTCGTTCCGGTGACTTTTGAAGATAAACTAAAACAGTATAAATATTGGTAGACTGTCGTTGCCAACACAATAAGACATATATACAAACGGAACATAAAAGTGAAGAGCTACGGATTTCAATTTCTGATGAGTGATGACTTTCGAGTCATTTAAAGCTGGGAGCCCCTAAGGTTGTTCAAACAATTGGATTTTTTAATGTACAATGCTTATTTACTTCAAGAAGGCGTTAGGCTCTAATTGTAGTTCTTATACCAATACCAACTTCTCTTGCAAGTGTCATATTTAATGATGCAAGTTCGGCACCCTAGTACTAAGTGTGTATATTATCATCGTAATCATGATTCAGCGTTTTCAAAGGTTTCATTCGTTTTACAACACCGGCTTATATATGCGTGATTACTATGATTATTGTTTTCTTAAAACCCAAGGGTATATAACCAACGTTGAGGGTTGAGTAAGAGTTGTGTAATATAATAAAACAAACGATGCAAATGGTCATATTAATTAATGAGAAATTATTGAATTCTTCTTAGTGAATGGAAGGGCACCCAATACTGAGATAATTAACAGTTTAAAATAACAATGAATTTGCACTCTTGCAAAAGTGTCTCTATTGCAACATGGGCTAATGACTCGTCACTGACACCGAAGGTCTTGGATTACATTTTACCATTATTAAAATTGACCTTGCATCCATTCTGTAGCTTAAGAGTTTAATGTATTTCTCTCTCCTGCTACTAAAAACCACCAACTTGTGTAGACTTCGTATTTAGTTACTTCCTTTATCCCCCAGGCCATATCAAAATAACATGACTACTTAAATTATGACAGCAATCATTTATTTCGACCTTGCAATGATTCAGTCCACCCACCGTCCGTTGATTTTCTCGGGTGGACGCCGGACCGTCAACATCTCCTGCATCTCCTGATGATGCCTCGTAGAGAGGCGAAACACGTGTCGAGGATTATACTGTTTGGTGTTGGTTTGTTGTATTTGCATGCGTATTTTTTTTTTTTTATGGAAACTGCATGAAAATATGCTCATGTGAGCACAATTTATTGTCACATCTAACAAAGACACTAGTTCGCGGAACAGCAAAGGAACTATAATCCATTAATCTAGTATGGAATTCCGCAATGTAACGCCTGAATCTATCAATTATTAAGGATGATTGATCTACGATTATTACTTATCGCTTTAAATGGTATTGCAGAATAATCCGAGTTATAATAATACCAAAATTAACATCTGAATCTGGTGGATTGTGCTGTTGAAACGCCGACGCAAGTATTTGAGGCTGGAATTACAATGGAGTTGATCGAGTGACCATCAAACTGGTAAGCACTTTTATAACAATTATAAGAAGGAAATTAATTTAATTTGCATAGGTAAGTATTTGGCAAATAAAGACATGTAAATTGCCTAATTAATAACGAAACAATAGACTGTTTACCAGAACCGAGATTCACTGTATATATTTTCTTTGGTCAAAAACAATGAAAAACATGGAAAATAAACGAAAGATTTGGGTAATACGAGGGTTGCTACTTATATATCCGGAAACAAAAAAACAAACAAACGTACACGGCTGAAAATAGTTTTATTGTTTTTCAAAGTATTCCCCTTGATGATCTATGCACTTTTGCATTCGCGTGAACCAATTTTTAAAGCACTTCTGCCACTCCGCCTGAGGTACCTCCATAACGTGTTGTTTGAATGCGTCGACAGCATCTTCAGCGGTCGAAAATCGTTGACCGCGTAATTTATTCTTTATATTTGGAAATAAATAAAAATCGTTGGGTGCCAAGTCAGGGCTGTACGGCGGATGACCCGTTAATTCCACATTTTGACCCTCCAAAAATAGAGTTGTTTCGCGTGACGTATGACAGCTGGCATTGTCATGATGAAGAATGATTCTTCGTCGCTGGTTAGTTTTACGAATTTGTTCAAATACTTCCGGTAAGCAAATGGTCGTGTACCACTCTGAATTAACCGTTCTACGGTTTTCTAGTGGCACTGTAGCTACATGGCCATTAATACCGAAGAAGCAGGCCACCATTTGTTTCAATGTACTTTTTGCACGAGTAACTTTCGTAGGGTTCGGCTCATTTTGAAACACCCATACCGTTGATTGTTGCTTCGTTTCGGGATCGTATGCATAGATCCAGGATTCGTCACCTGTATAGATGTTATAAACGGCTTTTGAGTCACCACGGTTATATTTTTTTAACATTTTATTGCACCATTCGACGCGAGCATGTTTTTGCTCATTTGTTAAGTTGTGGGGTATCCAACGCGAACAAATTTTTTTTACAGCCAAATAATTATGTAATATGCTATTAATGCTGGTCATAGAAATACCCAGAGTCGCCTCTATCTCGCGGTACGTAACATGTCGGTCGTCCATTATAAGTTTTCGCACAGCCTCGATATTTTGTTGTACAACGACCGATTTCGGGCGACCTGCCTTAACTTCGTCCGTAAGCATACTACGTCCACGATTGAACTCACTAAACCAGTGATACACAGTAGTTTTAGATGGGGCTTCATCACCAAAAGTTGAAGTTAGTTGATCTATGCACTGTTGTTGCGTTAAACCACGCCGAAAATCATAATAAATCATAGCACGAATATTTTCACGAGTGAGTTCCATTCTTGCTGCGAGATGACATTTAAAACCCGTCAAAAACAAAACACGAGCGTTAATAAGGAAGAAAAAATATACCTTATATACTTAAAAAAGTTCAAATTTTACCATGGCGGTCAAATATGCTATTTAAGAAGATTGTAATCCCGGTTTCCGGATATATAAATAGCAGCCCTCGTATGTGAATCTCCAAACTAATATATATAATGATGGTCTGGAATGTGTTTAGCACGAATCAAAACCAGCGGGCCTATGATGGTCGCGTTTATCATGCGATAAATGATACGATAACGCGTCTCTCACTCTCGCACTCACATACGTGTCAGAAGGTGACGGCAGCTATGTCATTTATTTATCGCGTGACAAACGCAACCATCATAGGCCCGCGGGACTCAAAACGTCGTAACCATTAGTAAACTATGATTATCTATAAATTTGAAACGTTATCCATCCCTAAAACAGATTTTGTTACGATTGTGTTAAGGTAAAATAAAAACTTAGGCAAATTCGGTGGCCTATTTGTAATATATCTATTACGACTTACCATAGTATATTGCAAGGCACGGAATATCACGCATGTCACAGGTCCTCCCATTATTTATCTTAGGCATATTGAAAGGAGTGCAATTGCAGTTCTGCAGTAAAAACAGCATGCGGCATTTGAGCATGCAATCGCTGTGGGTGTAGAACGGGAGGTAGGAGGACTCATCGTAGAACAAGCAGCTTCGGAGTTTGACTGACACATGCTGGATGTCGCGAGATGCCTCCGTGAAGCTTGCTGTTACCATTACCGTCATCTGTGGGGATTGGGCGGAGTTGAAAGTTGCACATAGCTAATAATTTGCAATAGTTCACCATATAGCGTAAAAGCAGGAGAGTTGCCCCTGGGGGATACATGCCTCAGTTTCGGATACACTATGTTAGGCTTGCGAATGACGTTCACGCTTAATCGTTCGACGAATCGTTTCGACGGTGTGAGCAAAAATCTTCCGAGGCGAACTTTTGACTAGCGTCGAAATTATATCATATTGGTAAGTTTTTTCTGATGAATATTTTTATTACTGATTGAGGTTTTGGTAAAATGTTCATTTCTATGCATGCATTCCCTAAGCATGCATGCTTAAATTATATTGTTTATTATGTTTGATTGTTAAATAGATTTTATTTATTTCACAAATTGAATGTGCAAGTATCCTTACCAAAAAGGATAGTCACCCTATTGTCTTTGGCGGATACTTGCCCTAGGGGTAACTATCCTCCACACGAAAGCAGCATATAATTAATGATATTTAAACCAACATTTAAGGGGCATCGCCGGGAAAGCAACCGTCTTCTGTTTTAATACAAATGTTAACAATTTTATTGTATTAATAAAAATACTGACGACCAGTTTAGCTCTGTGGGTGAAACGATGCCTGCGAAGCTGTAATCCTGGGTCTAAATCCCAGTAAGGTTTGTTTGTGCTTGGCAGATTGCATAGCAAAAATTCTGTAGCGTTTTTAAACGGTATGACGTCATTAAATATATCGTCGTCTAGTTCCCACAACACAAACCTTATAAAGCTTGCGATGGGACTAGTTCGATTTGCGTAAAATTGTCTCGTAATATTTATTTATAATTAACACCATGGCGTTTAGCCAATAAAAAAAAACATGAGGTGATTGTACTGATGGTGGTGGTCGTGGTGGTGGTTTTATGGTGGTGGTGGTGGCATTACTGTTGACAGAGTGGTGGTAGTGATGGTGATATATAAAACATCATCATTGTCACAAATCCTTAATCTCACTGACAAAATTTTACAAGTCTCTTGTGTAGGCTTTCGTCTTCCCTCGCAGTAAAGAAAGCACACCTGCTAAGTGTTGAGCTAATCGATAGGTAGGAGCATCGATTTGACTCACTATAGGGTGTAACGGAGCACCAGGTTTATTTATCTTTGGTAACTCATACACTGCACTGTACCGCCTGATTTGGTTAGCTATATCCAGTCCGTACTGGTGTAAATAATAGTTTCTTCTGTTCTGCGATTATTACTCATTTAATTAAAACAATTTTAATGGATTATATCGCGTATATTATCTCATTTTAGGTCACGTTTCGGAAACTTTTCAGCTTTCCGTGTTCACGGCTTGACTGAGAAAGATATGTTTTTCTCTGTCAAAGTTACACTTTGCGAAAACAAATAAAGGTGTAAATACATGCCAGATGCGCATTATCTTTAAAAACAGTTACACATGTGTCAGAGGGGCTTAATTATTTTATTTTAGTAATTAAACAGCAGCATTTCACAAGATTCTATCTTTAAGCATGAATGTATTATTAATAACTTACATGTTACCGAATTTAAAGCTCGGAGTCTGTTTCGGTCGTTATTTTATAATTACAAACTATACAATAGAATAAGTACTGTGTATTAATGTTGATCAGTACATCAACAAATGATCTCAGTTAATAATGAATATTGCAGACGTAGATTAATCTATGCTAATGTCAAAGTTGATTGACATATTGTTGTATCTTTAATAATAATATTTTATTAATAGGTAATTCGGATACCTAATTTCTAGTTTGTTAGTTTTGTTACCATTTTATAATTATAATAACGCATGTTTAATTGGTACTAAAAAAACTGATTACTTTAATTCATACAAGTTTGTTTCTATCCGAACGGAGAGGCGTCTATCCTGAAGCAAGTATCCCCTAAAGCATTTTTTACGTTAGGTGACTAAGACTTAATTAAAGATTACAGTCAAGAATAAGAATTAATTACTTTAATTATTATAAGTATGTTTATAACTGAAAAATAAACAAAAAAGCGTCTATCCTACCATGAGGCAAGTATCCCCCGAAGCATTTATAACAGAAGGCGACTGTCCGCTACAGTAGTCAAGTATCCCTCTTTTTAGAGGTCAAATAAAACAGGATTTCCTCTGAGCCAGTATTATATACGTTAAAAAAAACAGGCTTCTATAAAAGATCAATAACCTATGTTTTGATATACACTTTGAATTATTCTAAATAAGTACATATTTTTGAATAACAGAGCTTTTTTGAAAAGTGGTGCAACTATCCGGCTTTTACCATACCGACGTAGTTGAAAAATTACGATCAGCTACAAAAAATATTCATATTATTGTGCGGTTTTGCTGCATACACCTACATGACTTTAATCCTCAAAGTACCTACTCAAAGTGTGCGAGCCGACTTTACTCCGAACTTCGTAAAAAGAGAATGAAAAGAACACAAATCAATCGTTTGATTTGTGTTCGTAAATTAATACATATTTTAGGTCATTATTGCTGTACCGTTGACATTTTGAGTCTTTCATTCAATCAAATAAATATTATTATTATTACAACAAGTAGTTAATTGCGACTTATTTTTTGGATGTTCTGGCATGGTTCTGATTTTGTTGCTTAAGTGTAACGTAATTGAGGTCCATTATACAAATTACGTTTTAAGTGCATCTAACGAACAGTTATGTGTTATGCATTTTACAGCCTTAGGCAAGTGTGACGTGCAAGAAAATATATTTTAAAATGCTAGTTCTGAAGTAAGTAAAGCCTTAGTGTTCTTGGTATAAAACTAAACTCTATAGTATTTGTTTGACTCATTACGATTTCCCGATTTACCTGAACACTAGGGCTGATAATTTTCATAGAAAAACTTCCGCTGGGTGCATCAGGAAAATCGTAAGCATCTGAGAACTGCAACTGAAATTACATTAAATTTATTGATAGATAATATAAGAGTCCAGAGAGGAATGCTTTCTTGATAAGACAGAGTGATGAAGGCCCTGGTATTAAGTTAGGGTTTTATTACCAAACAGAGTACTCTAATGAAAAGTAAGGTTTTCGTTCCTCTTATTCTTGGTCTTCATAGGACACTGATGAAGGCCTAGTATTCAATTAGGGCTTATTAATTCAAACAAACTTAGCTCTAATTAAAAGCAAGATTACGGTATCCCTTTAATTTTTTTTTGTAACATTATCCAGTCTTGAGTGAATCGTGAAATGAAGACACGGTTAAGTAACCATTAATAACATCTCATTGTAATGAGAATGAGGTTTACTTGTGTTTTTTTATTAAAAGACGTTGTTGATGGTATTGTCATGTGTCTTGCAAACGTTACAATGTCATTTTGCTCCCCGAGTAAAATCATTTATGGGTGATAATGACAAAAGCAAATCGGATTCCAGTGATTGTCGTTTGTTACTTTATACATAAACAAAAGACATACTGTTGAGCCGAGTGACGGTATATTATAATAGAAGTCGTCGCTGTCATCTATCTTAAGGAGCACTTTCAGCCCCATATCGTAGTCGTAGGTGGATTTGTTTCCATATTTGTACATATCTATGCTGCGATGACCACTGTTTCTGCTAAAATATAGAGTGTAAGTCGCGTACATTAATATTTTGTACTATATTTTTTTCAACTAACACATAGAACAGGAAAAAAGTAAATAAAGTCACAAGGCCAAAAAATTTAGGGCCTGCATCGTCATATAGAAATTTAAAGCAAATGGAATATCTTTTACTAATAGAAGTAGTTTGTAACCAGTTTCCAAAGCTATTTAATCCCCAAAGGGTATAGCCGGGTAAGCATGGCGAAACTGCCCTTAGCGAAAAAAGTAATTTCCTTTTACTGGGTTATTAACCTTTACATATGTAGTGCTTTCACTAAAAATTAAACCTCAAACCCTTCTGGTTTAAAAAAAAATCGCAAAAAAAGAAATAACATTTTTATTTTATTCTGGCCAAAGTACTAATCCGATTTCTTTGAAATTTGGATATGTTGTATATATAATTAAGGTAGCTTTCTAAAAAAAAAATTGATGATTTATCTCTTGAAAAAAAATGAAAAAAATCAACTTTAAAATTTAAAAAAAAAAAAAAAAAATACGTGCGAGATTGCGACAGTTTTCAAATTTACATATTTTATGTAGAATTTAATGATGTTTAACATATTTTTTTTTCAATAGCTAAAATCAGGATTAACAGTTTGAAAAATCGAATTTGTGACAACCCTTAACACTTTCTCTCCATACAAGAAAAACCAAGTTGACAAATAAATTAAAGAAGTATATTTTGAACGCTATCTTAACGAATTTGAATTTAAAATGTGACGTTTTGCACTATAAATTGCTTTATATACGGCTACGGGGTACGCATTTTTTAATATCCCATACATACATTATAAGCGGCGTAATTTTAGTTCATTTACCGAAATAATATGTGTAAAATTAGAGCAGTAACTTTTAATAACTAGTACGTACAGTCACATTTGAAAACTTCGATACGATAAAAGTGTTAATAATATGTATACACGATCTTATTGCCCCTATATTAAGGTAGTGTATACATACATGTTACCTCAATACCTATTACAACAAAACTTGTTTCTGAATTAAATAATACACACTTTTGTTTTAGTTTCTATGTTTTTAATTTTAAGATTGTATTTGAAACACAATACCTGTATTGTTTGTGAATAATTACTATGACTATAACTATGTAAATATTAAAATTAACTTTTAATAATACAAACTTGAAATAAAATTAGTCCTCAATCATCATCACTATCTGATTGGATAGTCACATTTATGCCGTCATTTTTAAAAAGCGTCGTTAGTTTTTCATTCGGCCGTGGAATTTTTGATAGAAACCTACCGAAAGACAA
The DNA here is from genome assembly GCA_905404275.2 of Hedya salicella. Lineage (NCBI taxonomy): Eukaryota > Metazoa > Arthropoda > Insecta > Lepidoptera > Tortricidae > Hedya > Hedya salicella. The sequence goes on from FR990108.1 coordinate 11,728,686, forward strand.
AAAATAAATTATAGCTGCTACGTGTGAGCAACATCCCACGGTTCTTAGACCATTGGCACATTCACAAAAGTGTTGTTCTATGGCGTCTATCCCTGTAAAGTTTGGAGTATATTGAATGAAGCATTTGTACATCCTTTTCGAAATGTGCCGAGAATGCACTTGTATTTTTAATATGTTTGTCTCATCTTTAACGTAAGCGAGATTTAGACTGCCGCTCTCATCCAGTATCTCTGCTAAGTAAGATATTGCTTGGCCAAACTGGTAACTGCCAGTAAAGAGAAGCTTCATTTCAGCTTCTGTCAATTGTGGAAAGTCCAGGACTTCAGTGGACGAAAAATCACGGAAAGGAAGTTTCTTTCTGAGCCAACCTTTTTCTTCCACTACCAAAGCTAAAAGATTTTCCTCGCGGTTTTTAGAATTCATCCGATTAAAAATGTCACTTGTCATGTGATTGTCTGAGGTTAGGGGCTTGCCAAATTGGTTGAGAATATATGATGCAATCCTAAAAAAGCTTTTTATTTTACTTAACATTTTATTGTCAATTGTTTGATCGAGAAGTTTAAACCTTTGCTTAAGTGCACCGTGGATTGCCTCTACTACCCAGCGAACTTTAGTCACGTAACGGGATTCATTAGCCTCCTTGGTACTCAACTGTTTACGTTTGCCTTTAATAGAGGGCATCATTACTCTGTATCCTTTTGACTTCAGCAAAGGAACAACATCTCTAAAGCCCCTATCGAGGACAAATATATCTCCGCTTTGGAGTAAGTTACCCATGCTGTCAATAACTTTTTTCATTATAGTTGCGTCGTTTTCGGTTGCATGATAAGGCCCCAACATATCAACAATAAACCCATCCGACGTGCAAATTGTGAATGGTTTACACAAATGTGTCTTTTTTTGTCCTGAAAATGATTTTCTTTGGTACTCGCTGTTGCTGCTCTTCTGGTGATATGCGTAAGTACCATCACAAATCAGTATAAGACAGTTTCTAGCGTTAAAAAGTTGACAAGCCAGCTCTGTTGTGTGATTTTCTATGAGCCACTGTCTGCTATGCGAATCGATGCCGAATTGATACGGAAGTACATCTCTTTCGAACGATGCAATAACACTATCTACGTAATCGGAAACGGATTGCTCTCGGGGGATTTGCAACATTTTCGAAATCAATTTGTTACTACTTGCAGTTCGTAATTTTGTTAAAAACACTATTATGGCCTGTAATGAGCTACGCTGAAAGTTATTTCGCAAGGTTACTAATATATTTTGTATCGTATCAATATTTTTCCAAGTTAATCCAGTTAAAACCACCAAATCATCGTCTGATAGGGTTCTATTATTGATCTTTTCAAATACTGTCAGTTTTGTTTCAATAGCCAAGGACTGAAATAACTGTGTAATATCCGTTAATTTTATAGTTGATGTGGAGCAATAAACTTTAATTTTATCTAAATCATCCTGATAGAACTGATCGTTAATTAAATGTGAATGACAACATCTGTTTTCAGGAGGTACATAAATACCTTTTTGGGTGTATACCTGAAGCCAAGCTTTTTTTGGTACTGTTCGTAAATTAGACACTTGAGAACATATAAAACAATACCCGTGGGTTGATATGGTCCGTTGAATAGGTAACTCAACAAATTCAGTATGATCAGAATCGTTTCGAATAGCAAAAGTTAAGCTATCATGGTATTGGTCTTCATCGCTTTCATATTCATTGACTGGTAATGGTTTTTCTCGATATGCTTTCGTACGACAAGAAGCACAGATAACATCGCCTTGTTTAAAACTATTTGCCAATGCAATGGAATAAAATTCGACGTCTACGGATGCTCGTAATGTTTTCTTTGTACCTGGTACTTTGGAAAATTGTTTACTGCAACTATCACAGCGATATTTGTTTGCCGACATTTCCATTAAATTCTAATATTTCAATACATTTCTAATACAGTAATCACTTAAATTATTTAGCACTTAACAAGAAGTATTATTGATGACATTTAAAGATAGCGATAACTGTATTACTAATAACGCTTTACATATCATTATCAACGTAAAACAGTTGACTTCCACAACAGTTGCAAAACAAATCATTTAACGTAATTGTACGATGATAGTTTTCACGACGAGTCCTGCAATGCGAGCATTTGCCGATTAGAACGATTGCTTCTTCTTCGTCAAGGAACACTTCGGTAAATGACATTACTTCTAGAAATATGGAAACAAGTATGGTTCTGGGAACTTGCAATTGCTCAAAAATTCTATTCTTCAATATTTCGACCTACAAACAAAACAAAGATTTCTGTCTTAAATTGTAAATACATCTATATCCCAGTGCGGTTAGGGCGGGGTCCCCAACGGTCATAAAATGTTTACAATAAATATTTAAATAAGCTTCAGTCAATAGTACCTATCTATTTTTGAGACAAGCCTTTATTGCCAACTGTACTTACTCACACACCATGTACAGTCGACGTCAAAGATATGTTTATACGTATGAAGTGAAAAAGTGTAAATATATCTTTGATGTCGACTTTACCATCAAATAGCTTGTCGTGACAACAAATGAGCCATAACTCAATAGATCTATCTTTCTTGTCTAGGAGTTCCAATTGGGACCAGAAGGCTCCATTATTAGACAAACTCCATAGTACAAAATTAAATACTGTATTGTCTACGAAGATATATCAGTATGAGTATACACAATCAGTTAAATCGGTTAAAATAAGTGGTTAAAAATTCAGTTGCACAATTTCCCCCGGGCAAACATACTTAATAAAATACATTGCAAGTTAAATAAAAGCTTGTTATAATATAAGACGAATTTATTGAACACCACATCATCAATTGTGTACAGACTTTACAATTGTTTACATTCTAAGGCAGCATTGGCGTTAAAACAAGATGTAAAACCTTCTATCAAAGTAAGTAAAGTAAATTAATTATCATACATAATTGAAACTCTAACTTAAATAAATTACGTATTGTAGAGACTGTACCTGTGTTGTGGTTATACACCAGTTAAACGGCAGTATTTAATTGCTACGAATGCTGCTTAATCACAAACGATTGCTTAGTTTAAAGTAAATACACTAATGAAGTAATGACAAAACTTACATTTTCCGCTAGGGAGTAACAACTTTCTTCTTCCAAATACTCTTTCACGGATTTTCGTAGTTGTAGACAAATATAATCATAACTGAGAATATACAACGATTTCACCTGATATTTTGTTGAAAAAGTTTTTTTAAAGCTTCAGATTTATTTAATGAAGGAACAGACATCTCGCAATCGTTAACGCTCAGTATAAAATTCGTGCTATTCTACCATTCCCGCCTTTTTGTTTTTTTTTTTTAATTGTCTGAATGCCGTATACCCTAGCCGCATACAGCCACAAATTTTAAGGTCCGCACTCAGTAAAATAAATCGCGTTCCAAATTCAAAATGCGTTGGGAATATAACTTCATAGTGTAATTCGTAGAAGTTATTTTGTTTGAAAAGAATGTATGGGATGTTATAAAATCAAATTTTTCACACTGTTAATCCCGATTTTAGCTATTGAAAAAAATATATGTTAAACATCATTAAATTCTACATAAAATATGTAAATTTGAAAACTGTCGCAATCTCGCACGTATTTTTTTTTTTTTTTTGAAAATTTTAAACTTGATTTTTTTCATTTTTTTTCAAGAGATAAATCATCAATTTTTTTTTTAGAAAGCTATCTTAATTCTATATACAACATATCCAAATTTCAAAGAAATCGGATTAGTACTTTGGCTAAAATAAAATAAAAATGTTATTTCTTTTTATGCGGTTTTTTTTTAAACCTGAAGGATTTGAGGCTTAAAATTTGGTGAAAACACTACATATGTAAAGGTTAATAACCCAGTAAAAGGAAATTACTTTTTTCGCTAAGGGCAGTTTCGCCATGCTTACCCGGCTATACCCTTTTTCTTTATTATAAAATACTAGAAACTTTCTTTTTAGTTATTCTCTATTAAAACAATACCACGTCACAATAAAAACATTGGTACGAGAAGAGAATAGAATAGAGAACAAACAGAGAGCTTTAGAGCATACTCTTCAAATATGTCAGATTGCCGAAGATAGTTGAATGTGCAACAAAATCCGTTCATCGTGAGTCGAAAGTTGAACAGATGATTGCAGCCTTCTGGCTTTTCATTCCACGCACATCGCAACAGCAAATCGTCGCAATCCGGCGTCAACTGCAATCGAAAAATAAATTAATATGTGTCACATTGTATGCTTTAAATAATAAGATGATACCCACGTCTCGCATAAGCTCTGTGACGTCATAATCACCCAGTGCGGCGTGGATTTGCTTCGGTCGCATGTCGTCCCCGTTCAAGCCTTGCAGGTTGTATAACTGTCCCAAGCCAAAAAGGAGCGAGATCATCGCTGTTTTATTATACTTCTTGTTACGTTCCTCTTTAAGCCTGAATACAAAGTCAGTTAGCAAAAGTAGGTGAGCCTTTAACGTGTCCTAATGATTTTGAAACTTACAGTTTATCTGCTAGCGCGGTGACGGCCCGCTTGCTGATCCTATTGTTCGAGCAGATCCCAACAGCTGGGAAGATTATAGTACTAACGGATACTCCTTCAGGCATTTGAGTGGTCACCAGGGGCGCCTTGTAATACTTACTAAAAGTAAACCATACCAAGGATGCAGAACATAAGATCGCACTGATCAAGATTATGACCCAAATGATCCTGTGAAGATAAGAGCACTTACGTGACATAACAGCTAAGTAACGTAATAGCGGAAGATCTGCAAAAGGCGCGTAATTACGACAAACAAGACTAAGCACGCAGCAATCCAAACAAGTTCAAAACAACTTGCAAGAAGCATTTACGAACAGGTATCTTAGTACTTTCACGTGCCGGTCGTACCTCTCGATATGCGTGGTGTTATCGTTAACTAGATGCTTGAGTCCGCAAATCGATGATTCGGAACAATATTCCTTTCCAACTTTCTTCACGCTGTCCTTTATGGTTTCATATTTGGAATACACCGGTGATTTATTTCGATAGCGATGCCGATACGCTAAAACGTAAGGAGAGTTTTCAATATTCATGACTGGAACTTGTACCACAGCATTATCTTCTTAGTTTCATAGGAATAACTACAAATGCAGTCGGTCAAATGACTTTTAAAAGCGTGCTGCGTAGGCCAGTAAATAGTAGTCGTTAAATATTCGATTTCTGTGATAAAATCAAACCTCTACTTTATGCTGGGTCATTTGTTTTGATTGATCGATTCTTCTCGTGTTGATGGATATAAAATACTAATTTCGTTTTAATTGACCTTCCTTTCAGTATGTTTTGTTCACATCTTAACCATTTAATCAATTTAGCCTTCGTGGGGATTAATTTGTCCGCGGGGCAACAGTGTCTTGGTCTAATCACGTGCTCTGGCCGGCATGTAGGTTGCAAAACGCGTTGCCAAACGAAAATAACCATCTTCGTAACCACCCACATTCTCTCAAGTATTGCTTTACCTTGTATTGCGGTGCGGCACAATGCGCTCGGTACATAGTTCGTAGACCGGTCCTATTCCGTCGGTAATCAACGTCCACAATTTGATATAATTCGGTCAGCTAAGTAATATTTTGAAGTCCGAACTTGTAACCTGAGATGACGTTTCGGTTTGTACATTTGGCTCATTACATCATGGCTGCATAACGAACATTTCAGACAATTATGATCGCCGGTCGGTTATCGCGAGGTCTTCTCACCTTTCCCCGACTGGCGCCAGTCACGTGGATTTGCGCAAACTAATCTACATTCTCAAGTATATCGGAAGAAGCAGCATTCACAAAGGTTGCATTTTGCACAAGGTTGCATTGGCATTGTCTAATTAATATTTCGCTAGCTGTTTTGCGCCTCCCACTCTTTATTATCCATCGTTGCGTTGTTATTACCTACTACGTAATAGAAAAATAGAGGCGCTATTTCAAACAAAAACAACTGCCATGTAACCATGTAGTTAGTAGGTACCTAAGGTTACATTTCATATAGCTAGTTACGTTATTATTTGTTTTACGGCGACATCTTTATAAGTAGACTATAAGTCATAATTTAATAGAGTACACTACTGGTCACTCAATAGTATCCAATGTAGGTACCGATAACGTGGATTGTAGCACCTAAATAAGTACGCCATCTTTTTCAGAGATTATATTTTTAATTAGTACTTAAATATAATGTCCCTTAGGACGATTACTGCCACTTTTTATCTGAGGAAAATTGGAATTTTCATAATAGCAAGTGTCCTTAACTTTAATGAGCGATTGCGAATGAGGGTGTAACAGCTCTCAAAGCGCGTTAAAATACAACCACAACAACAAAGAATAGGGACAAAATGAGCTGCGTGTCTTTAGAATCTGTAATTTGCTGAACAAAAGGTTTATTAAAGCTCCCGCAACGTAAAGTTATTTCGTTCCACTTGAAATAATGAGCTTGTTAAAAATGCAAAATGAACTCATAAATAATAACTATTGATAAAGATTATTATCATCATCATTGAATATACAATTAGAAATAATTATTCATCGGATAAGACTATAGATTTAGAATTATGAGGGGCTCCTAAGTTGCTCGAAATGGTAACGTAATTTACGTAATAGCACAGTATCACCTCGTCAGTTCAATTTTTTTCGAACTTAGTTCTACCGTATTTCTAGATTAATATCTCTGCATCCATAAAGGTACAATAACTTGTTATCTTTAAAAACTCGTTGTAGCAAATGTCTGTAGTCAAACTAACACTTTAGTACTGGCGCCAATGCGAAAGCTTCTTGACAAAAGCAAGCTAGGATCCTAGCAGGCGCTCGTCATTTGTCACCTGTTATACTCCATTTCAAATACGAAGGCCCGATGCACTTGAAACTTAACAATAGGGCTCATAATGTTTGCCTTTTGTTATCTAATTAGGAACACTTCAAAATGGCACGCGTCGGTACAATCTGCATGCAACTAAAGCGTCTACGTCTAAGATCATTAGGTTGCATATAAAATACCACGCCGCAAAAGGGTCCGGCCAGGTATCTTTTGTTATCACTAATCCTATTGTTAACGCGTAATTACCGTCTCAAGTGCATCGGGCGTTCGTATTTGAAATGGAGTATACTATTAAATACATAGACTAACATAGACTCTCTCGATAGAGCGCGACATGTTTTTTTACAAGTTCTAGTTAATTTGTTTATTTATACGTACTCATTGGATAGATACTCCAATATTTGTCAATTGACTAAATATATTTTGTAGCTACAGATAGACATGGAAACAATTTCATGATTTTGTTGCGATGTTCGAAAGTTACGAGCATAGGTACATAGGTAGTTTTTCCTAACTTACCTCCACACCGTGCAAATTTAAACTTTTTCAGGCTTGTGGATTGAAATTAGGAAATATTTTGATTATTTGAATTCAGATGAATCACGCTTACACTTTTGATTTCAACACATTTTGTTTAGTATGTGTACTATTTTTGAATTTATTAATCACTTGAAGGTCCCCACAACTTTGGCCGCACAAAAGAAAAAGTCCTAATCCCCTTTGTGCTTTATCGCAGTTGGGTAATAACCATCCGTGTATCAAAAATGGTTTGGTTCATCCAGCTACTTAAGCGTCACGTGACAAGCAGACGGTTATGACTTTCTCCCCTCCGCGTACGAAGTTGCGGGTGCCTTCTAGTACTATTAAAAAGTTGTAAAACCGGCCAAGAGCATGTTGGACCATGCTCAATGTAGGGTTCCGCAGCCGTTTATACAAAAAAATGCACTACAGATGAAAAGAATACGATATGAAAAAAAAACACTAACAAAAGAGCGTATCTCCCCGGCACTTACGTCCTTTTGCTGAGAAGTGCAGTTTTTTGGCAATAACTTAAAAACGGTATGTCCGATCATGTTCAAAACAATTTTCGTTGGAAGTATTTATTAAGTTTTATATTTGTAATTTTTTTTCATATTTTTTGATCATATAATTTTTAATAAATAGAGGGGGGGACACAATTTTTGCTACTTTCGGAGCGAATATTTCCGAAAATATTCACTAAATCAAAATTTTTTGCTAGAAATCTCATAGTGTTTTAGGAGATCTGTCGAATGATGTGCCACACATTGGATATTTGCTGAAAATCATTTTTTTTTCAGTTTCGGTTACATGTATGGAGTGCCCCCCCCCCCCAGAAATATGTATATTTTTTATTTAACTATCAAACGAAGTAGCGGCTTACACAAGAAACCTATGTTCCAAATTTCATCAATATACGTCTTAAAGTTTTTGAGTAAAATGCCTGTGACATACGGACGCACGGACGGACGGACGGACATGATGAAACTATAAGGGTTCCGTTTTTGCCATTTTGGTAGTACCATCAGCCACACACTTAACTGAGCATTGGTAGACCTTATTGACATTGACATAAAGCCTATAAATAGTCATGCCTATATATTATTTTACTTATTGCCAGTTAGTATGTATGTGTACTTCCCGGTATTTGATTGAGCTATATACAATAAGTATGGCATATTTCTCTAATACATTCGGTGACAATGCAATGTACCATCGAGCTGATCTGATGATGGCGCCAGAAGGTGGTCATAGGAACTATGTTGGTAAAATAACGCAATCCTACAGAGTTTGGGCTCTATAGAATCATCTCGATGAGTAGTTGACGAATGTTCAAAAAAAATACAATCGACAAAGCTTGTTATAAAAAATTATATTTTTGACAGAAAATTATTTAGTCTGTAGTTTTCAATAAACATTCATTTTCAGAATTTTACAACACGTAGGATAGATGGGTGCGGCTCAGGAGCGTTTCAACCGCCGTTCCCTTGTGTTATGAAATTTTGCCGGATAAAACCTCTGCTACTTGTAGTCCTGTACAAATTATATATAGCGTTTATAGGTGAGCTCACAAATTTACGCTTTTTTATAATTGTCAAGATTCCATAACACACGGGAGCGGCGGCTCAAACGCTCCTGCTCCGCACCCAGATAATCATTGGTCAATAAATTTCATTGGACTATAATCTATTGCGATTCGGTTAGCGGTTTGTAATGGTAACAAATTATACAGGTGATGTGCACTACGCAACAGTGGTGGTATGGTGGCTCTCGGTGCTAACAGCGGTAGATAGGTAGTGGTGGTGACCGCTCTCCGGTGCCTCGAGCATGCTCAAATGTGAAGCAACCGCGGCATGGGCTGGTGATACACTAATCACTCATGAAAGTTTATTAATTAAATAATTAAAGTGTTTTGTGAAGTGCTGTGTTGTTGTGATAGTGAGCGGACCGCGCTAATTGACTTTACTGGACGGGTATCTGTTAGAAAAGTTAGTGAATTAATTATTTCTACTATAATATTATTGAAATACATTGCGAAATCTTACTATATTACTAATTTATTATCTACTAGAAAGCGCCCGCAACTTTGTTCGCGGAGGAGAAAAAGTCATAAGCCCTCTTTTTTTCTTTAGCATAGTCGGGTAAAAAGTATCCTATAGTCATCTGGAGATGCAGCTACCCATATATCAAAAATAGTTGAAATCTGTTTAGCCGATTTAGCGTGACCAAGCCACAACGACACATACAAACATACCAATATTTCATTTTTACAACTTTATAATAGTATAGATATTTTTATCTTAGTTTCGCACTTCGAAACGTAAAAATCTTTGTATAAAACCTCAGCCTTCTTTTAGCCAACTTCAACTAGGAGGAGGATAATATTCTCTACAATAGGCATGATATTGGGGTACGAAAATAAAAAAAATGTATTAATTTAGTCAGTTCGATACTAAAAAAGTATTGGATGTGGATTTTTTGGTTTATCAAATTAATAAAAATATACTCAGATAAATCGCATTAAAGTTAAGGAGTGACGTCATAACTAAGTATAAGCTTTATCTAGTTACGCGTAACGTCACGCGAGATTTAGAATTTTTGACTATTGAGTCAGAAATTCTCTCTTTTCAGTCTGTAGATTACGTAAAAAACAAAAAATAGGTCATCAATATTTTTTCTCTACGAGATAGACTAATGAATAACATTTAGTCATCATCGCTATTAAGATTATGATTTCAATAAAATAACTTCTTAAACTATAATATCGATACTTGACACCACGTTTTAAGTTCACCGTTGTTTATGGATTAAGGTTGAACGTGCCAATTATTGGAGCCGTGTCAAGCACTGGGACAAAATTGTTTTATTTAAAAGGGGAATTTCTCAAATCAGCTGAATCTTTTCTTGGCTAAACTGTATTCAGGGATCCTATAATATAACTATCCTATAGTTATGAAAACGGCTTAAATTCGTCCCGTTATTTTGACGTGATGTAGGTAGAAACATTACCTACCTATTTAAAATTAACTATAATGTTATATCTCCGACACGATTGTAAAATTGTTATAGAATACACTATCTAAGGTATAGGTACCCAAGTAAAAACGGATCAAAGGTAAGATCGGATGAAAGCAATTTCCAGCGAAACGGTAGATATTTTTATATCACTGGCAACATGTGTGCGTCGCCATTTTATCCCTTACGCACATTATGCTGCCAGTGATAAAAAGTATCTACCGTTTCGCTGGAAATGACTTTTATCTGATCTTACCTTTGTTCCGGTCTTCACGGGTATACCTTATCTATCTCTACGGACCGACATATACATAAATCCAAACATTCCAAATAGAGTTCAGTTTCATTTATAATTAATCAAAATGTTATTTGATTTGTCACTAACGTTATTTTTAATAGATAAAAATAAATAAATAAACATTACAGGACAATTTTACACAAATCGAACTAGCCCCACGGTACGCTCAATAAGGCTTGTGTTATGGGTACTAGACGACGATAATATTAAATAGATATATTTACTTATATACATAGAAAATATCTAAGTCTCAGGAACAAATAGATAAATTATGTTGCATAACTTATTGTATCTATTATTCAACATAATAAATACAATAAGTTATGCAACATAATAGATAAATTAAGTTTTTCACCATAATAGATAAATTAAGTTATTCAACATAATATATAAATTAAGTTATTCAACATAATAGGTAAATTAAGTATTTCAACATAATACATAAATAAAGTAATCAACATGATGTATAAAGTAAGTTAATCAACATAATAGATAAATTAAGTTATTCAACAAAGCTGTAAACGTAAAACTAAAACAAAAAGACACTGACTTGTGTTAAGTCCATAAATATCATCGAAGTCGCTGCATTTCGCTTCTGCTGCGTGCATTTCCATTGACTCAAAGCTAACAGGCGTCTTCTGCGCAGGTATACTCGAGCTTCGATTTTATTCCTCTTTTTACCAGGTTCAAATCCATCAATCATTGGATTGAGGAATCATTATCATCACCTGAATTGAGTTACGTTCACTTCTGGTCTGGACAAAGTCCTGCCGGTTTTGTGATTTCCTCACTTTTCGTTATCCTCACAAGGTCGTCGGTCCACGTAAGGAGCGTAAGCAGAGAACCTTTCAGCTTGGCAATACTTGAGGCTATATTGGTTACTTCTTTATATCTTCGCGCTCTGTTAATTCTCGCTCTTTCTTATTTTCTTCTCTTTTTCTTTTTAATTTATCTTGCAGGAAAACTCCAAGGGAAGTCTTAAAAAGCTATTACGATTAATTATTTTTTTTCTCTAAAAGCGCTTACGTGGATAAATTTAATAAAAATCAAAGAAGATAATGTACCTATCCCTAGTTTTTAATTAGCACAACCTTCTCATCATATTAACAGAAAGTCAAGATAGTTATAATTGAGCTTATACCAGACATACCTAAGTACGTATACTACAAAAAACGGAACTTAAGTACTGTCGCGTGTGGGCCTTACATAGATACTTCGCATACAAAGTACACAAACATATAGTTACCGATTGGAATAGGATGCTGATCAGATTGATAATCAACACGCAATTTAATTTTTCCATGAAGCTTTGTTGGCGGACAGCAAAATTCCGTATAATAAAAATAATTATATTAAAATTAAAATCGTCGCACAGCAAAACATTTTTGACTTCGTCCTTTTCGTATTTAACTAAAGGTATTTGGGAACATTAAGTCTCAGAGGTATCGATTTTTTTTCCAATAGTACTAGTACTAGTAATAGTTATGTGGTAAACTCAGAATCTATAAATATGTTATATATATATATATATATTAATTTATTTTTCATTTATTTAACATTAAAAGAAACTTATAGCTATAACAATTGTTTGGTGAACGAAAACCGTGCGCGGTTTATGAACTTGTTTTTTGGATATCATTTTTTAAACACCCGAAGTGATATTTGTACAGTTCCCTAGAATTAATATATTTTTACTATGGTCAACTTTTTTTATACTAAACATTAGGTGATAACCATCAGCTTAAAACACAATACAATGTTACCAATTCTAACCACTCACTTTTGTTCAATAGATTATGATGGTTATTTTGGATCGGAAGAACCGCTAATAACTTAGAAGAAAATAAAGAAAATGATATTTCCAGGCGTTCGAGCATGGGCCACTAAATATGAAAATGAAAATATTTTATTTGGTTACAATAACTATGTGAATGTCATGCCCTCACCAGACAGAGAATGAAGGAATTTGGCGTAGGGTATCCAAGGCCAAAGGAATTCCAAACGCTACCATTGCCATCTATCATCCGGTTTATGGATAAGGTAGAACACACCATAGCAAGAAGGGGTAGTTACACAACAGATTCCACTGGGTCGAAGTGTATTCGTAAGGACCCTTATTAGTAAGATAAGATAAGATACATACAATGAGTTATGGTTGGAATCTCCTAGTAAGTATTACATTATACTTGTTGCGTGACTTGCGTGACGGAGCGTAGATACATTATTATAAATAAAGCATTTTTTTCTACTTAAGTTTTGCAATTTTTCGAGCTTTGCCGGCTATTCTGGTTCTTCTACCATGGATCTCCTCATTCCTTATTCGATAGTCTACATTGTGAAGGTCTTTTGAGTCCGCTGGATGCGGGCTGCGCTGGAACGGTCTTGGTAACGTAGTTAATAATATTTTTTTTAATATTATACAATTAATATTTGTCTAGTACTTATACAGATGCAAATTGACCTGTTTTATCGGCAATTATAAGGAAATATAGCCCAAACAAAAGATATCTAAATTATTGAATGTTATTTAATTAGCAGCTACTTTTAGTTTTATTGTATTAAAGAAGAGGAGTTCTTTGGAGAAGGCCTATGTCCAGCATTGGACATCTTTCGGCTGATGGTGATGATGATTACCGAGTAGGGCCATCCGTATCTTTCCCTAACTGTATTCATCTATAAAGCAGGTGTTGCGCACGCGTGCTAAATGTTCTGCTCGTCAATACAATATTAAACACAATGCGATACCAATACCATAAACATAAAACACATCCAATGAAGCCTGACCGCGCATCGCCTAGTAAAATTCACATTTTATTATAGCGGTGGGTAGAAATGGGATGTTACACAACCTAACAATGTTTATAAAGCCATTCGTTTTAGATTTTTCACGCCCGTTTTGGCCTTCAGTTTATAGATATTGCCAAAATATTAATGTTTATTGTCCTATTATCCTTTGATAGATTAGAACATCACACTGTCAATATTAAATGCGTTTTCCGTAAGAAAAAAACACTGACAGTTTCGTGATGATGATGAATTTCTCTTGTTAATACCAATCTGTTCTGCTGGCTGCATAATTATCATAAATGTTATAACTATTTCTTATAGGTTGAAGTCTAGGGACCCTTACCTGGATTTGTCAAAATTCAATTAAAAGCCTTCACAAGAGTAAACAAAACAAACAGAGCTCCATCTGTATGGTACCTAGTTAATTTAAAAATACTGTAACAATCAATACAATTTTAAACTAATTTTCAACTAAATATGAAGTTAGAAACTGAGTAAAATAACCCCCTTTCTTTGCCGTAGTTGGATAGTAAATATCAACAAATTGTGCCGCCGCTACATTACCTCGAAATGCTACTAGTGTTTTGTCTAGTCCTAGAAATTAAACCTATCTTGAATGAGTCAAGGGTAACCCTCGTAATGACGGCGAGTACACGCGGTAGGTACTCTTATGAACATTCTCGAGCATTGACCAACGTGTATTTCGTTAGTACGCTTGTTTGAAAGTGAGTCTGACCTTAACCGAGTCATTGTCCGGCGCCTTACGTGGGATTCGGACGCATCTTAATAATCTTCGTGACGACCGGATGTGTTAGTCTATCTTTGTTTTTTTGGCATTTTGTAAAAGGGACAGCTAGACAGTCTGACGTCTAGAAGCGGGATTTTTGCAGTAGTGACCCAGTAAACTTATGTTGTGGCTTTAATGTGATTTATAATGTTTTTTTCTTAAATCGAAAAGTGACAATGAATGATTGTGGTCTACCGTTTATCGGCCCTCCTTCCCGCCATATAAACCCGCTGCTGCATCCGTACGTATTTACTTATAGATAATATAAAAGGATACCTTGTCCTCGAAAAAATAAATATGTATTCAATATCGGTCATGAATTAAATAAAAACAAACAGCCGACTTGAGAACCTCCTTATTCAAGTCTGTTCTCTTCTTCCTGTGTTTCCGTTTTACAGGGTCGGCTTTCCTAATCTCGAGGTATCGTCTACAGCAAGGATCATTGAAACATGAGGACTGTCAATCTCCATACAAAAAGCCGTTCCCCGATATGTACAATCCCATCTAGGTATAAGAATTATTATTTACAGTTATTCAATTCTGCAAGCGTGACACAGTATTTAAATGTTACGATTTATTTTTTAGCTGTTTACAAACTTGTTGCTACAGTACTATGTTTTTTGTTCAATTATAACATCGTTAAATGTTTGGTTTTTAAAGCGCCATCTAGTTTTTTAATAAAGATCTCCTTGCGATCGGGGCACGATCCAAAACATGGCAATTGACAGTTCTCTTCTTTTAATGGTCTCTGGTCTACAGATAGGCTCAACTCCTTCATGTCTCTCTAGACATTCGTCATCCAGGTAGTTTGTGGTCTATCTCTTCTTCTTCTTTTTCCTTTTTTCAGATACCATGTGGAAGGCGTTACTTCTGATGCTGACAAGCTCGTGGCTCGCGAGCTGCCTGCCACCTCCACACCCAAAAGTAATCCAAGTCCGTCGGGAAGAGGAGTTTCTGCCGCAACATCTCCGCAGCAGGGCACTCCACAACCCTCACCTTAGAGAGATCCTGCCCCTGACCAGCTTGCTACACAGCGGGGAACAGTTGGTAAGAAAAAGGTTCTTTTTCAGTTTCACTCTTAAGTTATTCAGGTCTGTCGGGAAGAGGAGTTCCTGCCCCAACATACCTGCAGTAGGACACTGTACAACCCTCACCTTAGACAAATCCTGCCGCCAGAATCAGCTCCACTGTGGCGAACAGTGGGTAAAAAACGTATTGATTCCCCATCCCATAGTGGTTCAACTCTACCTGGAAGAGAAGTTCTTGCCACAGCATCTCCACAGCAAGGCACTCTACAACTCTCACCTCATGTTAGAAAGCTTCTACCGCTGACCAGCTTGCTCCACAGTAGCGAACAGTGAGTAAGAAAAATGTATTAATTCTCCACCCTAAAATGGTTCAACTCTACATGGAAGAGGAGTTCCTGCCACAGCATCTCCACAGCAGGATATTCTACAACTCTAACGTCATGTAAGAGAGATTCTGCCGCTGACCAGCTTGCTCCACAGTGGGGAACAGTTGGTAAGAAAAACGGCGCTGCCGAGACACGCGCCCGTCTCGAGCGCGCTCTCTATCCTCAACTCAGGATGCTATGACTCGTTTAAACAACATCTGGAAGAGAAGAGGAATAGGTATCAAAACCGAGATCAGATTGATACGAGTTCTGGTGTTCCCTATCTTCCTGTATGGAGTTGAAACTTGGACAATCTTGTCCCGAGAAAGACAAAGAATTGATGCATTTGAGATGTGGTGCTGCACCAATGCATCGATCCTGACCCAGCTCCAAATAAAAACTCGCTTATCCACCATATGCCAAAAACGCATTCTTTCGTATTTCGGCCACACAATGCGCAGAGGCGACGCAAGTTTAGAAAAACTGATTGTGGTTGGGAACACTGAAGGCAAAAGATCGCGCGGTCGTTCACCAACAAGATGGACCGATCAGTTGAAAGACTCGTCGTCCTCCAAATTCTACATGGTTGTGAGAGACGCGCTAGACAGAAACCGATGGAGGCAGATCATCCGCTCCAAGTGTAACCGTGATGCTGACCACGATCCTCAGACATGAGGGACCGACCCCAGAGAGAGAGCAAACCTTATTGTAGAATGTAAGAAAAGTATTGAGCGATCTTAAAAAAATGCTAATTTAATATATACGAGTATGTATAGAGTAAGTTATGTTGTATTTAGACTATTTATGTGTAGGTTAAATATGCTTATTCTTTGTTAGCCACTCAAATGCTCGTTAACAATGGTGACATCCACTACAGTTGCGGAAAACACTCGAGTTGCTAAATAACACTTTTCCTTTTAATGCTAAGGTCAATAACGCTTCGGTTGTATTTTTATAATAAATAAATTACATTTGAAACATATTTATATATTTATTCATTCCTTTAGAGACGAGGAGACAAGAGGGAAGGATTTTCTGAAATTGGAATTGTACGCAGACAAAGTCGTGGGCAAAAGCTCGTTATCTATGTTGCGGGTGTAGTGTCTAGTGTAGTGAGCCAAATTTAAAGATCAAATTCATTGTAGTTTGTCACCTAACGAGGCAAACTGTTGAATAATAATAATAATAATCTCTTTCCGTTCAATGCAATAGTTCCAACAGCTGCTGGGACCTGCTCATGGACGTATTCTCTTATTGATATGATCAGGAGCGAGTCCCAGCAGAAGTACAGTCACAGCAAACTTCTCCAAAGGGCCTCTACGTGTTTGATCCATATCCCCACGCAAGCCTCTCAAAAATCCGGGACGTACGAGCCCGTGACTCAATGCGAGATACAAATAATAATATTTTTTTATTAATAGAACTTAATAATATAATAAATCATAATATTTTTTTATTAATGGAACTTAATGCTAACAGTAACAATAACGTCTTATGTTTCCATAGAACTTACACTATTTCACGTGCCTGCACTAGGAAAATCCTGTATCTCAGGCGGTGTGAGCAAATTCATAGTTAATAACATACATAGTAAACTATTAGATAAAATAAAATTCATAGACAAAGAGTGTTAAACATTGTAACTACTATTAACTAACATTTCTGGAAATCGCATTTTGAAGATTCTTAATGAGGTACGATATTGCAGTGTCAGCGTCAGCACAAATGGAAACTCGGTCGTAGTCGATATTGCATTAATCATCTTTGCGTGCGTTGCGGCTTTTCGGATTAAATAAACAACAATGAGCGGCACTCTCAGACGCCTCCATAGTCAATTGAGTTTATATACCTCTATTCGGCTATTTTCCGGGCCGGACATTCTACGTCACCCGTTTGATGGTTTGATGGCTTCTTGAAGAGTCTGCAGGTTGCACATTTTGGCGAATCTGATTTTTTTTCGCATTCTTTAATCGAGTGACCTACATCACCGCAATGGCCGCAAGTGTAGTCTGGCTGCATGCAGGATTTAGCGGCATGAGCATACTGCTGGCATTTATAGCACCTGGTGACGATCATAAAATCTCTCACTGGGTACCAGGACCAATTGATGTACACACGATTTTGGCCAATTAGCGCCTTTCTTATATTTGCTGGCACTTCTAGGACATAATTACAAGTCTCAGCATCTTTCTTGCCCGATTTTTGGCTGAGTTTAATAGAGGACAAGAATTTTTCCCTCGTTGAGTCCTGGAGTCTATCGGCTAGATTTTGTTCATAAATGCATTTATAAACATCATGTTATGGCATGGATGACGACACTCCGACTATGACAATTCTGGGCTGCCGTTTATGGGGTTCGTCGATGGTGAGGTCTGAGGAGGACTTTTGAAATGTTTGTTTAACTTTTTCGATGTCATTCTTGGAGTCTGTGCTAACGATAACACCGCCATTTTTGACCTTTCGTAGAGCTCTTATATGCAGCTTCATTAGTTCCGGATTTATTATTTTTTGGACTAATATTTTCGTATCCTCGCTAGATTTCAACTTATCATTAGGATAGATTACGACAGAACTTAGATTGTTAGGGTGAATACAATTTTTACTGCTATTTTTAACCATATCAGCGAATGAAAGCGCATTTGTGGTTGGTTTAGCTGAATTGTTGCAAATAATATCCTTTATGTCTCGGAGGCAATCCCTCAATGCCTTTCCTGGACGGCTTGGTTTTGTTCTTGGGCGAGTAGAGCCGTTTTCCGTAAGCCTTGGTAGTGGACTGCCATCTGAGAAGTTCCGTTGGCGACTTTTCGGCAAAGGTTATGAATGCGTAGCTTTTGGTCCGAGTTTAGTTTACCCTCACATGAGATGTTACAGATCTCATTGAGGTACATTTCGATGGCGGACATCCAATTTTGAATGTGCGTAGTCTTAACCGCCTCCGGAACATATTCCTTCTGTTTAGCGGCTGGCTGCACGTCGAGCTCTTCCCTAGAGCTCGCCGGGGGTTGGGGCGTCGAGGGAGGACTGCTATTACTCATTTTTGATGTATTTTACACAGCACTAGAAGACATAGTTAGTATAAGCACTACACAACAAAAACAAATGCGTCATACAGTTTGTAGATTCAGGTCAGTATTTTTGCGCACGATTTTAATTTCGCAACACGCCCTATTGTGTTGGCGATCGGAAGCGAACTATTATGCAAATATTTGCTTTCAAGAGATTTCGACCGTTTTTCTAAGGATTACCAAGGAGCGCTATGTTTGGGAAAACGGTTTAGCCAGAATTTACTCGATCTTTTTCAGTTGGGATGATGACGGCATATATGTATGTATATACTTACTATTATAAAGTTGTAAAAATGTTATATTATGTTATACATTAAAGATATTTTCAGAAAAATAAGTAATACGATTTTTTTTTATGAATGGTTATTTATAGGACAATTTGTAAATCCAATACGCAAAAAAATAAAATTAAAAGTAGGAGCATAAATAAAACATAATTTTGCTATATTAATAAAAAAAATGACAAGTCAAGCTATTTTCTTAATCCGAAAGTGTCAACCATAACAGTTTTCCCATCTCACCCCATTGTTAGCTCTTGTAACCCCAACTACGTTGGGTTGCCTACTATTATGTAGGTATATTGGTTAAAACTATGCAATGAAGCAACAAATTATCATTGACAAACAAAAATTCATACCTCCAGAACACTTTTTTAGGCTTCCGCAGCCAAACTGGAACCCAGTTTCGTCATGTCCGTCCGTCCGTCCGTCCGTCCGTCCGTCCGTATGTCACAGGTATTTTACTCAAAAACTACATGATGTATATTGACGAAATTTGGAGTGTACGTGTCTTGTAGGTATAATCCGCTGCTTAGTTTGATAGTTAAATAATAAAAAATATATTTTAAGGGGGGGGGGGGGGGGCACTCCATACATGTAACCGGAGGCCTCCATACATGTGCCGATGCCGTGGAGATACGCTCTTTTGCTAGTGCTCTTTTTCATATAGTATTTTTATCATCTGTGATGCATTTTTTGTATGAACGGCTGCGGAACCCTACACTAAGCATGGTCCGACATGCTCTTGGCCGGTTTTTTGTATATAAGTCAATGTGCTACATATAAAAATAAACTTTTATCCAGGTTTGAACTAACGCATAAATCAAAGAGTGTCCCTCTAAAGTCATAATTTAAATATGCTGTTCACAGGTGTACGACAGGGAATCAGATAAAGTGCCCCGCAGGCAGATATACAACCTTCTGACTCACTCTGGGCTGGTGCCGCGCCATCAGTTCCAGTACCAGCAGTTCCGTCCAGCACCTCAGTTCCAGCCAGGACAGTTCCACCGGCCCGTGTTCCACGAGCCTCCCTTCTTGTCTAGCCCGGATATACTGCAGCGCTTGTAGTAGGTTAAGTAATAGATATACAGGGTGTCCCACCGCTATGCGACATACGGCTATTTTGCTGAAGGGAGAAACTATTTTATTTTTAAAAGTAGACAAGTAATATTACACAAAAAATAATTTAATGGTCTGCTTTGTCTGGGAATCGATCCGACCGAATATGAAAAAAAATCCGTATTTTAAAGATGGCAATCGACAAAAAAATCGTTCTGAAATAACATAGTACTTTTAAATAAAGGAACACCGTGAAATGTTTGATTCACAATTATTTACTTATTGCCGGCAAGATATTTTTAGTTTTTTTTTTGTAACCAGGTGTTAATATTTGAATATAAAATAATGTCTCCATTCAGCAAAATATCCTATCTGTAATATTTAAAATACTTCCCTTCATGTCATATTGCCATGGGACACCCTCTATGTATGTAATTAATTGGTTATGTAAATATAAACGATATGTAAAATAATTTAAACATTACTTGAGAAATGACCCTATTTAAGAAAGTTCTCTCTCCATCTTCAGTTGAGATTGGTTTCGAAATGTACAAATATTTTATCGAAAACATAATATATATGTATATATTAATATTAACGCAAAGCAGAATGCAGTTGTGCGTAAATCGAACCTAAACCATACTCACGTCAATATTTCAATAGTGTGATAAACAAATTAGACCAAATTTTCATAAATAGAAAGTTTTGAGAATGCTTTGTATGTGGTAATCACACCCAAAATGTATGTAAACAATAAATATACATAATTTCGCAACTTGAGGATTCTAGATGAGATTTGGATGTCATTGAATGTAACACAAGTAACTGCGAACCCAAGTAAATTTAAAGGAGGAAATTAAAAGAGAAAGAACGCGATCTAATTTTGATAGAAGATACTTATTATTCCACTTTAAACTTTATTTGAATGTGATGTTGATGTCCTCGGGATTCTGAGACCAAGGGATTCTCTGCGCTCGAATTTTAGTACCAATAATGACTCGCGCTTGTAAAATTACCTTTTGTGAAAACCCATATACGTAACCGTATTTACGGCTCAAATGTACTATATTTAGCAATTATTGCTATATCATACCAAACCATTAACCTACATGTACCTACATAGTTTTAAGTGGTAGGTAAAGTAATATATTAGGTACTTAGTTAGTTAATTCAATCATTACGACCTTGACTTTTAAAATAGCACGAATGTAAATAAATTATACACGATAAAATGCATTTTGTTTGGCATTGACGTAGCCTTGAATGTCGGGTATGCGCGTGCATAATAGCGATTGTGTAAACTTATATCAGCATGCATCAGAAACACGGCATTAGGCTATGCAAACTAGCAATTATTGTATTAAATATTAAAGATAAGTAAACAGCATTTTAAATTTTTATTTTACTCCATTCTTCACTGAACTTTAACATGATCTGAGCGTAAATATTACAAAACTGCTAAGAGCAACCTCCAAAGTTAAAATGCCACCGACTACATGCAAAGCACTTATAAAGGATTATTGCTCAAACTGTACGTTTGCTGGAGTACACTTTATTGCTGACGACACGAAACATTGGTTTGAGAGGTAAGCAAGCAAAATGTATAAATGTTGTTAAATGAGCAAAGTTTTACTATTTATCATTTACTTTGCGGGTACCTATTAATTTTATTTCTGATTCTAATTGCTAATGCTAAACAAACAACCGAATATTTTAAAATTTGTATAAACAGGTACAATAAAAAACCCTGTAAATATTGACCATTGACCTTAAACTATGACTGTTTCATTTTTATTAATATTTCCATAAATAATAATAATAGTTAATAGTCTACTTACGTACCTTCAACTTTTTGTATACACTATATTGAAACAAAAAGTTGAAAGTATGTTAGTTGACTTCTAAAACTTAAAGTACTTATATTTATCACTGCATTTTCTCTTTAAATTAATGAATTGTCGTCTTACAAATGCCTGAATTTCTCGATAATCTAGTTACTCTATAGCTTATGGAATCCAAATTATATCCTCAAAATGACAGCATTAATGCCCATTTTCTTGCATCTGTAATAAATTGAACATGATTGGTTCACGCACACAAACCAAAAGAATCCAGTTAATAGTGTTTAACAGCTTCCTAATAATTCTAGATGGTTCTGGCTGGCTCTAGTCATCCTATCTTGGTACGGTTCCGCAGTCCTGATAATAGCGGCGTGGGACGCGTTTCTAGAAAGCCCCATCAGCTTTGGTGTGGAGACCACATACACAAATTGGGACACGGAATTACCGTCAGTTGCCGTGTGCGAGGTTTCCAATGATGATAAATTATACAGCGTTAGTGATACGTGAGTTAATTCTTGATTCTAGTCGACTTTAGGTGTCTTTATAGTACTTTTCCGTAAGCTTAGTCATTTTCTAAGTAGACGTAGTAGTGACGATTTGTGACAAAGAAGGAAGGCGAAAAGGAATCAGCTAGAGTAAGTAAGGAAGTATTCAGTAAACCTAAAAAAACCCACGCATCATTTTGAAATGCTTATATTTATTAAACGGCTGCAGGCTGGATCGATATTCTTTAATCAAAGCTAAGAACACTCTCGACCAAATCACCTGTCGAAGAATAAAAAAGGAAAATCCTTTCATCCGTTTAGAAGCTTTGTTTGTAGTTTTTCTATGTGTCTGTGACATCGTTGCAGTGGCGTGGCGTCCGTAGAATTCTATTCCCGCCGAGTTACCCATTTTCAGACAGCTGAAAAAATGAGCCAAATTAGCTCCGGCTCGTCTATGGATAATGTTTGACGCCACGCCACTGCATCGTTGTCACAGACATACACACAAATACTTCAGACACATTGATGCACAGATACACATGCCCTTCAACCCTTTTTTTGCCTGGGTTAATACGAGTTAGTAGAGAAATGAAATGAATGAAACTTTCGAGCTATGCGCTGGATGGTTGGACAGGTCTACGGTATTCGAAAAACTGACGGCACTTATAGTGTGTGACGATACTTGACTGGAGGCTTTGTAGCGGAAGACTTAGCGAAGGACGGTTCCCAGTAAGATAGATTAACGAACTAGATAGTATTCGGAAGCCGGTGCAAAGCAAAGCATGCGAATGATCGTAGTGTAAAATTGAGGATTTAATTACCATAATCAGCAGAGAATATCACTGGGGTAAAATGACGATTATGCTTTATAATAACCAAACAACCAAATTACTAAACCCCGTTTAGTAGGTTTAGGTATTTCTGACCATGACGATGACACCTTTACAACGAGGACCGACAGTCTTGTGAGTAGTAAGCTGTTGGTGTGGGACCCACGACATGACCGAGGAGATCCTTGGGCAACACCATCCTTCAGTTATCTATATATATAAAAGGCAAAGTCCTGACTGACTGACTGACTGACTGACTGACTGACTGACTCACTTAAATCAACGCCCAGCCCAAACTGTTGGACCAAGAGACCTGAATTTATGACAATAGGTAGTTGTTATAACGTTAGTATCCACTAAGAAAGGGTTTTTCATAATTCAGCCCCTAAAGGGTTGAAATGGAGGTCCAAAGTTTGCATAGGGAAACAATTTTAGTTACACTATTTTATTCAAAACTTTACAGGAGTATTTCTAACAATAAATGAGTAAACACGTGTTTCAGGTTTTTTGAGAATTCAACTTCTTAGGGGATGAAATGAGGGTCCAAAGTTTATATGGGGAAATCAGATCAGTATCGACTATTTAATTTTAAACTTCACATGAGTATTTCTAACAATAAATGAGTAAATACATGTTTCAGGTTTTTTGAAAATTCAACCTCTAAAAGGATGAAATGAGGGTCCAAAGATTGTATGTGGAAATCAGATCAGTTACGACTATTTAATTCTAAACTTCACACGAGTATTTTTAACAATAAATGAGTAAATACGTGTTTCAAGGTTTCTGAAAATTCAACCCCTAAAAGGGGAAATTTGGTTACAAAGTCTAAAACCCGACATGGGTATTGTTTCTTTGGTTTATCCGGCCGCTGATTACGAAAACAACAACGATTTTAAAATCCGACGTGGCGGACGTGAAATACTATCGCCCCAGTCGGGGTGCGATGGGGTTGAAATGTGAAAATATCAATATGGGTGTAGCTTTTATGGTTATTTGGGACGTTAATTACGAAAATGGCATCGATTTTAAAATCAAATTTAATGTACGTGAAATATCATCTCCCTATTGGTGTGCGATGGGGTTGAAATGTGAAAATATCGATATGGGTGTCGTTTTTATGGTTTTCAGGGACGTTAATTACGAAAATGGCATTGATTTTGAAATCTGTTGGGGTGTGATGGGTTGAAATGTCTTAATATCAATATGAATTTCGTTTTTATGGTTTTTTGGGACGATAATTACGAAAATGGCATCGATTTTGAAATCCAATTTAGCGGACGTGAAATATCATCTCGGTGTTGGTGTGCGATGGGGTTGAAATGTCAAAATATCAATATGAGTGTCGTTTTTATGGTTTTTTGGGACGATAATTACAAAAATGGCATTATTTTTGAAATCTGCCAGGGTGTGACGGGGTTGAAATGCCTAAATATCAATATGGATGTCGTTTTTAAGGTTTTTTGGCACGTTAATTACGAAAATAGCATTGATTTTGAAATCCAACGTAGCGGACGTGAAATATCATCTCCCCGTTGGTGTGCGATGGGGATGAAAAATATCAATATAGGTGTCATTTTTATAGTCTTTTGGGACGTTAATTACAATACATTCAAGGAGAGGTAAACAACAGGCGGTCTCATCGCTAAACAGCTATCTCTTCCAGACAACCTTTGGGTAGTGAAAACACTTTAAGGTTTCTAAGAAAAAAAAATGAGTTAGGGAATATTTTGTGTCCTCCCCTTCCCTCTATTTTCTAAACCGTAAGTCGTAAAATAATTAAAAACGTTAAAGTTGATAAATACTTTCAACGAAAATTGTGTGCAATGCGATCCGATATACAGTTTTTGAGATATTGCCTTCTCAACAAAGGGGACGTAAGCCGCATGAAGATACGCTCTTTTGCTGGTCTGTAGTGCTTATTTTTGTAGTAACGGCTGCAGAACCGTACACTAAGCATGGTCCAACATGCTCTTAGCTGGTTTTAAATTCAAAATTACCCCGAATTCGTCGCGAGCGAAACCACGGGCAAAAGTTTATATTCAAGAGTAGAAATCTGCTTTAATCATAATCTCTTAGAAGTAGTAAGTCATTGCCGGCGTAACAATTCAACAATTATTGCAATCATTTCTTTAAAAAAAATAAGAAACTGCCTTCACCAAAACGTCGTATACCGAGACTTCCAGAAAGTAACAAATACTCTTTCGAAAACCGCATCTCAAATAGGTTCAGCCAAGCGCGAGATAATCGCGGAAAAAGGTTTTCAGTTTGACCCTTATGTAGGAATGTATGTCCTACATAAGGGTCAAACTGAGAACCTCCTTTTTTGTAGACGGTTAAAAATTACGTTTAGTACGCGTGCAAATCCGCGGGCAAAAGGTAGTTTATTCATGTAGGCATAAAAATAAGTGATGATATATGCATATATATGAAATAGTGTATAGCATAACAGACTATTTCGTGCTGACTGTCAAGCAGGGGATGTATTTTGCTTAAGTTATTGCTGAACTCTTGTGTTTCAGTATCTGGCCGCCAGGTCACCTTTTGGATCTCGAAGACGCTTTGAAAGACATCGCGTACTTCCGTGGCATATCATACACCCTCACCGAAGTCTGTGCCATCGAGAGACCTGATCCTCTTTGTATCATGTCCAACTACAGCTATTACGCCAATCTGGTCCGCAGCGGCTGTGAGGCACTGTTAACTAATTGTTCTTACAACGATGAGTCTTTCGACTGCTGTGAATACTTCCAGCCTATGGACACTGATATGGGAACTTGCTTTATCATCAACTCCATTCAGACTAAGTATGCTGGTTACGAAATCATTATTTGTTCATCTAGTTACGAAAACAGTATTTGATTGTTTAAGGATTTTAATTATTTTTATGTTTATTAGGAAACCTAAACCGTATCCAATGGTAAGCAATATGAGGAATAAGCGATCCAGCATTAAATTTGAAGTTTTGTTGCATGCGACGGTAAGCTAAACCTTAATAAATATTTACTAAACGTTTTGCTATGACATTTGTTAGAGATAGAGGACAATGGAAAATTTATGAACAATAAATAAAATAAATTAATCCTACACTAAATTATAAACAAAATTTAAAACGAACTAACAATAAATATAAGCCGAAAACTAAAATATGTGGAAAAGCTGTGCCATGGTCCCCAAGATGCAGGCAGCATTTCCTCGCTGTATCGCAATGTATTAACATTGTTCTTAACTAACAACATAAATAGGTAATTACAGTCTCTATTATAACTATCCGTTACTTATACTTGGATCCAGATGTATACTTTGGGAAATGACGAAGTTCCGAGTATTACTACTTTACAGTCATCCACTTTGAAGATTCAACTTGGGCATAAATATAGGTGAGTATATCTTATTTATCCTATCGATAGTAACTTGCGTGATGACGTTCTCAAATATGTATCACAACTATCCATAACTTATGATAACTTTGATCTGACTATAGTTGAGTCTTAAAAAATCCTTATAGCTTTTATAATAATAATTTGTACCAGATAAGGTAACAACCGGATCTGATTTGTTCCTAAAATCTGAGGTCTGGCTGTCAAAATTGGCTGTAAACATAGACAACGGTGTAGTAACACGTAGGTATACTATCAAATGAGAGAACTAGTGAGTCTCCGGACACGGGCGGGTAACATTATAACAAATAAATTGTGTCCAATTCTACCTAGTAACGTGTCGACAGCGTTCCGCACTGTATTCCGTCGCTGACGACAGGGAAGCAACAATACGTTGGAGTGAGAGGACTTAACTTCCCTCACCGATTTAGGATACAGCAAAATGTAATAAACCCTTAAACTAACTGTAGGTAGTTGAGCCTACAGTAAAGTAACAACAGTGTAAAGACCCCCCGTGTCACGAGTTGTCTTAGGGTGCATCCACATTTGTATCATTTGCCCGATCAGATCTTCGTCCCGTGGCATGATGGCGTGTCACGATCACGCGTTTGAACGTTGCGCCGATTCGATCGCTCAAAATCCATGTTGATACGCGTATCACACAGTTAGATCGGAGAAGCGCGGTGTAATTGCCGCGCCGACAGTAAGCGCCCAAGCAGCGCGATACGCGAGTCCTGCCACGCCACAGTGATCGGATACGAGAAATACAAGTGTGGACGCACCTTTATTTGACGGTATGCGTTTCAGTCGTCAAGTCGCAGTTCGAGACATCGAGAACGACCCTCAGACAGTGGAGACAACGTCGGAGCAGCGAGCCTGCAGATTCCACGACGAGAACGAGGACGGCTTGTATCCACACTATTCCTACAGTGCCTGTACTGTCCTCTGTCGCAAACGTTCGCAGATGAAACTCTGCAAGTGCAACGATCATTTTATGCTGGGCACCCGTAAGTATCGGATTGGTCATGAAAGATTTTCTGACTCTGCTTTGCTTCTATTAAGGACTATGAAATTAATTAGTCAAGGGCGTCACCAAAGTGGTTGTAGGGAGAGGCAGCTGCCCCCTCTAGATTCTAGATATTCATCTGCTGTACCCACAATTCATACTTGCCTTACCATTGTTATCATTTAAAATAGCTATATATAGAAAAAAACAGTGAACTGTTATACGTCGCCTATTTCACAAAAGATAGGTTGCGTCTCATATCGTGATTCATAAGTACGGTCATATTACGTGACTCGATAAATCATGGCAATTAAAATGTGTTTTAATTGCACTCGTCATCCATTATTTACGTGAGGCGTTTTTGGCGATTTCCCGAACCTCCTGGGGGATCCTCAATTCCATTAATTTTCAATCAGTCAATTTTATGAGCCATATTTTAGTGACGCAACATTTTTTACATAAAAAAAAAACAATTTTTTGCAATTTTACACTGTTTCTCGCAGAACAAATATTACGTGATATTTGCCGAGACCTCCCTCTAAACCCTCTACCAAAAGTAAGACTAAATGAGATTCGGCTTGACCCCTCCAAGTGGCTCACGTAATTAATGGACGCCTTATATGACTAGTTAAAAACAAAGCAAATTTGTATACTTCAGCTGAACCAGACCGGTGCAACATTTCGGGAATAGCATGTATACATGCGCATGTCAACCATCTGACCACCCTTAAACCCCCGTGGGCGAGCCGGCCAGGCCTGTCCTGCGACT
Source organism: Hedya salicella (assembly GCA_905404275.2). Taxonomy (NCBI): domain Eukaryota; kingdom Metazoa; phylum Arthropoda; class Insecta; order Lepidoptera; family Tortricidae; genus Hedya; species Hedya salicella. Next base: position 11,757,062 of record FR990108.1, read on the forward strand.
GCCTACCATCTTGCGATGAAACTGAAATTACTATCATTAAAGACGTCGATACTTCGTGAGTTCCACTTATATATGCATGAAAAAGTATAAACTTATATAAACACTATGAACAGTAGCTTAGTTTCCCACGAAATCCAAATCCAGCACAATTCTTAGTCTGCAGCATAAATAGATTAAGAACCTCAGTGAAAAAAAAAGCTTTCTAGCTTCGGAAGTTTAAACATAGTCAATCAGTAAAGACTTACCCTTTCACATAGAAGATGGCTCATGTTCACTCTACGTGCATAGATACGAATACGTATGTAAATGTACAGTTGACTGCAAAAAGATGTATCTTTCCCTTTGGCACGACACTCTTATGAGAGTGGTCGTGATTGTTAGTAACAACTTGTTACGCCTACTTTATAATGCGACGGCACTCGTCGCGGACTGCCGCTTTTTTTGTGCATTCACGCAGGGATCTCTAACCAAATAAACTTTTATCTTCTAAGCGAGGAATACCTACGTAAGTTAAAGGTGCAACAAATGGTTTATCTAAGTGGGATTTACATTAAAATTATACTTTTGCATGTTGCAATGATACGTACGAGTGAAGGCTACGGCACCAAATCGAATTAAAGAATACACATAATGTGAGTAGATGGCTGTCGACAGATGCGATCATAACATAATACTATCGATGCCAGTACCTCGCATGAGTCGCATGCATGGTGCGGGATCAAGGGTCAAGTTTATTCGGTATTCAAACACCAATTCTTGATTAGCTTGCTTCGGGTACTTGTATGCATTCGTTAATACCGGCCTTACTAAATTAATGAATTTAGCATGAATTTGTTAAATAGTAATTATAATTAATTTTCAGTATGGAAAACTGAATGCAAGTGGGGAATCTAACTTTGGTTCATTAAGGTTCCTTCCTATCATACTAGCAAATCTGTCTTAGATTATTAAAAATACTTAAAACATTTTGTTCATGTTGCTCAATCTTATACTGGTCTACTTCTGCTTCCTATGCCTTTGACCACAGATGCGGCAAATGGTTGACAAGAAATGTAACACCTTGTGTTTTTTTTAGGCTTCGGTCAAAGAAAGAAAAGAAGAAAGCATTCGTAGAAATGATTTTAGCCTACATGCCCACTGAAAGATTCAAGCGGAATGTCGTAAGAAGTCGCCTTGACCTCGTCGGTAAGATCTGACCATCCATTTAGTTTCTTGTATTCATGAGAGAGATTACCATATAGATATTCTTTTTTCATTCATCATGGATTTTACCCACGTTTAAGGTGTAAATAAAGGTTGTTGCCTTGTGGTGTTTAGGGGACAATATATGATTTATTTCCATGGGTCTTTACAAAGCATTACATATTTTATTCTTAATCTAGATAAGAAAGTATAATATATGTATTCGTTTTGGGACAGTAATAAGCAACAACGGTACGTAATAACTACTTTTTTGCCTGTTACTGTCCCTAAACTAATAGTATTTGAACTTGGACATGGATTTGAAGCTATATCGAAGCTATGTTATAACAACGCAAGCATTCATTTCCAGACGCCTATTATGATTCGTGATGTGAATTAATTAATTAATTAAGTAGTGCTTTCATGAAAACTTACATTGCGAACTTAGATTTTTTTGGTTAGTAGAAATAGGGTAGAATTAGTAAATCATTATTATCTCATATGCGAACAAAATTGTTAATATTCGCTAAACGTTAGCGGCTGAAAAATGAAAGGGCAAAAGCAATATTCTCCGGAATACAAATAACAACTATTCTGTGAGCGCTAATCCGCCTGCCACTTTGACTAAAATGATGATAATTTGTACCAGTCTCCAACCATCCTTAATGAATTTCCCAGTATCCGTCGGCGGAACAACAGGACTATTCGTTGGCGCCAGCCTGCTAAGCTTCGTCGAACTCATCGTGTACTTCACTATACGCTTCTGCATAAACATCTGGCTAGAACGACGGGCACAGAGAACCGACGTCGTTCTACTTTTTCAAGATGACGTAGAAGTAGTCGAGCTCGAGAATATTGAAGAAGAAACAGAAGAATATACGATTGGAGAAGAAAACAGAAATAATGACCAACGTCCTTACAAGAATAGTGGGGTCCCACAATCTCAAGTTGAGTATGACAAACTGTACTCACACTTGACAAGGTAGACCTTATGAATATCTTAAAGTGAAATCAAAGGCCTTTGATAATTTTAAAGAACATTGTTTGTTCATTAATTAATATTAAATCTGATTAACTAGGTACCTACGTACCGAGTTAATCAGATTTAATTCAGAGCCATGTTCAAAAGTTGGCATAATTGCGCATATTGTAACAAATTTACGAGTCAAAGTTTTAAATGATACAATAAAGTAGCTAATTGTCATTCTTTTCTATTTCCTTGTTTTTAACCAACTCCCAAAAGGAGGTTGTTTTAAATTTGGTTGTTTTTTTTATTATTAATGTGATCCGTACCGTGCATGAAAGATTATTTTTGGCCTTTTAGTTTATTTTGAAGTCGGTTCTTTTTTTTGTTACCGTTCTTTTTTTATATATTTTTTTGTTGTGTGTAAATGGTATATGTCCAAAAATATAAAAAAATATAAAGCTAAAGCGTAATAAATTCTTCCAACGAAAATTATTTTCAACCTGATCAGATATCCCGTTTTTGAGTTTTTCTTACTTCCAATGACTCGAGATGCGTGCAAAGGGCCTCCTCAATCTTTCCATTCTAGGCTCTAAAAAATACCTTATTACTAAAACCACTATCACAAAATCCATCACTAAAAAGCAAAAAATATATTATTTTAAATAAAAAAGAACCGACTTCAAAATAAACTAAATAGCCAAAAATTATCTTTTATGTACGGTATGGATCACATTTGAATCATCTTTTGAATTCGGTGCACAAACCTGAAGTAAAGTTATTTATTCAACAAAAATACTAATTACTATAACTAAATATATAGGTAGGTAATAACTAATAAAGGCTTGCCGCCGCCGTGCTATCTGTGTTAATAGTAATAAATGAATGAATGACTTCAAAAGGTGATTCAAATGTGATCCATACCGTACATAAAAGATTATTTTTGGCTTTTTAGTTTATTTTGAAGTCGGTTCTTTATTTTGTTATTTAACTATTAAACTAAGTACCTAGCGGCTCATACAGGACAACTATACTCCAAATTTCACCAATATATCATGTAGTTTTTGAATAAATGCATGACGAAACTATAAGGTTTACGTTTTTGCCATTTTGGCTACGGAACCCTAAAAAAGAAATCAAAACTAGTTCATCCGTGTAGATAGGAGATACGGTGCCACTGACTCAGATGATTCTGACGCTAAATTACACATGGTAAACTTATTATGACACCCCTCTCTTTGTCTACGGTTAATACGAGTATGAAATTAATGAACATTTCGAGCTATGCGCTGAATGGACAAGTCACAGAAATATATCAAGATAGAAGGAAAGAGTGTATGTACCTCGCGTGGCGAAAACTCGCCCCGACAGCGGACTTGCTCGCCGCGAACATCAGTCTGCTCCCGACCGCTGTCTGCGTGCGACGTCAGGTTTAAAAAACAATATGACTCGTTGTTTAATAATTAATTAACTGTTCAAATACTACCAATAAAGTTGGAGCTGTTAATCGTGGTATTTCCTTTCATCGGTAAGTACTATTTGTCCCAAAATATGTGTGATTAATTAAAAAACAATTTATTTTATTATTTTCGTCAAAACAGTAGCAGGCGATTGTGTGTCCAACGCTACTTTTCCATTGCGGCTTTAATTTGACAAGCTAGACTTGGCGTGCGTTCAAAACCAACGATGTAAAAATATTCTATTCAAATTGTAGTTACGTTCAAGGTCAATTTCTCATTTTTTCTGTCAAAAGTAAGAATAGTGCTGTACCCCAGTGCTGTAGACTGCGATTTTCTTACTCGGTTAAAATCGATTTTGAAAGCAGAGAAAATGATAATTACTTTTTTATATTATTATGTAACTATATAATGTAGGCACGTAGTGCAAAGCAAATATTATTAACAAGCAGGTTATGGTTACTTCTATATTGTAGTTTTATTTCAGTTTTCCGAATGATCCTCGTATTAAAAATTAATGTATTGAAGTGAAGCAACTGGTCGTAAAAAATGATTTCCTAAAAAATCAGCCGGATTTGTTCTGTACATTTCCACAAAGACACCTTTACTAGCCCATCAAAGTACCGACGAGTAATCAGTGCAGCTAATCCGACTATTGATGTAGTGATGATGTCAAATGATGAAAAGGTACACATTTAAAAAGGCTAAATATTTTTTTTTTAAATGTGCGTGCGTGCGTGGTATATTTTATCTTAATAATATTACAATTTGTGCAACAGATAATAGGTAGAGTAGTTAGTAGGTACTGACAAATGTAACGCAATTTATTGGTTAGGTAGGTACCTACCTAAATTTATATTTTTCGATTTGAAATTCTGAAGTTTCTTTCTTTTCCTCTGTCGATAATAATTATTATTTCCTCTGTCGGTTCTTATCTATATTTTAAATCGATAAAAATGCACATACAATAACTTGAGTAAAATAATTGAATGACAATTATGTAGGAGTAAATTGTTTGTCATCACACGAATAAAGGTATATATTCAAGTACTTCTTTTCACAACGAAGACGAACATCCGATGCACAAAAATATATAGAAAAATATTTCAGTGGTCCGATGTTTCGGACTTCGCCGCGCAGCGCGCACGCAACCTCCAGCTTCTATTGCTGTTATCCGACTGTTTTTGTTTGTGACTGACAGCGGTGGGGCCGGGGCGCGGTGTGGTGGGGGTAGATGTGTATAGAATCAGTGCCGTGTTCTAATCGATCTGTGAATCGATGCTTTTGAATTGTTTTCGCGCGGCTTAAGGTGCGTCCACATTTGTATCATTTGCCCGTATCAGATCATCGTCGCGTATCATGATCGCGTGTCACGATGACGCGTTTGGACGTTGCGCCGATCCGATCACTCGAAATCCATTTGCTACGCGTATCACACACTTGTGTCGGAAGAGTGCGGCATTATCGGCGCGCCGACAGTAAGCGTCCAAGCAGCGCGATACGCAGTCATGCTACGGCACGGTGATCGGATACGAGCAAATGATACAAGTGTGGACGCACCTTTATGTTTCCCATCACTAAATTACATTCGTGGCGTCAAAGTACCTACGCAAAATGTTACACGCTCGGTTCTCATATAAATCGACGAGCTCTTTCCTTCCATCTTGATATAGTTCTGTGGGACAAGTGCTACCGTGCTCGAAAAATCGATGGCGCTTATAGTGCAAAAAGATACCTACTTGAGGCTTTGCATAGTTTGAGTTTTGAGTTTGTGACGTCGCCTTGACCTCGTCAGTAAGATCTAACTACCCATTTAGCGTCTGGCATTCATGAGAGAGATGACTATAGATAGGTATTCTTTTTTTTACCCACATTTAAGGTGTCAAGGTTTGGTTTATTTCCATAGTTTTTCACAAAGCATTGATAGGCACCAAAATTTTAATCAAGACTATTATGTACTCGTACGTAGGCATTAGTTAACGAATAATATTTAATGTTGGACATTCTAAATACACATACTTAAACACCAAAGACAAGCTATGTCCGAAATATAAGTACTAAGGATAATAACCAAACTTACTTATAACGTTACTAGCATACAGATGCCTATTGAACCATGATTATTACATTGCGTTCATGAAAACTTCCGTTGAGATTAGGAGCGGACAATTTTTGGGTAGTAGAAATATGGTACGATTAATAAAAAATCTTTTATCATATGCCAACAAAATTGTAATTTTTCGCTACGCGTTAGCAGCTATGTCATAGGGTGAAAGCAGCGTATAATGTTTTTCTGGAATACAAATGACACCTCTTTTGTGATCGCTAATCCGCCTGCAAATCAATCTAGCTCAACTCTCTGCGACTCTCAATGTTTTTTCCCAGTATCCGTCGGCGGAACCACAGGACTCTTTGTTGGCGCCAGCCTTCTAAGCTTCGTCGAACTTATCGCGTACTTCACTATACGCTTCTGCATAAACATCTGGCTGGAACGACGGGCTCAGAGAACCGATGACGTTCTACGTTCTCAAGATGACGTAGAAATAGCGGTTTCTTCTCGAACATTCGAGCTCGAGAGTGTTCGAGAAGAAACCGAAGAGTATACGATTGGAGAAGAGAACAGAAATTATTACATTAATGACCCACGTCCTTACAAGCAACTTATCCGTTGTTTCTAACATATTCGTTGGTTCTGTGGACAACGACGCGCGATCGCACCACCAACCGCGAGCCGCCGGTTGAGCTCAGCTCCCGGCGGTAAAGTGAACTACAACAATGCTCTAAGTGAGCAACCCTATTGCTGCACTGGAGTGAGGAGCATCCGCGGAGAAGGTGAACAACCTGGATCCTGCATCACGACTTCCTCGAGCTGGATCCAAAGAAGACGCCGCATCGCCCCGTGCTGTCTCTCTAGCTTGAGGGGGACCTGCTGGGGGCTCCGGGGAGGGCTCGCTTGCCGTCTATGCTCCTTACTCCGTCCACCAATCACACACGGATTTACAACGCTGAACAACAAGCGGAAAAAACCACATCATGTGAACTGAAGAGAATGCAGTGACCCGCGTTTCCTCCGGCTCCCGTCGACCAGCGGCCACCAGGGTCGTCTCTGTAGGGTGAGCCATGGCATACAGCCGGCTCCCTTTTGCGCGGTGTGGCGAAACTGGGGGAGGCTCGTCTCCCTGCAGTCTTCGAGTTCAACGCAAGAAAACAGCATGCAAGACACAAAGATGAGAAGAAAAGGCCCAGAAGGGGCCATCTTCAATCTACCTCCAACTACATCAGAGCTGGCCAAACCCAGTTATTTTTTACCCGGCGGACTCAAAGTCCTGGCAGCCATCCGGCAGGCAGGCCCCGCTGTATCGTTTTCTCCGGCGGCCCTTCGGAGTTGAAGCACCCAATACAGCACCTCTAACATGGTCAGGATTGACCAAAAGAGATCACAGAAAACAACAAAAAAAAAAGTCCTTACAAGAATAGTGTCATACATCAATTTCAAGTTGAGTGTGACAAACTGTACTCACACTTGACAATGTAGTCCTTATGAATGTATCTTAAAGTTAAATCAAACATCCTTGATAATCTTAAGTTTTGCTGAATAACAAGTAGTTACCTAATCTTATTTAATTCAGAGCCATGTAAAAAAAAACCGGCCAATAAATGAGCTTAGAACCGTGCCTAGAAACCTTAAAACTTTGTTAAAAGAACTGTCGAAATATGTGCCACAAGTTAATATTGGCAGAAAAAATTTTTTTGTTTGCCATTTTCGCTACAGAACCCTAAACAAGGTATTTATATTTTCCTTTTTTTATCATATTTAGTTTTTTTTTAACCATCACACTAAGTAGATATATTTAGTTTAATACCACATTCAGTTATTGATACAAAAGTTTAATAATAAAAACCGGCCGAGTGTGAGTCGGACTCGCGTACCGAGGCTTCCGTACAAACTTTCACTTACCCTAAACCCTCATATTATTATATGACCCGGTTCCGGTTGAGTTAAGTTTGCACCTGATATCTATAGCATATAGCATTGCATACAAATGTGGTGCAAACTTAACGCACCCGGATTGTTCAAATTGTTTTTTTTTTTTAATAAAAGAAATTAGCTAGTTAAAGACATGGTTATAATTTTCATGTAAATGTATGTTTATTTATACAAATTGTGAAAATTTCAAAATTTTCGTTTTTCGGAGATAAAGGAGGGGGGGAATGGTGTCTTACATTTTCCTTAATAAAACAGAATCTAATCAAAATAAAAAAATAGGCAGAACAAGCCCTTTCATATGATATACTACTTGACCTAGTAGCTAGACTTTTAATGTTTGTAAAACATCTTATACCTCAAACCTTTTAGTCTGATTGCAGATCTAACACCGCATACTCAATTTATGTTCTCAATGTTCTCAGTACAAGCACTTTAGGTTAGGGGTCTGTATCATGTCGGTTGTAGAAAATTCGAGACAAAACGATTTTAAATGCTCGTACTTCGTACTTCGTATCAATTGTGGCTCATCATCTAGTTCCGATTTATAGTCAAATGTTTTTTTGTTTATTTAGTAATTATTTTTATTCAACTTCACATTTATGTGTTTACAAATCTTGCAAGGAGTATTTGAATTACTTCGGGGACCGATTGAGCTGAAATTGGTATACCTAACGCAACTTCGATGACAATACAATAATATGTCACCATAGAGCTGGTTTGATGATGCAGTCGGAAGGTAAAGTACAGCCAGAACTAAAAGCTTATCACAAAAATGAAATTTAGGACAAAAACTTATTTATCTATAAGTATATTATATTTTGTCACCTGGTACCCGTATACGAGCTTTGCTTAGTTTGGGATTAGGTCGATTTGTGTAAAATTGACCATATATCTATACTATTATAAAGTTGTAAAAATGAAATGTTTGTACATTGAAGATATTTTCAAATAAATGATTGTAATGGACTATTTGGAGGTCACTGAATCGAAAAATATTTTTTTGTATGTTTGTATGTGTCGTTATGGCTTCATCACGCTAAATCGGCTAAACCGATTTCAATCATTTTTGGTACACTGGTAGCTGGGTATCTCCAGATACTTTTTATCCAACTATGCTAAAAAAAGGGGGGTTATGACTTTATTCCTCCGCGAACAAATTTGCGGGCGCCTTCTAGTTTATCACATATACTAAGCTGCCCCCCGGCTTCCGACGGGTGTACTAAGGAAAACGATGAGACCTAAACTTCCGGTTACTGTATGGACCATGTAATGAAAATGTTTTTGAAGATCTCCCTTATATCTTTTGTCTCACTCATTCGCTCACTTTCTGTACCCAAAATTTTCACTTTTACATGCAATTTTCAGTATATTTTCAACCGACTCCCAAAAAAGGAAGTGAATATTCTCAATTCGGTTATATTTTTACCTAAGAACTCCGCGATTTAGATGGTTTTTTTTTGTTTGAAAGGAGATGCTTCCATTGGTCCCATTTAATTTTAGTGAAGATTATATGATGGGATCCATGAGGCATTGAAGGAACTCCTCAAATATTATAAGCATACATATGGCGATTTTGGTATTTTCAGAAATATAATAAGTACTTGCATTCAGAAAGTGTATATTGGCGAAGTGGAACTGACGAAGAAGACCACAGAAGGTCACTGGAATTCCTTAAAAGTGATTTACGGGTGGCGACGAGATATATCTCGATCTTTTAAGCTAAACCTCCTGATGATAATGGTACCATCGAATTGATTTGATTATGGAGCCATGAAGTAAGACACCGGATCTCTTTAATTTATTTTTACCGTGTTTGGTCTTGTTTGAATCATTCCCAGATATACATTTTACCCGACTGCGCGACGCAAAGGAGTGGTAATGTGTTTATTAGTCTATGTATGTATGTATGTATGTATGTTTGTTCCTATCTGGCACTCTAGAGACAAAACGCGTGGACCGATTTTGATGATTCTTACGTCAATCGATTTGTCTTAACTGTCCAAATGTCACTGAAGACATAAAAATAATGAAAACTCAAAATGGCGATAATGAGACGCCATATTGTGAAAAAGAAAAAAAATAGAATCAATCGAATGGGGTATCAATGAATAGGGATTTACAAATCATTATTATGTTTCTTGTAACATTTTTGATTTAGACTTACCAGTTAGGAACTATAACCATTTAAAGTTGGCTAGCAAGCCGTTCTCACTAAATTTTCATTTCATTGTATTGTAATAAATCTGTGCAAGCTTCTCAATAACCCCCACGATAAAGATTGCGAAATTGACTGACTTTTATAATTTTAACTAAAAAGTATAAAGTAAAAAAAAGTAATTCAAAAGACAAAAAACCCGACTGCGTAAAAAACGAAAAAGAAAAAAACAAGTCCAGTACCCCAGAAATTTGTTAAGTTATACATGATCGATACTCCCAATATAACAAATAATAAATTCTAATATGGAACATAGCGATTTTAAACAGTCGGGGCCCATTGATGGGAAGATTTGCGTCGATCTAGATTTCTTATGGGTCCCGACTGTTCGAAATCGCTATGTTCTATATTAGAATGTTTTATTTATTGAAATAAAACAATTTAACGGATTATATCGCGTATATTATCTCATTTTACTTCCCGACGTTTCGGAAGCTTTCCAGCTTTCCATGGTCACGGGAGGACTGAGAAAAGATGTATTTTCCTCTGTCAAAGTTACAATTTGTGCAAACTACCCATTTTTTTGAAAAAACACAAATAAAGGTGTACATACATGCCAGATGGGCCTAAGCTGTAAAGACGGTTACACATGTGCCAGAAGGGCTTAATTATTTTATTCTAATAATTTACCAAGCAGCATTTCACAAATGAGGCGTACTGAGGAGAAAAGAAACGCTGCAAAGAAAAACTCCCAGGCTACCTCATTACTAATTATAATATTTATAAAACAGAGACTATTAAAGTACTTTTGAACAGATAAGATATTTTACACCGTTCGGAAATTAAGGTTTTGCAGTCCCGTGTCTCGCTTGTTCCTTGATGAGATGTATTACAGCATAATATACCTAATATACGCGATATAATCCGTTAAATTGTTTTATTTCAATGAGTAATAATCGCGGAAACAGAAGAAAATATTAATGTTTTATTTGTTATATTGTGAGTATCGATCATGTATAACTTAAAAAAATTCTGGGGTATTGGACTTGTTTTTTTCTTTTTTGTTTTTTACGCAGTCGGGTTTTTTGTTTTTTTTAATTACTTTTTTAAGTAATGATTAACTAAAATGTGTGAAATGAATTACTTTTTACTAAAATCTAAAACCGACTCCAAAAAGAAAACTTAAAAAAATTAAATAACTGCATAGTTTAGATTCTTCAATTTACTTGCAAGTAACCGTTTTTCTACTCAATCTATACAGTATATAAAGTTACTGTTATTTAGGAGTCGGTCGGATCCGAGGTCTAATCTATGCTAAGTAAGTCACTTAGGTAAACTTAAGGTGGTATTGGTATATATTACTCTCGAAAAGATGTACTACGTTCATAAATCCCTAACCCTATATACTCAAATGGATTTAGCACAGTTACTACATACTACAAACGAATTACCCAATTTAGAGCAACCAAGTCATCCTATACATCATTCAACGAGAGCGTGAGTATTATTGCGACATGATAATAGTGGGTATAGTGCAATGTCCTGTATATCCTGGACCGATACATACAGTAGCATACCCTTAACACGATGTCGCCGACGTAAAGCATAGGTACGTTTTTTAAACCCCAACGAAAAAATATAGTGTTATAAGGGTGACTGTCTTTTCATAAACAACATTAGTTTTCCAAATGAATAACAAATATTAAACAAAAGATGTATAAAACTAACATGCTAGGCAAAAGTCCCGGTAGCCGATGAATGGACTCATACTCGCTGAAAAGTCATACATTGATCATTATATCCGTAAAAAGGTACAATGCCTTATTTTCATACTAAAGTGAGATCATCGATGACACATCGGTGGCCAAAAAAAATTAAATTAATTGAAAATAACACTTTGCTATACGCCACAAAACAATCTGACGGTCGCATTTGTTTGGGCCGATTTTGATTTCATTTTTCGTGTTTGAAAGTTAGTTAGAATGAATGAGATAGCTAAAGAAAATTTTAATTAACATCACTTTTCGAAGAAAAAAACGAAATCATAATCAGTTGATCGGTTCAGGAGTTACGGCACCATAGACAGACGCCTCGAACTTATAACACGCACCGCTCTTTTTTCATCGGGGTTTTCTTTTAGAATCTGACTTTGACTCGACATACTACGCAAACCCACGAACGGCAATATCAACCGCGGCCACTTACAGTCGGAATGGGACGCAGTGCGCAAGGCACAAAAGCTGCAAAGGTACGTCGGCCGTTAAAACATCCAAAGCAGCAGAGCTAGCGAAACTCTCTGACTTCGCATGTCACGCTACATACATCATCCGCTTTTCTCGCAGCGTATTGAAAGGAAATAGTCAGACAATCTTTATCGCGGTACAAAGAATCGCGTATTACAGTTGTTTCAAAGGTGCAGCCGGTCTAGCACAACTCCGCGACTACGCTTGCCGCGCGACATAGCATCACCCGTCTTTGTCGCATTGTATTGAAAGGAAAGAGACACACAATCTTTGTCACGCGACAAAGAGTCGCGTATTACACTAGAGGTGGTCTATTATGATGTCGCGGACAACGTCGAAAACACATTACAATTACAACGTTGGTTCTAGCACTCTGACTCAGACGCACAGGCTCTCAGCGTTCTCTGGAAGCGGCCCCAATTCACCCGGAAACCATCAGTTAGCTGATGCAGCGAGTAGGTTAATTGCCCTTGTAGACAATGCATTAATCAACTGCAGCGGAGTAAACGAGCTTTATTGTCTTCGGCGACAGTTGGCTTAAGGGGTTGATGAGTTACTGACATTTACAAACGCATGTATCTACTGTCAGTTGCAAAAAGATATTACACAATTAGTCCGTTCAAAAATATTTTTCTCTCGACAAAAGTTATTTTTGACGGGCTAATCGTATATAGTTGCCGGCAAACTTCTTGAGCATAACCTTGACTGCGCAGTGACCGATTGACGTATAAATGTACAGGCGCAGATTCGCCATTGTTGTTCAAGAAGTTTGCCGGGATCTGTATATCTTTTTGCTGCTGACTGTACCTACGTAGATCAAAGTCCAGTTGCATCGACCACATTATACGGACCGATTAACGTTAATCAAGAAAATGGGATAATTTTTCAAGTCAGATAATTGTGTGGCAATAATTGACACTTCATCTATACCTATATAAAGTTGTAAAAATGAAATGTCTGTACATTGAAGATATTTTCAAAAAAATGATTTTTATGGACTATTTGGAGGTCACTTAAACTAAAAATATTTATTTTTAATTTTTTGTATGTTTGTATGTGTCGTTGTGGCGTCATCACGCAAGTCGATTTGTTCCTGATTCGTCATTTTCCTCATTGGTCATATTCCTTATTCGACACTTTCCTAACTGGTCATATTCCTAACTCGTCATATTCCTGATTCGTCACATTCCTCACTCGTCATACCATGTACATTTGCCTGCACAAACTTTAGATAGTTAATAGATGAGTTTTACTTGTCTACCGTGAAGCTAACGTCATTGTCATTATTATTTATATTTAGTGAACCAATGATATAGCAGCTTACATTTTTAATGGCTAGCCCATTTAGGTTAAAATATCTCTTATTTATATTCAATTTAAGTTAAAACGAGTTTGACAAAAAATTAAACGGAGGTGCCAAGTCATACCAATTTGCCGTTTGTTTACATTATTTGCCATTTCTTTGAGACTCCAACTTAGGTAAGTAAATTAGTGTCTACTAACCGTAGTACAAAGTATAACTACTTCGCACGTGTTCGCGATTTCATTTGACTGTACAATGACGAGTGAGAAATATGACGAATAAGGAATATGACGAGTTAGGAATATGACCAGTTAGGAAAGTGTCGAATAAGGAATATGACCAATCAGGAACAAATCGCAAAATCGACTCAACGGATTTCAACTATATTTAGTAGGTACACGGCTAGCTGGGTATGTCCCATCTACTCCCAGGATACTTTTTACCCGACTACGCAGAAGAAAAAACGAAGGGTTTTTGACTTTTTCTCCTCCGCGAACGAAGTCCTAGTCCCGCCACACCTAGAAAAAAAGCTTGAAAATTGTCGAACATCTGAACCGATTACATTGATTTATAGCTGATAAACCTGTCAATCAGGTCACCGATGCGAGTGCCCTGACCTAAAAGCCTGCCTTGCTAGCCTCGCCAGCCAGCCGGCCAGACAGCCAGCCAGCCTGCCTCCTTACTACCAACCTCTATGATTGACCTTACGCTGTGTCCTGGCAACGCTAACTAAAAAGTGAAAGAGAAAAATAATCGAGAACTGTCAGACGCGACGGCGGATTTTTTAAAAATTAAGTTATGGTTTCTGTTTGCCTAAGTTTCTCAAAATAGGTTTACAACCTTGATGAAATAAAACGTGAGTTTAAACAGTCGCAGTTTATTTGTACCCTTCCTTCTCACTGGTTACACACATCAAATTTATGACACCCCTGTTTTTTGTCGGAGGTAAATTACATGGGTATGGGATATTTGATGATGTTTTTCTATTACTATGAGATTACCTCATTTCATGGGTAGGACATACCTTTCTTTTAACCAATCAATTTTTCCGAAAGTGCCTCAGTACCTACCCAACTGTTTCATTTCCCAACTCGCCCTTCTCTTCGACACCGAAAAAAAATACAAACATTTTTAAGCCATTGTGTATAAACCCAATAGGTTAGGTTAGCCTTGTTTTATAGAAACTGAATATTTTACGGTTTCCGAAAAAACTAAGGTTGCAAAAAGTAATTCGGTCAATATGAGTTCTGTTACGTTTTCTTCATTTTGTAGAATAAATAGGGAAGGAATGGAAACGTATGCTGCATTCAAAGTCAGTTCAGATGCACATGGTAGTCACGGGATTACAATGCCCTCTGAAGTGTCTTTGTCCCTTTAACGACATTAATGAACCATCACAGATATTGTCACAGGAACTAAAGCGAAAAAGTACTTTATGAAATTCTAAAGTAAAATATTTATTACGTGAACAGTCTTAAAAATTATCCCCAGACTAGGATCCCTATTACAATGGGAACTTGTGTACAGAAAGCGCTGCACAGAAAGTGACTGCTATATGTTAGTATGGCAGGGGAATCTTTATACTCTGCAGCTAACTGTAGGTACATATCCATAGTGGTAATATAGGTATTGCATGTTGTTTAGTACTTGTATAAATTACTCATAGGAATCAATACAGGGTTGTTTACCTCATCAAAGTAAACTAAGTCAGTCGGATCGATAGCTGTTTGAGCTAGATTATCTATAGTAGAAAAACTTTAACTCTTTATTCATATATATCTGTACTAGTTATTATGATATTGTAAAATTTTATTTTTGTATGTAAAATTTCTTTAGTGTTTATGTGAACAAACTAAATTGTCGAAACTGGTTTCCGAGACAAAATATATAAAGCATAGAGCAATTTGTAATGATTTCTGATGGAGTTACAGCGTCGGTTTTATAAAGTACGACGAGTAGAGAGGCCGCTTACTAGGCTCCAGGTGGCAATGGGCGCCGATGATGCCACAGCCGAAAATTAAATAAATGACGCTCTTTGAGCGAGGCGCGAGCGCGACCAAAGGGGGATGAAGGATAATCTCGCTCTCTCTCTGACAATACTATAGGATGGATCACTTTCCTTTTTTGAGATTTTTGACATGTAATAGGTGAAAAAGGTACCTTTTGGTTTCAATAATAGGTACATGTTTTTATTTAATGTTTAATTTTAATTTAACTGCTTTCTGCAATGCGCTTAAACAAAATACAAAATGTATGAACTACTTAAGATAAAAATTGCTAAGAGCATGTCCGACCATGCTCAGTGCGGGATTCCGTAACGAAATGCACTACAGATGAAAAATATACAATGTGAAAAAGTGCACCAGCAAGAGAACGTATCTTCATGGCCTTTTCGTCCTTTTGTTGAGACGTGCAGTTTTTCGGTAATAGCGCGAAAACGGTATATGGTGTCATGTTGAAAATTTTTTTTTTACCTCTGTAATTTGTACATTGAAAATTTTGTTCATCGTTTTTGGACATATGGCTTGAAAGATAAAGGGGGCACACAACCTGTGCTACTTTCAGAGCTATTATTACCAAACATATTCATTTCATCAAAAAAAATGGGCTTAGCACCTTACCTAGAAACCTTTTAACACTTTGTTAAAAAAACTGTCGAGATATATATATTGGCAGGACGGGCATGATGAAACTATAAGGGTGTCTTGTTTGCCACTTTGGCTACGGAACCCTAAACAAGGTGTTTATATTATCTTTTTTCGTCATATTAAGTTTTTTTTAATCATACACACTATATTCAGTTCAAATAAACATTCAGTTATTGACACAAACCTAAAATAATAAAATAAAACATCATAGCTCTAATTAAGAATGGACATTTCCATACTACATACATTTTACATATATTTTACCTATGGAAATATCCATTATAATAATTCGACGGCAGAAGATAAACTTCAAGAACAAAAATAAATATATTACCAATGCCCTCATTAGACACATTTTTTGCTATGACCAAAATGAAAACAGATTTTAATTTTTAATATGTACAGTCGGTACCTTCACATAAGTATACAGGCATACATAGACTTACGACCCCGACACGACAACGTGTGACTGGTGGTGCGGCGAGCGAATTCTCTATTAATTACGCGGTTGAGACGCTCACCGCACAGCAGTTAGTTGGCATAGCACGCAATGTATTAGGAATTCGCTTGCCGCACCGCTGGGATACTCCTACTGTACATGAGTGGTCTACCCTAGTGGACAACGTTGGGAGCAAACTCTTGTCTTCAATAAAACACATATGTGCCTGGTACGTTACTTTAATCCCTAATTTAAGGTTTGAAATAGTACATCTACACAAAATAAACAACAAAACATAAATTCGAAATACTTTGCCCGTAAGAAAATTACTGTTATTATTGATATATCATCATGTAAGTACCAATTCATAATATTCTTATGTATGTACGTGTGTGCTATGTTTACATATACATCCAAAATTATTAAATATCTACGTCTAAATTAGGTACACAGTTAAAAACATCAGTCGATCAAGATACAATAATTGTACATTTTGTGCAAAGATATGCAAAATCTAGATTGTACCTACCGTACAACTCAGAAAAGTTTTTAGGTACATCTTCCTAAATTGCTAAGATTTAATAGAGACGCCGGTTTTCGGCACAATTCGATTATTTCCAATACGATTCCCTTTAATTTTCTTGATTTCAAGACACTAGGTACTTTCCTATACTCATAATCGGCATTAAATACTTTTTTGTTAAATCCACTAAAAAAACACTTTAAAGAATGGCGTCTGGCGAGAAGAAACTCTAATCAACATCGTTGGCAATAAATAATACATAGCGGAGACCGGGGACAAAAGGAACACGTACTTTTGCTATTTATATATATATATTTGATTAAATTAATACAGACATATAAATTTCATTCATACTATACATATATCACTACATTTCCGTTAAATTGATTTAGATTTGTAAGAGTTACGAAGCTGAGAAAAAAAATGTTACTTTTGTCCCCATACTCAGAAATTAACTGTTCAAAGAAACCCTGTGAATGTCCAATATATTCATCTCGTATGTTCTTTGTAACTAAAGTGACTTAATTTCTCACATATAAGAGTTTTAGCACTTTATTAATAGGAATTAATGATTTCATTTTTTTCTTCTTATTACATACGTCAGTGAGAGAACACTAAATTCCCTGCACATACATAATGTATAACATTCTAAAAACAATCTCTGATGCAAATGTCTAGGCAAATAGTCACATTGATGTCATCCCCCGGTGTTAAATGAACGTTAAAAAATCAATGTGAAAATATTTCTTAATGTAAAGGCGTAAAATCATATTTTGTCCTCTAATTTGACCTCTTATTAGTATACGAGACTTACAAGAGCGGGGAAACATCATTCGCTAACCCCATTCGGCCACGCACCACATTATGATCATTGGACACTTCCTCAAAGCCTTTGTTACTTTCGACCCGCTATTAATTATGTCCCCGGTTTCCCCTACTCCACTTCCGTACCCACAGATTCAGACATCTACCTATAGGGTTCTAGTTCGATATCTTTATTTAACAAAGCAGTTTTAAATCTGGATTGTATTACACTAGAATTTCAGAAACAAATATTCAGACATTAACTTTCTACCGAAAAACCGCTGTCTCCATCAATAACCCGTGACTATCGTGAGTGTAGTACAAATAGCTCCTAAACCATGGCCGTAGTTCATATCCTGGGTCCTGGGCTTTCATCGCAAAGACATCGCGCAATACCGCTTCCTATTCAGCTCCCTCACGCATTATGATTATGTGTAAGAAAGAGATGTAGCGATATCGCAGCATACGTCTCTCTGCCCTGGCTACCCAATGAGTCAAGTCCGTCGCATCAGCCACCATCGGCTGCAGGGTCCGTGTAACTGGAATCGTCGGTATCTCATGCAGTGCCATTGTGGGATTTGCTGCATACGACGAAGGGCCTCCATCTGGAAGGAAATACGGTATTTTTATAGTGTGGACTCAGCAGTGCCGTGTCAGAGCAGGCTGTTGATGTTTTTGAAGATATCGGCTGTAGTGCTTAAGTAAGTTGGTACATGTACGCGTATATATGGAGTACCTACTGGGAGTTAAGAATTTGTGCTTACCAACAGGTAATATTGGAGTCAAATGCTTGCCTATTTAACATGAAAAATAAATATCCGCACGCTACTGCGAGTCATACAATACAATACAAATACTCTTTATTGCATCTATTATCTCAAAATTAAAAAAAAAAAACTATTAAAAAAGAGTTGATTTCCCGGGAAATACGAGTACAATCAAATGTCGAACAAATATTATTTTCTGTACATAGGCAGAGGTATTTGCTTAGTAAAGTGTGTATAATGTGGTAGTATGGAAGAGTGCAGAGTCCTAATGACTCCCGATTGACCGTCTTTTATTTTAGTACCTACATTCAATGGAAGTATACTCAGACTATACTTAATACAGTAGGCACCCAATAATATATAACATCCAAAGTACGTAATATGTCGCCATATATCATCGTATGAGGTCAAAAAAGTTTTGATAAGCAACTTGGTATACTCGTATACCTGGCATTGGCACTAGTTTAATGCTGGCTATACGTCAAATGTACGAAATTACGGACATAGTTACGTGATATATACGTGCGAAAACAATAACCCACTTTTAAAGTTTAATTTAACATAATAACTGTAATTGTAATTAAACGTAATCCAATGTTACGTAAACACGTTGGGCCATTTGCTTTGCATGCAAACTACACAATTGTACGCTTAGATCAACAATGCTCAAGCTCTCACAAAAGAGCCCTCCAGTGAAGGGTCTCTAAGACTAGCTGGTGCTCGTTAGAAGTTGTTTGTTAAAAAAACAATGCGCTTGTTGACTGCATTACTGTACATTGTACAAGTATAAGAATAAAATCAAATCTCAAAGTAAGTACACGAATTAAGTAACCTTTTGGAGTAGTATAAAGTAAGTAAGTAGAAGTGCATAAATCTGTAGATATACTGAAATATTCATATAATTACACAAAATTGAATATTTGTCAAAGTTATGTTGCTGTATGTACAATGTAGGTACATACACGGTGCCCGTGAGGAATCCGAAATATTTTAACCATGCAATATTTAGGTGATTAGGAGCAAAAAATTTATATGACCCCAAGTCAAATCCGGCATAGTTTTGAAGATATTATTATCAATGTTCATGTATATTGTGAACTATTTATTGTGGTTACTAAAGTGCATTAAGCTCTTTTAATCGCGGCGTTGCCAAGTTTTGCGTCGCCATTGACAGACAACAGCTACCTGCCACCCACTAAAGTCATTCGTTTATGGAAAAATATTTTCATAGAGAAGCGATACTTATTCAATTTAAATGTACAAAAATCAACAAGACTTTATTTTTTGCTAAATTTGACTTAGGTTCAAATAACATTTTTTACTTCTAATGACCTCAGAAATGCTTTCGGATTCCTCGAGGGCACCCTGTATAATTAAGTACGAGTAGTTGCAATCGATCGTTAATTTTAATAAATGGTTATATTTACAATAACATTATTAGATATGAACTGATGAGTGCGAAGTGTGGAATAGATATATATATAATGACTTAACAGTTACTTATTAACCCTACCAATGTAACATTCTAAATTGCATACCCATTTTACGTGTGTTCCTCTTTTCTGTAATTAATTAATTT
The DNA here is from genome assembly GCA_905404275.2 of Hedya salicella. Lineage (NCBI taxonomy): Eukaryota > Metazoa > Arthropoda > Insecta > Lepidoptera > Tortricidae > Hedya > Hedya salicella. The sequence goes on from FR990108.1 coordinate 11,777,114, forward strand.
TGCTTCCAGGTATAGTAGAACTAGTAATTTTTTGGTGTGATTAGTAGTATTTTCGGTAATTATGTTATAATCTACGAGTAATAATCTTACGATTATATTCACTTCACGTTCAACCCAATATTTAACCGTTATTAAGTTTTGTCGAGAAGTGAACATGTATAGTAAAGAAATATTTACTTTATATTTGGTCCTGTAATCTGTAGGCTTGTTAGAAAACAAAACTAATGAATTCTATATCTACGAAATCCTGCAAAATAAGTTTACATAAACAACTATTATCCAATTGTACTTATAACAGTCGTAAAACTGTACAGTTTCTCTACTAACTTTTAATTTAGTTATAGCTGCTAATTTTAATAAATTAATATAACGCTATTTGCAGTAAATATAAGCAGAACCAACGTATTTATTTTTCCACAGAATAAGTCGCTTGATCGCGTGTATCTGTAGCCAAGCAACCATCAACCACGTTCTTAACTAAAAGCCATATCAAAAAGTACTCACATAGTCAATGTTCCCAGGCCTAAATGGATACGCGTCAACACACAACTGGGTAACCAGGACCACCAACACTAGGCACAAGTACACCTTCATCATGGCACGTGTTCACGTCGTTGGGGTACAGAGTCCTAATGAGCTGTGTCTGGATAGCCGCGGTCCCGGTGCTTATAAGGGAACCACCCACGCTTTCTTGGCCGATGCAACAGGCATTATGCGTCGTACGAGCCACTTTGCTGATTGGAAAGTAATGAATATGTATTTGTAGTACATATATGTATATAGTACATAATTTTTTTTTTGACATTATATTTTCTTCTGTTTCCGCAATTATCACTCATTTAAATAAAACAATTTAAACGGATAGTTCGACTCGTGAACACGAATAGAAAAGCTTCCGAAACGTCGGGAACTCAAATAAGATATACGCGATATATATAATATATTTGACATTGTATACTCTCGCGTTTTGTACACATGAATACGACGGGTCTAACGCGATATGTTTTATTTACCTTTATTATCCACTGTTTCGACGCAGTTTCACGCGTCATGGTCGCGGATGTACTAGTGAAACAGCAAGTTGTCCCGACGAATTGTCTAGTATATATTGGGTAGATGGAAAACGTTTGACAATAAAGGTAAATAAAGACCCGTCATATTTATGGTTATAATATTTGTTATATTGTAAGACGTATTTGTAAGAGATAGGTTATATCTACAGGATATGTTTTGCTGTGATTTGATTTAGAACTAACGCGCCCTAATCTCACGCGGCCCGTAAGATAACTTTTTGTGGTTACTTGACATAGGTGGTAAGCGTATGACTTGTCTTATTCTCGTACAAAAAAGTCTAATTTCTGACCTGAAAATGAAACGTAGGATCCTGTAACATCGAGCCAGCGAAGTGTATAAGTATATATTGTGCGAACCCCAGCAATTGTGCATTTAATTGTGAGATACAAGGTACAGCGTAAGAGCTAACGAATTTTACCACGATAAAAACCTTCGTACTGATGCACGCAAAAACACCTCAATGGTAATATAAGTCATTCACGCAACTAATATAATTTTACAAATACGTCTGTATATGTTCTCTCTTAAATACTCTTCTTAAATATCCCTAGCGCTCAGAAAATATATAAGTAATTAGCGGTGGCGTGGCGTCCGTATAAGCCGATTCCCACCGGGTTGCCCAAGGAAAAGCTTACAACAACCTTTTTCTTTAAATATGAGTAAATTAATACGCTTCGGCTTTCCTTGTAATTTTCCTGACGCCTCGCCTCTGGTAACTAGTTTATTGTGCCCGCGACTTCGTCTGCGACTAATTAGGAGTAATAGGTGATTTATTGTCAATGTTGGTTGTTTACTTTCGTCTATGAAGGACATTAATTTTCATAGACGTTGAATTGGTTTTGTTAGTTTTTAGCCGACTTCCAAAAAAGGAGGACGTTATATGTTCGATAGTTTGTATTTTTTTTTATGTATGTTCACCGATTACTCCGCCAATTGTGGACCGTTTTTTAAAATTCTTTTATATTTGAAAGGATATACTCCCGAGGTGGTCCCATTGCCACCAAGTTGGGATCTGATGATGGGATCCCAGGGAAATCGAGGGCAATCCTCAATTTTTATAGGCACTTATAACGTTTTTCATATATTTTCTTAAGCTATTTAAGTATTTGCATATGGTAGTCATCATCTCATCATGCTGAGCTGATGACGGAAGGTACAACTCCTTAATAGTTACGAGTTAGAGGGTAATTCTTAAAAAAAACATCTATTATAGGTAAATACGTTAAGACTGTTAATCATATTTTTTTTAGTGTGTCCCTGAAATAGTCTCCTTATCACCAAGTCAGGATTAGATGATGGAATACCAGGGAAATCGAGAGAAACCCTCAAATATTATAGGCACTAACAATGTTTTGTATATATTTTTCTAAAGTTATCAGTTGTTTTCCTTTGGTTGTCATCATTTCAAGCTGAGCTGATGATGGAAGATACAATGAACCAACCAACTTTTACATTTCTTACTTCCAAACTCGAGATGCGTGCAAAGTGCCTCCTCAATCTTCCCATTCTGGGCTCTAAAAAATACTTTATATCAATACTAAAATCCATCACTAAAAAGCAAAAAATATTTTTTTTAAATAAAAAAAGTACCGACTTCAAAATAAACTTTTGAAGTCGGTGCCAAACCTGAAGTAAATAAAGTTCTTTATTCAACAAAAACACGAATTACTATGACTAAAAATATATGTAGGTAGATAATAACTTAAGGCTCGCCGCCGCGGTTCTTAATAGTAATAAATGAATGGTTTGGCACCGACTTCAAAAGGTGATTCAAATGTGATCCGTACCGTTCATAAAAGATTATATATGACTTTTTAGTTTATATTGATGTCAGTTCTTTTTTATTTGAAATTTTTTAAATAATAAAACTTACCCTATCTTCACATACTATCAACCCAATTTTGTGTGTGACAGTCAGATTCTTCGTTTTTAATAAAGGGTCCTTTCATTAACTTTCTACCCATATTTAATTTTTTTTAAAACTTGTAATGAAGATTTTTTTTATGAAGTCTGAAACCTCTTATAGGAGAAAGATTACTACCATACAAATTTTTAACCCCAATTTAAATTGAAAATTTACTTTTCTTAACCTTTAATAAAAACTCTGTTTGCGAAGTCTCAGATAATTACATAAAAAAAATGTTCTCCGTACAAACTTTTAACACCGTTAGGTAATGTGTATCGAAAAATCTCTTCTTATTCGTCGCCTATGTTATAAAGATAACACACTGTAAAAAATACTTCTTCTCATATGTATTTAGATGAATATATGACCGATAGCTGACACTGCATTCGTTCACTTTTCTACATACGTTCTATCTAGTAATTCTAATACCAACATACAAGGAAATAAATGAACTTATAATTATGTAAAATTTGACAAATAAATACATATATAGAAGATTTAAATGAATTCATACAATTGGGGTCGATTGTTTCGCAAATATCGCGACGGATCGACGGAAACTTTATTGATAAAACGTATTGTTTTGTGTCACTAAGTATGTGCAGACAAGACAGTACCAGGAACGGCCGGTTTGTTTATCTGTCAACAAAACAAATCTAATAATTTTAGTACGAGCACCATGTCACTTTACTTTCACGCACTATATCCACGTTGAATTATTCTCTTCGAACGAAGTATTATATCACAAATGTGTATAGGTGATGTTGTTCTTTGAAAGCATCTATTTTTTTATGCAGTAAGTATAGGAAACCATTTGACTTTAGCGTCACCTGTTGATAAGCGACGATGAAGCCGACGACGGTTGGAGTATACTTACCTAGATAGTGCCTAGTCACTTCCAACGTGAAGATATCTTGTAACCCAAGTTATATCTAATGCTCAAGGAAAAAGTTTGCCGAAAGAGTGTTTCTTCTCTAATAATGCTAATAAAGCCGATAATTGGGGTCCTTAATATGTTAGAGCTTTCCGCGTTTTATTAAGATATTACTATCATATGGACAAAAGTCGTAAATTTTGGTCAAATCCCATGAAGAATATCATTGATTGACCAAATTAAAATGTTATAGGTAGTATATGGTACCTAAAATCTTACAAACATTTTTAATTGCCGACGAAAAAGACGAGTGTTATGACTTTAATTATTATATTTTTTATCTGGCTTGCCTCAAGGTTGACTGGTTGAGAATGCCCTATGGCATTATTAAGTCCGCCTTTTGTACGATAAGTTTTTCACTAAGCAATATTAAATAAATAAATAAACTTAGATTATAGGTGTAACGTGTGTGTCTGTTTGTCTATATGTTTGTGCATATACGTGTCCTTGGCATCATAGCACTTGAACGGATTGACTGATTTTGATTTAGTTATTTGTGTTCTGTTATTCTTAGCTATGAACTAGGAAATTCAGTGATTGTGGAACATCAGGTTTTTTTATTATCAACAATTAGTATTATGCAACATATAATATAATGAATTTCCTTTCTATTTTTGAATAGTACGAGAACAAAGGTTCTTAAGGGAGATAAGCGTTCTTTTGTAGTCGCCCGAGGCTGCGGCTCACAGATGTCACACGGAGCAATCTCTGAGAGCAATCTTATTTGTTTAAGACAATGTATTCTAATAAAAGGATGGACAACGGCTAACATAAAAAAATAACTGCAAAAGGATTCGTAGAAAAACCAACTCAAAATCTATATATATTCTTGCTCAATTGAAAATTTCAAATTATTACTTGTTTTTAAAGTTCGAAAGTACCTATCTGAACCGTTTCGACGATCTAATTTAGGTTTGTTTTATTGTAACTATATTGAAAATAAATAACATATGAACATCAGTTATTCTCAAAACAACTAATGCATCGACGTTTGAAAAGAAAAATAGAATAAGCGATATTCTTAGTGATATTGAGTCATTCGACACAAAAAAAACTGCCGATTATGACGCAATTATACAGATAAGTAACTTAATATCATCCAAATTATCACTTATTTATCCGATTTCTCCTTTCAAGCCTTTATGAAGAGCTACTGATTGTTACAGTAACACCAGCTTGTTTTTGTTCACAGAAAAATAGGTATTCCGCAAATAAATATTCATTCATTCATTCAATAGTAACATAATAATAAAATTATAAGATGATTATCTTACTTAGTTTATGACTTCCATTCTATCTGATATTGCATAGCAGTTTTTATTACATTTCCACTATCATAATAGAGAACTGAGGAGATATGGCATGGCCATTTCAATTTAATTTCCATGACGGATGCTCCAGTGAATATCAAAAGGGTAATTTATTATGTTTTAAGTGTCGAAAAATGTTAATGAAACAATTAATAAAAGGAAAATGAACAATAGCCCCCTGAAAGCGGATCATTAACGAACTGCGAGGAACCTTGAGTTAAAAATGTTTTAGCAGGGTAGGGGTAGGGGCTTGTCTAATTATAAACGATAATTAAATCACTGGGCAGAAGTATCGGGTTATTTTGGAGGATAATAACACAAAAGTTTGATTCTTTATTGTAATTTTTTGCCATACTGTTAGTTGTGATGTTAAAGAAATTAGTTTGGAAATATTATTTGCAATCGTAGCAAAATTTAATGTAATAGCCTTTGGTATTTTTGTTTCAAAGCTATGATACCAAAAAATCCTTTCAAAATGGAAGCCTTTAATATGAAAAAGATCCTACTGACTTCGCCAGTTAGACCTGAGAATAATATCTGATCATCCAAGAGAAAAATGTAATGTATGCCTAAAGGTCATGTCTCCAAGAAAAACAATCACGTTCCTTTACAAATATTATTTATGAGTCTGATACACACAAAAGGTTCAATCTCAATGACCTCATCATCGGTGCTTAATTCTATAGACATATATTTTTTTACATTCCGATACGTGTCATTATTTATGCCAAATCTCAAAGATTAAATGATGCTTTTAGAAAATCTTCCCTTGCACAAAAGTTAGCGTAAATAAATCCCTGATGCGTCTAGTTCAAAAGCGGTCCAGAGTAGTTAACTTCGAAACAATATCCATGAAATGAAATCGACACCGTACCAGATAATTTCTAGAGACCTCCACAGATTACCTCATATATTACGCATACCTACTCAAGTCAATTTTGTCTGAAACTCAATATTAGTCACTTGTCCCAGCGGAGCACTTATTCCGCGAACTGCAAGAAACAGCGTTGAGTCAGGAGATAATTTGATTAAGGTTTTACCGTATCCGTGTGCGTAAGACTACCGTTTAATCAGTAACAGCCAGCTCTGCATATATACAAGAATAAATTAAACTTGAATTCAAGGCATGTTTTTTTTTTGATTCAATGTTTTCATTAATATTAACTCACCACATATATCAGAGAAAACAAGGCAAGTGGTTACGAGATTTTAAGTTGGTTATACACTCTTAAAACATGTGTGGGACTTCTGTATGATAGCTCTCATGGACTTATTGTATTTTTTTTTTTTTTTTTATGTTTGTTACCTCAGAACTCCGTCATTTACACGACGATCTGATGCCGGGATCCATGACGAATCGAAGTCATTCCTTGAATATTATGAGAACATGTATGGCGATTTTGGTATTTATTACTGTAGTTTAAGCATTTACATTTGAAAATCACCATTTGGTGACGAGAAACCGATGATGACGACACAAGCCATCAGTTACCACTGAGGGCTCTACCAGTGTTATTTAATTCGTGGATCGCAAGTCGACTTAGAAAATTATTTTTTCGGCTAAGAGTAGGAATCTACAAGTTGATTCCATAAAATTTTGTTGAAGATCTGATGATGAGATCGATGAGGAATCGAAGGGATTCCTCGAATATTATGAGCACATCTATGGCGATTTCGGTATTTACTACAGTAGTTTAAGCATTTACATTTGAACATCACCATTTGGTGAAGAGAACCCGATGATGAAGACACAAGCCATCAGTTACCACTGAGGGCTCTACCAGTGTTATTTAATTCGCGGATCGCAAGTCGATTTAGAAAATTATTTTTTCGGTTAAGAGTAGGAATCTCCAAGTTGATCCCATACAATTTTGGTGAAGATCTGATGATGAGATCGATGAGGATCGAAGGAATTTTCAAATATTATGGGCACATCTATGGCGATTTTGGTGTTTATTAAAGTAGAACAAGCATTTACACTGGAAAATCATCATTTGGTGAAGAAAAACTGATGATGAAGGCACAAGCCACCAGTCACTAATTAGGGCTCAACTAATGTTATTTAATTCACTAATCGCAATAGAATTATTTATCATATTTTGCTTAGAGGCAGAAATTGGTTAAGATCAGGGTAGCAAAGTGGAGAACCAGAAAACTCCTCAACGGTTAACGGCCCTGATTCTGAAATAGCAACGTTCAGCTAAAGGTCGTGAGCAATTGACATTAGAATGCAATATGGCTGTCAGTGCCGTATAAAAGTCGTAGAAGTCATAAAAGTCGTGTATTATGTGTGGCTTCGATCGTCAGAAGGCAGATTTCGTAGTCTTTTTATTTACCTTAACGATCTCTTATCACGTGGTCGATTTAATAATTTGTTGGCGTCCAAATCTAACAACGCCATGCCTTCCAAAGTCTTGACACGGCTTAGTGCAACATATATTTGCCCTTTAGCGAAATTCTTTTTATCAGGGTCTATCACAGCTTTCTCGAGGGTGGTACCTTGTAGCTTATGAACAGTAACAGCCCAACTTAATATTAAAGGTAATATACGAGGCTCTACATCTCCGTATCCCCTTGTCACTTGAAACGTTAGTACATGATGGAGGTATGGGTATGCAACCGTCACTATCTTTTAACCTAAGACCAACAGTTTCATCGTCAAATTTTTACGTACGTGTTTTTACGTACACAGCTTCCGGGAGCTCCCCGTCTTCCAGCTGATCTCGTCTTAGGGCCGGCCATTTTTTTTTTATATGCCCATAGCTCCATTCACTAGTCCATCAGAGACGGAAATATTCCGTCGCAACATCACTCGAGATTCTACGCCAATTTGAGTTGCGAGATAATTCTTTAAATATTATGGGTCAGTTGAGACTGTTAGTCGTATTCTTTTTAACCAGCAAGCTACTGGACTTAACTATTTTGACCTAGCCAATTCTTATAATTTAGATTTTATTTACAATAGTCTTATCTACAATTGGTCTTATTTATTTACAATAGGGCCTCCTCAATCTTCCCATTTTGAGCTCTAAAAATACTTTACATCACTAAAATCCATCACTCAAAAGAAAAAAAAAAAAAAAAAAAAACCGACTTCAAAATAAACTAAAAAGCCAAAAATGATGTTTTATGTACAGTACGGATCTCATGTGAATCACCTTTTGAAGACGGTGCCAAACCTGAAGTAAAGTCCTTTATCCAACAAAAATACGAATTACTATAACTAAATTTAGGTAATAACTAAAGGCTCGCCGCCGCGGTTCTTGCGTGTCATTTGTGTTAATAGTAATAAATGAATGGTTTGGCACCGAATTCAAAAGGTGATTCAAATGTGATCCGTACTGTACATAAAAGATCATTTTTGGCTTTTTAGTTTATTTTGAAGTCGGTTCTTTTTTTAATTTAATTTTTTGTAATAAACAATAACATTTAAGGTTCAGGATTTCATGACATACGAGGGTTGCTACTTATATATCCGGAAACAAAAAAACAAACAAACGTACACGGCTGAAAATAGTTTTATTGTTTTTCAAAGTATTCCCCTTGATGATCTATGCACTTTTGCATTCGCGTGAACCAATTTTTAAAGCACTTCTGCCACTCCGCCTGAGGTACCTCCATAACGTGTTGTTTGAATGCGTCGACAGCATCTTCAGCGGTCGAAAATCGTTGACCGCGTAATTTATTCTTTATATTTGGAAATAAATAAAAATCGTTGGGTGCCAAGTCAGGGCTGTACGGCGGATGACCCGTTAATTCCACATTTTGACCCTCCAAAAATAGAGTTGTTTCGCGTGACGTATGACAGCTGGCATTGTCATGATGAAGAATGATTCTTCGTCGCTGGTTAGTTTTACGAATTTGTTCAAATACTTCCGGTAAGCAAATGGTCGTGTACCACTCTGAATTAACCGTTCTACGGTTTTCTAGTGGCACTGTAGCTACATGGCCATTAATACCGAAGAAGCAGGCCACCATTTGTTTCAATGTACTTTTTGCACGAGTAACTTTCGTAGGGTTCGGCTCATTTTGAAACACCCATACCGTTGATTGTTGCTTCGTTTCGGGATCGTATGCATAGATCCAGGATTCGTCACCTGTATAGATGTTATAAACGGCTTTTGAGTCACCACGGTTATATTTTTTTAACATTTTATTGCACCATTCGACGCGAGCATGTTTTTGCTCATTTGTTAAGTTGTGGGGTATCCAACGCGAACAAATTTTTTTTACAGCCAAATAATTATGTAATATGCTATTAATGCTGGTCATAGAAATACCCAGAGTCGCCTCTATCTCGCGGTACGTAACATGTCGGTCGTCCATTATAAGTTTTCGCACAGCCTCGATATTTTGTTGTACAACGACCGATTTCGGGCGACCTGCCTTAACTTCGTCCGTAAGCATACTACGTCCACGATTGAACTCACTAAACCAGTGATACACAGTAGTTTTAGATGGGGCTTCATCACCAAAAGTTGAAGTTAGTTGATCTATGCACTGTTGTTGCGTTAAACCACGCCGAAAATCATAATAAATCATAGCACGAATATTTTCACGAGTGAGTTCCATTCTTGCTGCGAGATGACATTTAAAACCCGTCAAAAACAAAACACGAGCGTTAATAAGGAAGAAAAAATATACCTTATATACTTAAAAAAGTTCAAATTTTACCATGGCGGTCAAATATGCTATTTAAGAAGATTGTAATCCCGGTTTCCGGATATATAAATAGCAGCCCTCGTAAATGACATTAAGTATTTTTAACAGTAAAGCACCATACACATACTTTTACGCTGGTGGGTCTTGGTACTTAGAATTATTATCTTACTAAAACATCTATCCTTCCTTCTTCCTATCTATATTATAAACGTGAAAGTATGTATGTACGTTCCACTTAATCTCAAAAACTACTGGACGAATTTTAATGAAACTTTCCAGTTATGTACCTTATATATCAGAATAGGACATAGACTATTATGTATGTCAATTTTCATCCCTCTTAGGGACGAAAAAGGGGGTGAAACTTTGTAAGCTAAAAATTGCATCTCTACGCGGACGAAGTCGCGGGCAACAGCTAGTACAATTATAAAGTTGTAAAAATGAAATGTTTGTATGTGTCGTTGTGGCTTCATCACGCTAAATCGGCTAAACGGATTTCAACTATTTTTGGTACACGGGTAGCTGGGTATCTCCAGATGGTTAAAAGATACTTTTTACCTGACTATTCTAAAGAAAAAAAGGGGTTATGACTTTTTCTCCTCCGCGAACGAAGTTGCGGGCGCCTTTTAGTGTTAAATAAGTACGTTACTATACTTCTGAAACGGATTATAATTTTCCCACTCCATACATGTGGAATGCCACCCCTAAAAATATTTATTATTGTTATTTAGCTATAAAACTAAGTAGCTTCAACGAGACATCTATACTTAACTCCAAATTTTATTAGTTATCATCTCATAGTTCTTGTCGTTCTTCAGTAATCATCACGTAGTTTTTGAGTAATATGCCGGCGACATACGGACGGACGGACGTAAATGACGAAATTATAATGAGTCCGTTTTTTGATGAACCCTAAAAAGTCATATGTACAGAGGAATATTGTACGGCTACAATTTGTTAGGTACTTTTAATAATTCTGTTTCTAGCTTGACTAACTTATCGCCTTATCAAACCTTTACAAAAAAGTAAAAAACCGGCCAAAGAGCATGTCGGACCATGCCCATGTAGGGTTCCGCAGCTGTTTATACAAAAAAATACACTACAGATAAAAAAAAGGTTCGAAAAACACTAACAAAAGAGCGTATCTGCCCGGCACTTACGTCCTTTTGCTGAGAAGCGCAGTTTTTTGGCAATAACTTAAATGCGGTATGTCCGATCATGTTGAAAACAATTTTCGTTAGAAGTATTTATTAAGCTTTATATTTGTAAATTTTTTAATATTTTTTTAACATACCGTTTAGAAAATAGAACAATGTTTGCTACTTTCGGAGCGTATATTTCGGAAAATATTCATAAAACAATTTTTTTTGTTAGAAATTTCAAAGTGTTTTTAGAAGAACTGTCGAAATATGTACCACACATTGATATTTGCTGCAAAAGTTTTTTTTCAGTTTTGGTTACATTATGGAGTGCCCCCCTACAAATATTATTTTTTATTTAATTTCAAACTAAGTAGCGGCTTATACAAGACACCTATGCTCCAAATTTCGTCAATATACATCTTATAGTTTTTGAGTAAAATGCCTGTGACATACGGACAGACAGACAGACAGACATGACGAATCCATAAGGGTTCCGTTTTTGCCATTTTTGGCTACGGAACTCTAAAAATTTAATGAAGAATTCTGCTTACACAGAGTGGCACGGGGCCATAGAAAACCATTTAGTGCGAAGCCTTACTACAAAACATATGCAGGGTGACCATAAAGACGCTATAAAATTCTTGGCAAATAAAATTAGCAATCTCGCATGTTACGTGCGAAAATTAATTACCCAATTTTTTGCAAGAAGAATAAGATTAAATTGATGTCCAAATCGCACAAAGAACTGGGGCCCATTTCACAAAAGCTTCTAACTTGTATAACAAGTGGAAGTCTCTTTTTAGGGTTCCGTAGCCAAAATGGCAAAAACGGAATCCTTATAGGGAATCGTCATGTCTGTCTGTCTGTCCGTCCGTATGTCACAGGCATTTTACTCAAAAACTATAATTAAAGATAAAATTTGGAGCATAGGTGTCTTGTGTAAACCGCTACTTAGTATGATAGTTAAATAAAAATATATATATTTCTATGGGGGGCACTCCATATATGTAACCGAAACATGGCACATATTTCGACAGTTCTTCTAAAAACACTTTAAGGTTTCTAAGAAATTTTTTTGATTTAGTGAATATTTTCCGAAATATTCGCTCCGAAAGTAGCAAAAATTGTCCCCCCCCCCCCTTCTATTTTCTAAACAGTATGTTCATAAAACATGAAAAAATTTGCAAATATAAAACTTAATAAATACTTCCAACGTAATTATTTTCAGCATGATCGGACATACCGTTTTTAAGTAAGTTATTGCCAAAAAACTGCGCTTCTCAGCAAAAGGACGTAAGTGCCGGGGAGATACGCTCTTTTGTTAGTGCTTTTTTTTCATATCATATTGTTTCTTCTTTTCTTCATCTGTAGTGCATTTTTTGTGTAAACGGCTGCGGAACCCTTCATGGGCGAGTCCGACTCGCACTTGGCCGCTTTTAATACATATTGTTGGAAAGATATTTCCGCTTGTAATACAAGTACCTTAGAAGCGTTTAAGAAATGGGCCCCAGGTGATAAAAATTGCTAGATTTGTACAAGGAATATTTTAGTTACCATTATGTGATTTTAAAACTTAATTAGTCTCACAAGCAGGAATGTCGAAAACACAGAAAATTAGGAAGTTACTTAACGGTGGTTTAGATGATCGTTAAATACAATTTTGAATAAGTTTTTGATGAGAAAATTGAGTACTGTTACTTAAATAATGTGAAACTCTTAGTTTCCGCACTACCAATAAACACTTTAAGACAGTATAATCAATTTATCCCTAACACCATTTGCAGCACTAAATGTCTTTTAAATTAAGAAATATCTACCCTTAAGTCGCCTAACTCTAGCACATACTACATTATGCACGTTCTGTAAGAATGGTCACCCCAGCGGTCGGTGGGTATCGATTGAAAACAGAACAACAGGGACGCCTACATCGCTCCGCACCGCTCTAGTTTGTCGCAGAAACATGGATAAGCGACCTTATTTACTGTCTATCGACACTTATGAACGAATTTTCCCAAAATTTTCATAAATACACCGCGGTTTTCAGTTTCACTGTGATATAGGTGACCTAAATAATCGCTATGTTTAAAAACAAGTGTGATGAAGTGGTTGTGTGAGTGTTATTATGGTAAGTACTAGCCGTAAGTATAAAATAAGTAGTGATAAGTACATTCGTTATTTCCCGGTACTTTATTATTTACTCATGTACTGCAGTATTTTTTAATTCATTCATTCTGAATAACATAATATAAATCCTTGGAAAATTCGTGAATATTATGTAAGCTACTGAATTTTTTTTTTTTAAATGAGCACTTAAAATCATTCAAATAGTACTCCAAGCTCTGGCACCTGGGGCTTTCTACGTTAGACGTCGTAATAGATTATAATATTTGAGGTTCAAGATATCATGACATGAAAAAAATACGTATTTAACATTATTTTGTTACTAAAACTTGTTAAATAAGTTGGTTACGATACTTATGAATCGGCTTATAATTTTCCCATGGTCATCACTTGTTACTAACGTTCGTCCTCATCATTTGTAACGTAACGCAGTTTCCGCAATACGGCTGTATGCCTTGTAATTTTTGTAAATTACAGTGATTTGTGAGGAAGATGTCAAGCGAGCCTGAGAACGGTATGAGCCGAACGCTAAGCGCGCTCGGCGGGGGCGATGCTTGCGGCGCGCGGTGGACTTTGGCGGCTCTGCTACTGGCTCCTTTGGCAGCCGCTAACTCCAGCTACTGCGCCGTGCCAGCCGTGTTGCTGCTGGCTGCCTTTATTACTGTTGCCAGTAAGTGCAAAAGAAAAGCTTACAGCGAATTCGGCGGTGGCGAAATATGCAGCGCACGTTAAACTTTAAAGTATCTGCTGCTGGCTCCTTTGACATCCACTAACTCCAGCTACTGCGCCGTGCCAGCCGTGTTGCTGCTGGCTGCCTTTATTACTGTTGCCAGTAAGTGCTACAGAAAAACTTACAGCGCATTCGGCGGTGGCGAAACATGCAGCGCACGTTGAACTTTAAAGTTTCTGCCTCTGGCTTTTCTGGCATCCGCTAACTCCAGCAACTGCGCCGTGCCAGCCATGCTGCTGCTGGCTGCCCTTATTACTGCTGCCAGTAAGTGCAAAAGAAATGCTTACAGCGCATTCGGCAGTGGCAAAACTCGCAGCGCACGTTGAACTTTAAAATTTCTGCCTTTGGCTTTTCTGGCATTCGCTAACTAGCGCCCAGTAGCTGGGGCCGTGCCAGCTGTGTTACTGCTGGCTACCTTTATAACTTTTGCACAACTAACTCGGTGGAGTATCGTTGCGCAAATCGGGGCCTGGCAACTACTGGCTCCTCTAACAGCTGTTAACTTTAACTACGCACAGTGTCAGTCGTGTTTTGGGTGGTTGTTAATACTGTTGCTAGTATGTAGCTCCTTTGCATAGTAAATTGGGAATGACACGAAAATCCATGATGAATCGTAGGGCACCTTGAAATCTGGCAGCGCTGCTACTGTCGCCTCTGTCAGCCGCGAACTCCAACTTCTGCATCGCACCAGATGTGTTGCTGTTGGCCGCGATTATTACGGTGGCTAATAATCTTTTTGCAAAAGCACTGCAAACAGCTGTTTCGGTGGTTCTCTCGCTCAAATGTTTGCGATGCGTATTGGATTCCATGCTAGTAAGTAGATACGTATCTTTCAAAGGGAATTTGTACAACGTGCGTGATGGTATCGTGCTGCATACTAACCTTCCTTCATTGGACCCTGTTGGCTTATTTTGCAATAGTATTGACCTGCGTCCTTGCTCGCTTTACCAGTCATTAAGAAACTTTTGTTTCGATCTATTTGTGTACCAACTTTCATTTGGATCCATTCGACGGTTTACGAGTTATTGAGTAACAAATATCCAAACATCTAAATATCTTCACGAATCTTCACGTTTAAAATATTAGCAGAATTTCACATCATTTGAGACCAAAAAATTATTAGTTACATTGTAACTGCGTATTGCTCCAAAAAGTTACCTATCCCAAGTATTTCATAACGTAATTATGTGATGTCTACACAACGTCTAAATAACAGCTAATAGACGTTTCCGAAATACAATTCCAAACATACTCGTAATTACGTGTAGACATAACAGATGATAATGTTAATATTTTTTCTCTTTTTCCACAGCCATTACATGCAGGGATCTAAAGAAACTAGCCGATATACTCCCCCCTCCGAGAACTAGCCGAGGTCGACGAGAGCGCAACTTGCGATCCTTCGCCGATTTCATGGCAATGTGGATGTGTTTCCTCTCCCACTTGGTAGCTGTCGCCATTTGTGCGAGGATCCTGAGCGCCACAGCCGATCACGTTACCAGTGGACGCACGAGAAGATGGCTGTTCGGCTATGAGACCAGGTCGTTGGGAGAGCCATGGCCTGATGTTCTTGGTGTTACCGTCGTGATGGTCGTTTGTGCCATGTTCATGTGTGGGTTGGAGGTGAGACAATTACACTTATTAGAGTCCACAGAGCTTCAATAAATCGAAGACTCATTCTGATACCCATCTCTCTCTTTAAAAAAACCGGCCAAGTGCGAGTCGGACTCCCGCACCGAGGGTTCCGTACAAACTTTCACTTACCCTAACATTATTTTACCCGATTCCGGTTGAGTTAAATTTGCAGCGGATATATATATATCTATAGCATTGCATACAAATGAGGTGCAAACTCTACGCAACCGGTTTCTTCAAATAGGTTTTTTTGAAAATTAAAAAGAAAGAAAGCTAGTTAGAGACATGGTTACAATTTTCGGGAAATATTCGTTTATTTCTACAAATTGTGAAAATTTCAAAATTTTCTTTCGGTAAACATCGGAGATAAAAGGGGGGTGGTGGGTGAGTTTTATGACATTTTCCTTAATAAAACCAAATCTAATCACAATAACAAAATTGTTCAAAAATGTATTTTTAGGAAATAAAAGTATGTTTTCAAATGTCTTCTTTGCAATACATGTGGGCTGACTATGTTTATATATATTTCTAATAGATAGCATACTTAAGTTATTGTTGAGATAAGACAGACAGACAAAATGGCACCATAAGGGTTCCTGTTAACCATTTTTGGTACGGAACCCTAAAAAGTCGGTATGAAGTGATGATGACGTACTAGTCACCTGCTTGCTTCCCTAGTCCCGATGACTGAACTTGGAGTACGTACACGTACAGTCAAATAAAGAGAAACGGATGTACACTGCCCTGCCAAATAAACATGTACCTATGGCAGGGGTTACTTGTCTTTCCAGCTGAAATTTGGATGAAACGACTTCATTAACGTGTCGTTTTTGTTTTTGACTACTTTATTATTATACCTAACAAAACTATGCTTTATTTTTTTCAGGAAAGCATGATGTTCACATTTATGCTGTTAATTCTTCTCTACATCTTTAGTCAATTCTTTGCTATTTTTGGTCTAATCAATTTAGATATTGCAAACATAAATATGCCTATACCAATGACTATTTACGAGGTGAGTTCTTGACTGGTATCTGATACAACCACTATTATGATTATATCGTTGAAGGAAAACTGCAGCAGACCAGACGTCAAGTCAAATGTATGATAATATATGTATAGCGCCAACCAAATGTCGTTGTTGCGTCTGCAGTTTTCCGTCGCCGTGATTTCTAGTCACTATGTGTTTCGTTATTATATAATACTTTTCTATACATTACAGCTTTTTGCAGCCGGGTCGCCAATTTCATACGCTTTCTGTGTAACAGCACAGAAAAAGGACAATAGTAGTTTAAAAAAGACTCTTGTTTTGATGGTTGGATTGCCGACACTCATTTTGGCTGGCTTATGTTTTCTGTACACAAACATGCTAAAAGGGTGAGTATATGTGCCGAAGTATCAACATATCCTGTCAGAAAATATTGGATGCAACATGCTTGAGAAATCTAATTTATCTATTGGCGTATTTTGTTTACAATTGTGGCATTCCATAGAGTAAGGAATGTATTAAATCACTTATTACGCATCAAATTAAATGTATACGTGGCAATGTATAAAGTAACTGATTGATTTAACTAAAAATGAAGTATGTTGAGAAATTAATATGTTTTAGATGCTATTGATAGGTATATTTAGACATATAAATGTCAATGAAGTTAAAAAAATCTGATTTCACGATAGATATACTACTTAAACGGCCTCAGAATGACTTATTTTCTGTATAATGATGAATTGATGATAATAAGTAATTCCAACTTAAATTCCTGTTTTTCAGGACAAGTATAGACGCAGCACTGCCGGTTACCACTTTGTTAGAAGCTAGAGCGCCTGGATGGATGTGCCCTGTATTGGCAGCAGTGACAGTAGCCGGAATAAGTTTAGCCCTCACCGAACTGTGTCCGATACTCTTCTCCATCCTGGTGGCTTTAGCCTCCCCTGAATGGAAGGTGCTAACCAGGTCTATGACTTATGAAAGTACGACAACGGGTAGTCCTGTGTTAGCTGTGTTCACTGCGGGTACGTAACCTTAACCGCTGCCTTAACTGCGTTAACTTCGTGGGCGTCAGGGACGGAAAATTGTAAGACGCTATGTAATCGCAATATTTTATTTAATGCTTGGCATCTGGATTATAACTATTGCTTGCTTAGTAGGTTAATAGCCATGATCTCATTGGTTTCCTAGTAACAACGGTTACGGAAATTAGGTGGAAATAACCTGATCTCCCAGGAGAATCATTGCCGAAATCAAAAATACAAATGGTCGTGGAAAATTAGTATCGACTTGACGGGGGCACTGCTGTGCCCCCAGAAACACACAGACAAATAATCAAAAAATACAAGAAAAGCTAGGCAATTATGATAAAAGAAAATACTTTGGGAATAAACTAATTTAAATAACACAGGGACAAATTAATAACAACAGGGACAATCTTACACAAATCGACCTAGTCCCGAACTAAGCAAAGTTTGCACTATGGGTACTAGGCGACTATATACATAATATATAGATAAATTATAATTCTTAATTATATAGAAAACATCCATGACCCAGGCACAAACATTCGTGCTCATCACACAAACACTTGCCCTGGCCGGGATTCGAACCCAGGACCGCCAGCTTCGTAGGCCGTTGTGTAACCCACTGAGCCAAACGTGTCGTCGTGCATTGGTAATTTCTTTTTTAGGTAGTCTGGCAGCGATCTTAGCGTTCGCATGTCCATTATCCCACATGATTACGCTTATGAACGCGAGTCATCTACTAGGAATCTCGGTACAAGCGTTCCACTTCATGATAATGCGATGCGTGCCGACTGCTGAACAGAAGGAAGCTGGAGGTATGCTAAAATAAAGTCAAATTTTCTGAAGAAATGTTAATATTTGTTGGACCGGCTTGTAATTATTTTTATGATTTACAGATGTGGAATACAAGCGTCTAGGCACAGATGGAAATCGAATCAAAATACCGGGCAAGAAGAAAAGGGGCCTATGGTTCATTCCTTCTGCTATTCGTCACACCAAAACTTTGGAGAGCATTAAGTCTAAAGTAGCTGCGAAAGGTACGGAAAGAAAATTAATAATTAGTTATTTTTGCTAAAATATAAGCGATCATTCGAGAACGAAAACTCTTTAATATTATTGGATGTACGTCGAATCATCAGCATCTAGTCTAAGAACATAGAGGCAGAATAAGTAAGCAGGGAGATTAAGTAAGTGCACGCACTTACTTAATCTCCCTGCCCACTAGCAGAAACTACGATTAGCACTTTTTTGACATATTCAACCCATCCTAAATAACAAATTAATAAATTAGTAGTAATTAGGTATGTTCTTAGACTAGATGTTGATGATTCGACGTACATCCAATAATATCAAAGAGTGTTCGTTCTCGAATGATCGCCAGACTCTACATTTTCTGATAATAATATTTTGAGACTATATATCGAAATAGTTGTTAACTACAGGTCTAGCTTAACTGAGTCTGTTCCTGAGGTATGGGAACGCTCCCATACTTTAGGAACAAACTCAGTTAAGCGTAAGGCCTACAACTATACGGTTTCCTTGTAAAGAGATATGGTGGTCACTTGGTCACTTTCATAAAAATATTTGCATGTACCTCAACACAACTTTACTTTTTTTTTGCTCGACTTGGCGGGGGCACTGCTGTGCCTCCAGATATCACAAAAATATCTCAAATCAACATTACACTATTTAGCAGAACTAGGGGGAACAGTAATCCAGCTCCAGCAACATAAAAGACGCAAGGTAGAAGTTATTTTTAGGATTTCCTACCAAAAAGGACTATATAAAAAATAACCAGTATGAGGGGAGCCAAAAATTCATAGTCTTGTTACTAGGCCAAGTATGGTATCATATAAAAGGGCTTGATTTGAACATCATTAAACATTTTTTTTTTATGTGGTTAAATTCTGTTTTATTAAGTAAAATGTGAAAATTGTATTGTTTTAGAAACAGAAGAACGCGAATGTCTTCTTCTCGATGAATACGCTAGCGGGGTAGCTGAAGACGTTGAACCTATGACAAGTTGCAGCAGTGATCAGAGGATGGCGCCTACCGCTGTCGATGAAGTGCCGTCGGACGTGGAAGTCAGTGAGGGAGACCTGTCGTCTGGCGATGACTCTACTGATATCGACGCGGTGGTTAAGGAGTACAGGGATACGATACAAGTAAATATAGTTTGTACTACATACACCCAGCTAGAGACGTTATTATGGATAAGCCTTTTCACATACGTAGGACACATAATAATAATTCAGAGCTTACCACTTTAGTGTATTTTACATGTTTAACATGACTTACGATTGACAAAATTTCTAATTTCCAAGTTTAATATTAAATCAAAACCGATTTTATTTTAGTTGTGTAGATATTCGAGATTTTAAGAAAGCATACGATACACTAAATAGCGTCAGGTGTTGGTCAGGTAGATATGACATAAAGTCGCAGCACAAGAAGAACAGCAGTGCAGTTTCTATACAAAAATCCGCCATAGTAATATTGCTTCTACATAATATCATTTTCTAGACAGTGACTGTCAACTGCGCTCTACACTGTGACTGTCACTTACGCTCTACGGTCTACTTGTCAGCTACACCCTTTTATTATGAGGAACTTTTAAAATAGTTTTTTTTTTATATATAAGATCGGTTTTATGTATAAATATTTTTTATAATTTTAACACGCTTTTGTTAGGTCGACCTGTATGTAACACTAATTTAACCATCTTCCAAGGATCGTAGCGTCAAGAAAATTGGCAGCTGTATGCAGTTCTGGTTCTGATGACGGTACAATAATATGGTACTGTCGAACTGATCTGATGATGGAGCCGGAAGATATAAACTGGAACTTCATGATAGGACATCGTATCATAGCTGTGTTTGGATTTGTTAGAAAAGTCTTGTAAAGCGTGTTTTTCTAGTGTTTTTAAAGTATTAATTTATTTAAATATCGTTATATTTAATTTCTTATCCTATATTTGATTTCATCGAAAAATTTCATCGAAGATAAGCCTGGTTAAAAGTAAAACGTTGTCAATTACTACGTATGTACCTAGCAGTGGCGTGACGTCCATATAATCCGATTCCCACTGGATTGCCCAAAGAAAGGCTTATAGAACCACCTTTTTCTTTAAATATGAATAAATGAATACGCTTCGGCTTCCCTTGTAATTTTCCTGACGCCACGCCTCTGGTAACTTGTACATCTTTGAAATTAGCTCACACAGTTTGACAGTTCCATATCTATACTACTTGTATACTGAATTTTAAAACAACGTAGAATCAGGTAGCATTTTCCAAAATACGATATGAAAGCCCTCAATAACAGACATGTCAGCTAAGAAATTCAAAAATATATATTTTGATGTCCTGTCAAAGTCCCTCAACTTCTCTTCCAGGTAGTGACGTCACTCCCCGAAGCCAGCGCACCGATCCCGCCATGTCTTCGCGGGGCGACGTGGTCGGCAGTGGGCGCCGTCGTGCAAGTAATCGCTGTCGCTTTAATAGCAGTGGCCTTCTGCAACGAGCACATTCGACTGCCGATGTTAGCTGCTGGGATACCAAGTAAGGCAAACTCCTCACATTTTATCAGTGGATGACGTTGACGTCACTCGCTGAAACAATCGTGCCGATCTTCTACGTGATACGTGGTGTGTGAAGTTGTGCAAGTGATCGCTGTGACCTTAATAGTCGTGACCCTCTGCACTGGAATGAGCACATTCGACTGTAGATACTTACAGTTGGGATACCAAGTGAATTCCTCACAAACTCTAATTGCAAATTCTTCACTCCGTCAAATACATTGGTATTAACCTCTCTCCAAGCTCGCCGATCACCTTCTCTCTCTATGCGTGGAAGTCATTTACGTGGAGCACAGATATACAACGTGTCTTTGGCTTCTGGACAAAGATCGAAATCCCGAGTAGAGTTAATTCTTAGGCATGCTCTAATATGAAAATGATCACATGAAAAGATTTTTTTGAACAATCTTTATTTAAACAAATCAACAATTATATAGTAACATACTGTATCTGTCGTTTGCAATGACGATAAAATGAAAGTGACACTAGTGACATGACGTATGACACAACACTCACATGTACATACGGGCTATCGAAGTATTCAATCGTAAATCAGTCATTTATCCGTTAATACTATGCCGTTTGGTATGAGATTATGTACATCGGTTAGAAATACCCTAATCAACATACGAGTATGTTTCATGTTTGTCCAGAGGCCAGAGACACGTTGTGGGGTGTACCAATTTTGTACAAGGTATGGCCATATACAGGAACCATTTCTAGGAATAGGTTTAATAAACCATTTGCAATCATCTGCTTTCTGGAATAAGTTATTCGTGTTTTTCGATTTGCTCAGCGGGAGTAATGTTGCCTGCGAATTAGGTCCTAGCAAATATTCGTGTGATGAACATCAATATTTGTTTCGGAGTCTTGGATGTTTTCAATATTATGTATGTATACAAGTAAATATATCGTCGTCTACTAGGTACTTATAACACACACCTTATTGAACATGGGACTAGTTCGATTTGAGTAAAAATTATCCCGTATACATTAATTTTAACCTTTATTTGTCCTTGGCAAGCCCTAGTACAGACGTCAGTAGTGACGTCACTCAAAATAACTCCTTGGCAATAAAAAAAATAAACAGATCCAAATGTAAAATGCATGAATCAATTAACGGTGAATAATTAATATTTCGCCAATAACTGTTTCCTTTCTATTCCAGCATGGATGTGCGGCACTTTCATATGCGCGTGGCAGCCCGCGCACAGCCTGGGCATGCGCAAAGCGCAAGCACTACAAGCGCCGCTAGCTCTACTGCCGGCTCTGTTGTTCCTCACTCCGCTCCTGGTTGATTCCTGGCCTGCGATTGTACTGTTCGCTGGTGCAGGTAAGTCTTCTCCGTACTTTGCTGACTGGATTCCGCCCCGCGACTATATCCACGTACTTTCAAGTATTTGTCAAAAACTCCCGAACCACTCGAAAAATCCTTTCTAGGCACGTCTCTAAGGACCGTGATTATTTTCCAAAGTAATCTATCCTTGTAGAGCGCTGAGTTATTATATCGGCCAAATTTTAAACAGAACAAAGTTTATAGATTACCCGGCTGCTTCAGAAGCAGAGTTATGTCTTTCGAGAGTTATGTATACCTATGTGTATCTTTTTCTTTGTCACGTTCCAAAGCTTAAACGGCTTGATGGAGTTTGAAGTATGAGGTGTCGTATTCGTCTTAGTTGTAACGGGTTTTTTTTTCAGATCTCTGATCATATACTTTTGCATGCAATTATACTTATGCATTTCATCGCCCAGGTGTCGTTATCTACGCTCGCTGCGAGCGCTGGTGTGGCGACCTGGCCGTCCAACAAGCCCGCAGCGCGGTAGAACGACGCAAGCTACGTGCCGTTTCCGCTGAAGTGCCCCTCGCAGCCCACCTCACCCACATTGACACAGTGTTCATAACCAGGTAGAAACCAATAACAGTGCCAATAGTCATCGATCGCGGCCAGCAAGCTGTATTGTCTTTCCAGACGTCCAACCAGACACAGCGCGATAAAGCGACCTGTACTACGTGCCCCTAACCACTCACCTCACGCACATCAACAGGACCGGGCGACTTGGGCGGCCGCCCGGGCGCCGCAGTTGAAGAGACATTGACTGTGTGGGGGGGGCAAGCTACCTACTTCACTGCTCAATCACTGACTTGCCCAGGGTGCCTACACGGTTAAAACCGGCCCTGCACATCGACACCGTGTTCATAATTAGATAAAGACCGATAACCTCTCTCTATAATAATGTTCTGGCAGTAGCTTCCGGTGCTAACATAGAAGTGGGGTCACTGCCGAGAAAGCTTGCCACGATATTGAGTGCGCAAAGTAGGAATCAGTTGCTATTCCATGCATCATTCGCGGCCACGCCAAACTACACGCCTTGTTTGTAGTATTGTCATTCTTATTTTATGAAGAGAAAATAAATCGGAATCTACTCATTATGCCATAAGACTCTTAAGTCTTATGGCATAATGAGTAAAGATACTACAATATTTGGTTGTCTGGATAGTCTAGATCTGCCAGTCGCTCTTTACAACATTAAAATAATTCTCACCCTAACCAAACTCATTCTACTAATATTATCCCTATTCCAGATGACAAGAGGACGACTCGGATACGAGTCTGGACAACCTCATTGACGCGGACGATGAAGAACCGGACCCAGACGAATGACAAGCAGATGCCATAGTCATCCTCACCTCGTAATCATGCATCATCATGGGATCATCGTGTGCTTTAATGATTACGACATAGACAATAGAATGAGGAGAATCGTTTGTGAATTTAGTTTGTTCTAGTTTGCTGATTGAAGTGCCATGGGAATAAAAATTGATAGGGTAGGTATGTAACTGGGTTAGTGTTGCAGCAATTTAAGAGTCCAACTCATGTGTTCTTTTTTTTTGGAAAATTTAAAGGATTTTACCAGAGTTTCCGAAGATTGGAAATCGAGATGTCCAGAGGAGCTGAGAGAGGCTGAGATCCAGAAATCGAGAGCTCTACAAACAAACGCTTGTTCAATCAAAGACGGGAAGACAACGAGACCAGAACAAGTTTATAAATTTTCCAGCCACAAACAAATGAAAAAAAGAAAAGAATTGTCAAAACTGAAAGAAAACGGAAAGCAAAATTCGCTGTCTTCAGTGACTACGCAAAATTGCCTTTTGGAGCAAATATAAGATAACCTTTTAGTGCCTATTATTGCTTTAGCTTAGGACGAGAGAAATTTATACGTAATTCCCATTTGTTCTATATATTAAGAATATCAATGGATTTAATACAATATTACATTTATTCACTTTAGCTAGGTACCTACATCATACAATTTTTACGGAACAAATGGGAACCACCTGCATAAAACGTGCTTAAACCGTTATATATAAGAGTTTTCCTAACATTATTAAATTAAGAAGTAATAATATGTATTGGCAATACATTTTCCAACAACACTTTCCAACACTGGAAACAAATTTTATAATAGGCATAGATGTCCGCTGTTTGGACTAGAATTAGATAACAATCGCTAGCTTGACGTGATTCTTAAACTAAAAAACAATTCGTAGATAAATTTGTGATACATCATGTGATTTTGAAGTCATTGAAGGAAGCAGAACAATCTGAAATGTATGTGTCGTAGAGGGTATCCTTCCATTTTATCGATAAACGTTACCTACTACTACTCTATTTCATAGAATTTTCATTTCATCGACAACTTTTCTCCCTGAAACCATACAGTTTTCATGATTTTTGAAAAGATCTTCATGTAGAAGCCGTTAGGTTAGGTAAGGTTAGGTTTGTTTTATAACGATCCCGAATTATTAACTGTTTCAGAGAAAGATGCTTTCGATGATATGATATGTCGACGAAATGAGGTATTCTATGAAACGTTTTTCGATAAAACAAGGTACAACCCCCGTAGAGCCTTGAGAGTTCTTGTATGTGTGAGTCACTGTATCCGTCCATATTGTCATTGTATTTATCATCAAGGCACGCTTCGCCTTACACAAAACTTTAAAACTTTGCTTTAAATAAGAGAGTATACTTACAAGTTCTAAAATGTATTTTCATGCTATCCTCTCACTCACTTTCCTGTATTATGGAATTGGAGTGAAAGGGGCGGCAGAAAACTTTTTCAAACTTGGCAGTAGACCCTCAGTAGTAAACAAAATTGAACCTCGATATTTTTTCACTACGCTTATGTAAATGCCTTACTTGAATAAAATATTGTAGGTAAAAAAAACAATTCGCTCGCTGAAATAAAACAATTTAACGGATTATATCGCGTATATTATCTCATTTTAGTTCCCGACGTTTCGGAAGCTTTCCAGCTTTCCATGGTTATGGTTTTCCATGGTTCCGAAACGTCGGGAACTAAAATGAGATAATATACGCGATATAATCCGTTAAATTGTTTTATTTCAATGAGTAATAATCGCGGAAACAGAAGAAAATATTAACTATCTCGCTGTTCAATTGAATATTTTTCGTATGGCGTGATCTGAGAATATTTTCTAGTAATTAAATCTTTTACGCACCATAGACTAGCAGTTGGGTCTACAGATCTGGAGAAACGCACCTACATGTTAAGATATAAATGTACAAGCATGCTTGTTTTTGTTAAGAGAATGCAATTGGTTATTTTTAGTAAGGGAAAAACCGAATTTTCCGAAACCGACGGTTGTTCATACAAATCGGTAAACCGATTGCACTCCCTAGTTTTTGTGACTATCGTCTGTTGCCTCAGATGCAAATAATGTGACTTAAAAATGTCAAAGGTCAACGGAGTACACGAGCAAGATCATATGTCATCTTTGGAATTGAATAGCAGTCACTCACATAAGAGTAGAGGGAAACAAATATGTATAAATTTTCCCTCAATTCTTAAGTAACCGCGGATGGCATTCCCGTCTGTGGGATTGCGCTCTTCCCACTGAATCCGCTTACTGGTAAAGAGGCCTAGCTAGACCTACCCAGTTCAAAGTCAGGTTCTAATAAAAAATGGTTTTCCATTTTAGCGTATACGTGCGTCACTCTTGGGATGTCCGCCCTATTGTTAATTTACGAGTATGATGGCCATTTTAAGGTGGCATTCCGAGATGGGCTGCAGACCACAACCGCACGTACCGCTGCACTCCAAATTGAACCTTAGTGGTAAGATAACAAGGTTAAGTTTTCAGTGTGCAGTGGAAGTGCGGCGGCTGCACGGCGACACTTCTCAGCACAAGGAAATTGTACCTTTTGACTTTACCAGTAAGGTTCAATTTGGAGTGCAGCAAGACGTGCGGTTGCGGTCTGCAGCCCGTCTTGGAATGCCACCTTTATAGGTGATATTCTGTACTAAACTTTGATTGCAGTGTCAAAACCATGATTCTCAAGCTTAGAGCATTTAACTACTGGAGATGACACGCCGTGTCATTAGCCAACAATATTTTTCATAAAATAATTTTTATTATGATACTAGAAGGGCGCGCCCGCAACTTCGTTCGCGCAGGAGAAAAAGTCATAACTCCTCTTTTTTACTTTAGCATAGTCGGGTAAAAAGTATCCTATAACCATCTGGAGATATCCAGCTACCCGTCTACCCAAAATATTTGAAATTCGTTTAGCCGATTTAGCGTGATGATGCCACAACGAGATAGA
This sequence comes from Hedya salicella, assembly GCA_905404275.2. Classification (NCBI taxonomy): domain Eukaryota; kingdom Metazoa; phylum Arthropoda; class Insecta; order Lepidoptera; family Tortricidae; genus Hedya; species Hedya salicella. The sequence continues at coordinate 11,803,851 of FR990108.1, forward strand.
AGATCATAAAATAATTGCCTGTGTTGGGAGGAACCGCCCTTTCCTAGCTTACATTAAGTAAGATAATGAACTAAAATTAAATGAAATATTCTTATGTCTACAAACGCACATATAAAAGAAATCACCTTCAAGCGACAAAATACCCATACCTCGACAATTTACTGTATAAACTGACCAGTGATTTATATGAATTTCGCGATTACTTTGACATAGGGGAATATATGCGTATGCATCTTCATTAGTTAATTGCTCTAAGTTCTCAAGTCATGGAAGGGTAAACGACTCGGTTTTTGGCACCAATTTAGGGCTTTATCTACACTGCCACCTTTTTTAATTTAAATTTCATCAATAACAAGAGTGATACATGGCAATAATAAGAGATATGCCAAATATTGAGTTGTTTAACCAATAAAAATAATCTAATAAATCTAATAGGTACTAAACAGGCCTAAAGGTACTAGAGAGAAGTCCAATTGTAAATCATACATTAATCATTTTCGCTATGAAATAAAAATCTGCTGACCTTACTACTTTGTTTAATTAATTATCACATGAAATTACCATTTTATCACAAATATCTTCACTTCTCCAATAAATACATCCTGTATAACTGTTCAGCTTCCCTGTCCTCGAAGCAGGGGTTAAAGTTTACGACAATGACTTCCTTGAAACCTTCGCTTAGCGTAGGATTCGTATATTTATTTCTGAAACAAGAAAAAAACACTTTTAGTCGAAAAATCTAAATTCAAGACAAGATATTTATCGCAGCCAAGTTACAGACTAAAGTCTAGTTGCAAGGACCTTTGTCGGGTGTAGCAAACTTTTTTTATTAGGTACAAAAATTACTTAAATTCAAAACTGATACCTAACAGATGTTTCAACACCGTCTTTCGTCATCATAGCATATTAAAAGAGGATTGCCGAGTATTCAATATTAAATGAGGGACATTTTAACACAGAGTTTAAATGCTCTGCACGGATCCGTGTCTATGCATACGAGGGGTTAATATATAATACTCGGCAATCAGAAGAATAGTTAATCTGTTCATAAAAAAAACTAAAGAGGTATTCCACCAGAAAGTCGGGTATCTGACACCATTCTTGTAATACTTCTAACAATGCTAAACTCCGATTTTTAATTCAAGACCAAAATCTGACAGTTCTCGTCTTGATTATTTCATCAAATAAACATTATTTCATAAAAATATGAATGAGAAATTGTGCAACCAGTAATATTAGGGTAAGTTTTATCGATAACAATACTAACACTTAAACCAGTATGCAGTGATCACAGCGAAAGTGCGCCCGTTGACGTTAAATTTTGGTCTTGAATTAAAAATCTGAGTATAGAGAGGCAATTTTTGGGTGTGATAATATTTCGTAACTTAACTTGTATATTGACGGTGTTTTGTAGGTCTTTGTATTTTATCTTAGGTTAGCTGCCATTGCCTTATTATACTGGTGGAATGCTCCTAATAACTATGTAGCCACAACCTCATCAAAAAAAAACTTTATGGTTAAGTAATGATTAATTAGTTCTGGCACGTGACGTGGAAAGCTTACGGAATCCTTCAAAGGTGCTTAAAAAATGCACTTATATTTGAACTAGAGCGGCCACGAGGCAAAATATCTATAAAAACCTGTAAAATAGGTACTTACTTATAACTATGAAACACGATGTCATTGACCGGCACATGGTTGATCTTCATCAGCTCCCTAAACTTGTTGTTGTGTTGCGCATGCGCCTTCGTGGTCGCCATTTTGGCGCAGCGACATCCGACGCTCATCTCCTTCGCGAGCGACGTCCAGCGCCCACGGGATTCTACGTCAGGATTCGTACTGTCCACTATGACGCTTTTACCTTGCTGAAAGTAAAAGAATTTCAATATTGAGATGTTGGTAAGGTCATTTACCTTACCACTGCCCCACACTGTCCCATTAGTTGGTATTGGCACCTTCAACCTTAATTCTTAAGAATAAAAAAATATAAGGAATATAAGGTATCAATTGTTGGAATTAAGCTGTCCAGCATTGGGACGCTATAATATATGCAAATGAATATTTTCAAAAAATAATCATTTTATCGCCATGACAACGAATTTAAAACTGCAAATTCATTGAATACCCTTATAATGTAACCAATTATGATCATAGGTAGATGCAAAATCTATTTTATTGATTCCATCACTGTTACCAGTTGTATAGTTTCAAATTCCACTCTAGTCCTGATAAGAACGTATTAATCAACTTTTATCATGTTATCAACGATAAAATGTTATGCAAGCCTTCTAATACACCATTTCAATTGTTTTTGCAGATGACTCAGCTTGCTCCTAAATAGACAAATCAGATTATTTATTGACTTTTTGATTAAAAGCATAAAAATCTTTGTAGCTCTATAAATACCTGTAACAATTTTTTTGCTTCTGCAGCGCACTTCTGCCATGACCCCAGGATATCTCGGCAGACAGCTTTATATTTGTGGCCGGAATTCTTTTCAATTTGTTTGGCTAAAAACGACTTGCCACTGCCAGGGAAACCCACTAAGACGAGAATCTGTAATCGTAATATTCACCATATCAAAAACACATAAGTTCATATTTACTATGACAAAAAAAACTATCTCTATAATATCCAAAAAAAGTTACACTTTCACATCTATAACCAACATGTATCAGTAAAGATTTAAAGTTTATTTTGTGTGAACTAACCTCTTTGTCCTTTCCAATAAGATTATCATTGAAAGGCTCCGAGGCAATATCTTTGGAGACAAATTCAGGATTACTAAATGGCACATTCGCAATGGAGTGTCCTAAGAAATATTGCTCGGGCGTGTAAAATTTAAGTCCCACATTTTCAGCCATAAGTTTATCAGCCATGGAGTGGTCTTTCTTCTTTCCTGGCGCCCAGTTTGCGACTCTGCCCGCAGCGTCTCCGCAGTAGAAGCTATCATCCATATTTACTTCTAAGCCATCATTCCTCTAAAAAACGAAAATATAATATTTTTGTACTTTAATATATACTTACTATTAATCAATAAACCAGATAACTTTTGTTGGCCTACATTTTCTTAAATATTATAGTACTAGCTTCTGCCCGCGACTTTGTCTGCCTTAAATTCCTTTATCACATATAATGGTCTTTTTCTGGGATAAAAAGTAGCCTATGTCCTTCCCCGGGACTCAAACTATTTCCATACCAAATTTCATCCAAATCGGTTCAGCGGTTTAAGTGTGAAGTGGTAGCAGACAGACACACTTTCGCATTTATAATATTAGTTTGGATAGGCAGGTGTGGATGGACCATGGTTTTATTGGATATCTTGTTACGTCACAGTCTCAAAGGGACTTGATAACATAACAACACGGACAAAACTTCAAAAATTACCCATGTAAGGTAATTAATTAAATAAATCTCATGTATATGTAATAATGGCTTTTATCAATTTCAATATTAAAAAAAAAGACAATAAATGATAATTTATTATCATAAAATATCATTTTATTAAGGTTAATTTATTTTAGTTCATTACGTCCAATTCTGACAGTTATAACTTTGGAAAAAAATCTTATGGACAAATGATAATTGTGGTGAACAATTGCATTATTACAAATGAAATTCACTTCATTTAAATTAATTAATTCAATTAAAATTTCTTACTTTATGTATAGCAAACTTTTCTGAAGGTCAAACAGAAACACAGTCAAGGGTAAAGCATAAGGTAACTTATATCTACTTTAAATCAAATTACCTTTTCAGTTAAGAAGTTCCACATTCCTGTCGTAGGTTTCCTATAAAAATTCTTCTGAGTTGCTAAGAAAGCTTGTATTGGAACATCAATTTTAGCAACAATATTTTCAATTTTCTTTTTGAAGTCTTCTATTTTGACCCTACCCTTCCCTATTGGAGCTTGATTACTTAATATCACTACTTTATAATCTTTAGAAAATAAGTCTTTTAACTTTTGAGGGACAGAGGGAAAAGCAATCAGCCAATCATTTGTGTCGACTGGGTGAACTTTGCCAGATTTGGTTTTGATCAGAGTTCCATCCATATCAAAAGCAGCAATTTTATTGCTGGATTTCACACCCTTTGCTGTAAATATATAAAGTTCCCCATTATCTATCTCCTCCCACAAATTTTCAGAGGCTTCTGATATATCTATAGTATCTTGATCCATTATAGTTTTCTCTTTCTTTGTTGTTACTATATTAGATGTGCTTGATTCCTCCTCTGTTCTGGGGTTTTTACTTTTTCTTGGTGATTCCTCTTCCTCCTCTAGTTTTCGCTTACCATTAACTTTTGGTACATCAAATCCTTCTGGAGGTGGATCAAACTCTATTACATGACAATAAAAGTTTAGTAGTATTTCAATCTTGGTGCCATGCTGTAGCTTATACGTGGCATCTTTTTTCGTAGCAAATCCGTCCAGTCCGGAAGGGTTTATTCCAATTTGTTTTACTTCAACTATGCATTCTTCACAGTCTGCTTTTAAACTTACTGAAAAATAAAGAAATATAATGATATTTTATTTATATGTCTAAGAATAGGTATCCGAAAGATAGATGATGGATTAATATTCACAGTGAGAATGCTAAACAAGATAAACACAAAAATGTCTTAACACTATCTTTGCGATTATATCATCAATTCGTAACGTGTGTTATTCGTAACCACTTACACTGCTGGCGGGAACAAGACTGATCTTTAATCTTTGTGATTTTACTTCGACCCAGTATGGTTTCAACGTTATGCGGCAATTTGATGGGCGCATGCGAGTCAACTAAACATCTCAAAAAACACTGGCGAACCATTTCTGAAGCAATGTTTTTTAATGTAGTAAGAGATTTAAGCTAATTGCAGCAGGGATTACTTATTTGAAATTTATTATACGTTTTTGTTTATTGTATTTCAATGTGTAAAAGTAGGCAGCATACAATTTCACCTTTGACATTGACTTGACTGTCTGATAGCTTTTTTTTAATGTTGACACCGCTGTTTTACATGACATTCCAAAATGTTGAAAACTTTGACAAAGTTTTTAAAATGATAACTAGGATATTATGTTTTGAAAACCTGATAAACTCTTGACTATTGATGCTATTACACGTTTAATTTATGTAAATGTCATTTGCGACCAAATTCGGTGAAGTTTTGCTTTTTTGATAGGCGAAGTCAACCTTCAATAGTTCAATCATTCGTCTTGGAACGTCATCTTTGTCTAGGAGCAACCCAAATATTTTACCTGTGGTCTGAGTCTGACATTTCATCTCACTGACGTGTTGTATTGAGATGAGAGGTCGTCGTTTTGAAAATATTTTCCATTTGTAACGTGGAAAACTCTTGTCAATTTATAACTTGATGTATTAATACTGATAACAGTAAAGCGAACAGTAAAAGTTCACATTTATTCATTGATTTGTGTGAGTGAAAATTAAGGTTTGTGTAATAATACTTGTTTGACATGTAAGCTGGGAAAGAGGAAGTTGATTTTAATGTAAACTAATTATTTTTAGGCCATACGAGCTTTAATTATGTCTGTCACTAAAAGAAAACATGTGCCGGAGAAGGAAGATTTGATCGAAAATGGCGATGCAGTTATAAATACAGGGCAAAGTAATATAAAAGGAGATGAAGTTAATATCGCCGTATTATTATTTTTATACACGTTGCAAGGTATTCCCCTTGGTCTCGCAGGAGCGATACCTATGCTTTTACAAAATCGGGGCATCACTTATACGCAACAGGTAGAAAAAAACAATTTTTAATTTATATATTGTGTTCAGATGTGATTGGAAAGTAATAAACAAGAAAATTTATCGTTTTTGTATGCGTAATTTTATGTACGTTTTATGTTATAAGCTGTTGTAGTGTTAGCAACATAATTCCATTTTAATCAATAAAATCCAAACTTCACATACCTAACACTGGAATATGGAACCTTTGAAATGTGGCTCAGTAGGTTGTTAAATATTTTTTTTATTTTAGGCCGAATTCAGCTTTGTCAATTGGCCTTTCAGTGTCAAATTACTATGGGCGCCAATCGTTGATGCACTTTTTTGGCCCAAGTTTGGGCGCCGCAAGACTTGGTTGGTGCCAGTGCAATACCTCATTGGCATTGTCATGATTCTTATGTCAAGCACCATCACAGACTGGTTGGGGTCTGAAGATAAAGCTCCTAATATGATGCTGCTCACTGTAACATTTTTGTTCTTGAACTTTCTGGCTGCTACTCAAGATATAGCAGTTGATGGTTGGGCCCTGACGATGTTGAAGAGGTAACATTCATTATCATTCGAAACATTTATAACACACTGGGTTAGATCACAATCAATGCCGCCCTTGAGTAGAATATACAGAGATAGTCTTTTGGCAAGTCTTTTGGCACCCTTTGGTTGCACCTCTCAAAAGGCATCATTATTAAATGATTTTTTACTAGTGCTGTTTTATCACCTTTTAGCATCATTTTCGCGCCCATCGCCACCTGGCCTAGAGCATTCACTCTACCCTAGAGCGGGCTCTGATATCTATTGAGTTAGTTTTGTTCCTGAGAATTTCTAAAAATATTCTGCATGTTGTAAATACATATTCTCAAAAACATTCTCACTTCATATCAAACTCCAGGTGACTATGTTATGTTATATACCCTTGAGAATAAATTTAACTTAACATCAAATTCTTTAATTGACAGATGTTTTCAAGGTTTTATTTAAGGGCAATAGTAATAATAGAATAATATCTTATAATGTCTATTTGGAGTGTATATTTTTTAGTGTTCGACTTTTAATTATAATGGAGTAGCGTTTACCTGACTTAGCCCACTTTACCAAAAATAAGGTAATCTTTGTTTTTTTTAATATTTCCTTCCGTTTCCGCGATTCATTTAAATAAAGCAATTTTAACGGATCATATCGCGTATATTATATCGTGAGTTCCCGACGTTTCGGAAGCATTTCAGCTTTCCGTGTTCACGGGTTGACTGAGAAAAGATATATTTTCTCTGTCGAAGTTACAATTTGTGCAAACTAGCACTTTAAGAAAACAATTAAACAATTAAAGGTGTACATACATGCCAGATGAGCCTAATCTGTAAAGACAGTTACACATGTGCCAGAAAAGCGTAATTATTTTATTTTAATAATTTACCAGCAGCATTTAACAAAGACTTACTGAGGAGAAAAGACTTTTTATCAAAAAAAAAAGAGGTTGTGATTTTTTTCTCATTGGAGGTAACGGAAAAGGTGCCCACAAACCTTTTAGTTTATTATATTAGTAGAATAGGATAAGGAAGTAGGATAGGATTAGATTATTGATTTCTCAGTTCTGACGATAAATTCAGTATCAATACAAATAACTGTATTTTACATTCTAATACTTTCATTTACAGGTGTAATGTAGGCCATGCATCAACTTGCAACACAGTTGGCCAAACTGCGGGCTTCTTCCTCGGCTATGTACTATTCCTGGCCCTGGAGTCTCCATACTTCTGCAACAAGTACCTTAGATTCGTCCCTGAAGACGTAGGCCTCGTCACATTATCTAGTTTCCTATTATTCTGGGGCTGGATGTTTATTGCCTCAACCACTTTAATAGCGGTATTCAAGCATGAGGCGAAGGAACCAGTTCAAAAAAATGAGAGGGAGACCAAAGGAATGAGTGATATTGTTGACGCCTACAAACAACTGTACACGATTGTCAAACTGCCAGCTGTACGGACGTTAGCTCTAGTGCTATTCACAGCCAAGGTAACTATTTACGTAACTTATGTTCCAAATTTGTCTCCTGTTTAACTCCGAAAAAACTGGCCAAGAGCATGGCCGACCATGCTCAATGTACTGTTCCGTAGTAATTTGTACAAAAAAATGCACTACAGATGAAAAAATACGATATGAAAAAAAACACTAACAAAAGAGCGTATCTCCCCGGCACTGTCGTCCGTTTGCTGGGTAGCGCAGTTTTTTGAAAACGATATGTCCGATCATGTTGTTCAAACAATTTTCGTTGGAAGTATTTATTAAGTTTTATGTTTGTATTTTTTTTCATATTTTTTGAACATACCGTTTAGAAAATAGAGGGGGTGGACACAATTTTTGCTACTTTCGGAGCGAATATTTCCGAAAATATTAACTAAATCAATTTTTTTTTAGAAACAAGTGTTTTTAAAAGAACTGTCGGAATATGTGCCACATTGATATTTGCTGAAAATTTTATTTTCAGTTTCGGTTACATGTATGGAGTGCCCACCCTAGAAATATATATATTTTTTATTTAACTATCAAACTAAGTAGCGGCTTACACAAGACACCTATGCTCCAAATTTCATCAATCTTATAGTTTTTGAGTAAAATGCCTGTGGCATACGGACGGACAGACAGATGTGACGAATCCATAAGGGTTCCGTTTTTTGCTATTTAGCTACGGACCCCTAAAAACGCGGTATGCATAGGACACCGTGTTTTAGGAACGCTCGTCGAGTACGTTTAAAAGATGCCCCTAACTGTAGGTAAATGAAAATAAATAAATATTACGGGACAATTTTACACAAATCGAACTAGTCCCATGGTAAGCTCAATAAGGCTTGTGTTATGGGTACTAGACGACGATATATTTAATAGATATATTGCTTATATACATAGAAAACATCCAAGACTCAGGAACAAATATTTATGCTCATCATACAAATATTTGCCCTTACCGGGAAAATATGCCAAGTAGGTATATGCCAAGACGCGCATGCCGTATGCCTTTCGCACAATGTCAGTTAGGAACAGGCGCGTTCCTAGCTAAAGATTTGGGGAGTTATATTAAGTGTCCCCACTCGCCTTGAATCGTTACTGGTTAGATATATATCTATCCCTTCATCTCGATGACTGTGTACAGCCAGGAATAATCTTTACTATTATAAAGTCGTAAAATCATAGAAGGTATTTTCCAAAAAATATTGTAACAATTTATTTGGAGGTCACTGTTTTTGTATGTGTCGTTGTGGCTTCATCACGCCAAATCAGCTAAACGGATATCAGCTATTGTTGGTACACGGGTAGCTGGGATGGTTTCCAGCCATGGGTGGAACTAAATGGTCCCCTTGGGAGCCTTCCCATGCTGCGTTTACCATTGCGTGTTTTTGCACTTGCGACTTGTTGACAATTGAAATAGATCAGGTACCCAAGGAAAATCGCCATAGTTTACTCCATGAAATTCGACGTGTCTTTCAGCCACATACTCGTAATTTATTAAGAAATAATTGATTATTAACGGTGTTTCAGAGACAAAATCTATCTGTTTTAGAAACGGTAGAAACTATTACCACAGATGGTTATAGGATACTTTTTACTTAACTACGCTGGAGTAAAAAAGATTGATGACATTTTCTCTTCCGGAACGAAATTAAAATGATGTCCGAATGAAGTAGCTATTGTCACGATGACACGATCAACAACCATCAGTAACTATGTGTAATCTATCCATTTCGAGGACATCTACTACATGGAAAATGCATGATAATCAGTTTTATAGACAATGAACTGGAAATATCAGTGTATTAGAATCCAAAATTATACTCTATTATATTTATTATAATGATTGTATTTTTATATTTCAGCTCGGTTTTTGTGCCAGTGATGCTGTGTCTGGACTCAAGTTGGTAGAGGCTGGAGTACCAAGGGAGGACTTGGCGTTGCTGGCTGTGCCATTAGTTCCTGTTCAAATTATATTACCAGTGGTAAGTAAAAAAAAATCTTAACTAGGTTTTCCCGCGGCTTCGACCGAGTGACAGAAACTGCGCATTTTATCGAGAAAACAGTACCATTCTCGGCCTTCAGTCATATCCCAGGAACAGTTAGCTGCAAAAATATATACACGATTAGTTTATTCAAAAATATCATCACTATACTCTATTACCCGTTAATAGATTAAAGATATTTTTGAACGGACTAATCGTTTATATTTATTTGCAGTTAACTGTACCAAACAAGCTGTATAAAAGCTTATACAGCCATCATACAGCCAGTTTGGGCATTATAAGGGCTGTGTATAAGCTCTAATAGAGCAAAGGTGTTGAGATATATATGCAAAAATCATGTCGACCCTTTGCTTTGTTGCAGCATCATATTAGGGCAAAATAAAGTAACTAACAAAGGAATGAACAAACACTCACATTTATACAGATTCCAGTTATTTTTATTTACGATGCTCAACAATGACCATAAAACCAAGTTAGGTTTTCCTCAAAGTCATAACCATATTTTTAACTTAGGGAATGCACTTAAAGATTTTCCTGCCATTGACCGCCACAATAAATAGTATATTCGGCTAAAGATTAAGCCCAAAAAGATTTAAATTAATCTTACACAACCGACCTAGTTCCAAACTAAGCCAAGCTTGTACTTTCGATACCAGGCGACGATATGTATATATATATATATATATATATATTAGTAATGAGGTAGCCTGGCACCTGGTAGGCTGGCACATGTGTAACTGTCTTTACAGCTTAGGCCCATCTGGCATATATGTACACCTTTATTTGTGTTTTTTCAAAAATGCGTAGTTTGCACAAATTGTAACTTTGACAGAGGAAAATACATCTTTTCTCAGTCCACCCGTGACCATGGAGAGCTGGAAAGCTTCCGAAACGTCGGGAACTAAAATGAGATAATATACGCGATATAATTCGTTAAATTGTTTTATTTCAATGAGTACTAATCGCGGAAACAGAAGAAAATATTAAATACTAAAACATATTAAATTACATTGTGAAAGTAGTGATATAGTTTTCAGAATGCATTGGGATATAAAAAAGGATAAATGTACGCATAGTTATACAAAGTATTACTGGAATGGGATTGTGTAGGCCTTCGTGCTTGCGATCGGTTTACGCGTTGGATTATGAGGATCCACTATATTCATCTTTGTTAGGAGATGTCTATCATTGTATTTATATCCTCCTCCTGACACCGGGGCACATGATTGCCGTTGAAGGTTAAGTGTCCACCTTGTACCGTCGAAGTGCATGTAGGCGAACGCTCGGGTGGTTTCCAGCAGCTGAGTCATATCCACGACATAGCCATAGTCCATAAATTGCATTGCGTATGTAGTGCTACCGCCTTTCTGCTCTACGGTCAGATTGTTAAACTGTTTAACTTCTTTATCACCTTCAACGTGTCGTAGACGCATCTTCCCGTTGGCCATGGGAGTGACCGTCCACGAGCATCCGCTGAAGTCAGGCGTAAATACGTATTTAGGTTCGTTGACAGTCGGCTGTTTTGGTACATCTATCACCCCACCTTGAGGTAACCAGTATGCGGTCTCACCTGATAGGTCCTGCTGAAGGGCCTGCATTATTCTTTTGCCTTTTATCTCAGCGTAAGTGAAGATCGATGAGATTCCTCGGATCGAAGGTACAGGTCCAGCGGTGAAGGCGTATTGACCAAAATTTGCTGACGTTAGCACTTCGCTTGGGACTTGATATTTTTTCGCTGTGCCGGCAACTACGTCCAGTGCACCACAATTTAAGATCACTGCACCAGGTATGTATCTGGCTTTTCCCACTAATAGTTCATTATTCAGTAGCTTCGGTAGGTTTGATGCCTCAATTAAAGCTCCAAGAAAATATAACCAGATCGAGACTGCGCAGAACAACTTCATCGTTACGCTTTTGGAATATTAATAAATTAGTATTTATTGCAACTCTTCTTATATACATTGGGATATACTACGCTTATCGTCTTGTTTTCTAGCTTTAAGGAAATATATGTCTGAACTTGAGTCAGACCATGGTTTTTCCTAAGAATGTTGTGATGATGATATTATTTTGAATACAGGAATAAACGTTAATTATAAACGGTTAATAATAATTGTTTTTTTTTTTCATAATGACATTATTGTATTTGTATACACACATATAGAGCAGCATTATTGTTTATACGTTATGGGAGGTGATTTAATCCGTACTTAGTCCCCATTCGTCTAAACGCAGCATTGGCGGAATTGCAATAACACTGCGTTCTTTTTTTTCAAATTCATTATAGTTCTGCGCGGAGTTGTATAATATTTCATTATAGTTCAGTGTATTATAATATAAACCATAGAGTATAGAGTTATGTTCCAATCTAAAAAGCAAGCATTTTTAGTATGATTCGCGGAGTTCATATTCATAGATTTATAGTACACGAGTAGAAGAACGTTATAATATAATCTTTTTTTTTCACAGTTACTAGCTCGCCATACTACCGGTCCTGCGCCGCTGTCGCTATGGCTCCACGCGTTCCCTTTCCGCCTGATGGTGGGCCCGCTGGCCGCCGCTCTAGTGGCCCTCACTCCCACTCTCATTGGAGACTCTGGACCCTCGTACTCGTACCTTTTGGTACTCATGGCGTTGTATATTTTTCATCAGGTTAGTTGCATCAATTTACACAATTTTTGCTCATCTTTCACAACTTCGCCACACCATCGACCCTGCGCCGCTGTCGCTATGGCTTCACACGTTCCCGTTCCTGCTGCTAGTGGGGCCGCTGGCCGCAGCTGTAGCGGCCCTCACTCCCACTCTCATCGGAGACTTAGGACCCTTGTACTCGATCTTTTGGTACTAATGGCATTGTGCATTTTTAATCAGGTTAGTTACATCAATGTACACAATGTTTGGTCATCTTTCACAACTTCGCCACACCACCGGATCTTTTTAGGAAGATGGGGAAGTTTACCAGCTGGTCGTCGCCAGGCACAGTGACAACTGGAGAAAGATTGTAGAGGAGACCAAGACCCACAAAGGGTTGTGGCGCCATCAGAGAAGAAGAAGTGGGCCCGCTGGCCGCCACCCTAGTGGGCTAAACTCCCACCCTCTCAGGAGACTAGTATCTTTAAGTACTCATGGCGCTGTACATCAGGTTATTAGATTAAACCTATACAAATGTTTAACTATATTGGTTTCACAACATGGCCACATCACCACCCCGCACCACTATCTCTACGATTCCACTCGCTCCGTCTCGTCTGCTGGTGGGCTAGCTGGCTGCCAGTCAGTGGCCCTGATTCTGATTTCCATGGAGTTGCACATCTTTAATCGGGTTAGTAGGATGAATGTATACAAAAATTCGTACATTTGTTCCTACTTTTCAATCAGGGAAAAGCCGTAATCAAAATTAATTGCCTTATGATTAAATGATTATACATGCTACGTAAAACGGGGGCATGTGTCACTCACTATTCATCAATAACAATAGATTCGGATAACCGGCATAAACTTTAATTACATGAGGTATCAGTATAATATATCTCAGCAACTTACAATGATCATCATCAACCTATCCGTCACGTCACGCACTCGATTAGCGGATGGAAACCAGCAATATCGCCACACCTTTATACTTACCAAACGTCTGATTCAAACATTCGTGCATTATTATGTTTTCCTATTTCAGACATGCCTCTACTGCATGTTCGTAGCTGTGATGGCGTTCTTCGCCAAAGTGTCAGACCCAGCAGTAGGTGGCACCTACATGACGCTATTGAACACTGTGTCCAACCTGGGCACCAACTGGCCCAATACTCTGGCGCTGTGGGCCATAGACCATTTGACGTTAAAGAGCTGCTCACTGCCCGAATTGAGTGATAATACGTGTTCGACGAAGATAGAAACTGATGTAAGTACTTACTAACAGTCTTAACTGTATTCATACGTTAGGTGGCACGTTTACGACACTACTGAACACTGTCCAACCTGGGCACCAACTGGCCCAACACTCTGGCGCTGTGGGCAATAGCCATTTGACGTTCAAGAGCTGCTAAGGTCCCGATTTGAGTTACAATACGTGTTCGACGAAGATAGAAATTGATGTAAGTACTTAAGAACAGTCATAACTGTATTAATACAATAGACTTTCAAGAGCTATACACTACCCGAGTTGAGCGACAATACATGCCCGTCGAAAGTATAAAATGATGCAACTACCAATACTCTAACAATTTTCGTTGTGATAACGCGGTAGGTAGTAACGTAGTAAACACCTAAGTATGCCCCCAATATGAGAGTGCTCAGTGCTGTATGGATTGATTATGCACATTGATGTAAGTTATTTTGGTGGTTTATGTGCCCAGTTACTAAACACGATGGCGCGCCACTGAAGGCTTTCCCGTGTGCAGCCGAATATTTACCCGACTACGCGACGCAATGGAATAAGAGGGTAATGTGTTTATCAGTCTATGTATGTATGTATGTATGTATGTATGAATGTTTGTTCCTATCTGGCACTCTAGAGACCAAACGCGTGGACCGATTTTGATGATTCTTACGTCAATCGATTTGTCTTAATTGGACGAATGTCACTAAAGACATGAAAATGATGAAAACTCAAAATGGCGATAATGAGACGCCATATTGTGAAAAAGAAAAAAATGAAAATCGACGTACTATGTCGAGTGGGGTATCATTGAATTGGGATTTAAAAATCATTCTTAGGTTTCTTTGATCATTTTTAATTTTGAAAGATCAGTTAGGAACTATAACGATTTAAAGTTGGTTAGCAACCCGTTCTTACTAAATTTTCATTTCATTGTAATAAATCTGTGCAAGCTTCTCAATAACCCCCACGATAAAGATTGCGAAATTTACTGACTTATCATTTTAACTAAAAAGTCTAAAATAAAAATAATAATTAAAAAAAAAAAAAACCCGACTGCTTAAAAAAACTGAAAAAAAAAACAAGCTTGCTTAGAATCGCTATATTCCACATTAGAATTTATTATTTGTTTTATGTGAGTATCGATCATGAATCATAAAACATTTCCATTATAACTTAACAAGGGTAGGTACTGGAATTGTTTTTTCTTTTTAGTTTTTTTAAGCAGTCGGGTTATTTGTTTTTTTTTTAATTATTATTTTTTATTCAACTTTTGAATAAGTGAAAAATATATTGGCATCAATAAGCTTTGATTTATGCATTGAATTCTATTGCTATAAATATAAACTTTAATGTAGTGTACGATGCATAATATTAAGAATTCAACGATAATGAGAAAATCCTTGCATTTTCAGTAGGATTTTCTTGAAAAATATGGTAAATTGGGAACGATTTACGTATGTAAATGAACAAAATTACGAGTTTTTGAGGCCAGTGTTAAAAAGGCTATACGAATATTGCGGTTGTGAAAAACATTTAAACAACTGGGTTTTTATAGAACATCATAAAGTTTGAAGGGCTCAAACTTATGACTTCGCGCGCTCTCCAGAAAATTACTGTCGGTTAATCGGATAAATCTTGTTAAAATATTCAGCGCTACTCAAATTTACCACTACATAAATAATAAGGAACTGACTTATGCAAACCACTAATCAGAATTTAAAATATTTTTTCTGTTTTTTTTAAAATACAACGGCAAAAATCTTTTTCGCAAAAACAAAAGTACGAATGGGCTCTTGAGAATCTATCGCCATTTCTATCCTATTTATATGAAGCAGAGTCCAATTATAGTAATTTAGAAATCGAATAAGGCTCTAGATGTTATAAGTTTGAGTCTCAGTGTAGTTTTCTGGATAAAATTTCTTATCAGATCGGCGGTAAATTATTTAGCTATGGTAACTTAGATCTTTTGTATACCCTCCTGTTATCCGTAACCATCCCGTTTCAGCTATGCAAAAGCAGCGGTGGCACCTGTCTCACCCGC
Organism: Hedya salicella; assembly: GCA_905404275.2. NCBI lineage: Eukaryota > Metazoa > Arthropoda > Insecta > Lepidoptera > Tortricidae > Hedya > Hedya salicella. The sequence continues at coordinate 11,819,511 of FR990108.1, forward strand.
ATCGACGGCTTCTACATAGAGACCGCCATCTGCCTCGTGGTCGGGTTTCTCTGGCTACAGTGGGGTCGCCCGACCATCAACCGTCTGCAGCGGAGACCCGCTTCGGCCTGGCGAGTCAGCGCTCTCAACAGATAAGACTGACAGTTTTATACACTTTAGGTAAAATAATACTGGGAACCCGTATAGTATTTTTTGATCTTCAAGACGAAATGAATTAATATTTTACATGATTAATAATTTGTAACGACCGAGTCGATCGTCTTTCTTGAAGATATTTGTACGCTGGGTAACGTCACTGATGCAGTGATTTTAAACATGGGCTGTAAACTCAAATATTGGACTAGTACAATGATTGTTAAGAACCAGTTGTTTAAAAACTTGCAGTGGAGAGTTGTAGACGAGGTCTAGATTAAACTGGCGTGTTTAAATACTTAAAGGACTGGAATACTTTCAGAATAACGTCAATGTATTTCGATCTCGCCTCGACTCCCACCAATTTGTACTAATTGTAGTGCTAGCATAATTATGTGTTAAGTATTTTAGTTCTGTAGTATATGACCTTGACGTATATGTATGCGATGACAGCAGTCAGCGACATTTTTAACGTTAATCGGTCCGTTATATTTATCGAAACAACTTACCCTAATATGTGGACATGTCGCAGGGAACTCGCCATAACTAAGATTTTAACTAATCTCTAAGGGATGTGACGAAATCACGAAGGATGTAAAAATGGCAAATCAATTTTATCATTTGCCTAAAAAAATCAGTAATTTGATCAGAAATCCCTGAATAAGTTTAGTGAAATGACGAAATCTGTCAAAAAAGGCAACTCGTTTTTTGATTTCACCAGATTTGTTTAGTGATTGGATAAAATTCCTGAAACACGCCAGTGAGTTGACGAAACGAACTCGCAAAGTCAACTCGTTTTATAATTTCACTAGACACGTTCAGTGATATAATAAAGTCACCGTGACTTGATCAAATCTCTGAACCGTTTCAGTGAAATGACGTAAGTATGTACCTAGATATGACATTTTACTATACAATTAAGTTTGATCAATCTGCATTGTATGTACCTACTTTAGACTTTTCACAGGAACACTTCTTGAACCCCTTACCTCCACATACAGATAACTTACTTGGGTGCAAAAAACGCTCATTAATGCTAAATAGTAGAGACTTTATCAAATCACTAAACAAATCTGGTAAAAATAAAAAAAAGGGTTGCTTTTTTTGGCTGATCTCTTAATTTCACTAAACAGATTCAGAAATTTGATCAAATTACTGACTTTTTCTAGGCAAATGATAAAATGGATTCGACATTTAAACATCGTACGTGATTTGGTCACGATAACCTTTAGAGATTTGTTAAAATCTCTGTTTTGGCCATTTCCCTGCGACAGACATATCGCTGGCCCAATATTACAGGGTTTCAGGGTAATTAAAATTAGACTTTACGTCACTATGACAATGTTCAAACTTCAATTCGTTAAAACTGAAACATAGAACCCTGTAATATTGGGCCAGCGATAAATTTGAGTCTTAAGAGTCCCCGCAAGCTCGGCCGAATTTCACCTTCCCATACAAACGGAGTTTCGTTCTCATTTTAAAACTATGTGTTGGATTGTAACGAAACTTTTCATATACAATGACATGAGGTATATCTAAGCCGGTAATTAATTAATGTGGCTCCAGTTTATAAAACAAACGAAATACGGCAAAAACAAGTTTTGTATGAAAAACTTAAATTCACTGTATTTTTTTTACTATGGTATCTGAAGCTATATAAATTAATTACAGGCATGCAAATACCGTAAGTTATTCTAAGTACAAAGATTCAGAGCGAACTAGCTAGTCGTTTTAAAATGAGAGCGTAACTACGTTTGTATGGAGAACCGAGCTTGCTGAGGACTCTTAAGCCTTCACTTCTATGTATGGAATATAGTAAAATAATCAGTGGAAGTAGTATTGTGTGGTTTTCTCGTTTGAATGCTGCCTTTTCTGTATCAAGTAACGCATATTGATATAGAATTACATCTTAGGTATGTATGGGTTATGGTTGTGATATTGTTTTATCTTTTCGTCCTTTAGTATAATTAATATTATATATTTAGAATAATTATGACTCGACTATGACAGTCGATCTAGGTGCAACTAATAAAGTTCTTTCAAGCATATTTTTCTATTTGATTTGATTTATGAACTTTACGTACAAAACAGGTTTTTATGATTAGTTGTTTTCTAATACTATTAATTAAATAATAGGTTACTATTTCGTTATTACTGTACAAATAAAACGATCATTCCAATCATAACATAAACATATAATATCGACAAGCTATTGTGTTGGGTTTTTTTATGTAAATATATACTTTGTGATACCTAATTCAAAACGTGTAGAATTATTATGGATTTAAATATAATGTTTGACTAAGATAAATAGTGTTTATAATTAATCTATACTATTATAAAGTTGTAAAAATGAAATGTCTGTACATTGAAGATATTTTCAAAAAAAAAAATTTTTGTTCTGGACTATTTGGAGGTCATTAAAACGAAATATATATTTTTTTTATTTTATGTTTGTTTGTATGTGTCGTTGTGGCTTCATCACGCAAAATCGGAAAAACGGATTTCAACTATTTTTGGTACACGGGTAGCTGGGTATCTCCAGATGGTTATAGGATACTTTTTACGCGACAACGCTGAAGAAAAAATGAAGGGTTATGAGATTTTCTCCTCCGCGAACGAAGTTGCGGGCGCCTTCTAGTATATCATAAAAGTTTTATTTTAACCAAATTTAGTGTAGTTGGGTTAGGTTCGTAAGGACTAGATTGCATAACGACTCTATAAGCAAAACGTCTTGGTTGCATAAGGTCTTGGTAGCTAAATGTCTAATTGTACAAACGTCTTAATAGTAGAATGCCCGGGTTTAAGATTGGACTTAGTTCTATTACGTCTTGTTTGTATAACGCCCTAATATCAAAATGTTGTAATAGCAAAACGACTAGGTAGGCATATCGTCAAACATTAATAACGTCTAAATGGCATAACGACTAGATGGTTGAATGACAAGAAAAACTCAAATGTAGTTTGTGAAGGAACTTATTCAATTATTAAATTTATCTCATATTACCTAGCCGGTATGCAATCATGACGTTTTGCTACCAAGACCATATGCTATCCAGACACTTTTCCTTATGCGTCGTTTTACAATCAAGACTTATTAATAACTTGGACGTAAACTCTATTAGTCATTTTGCAACTTCGGGCGTTATGCTATAGCTGTCGATCGAACAACTAAGACATTCTACTCACTAGGGCATTCTGCAAAGAAGACATTGTGCTTACCAAGACCTTATGCAACTAAGACGTTTTGCTTATAGAGTCGTTATGCAATCTAGTCCTTACGAACCTAACCCGTGTAGTTTATAAAAGATAAACGTCAAATGAAAGCCATTATTTCTTTATAATTTGTTTATGTACACATCAACTATTTTTAAAATATGACGTTGGAGTATTAACAATGATATACGTTATTTTATAAACATTTTCGGTATGTATTATTAGATAAACTCGTATGCACATAAACAATAACATTCTGGTTATAAATCTTAAAACAATCACTTGGAAATTTAAAAGATCACATTTGGTGTAACTATTTGATAGTCTAGATTTATTTATTAAATAAGAGATAAATATTTTTGTTTATTACCGAATATATCTATTTATTTACCTATAAAGACAAGTACATATGGACTACTTAGTAAAATTAATATATCTGTTCTAATAACCGATCTTAAAGATTATAACGACTACGTTTACTTGGAAATTTCATTAACAATAAAAATGTTTACAGCAAGATGAACATAAATTAGCCTACATTTTAAAGTATATAGGTAACTTGGACTCACTCAATTAAATAAATGTTACATAAAATATCAAACGAATATAACATAGAACATTTTCTACTACACGATATGTCCAAAATGACAGTACCAGCTTGCTCAAACAAACACACACAAAGCTTAGTACGCAAGTCTTTAATTTTATATCATAGTTTCCTAAAGGTCAGTTTTTAAATCAATAATGCGAGGTTACATGTTATGAACATAATCCTTGATTTGGAAGAACAATCAAAACATTATAATTCACACGTAACAACTTATAGATGCATAAACAATCAGTCCAGCGGGCAGTAGATTAGATGTATTTTATGGGCGTGTCGTGTGAATTTGTAAGTTTTATTATGAAACGGAATTTTTAATGGCACAAATTAAACTGTACATAAAAAAGTTTTACCATTAAGGGGTATGTTTTCCACCCTCCAATATTTTTAACCTTTTCATTTACACTATAACGAACCTACTACGAACTAAAAAGAAGTGAACATTGTATTAATGTTAACATTAACAGATACTTTTAATATTCCGCTGATAGAATTTTGTATGCATTTGTGCTGAATAAATAAATCTTTGCTTTGTAAGTACCTACGTTATTTATATTTTATGAAAGATAATTGCGCATTTTGTTTGTAGCGTTAAACTGTTCGTCAATTTAGGTGTCCGTTGCTCAATTTACACGTACTACTTACAATAATTGACCCTGTAAAGTTGGACATGAGGTTGATATTTAAGAATTAAAAGTATCAAAAGTGACAGCGTTTTAATGTTATTTTCCTTCGACGTGTTGGGTTTTACGCACGTGGACACCAATGAGGGTTATCTTAAATCCATAAATTGACAAGATGTCAAAATGCTGCGTTGTGCCTGATGCTTTATATCTAATCATTTCAATTTAATGCATTCGTATCAGTTTTCATTTTTTTTTGCAACATTCACACATTGTTATATTATGTATATTAGATACACTAATACATGGCACGTAATGACTAGATACAAAGAATAAAAATAAATAGGTTTATAAAATATTTTCCTTATGATTCTACTAAACCCGATTTATATGTAATATCCTGTTAGAAGCCAGCATTTGAAATCTTAGTTTATTTCTGTCTCTGAGGGGAAATTCATAATTATCAGCCAGTACGCAGTACTGACAACCGTTTTCGTTGATGACGAAGATACTAAGCGGCTTTCGATAGGTATAAGGTAAAGTTATATAAGATTACAAAACATTACAATCTGAGAACGCATATACTTGCATAGCATTAGACCCAAGTTGATACGAAGCGAGAAATCCTCTATATCTATTACTAGATCCGTCAACTGTAATCGATGCAACCTTCCCTTACCGTCATTACCAGTTTGAATCGAGTTATCTAGATAAGCGCTAGAGGGAGTTATAAGCGCTCAAGTTGAATTTCCGCAGAGTTGTGGGCGTCTTCAGCGAGTCTCATTATTGGTGGATTGGCGCTCCTCTCTGGTGAAAACAAAACTTTAGCATCAGGGCCAGATTAAGCCAAATTGATAGCTTTAGTGATACTAATTGAGTACATTTCAAAATTTCCAAGGTCTGTTTTCTCTAGGTCTAGGCCCCTCTAGGCGGTTCCTAGTCTTAGGTAGCTGTGTCTAACAGTGGGCGGTCCATAGTTATAGCTCTTGGGTCTTGACTTAGTAGAGTCACTAAGTTGGACTCTCTGCGCGGCCTAAATTGTCTCTGGATAATCCGATCTTGCTTAGCATTGAAGTATTTTTTTACGCGTTCGCAAACTGCAAATTTTGACGGATATTACATAGCTTAGAATCACGGATCCCGCCGTGCGAGTTCATCGTCGCTTATAATCGGTTTGCGGTCGTCACTTTTTTCCTTTCCGAAGCGGCCGATGCGTCTAGAAGTCTTGTCCACCGCGCCCCAGCCTCGGCCGGCGCTGGCTGACCGGGAGAGAAGACCCGCTACGCCTTCACCGAGTTTGCTGTGGTGGATTCCGTAGAGGAAGTAGAGGAGCAGACCTGGAATTGTGGTAGAAGTGTGTTTGATTTTGTTCAGTTGAAGGGAGAACTAAACTTAAACTCGATCCCATCCAATGGGTATGAGTAGGTGACCTACACTGAAAAATCCATATGAATTTGGTGTCAGCTGTAGGCCAACTAGAAAATTTCTGTGGCATCTAACATACTATGTGGGTCCGAGGTTATGATAGACCTATTAACATCTGCACAGTAGGCACCGCTTGTGGTTCGGCGACCTTATTCGCTCCTCTCATATCAGCCCATGCCGAACTAATGCTTGGTTTGGCTTTTGTCTGCCAATTGAATGAAAATGAATGTGCTCTGTTTGCGGCTAAGCAATCGTCATTATGTGTACCTGCTCATAGGTTCATTACTTTATGTTTAAGAGCTTCTACACTCCAGATAGAAAAAATACTGTCGGAGGATAAATTTATCACGAAAGTAAGTCGTCTTTCCTGCGTATTGCAAGAAGAACATAGGCTTATCTCCCAATTAAACCCTAACGATTGGGCCCACGTTGCAACTGAAGTTGGACCATTTAATTATAAACTATAGAAACTTATAGACTATAATTACAATTTTTGGAACATACCAAAGGTGATCCATATAGCGAACCGCGCCCAAGTGAGCGCATTCAGGTTGACCATGAGTTCCACGTTAAGCATGACGCTGGCGGCGGGCAGGAGAGGCACCCAGGGCACTCGGAACGGCAGCCGTGTCGGCGACTGCTGGTGGGCCCAGATTATGAATATGCCTGTGGAGAAATTCGAACTCTGAATCGGATTCAAGATTGATGTGAAGAGGAATTGATAAGAAGAATCGGAGAGATAAAGGAGTGACGAGGTCAATTCCTAAACGATTGTCATTACGAAAACGAAACGAAAGACATTCACTGCTGGAAAAAGTCCACTTCCAGAAACTCCACATCCACAATATATTACGTTTAACTTGTAATGTGTCTATAAGTTGACAAAATATTGAACACAAAATATAAATAATTTGCGTTTCCCTGTCTATTATGTAAGTTTAAATCGGCGACAGAGCCAGCACAATGTATGACAACTGACCTTACAATCGACTATGGTGAAAATGACCATAGTAATAGCAGCCCCAGCCCGGCGTATTGCGAACGAAGACGACCCACTTGTCAGGACTTACAGCTACCAAGCTACTTACAAGCGACAATGATGAATGTGAGCACAAGGTCCGGCAGCAGAGCCCACAGGCCCGCATGCTCCGCCACGAAGTGGTTGTGAGCGCACAGCGCCGCAGCGGCCGCGGTCAGCGTGTACACGCAGCCGGACACCGCGGCCCCGGGTGCCCGGCCCCCCACTAGCGGCTCCAGCCACGCGTATTGCGGACGAAGACGACCCACTGTTAAGGCTTCGAACATCTGTTAAATAAAGACGTAAACGCCTTAAAATTAGATGACAATGATGCAGGGGCGTATTTTGAAATTTGGCGCCCCGGGCCAATAAGTTTCGCCGCCCCAAAAAACACGGAAAAAAACTATTTAAATAGAAAAAAACATTTTTTTAAATATTTTTAATAACGTGTACATTTTTTTGCGGTGTACAAATTTATTTACGAAGTCATTAATGATGATTTCGTTACTTTGTTGTTTTGTTAAATCGGCTTCAATATTGAGAATCACTAAACTTTTTAAACGTTCTTCAGAAGTCCGTGAGCGAAGATAATTCTTAACTCTTTTCAGAATCGAAAATGATCTTTCTGCTCTGCACCTCTGCAGTTTGTCACTGCAGTGCACAAAAGGATGCGTTACGCAATTTCCATGTATGGAAATGCTTTCAGGTCTCTTTTTAGGGTTTAGGGTTCCGTAGTGAAAATAGTAAAAACGGAACCCGTCATGTCCGTCCGTCCGTCCGTATGTCACAGGCATTTTACTCAAAAACTACACGATGTCTGTTGATGAAATTTGGAGTTTATATATCTTATATAAGCCGCTACTTAGTTTGATACTAAAATAATAAAAAAAAAAATTAGGGGCGCATATATGTAACCTTTATTTTCAGCAAGAATCAATGAGGCGCATATTAAGAAATTTTTTTTTTTAAATTAGATTCTAAAAACAAAGTTGATTGTGATAGTGAATATGTTCGGAAAAAGTCGCTCCGTAAGTAGCAAAAATTGTGTCCCCCCTCCCCTCTATTTTCTAAACGGTATATTCAGAAAATATTAAAAAAGTTACAAATATATAACTAAATAAATACTTTCAACGAAAATTGTTTTGAACATCATCGAATATCACGTTTTTGAGTTATTGCTAAAAAACTGCGCTTCTCAGCAAAAAGACTCAAGTGCCGTGGAGGTACGCTCTTTTGCTAGTGCACTTTTTCACATCGTATTTTTGTATTTTTTTGTATAAACGGCTGCGGAACCCTACACTGACACTGAGCATGGTCCGACATGCTGTTGGCCGTTGTTTTTTGTATAGAGAGCTCCGTAGGTTTTAACATTTACAAGCGTGTTTTCGATTAATTGACTTACTAGTTCTTGTTTTTTGGTTATGTTAATTTCAAATTTAATTGACAAGAAAAACCGGCCAACACAATTCATACTACTTTTGGAGCAATTATTTCCAAAAATATTCAAATTAAAGTTAGTAGCGGTTTATACAAGCCACTTATACTCCAAATTTCATTATATTTTTTCAGTAAAATGCATGTTTATACGAAGATACGTTGTGACGGTTTATACGGACGGACGGACGGACGGACATGACGAAACTATAAGGGTTCCGTTTTGGCTCTGGCTACGGAACCCTAAAAATAAAAAAGTGAGAAGTAAAAGTTGGTTTAATGGCGCCAATAGTAAAACAAAATGCAAATGCCCTGGCTCATTGGCGCCCCGGGCCATGGCCCGGATGGCCCTAGGGTAAATACGCCCCTGCAATGATGTATTAATATAACAGAGATATTTGGGAACGAAAACAAATCTAGGTATGTAGCATACAAAGTGCCAAAATTATCGCCACACATCTTTATTCCTATGGACATAAAGTTGTGTGACGATATATTTGGCGCTTTGGATGGACATAGAGCAATGAATCTTCGCCGCACCGGCTTTGTCCTATAGGGAACTGCGCGGATAAGTTCCTTGCTCTTTGCAAAACCTACTCAATATTTGGAAGTGCATTTTTTGCACTTTTTTAAGTAATATCGATTAAGTTTTATAGCAATGGCATATTAGCTCAGGTTCGTACCTCAGAGGAAGAAGATCCACCGTCGGTTGCTGGAGTGCCAGTCGCAGAACTGTCCTCGCGATCTCCAGGAGAATCCAAGGGCGGAACTCCAAAACTCTTATCGTCAACTGTAGGAGCAGGGCGGTAGCGTAGGATTATGACGGCGGCGCTTACTATCGTGTACGCTAACAACGTACCGATCGACATGAATTCGACTAGCTTTTCCAAATCGAACAACAGGGCTATCACCGCTGACGACAGCCCAGAAATAATTAGGTTGACGATAGGAATTTGCGACTTGTTGTTAATGTCGCTAAGGAAACCGAATAGAAGACCGTCAGCGGACATTGCATACAAACAGCGGGGCAGAGAGAACAGAGAGCCGAGAAGAGTAGTGGTCATACCGCATACGGCCCCTACAGAGACTGCATATTTAGCCCAATCTGCATGAACTGCACCTAAAGCGGATGGTAGGGCCGCTTCAGGATTAATGCTCGTATACGGTACCATTAAAGTCAATGCTAGAGCGACAAGAATGTATCCAAACGCGACGATAGCCATGGAAAGTACCGTCGCGATGGGAATAGAGCGGGATGGGTCTTTAGCCTCCTCGCTTGATGCTGATATGCTGTCAAAACCAACAAAGGCATAGAAGCATGTGGCGGCCCCCGCTAACACTCCACTGAATCCAAAAGGCATGAACCCTCCATTCGCCTCAGACCAGTTGGAGGTATCAGCGTAGTAAAAACCAAGAGATATCACCAGCGATATTACCAAAAGGTTAAGAATAGTGAGGCCGTTGTTTATATAAGCGGAGGTTTTGACTCCTACCGCTAAAATGAGCGATGCCACGATACATATTAAAAATGCTAAAACGTCTGGGTATCGACTGAGAAGGGTCTCGTGCATTTCACCGGTGATTGATACAGTCGCATTGCTAATAGCTCCATTCAACATTGCATCTAAGTAACCAGACCAGGCCCTAGCGACCGACGCGGCACCTGAAAAGCACAAAGTTTTTTTTTATAATATAGCTATAATAGCTAACAATACCTACGGCTGTTATTACGTATCGGAATGTAATGAAAGTCATTTAAATTCGTTGTGACGCTTTATTACCGGGTCTCTCAATCGATTCAATCAATGAGCCGTAGGAAGTACATCCGTGACATTGTAGTGGGCTAGTGGGGTATTAAACAATGAATGATTAAATAATAATGTTAGGAGAGTGGCTTTTACACTAAGTTACTAACATTACTTTCCCATCATCCGAGTACATTCAATCGAACATTGGTTGCAATTACAATAAATACTAAAGTAGTTAAAAAAATACAGGCAGTTACGCGAGGTTGAATTTTATACCTGTATTGTCGCTACCCATCCTTACCCATATAACATAGAAGAAAAAAAATGGTTTCTTAATTTTCCTTCTTTCACGCTACAAGAGAGCTACGGACCGATATAATTTTCTTGCATATAATATGAGACAAAGAGTGGTAGGTATACCTACATACATTATCTTGGAAAAATGCGCAGTTCCCGAAGGATCAGCAAAATCATGTACCTACTCCAAAACTATATTCAAGCAATGGTGAAATTTCAGAATTTGTTAATGCTTACGTAAGCTTCCTGCTCCTAGTATTTTTATATCCTGGTACCGAACTACGCGTAGCATAATATAAGGGTGGTGCCAGCGGGCATGATACAGCTCAGAGTAGATAAAGTCTTCAGACTCACCAATCATATACTCCAACACGATGTTCCAACCGATGATGAAAGCCCAGAACTCGCCGATGCTCACGTAAGTGTACGCGTAAGCGCTTCCCGCTCTTGGTATCCTAGTGCCGAACTCCGCGTAACAGAGCGCTGCGAGGGTGGATGTGATGCCAGCAAGCAGGAAGCTGAGGGCTGTGGCAGGACCAGCCATGTGACGAGCCACGGCACCGGTCAGGACGTAGATGCCAGCGCCTACCATGTGGCCCACACCTGGAAACGTGCGTTTATGAGATCCCAGTCCGCTCCCTGGATGTACGTTGATTGCTTATGCTGTATTTATTATTTTGATTGCTTATATCTACTTATACTATTATAAACTTGTAACAATGAATGTCTATACATTAAAGATATTTAAAAAAAAAGTGAAGCGTGAGTCGAAGAAAACATTTTTATTCTTTATTATATATATATATATGTTTGTATTTCGTTGCGGCTTCATCACGTCAAAACAGCTCAACGGATTTCTCTTTATTTTTTACACGGGTATCTGGGCATCCATAGATGGTTATAGGATTCTTTTTACCCGACTACGCTGAAGTAAAACAGAGGGTTATGATTATGACCGCCTGGCCTGGTCTGCTTTTAAAGCTGTAAAAAATAAATGTAATAGAAATAAGTGAAATAGTCTATTTGACGGTTAATAAATCGTTTTATGTTTGTAAGTGTTTGCAGCCACATCACATCAAAACGGCTGAACGAATCTCAACCATTTTGGGTACACGGATGACTGGACTTCCGAGAATGATTACGTTTTTGGTAAAGAAAAAAGAAGGTTGTGGCTTTTTCTTCATCGCGAACGAAGTTATTGTTTCTTAAAGTGGATCTTTCGTGAACTAACGTAAGTACCTGGTTATTTATAAATATACCTATCGTTAGTTTTTGAGGTCGAAAGAAGGTGTAATTATTCTCAACAAAGGCGCAAGAATGTATTTGAACCTATAGTAGCTTAAAGTCAAGAATGATGATTTTATGATGCCTATTTGAGTCTTTAATTGTTTGCTCTACTTAAATTGGGTTCATTAATTCGGCATTGATTGCTATGTTGCATATATATAAATATAGATAAGAGGTATAAAAGTAGCGTAAACAACCTGTCCCCATTCGCACCCAAAATACTCGTAAGAACTAAATGTTAAGTAGCAACTAAGTGCTTTGTTATTTTTATGGGACCACGCGTCGCGTCTGCTACCGGGTACCTACCACTAATAAGAGGGGAGGTTTAAAAATTCGCGAAATGAAGTATTTGCAAATTACTTCGAGTTTAATGCATTTTTCAGATCGATTAATTAATTTAAAAAAAATGGAATATTTATTTTCTTTGCCCTCAAAAAGAGCCGAAATAGCCTTCCTTCTCTTCTTCATCGGCAAGATTTTTTTTCTTCATAGCTCTAATTAAAAATTTGCGAACAAATAATAATCGCCAGGAGCCATGCAGGTCCAGGTTGAGTGAACCAGCGATTCAAAGCCGCACTTGTTAAGAGCAGCAGTCGCAACATGGCTCTTGTGAACCGGTGCATTGTCATGCAACAGCAACACACCCCTTGATAGCTTTCCCCGCCATTTTTAGGGTTCTATAACTCAAAAGGAAAAATGGAACCCTTATAGGATTACTTTGTTTTCCGTCCGTCCGTCTGTCTGTCTGTCAAGTTTTTTTATCGTTTCTTTATCTCGGGAACGCGTGGACGAGTATCGAGTTAAAATTAAAAATATATACTCAGGTCTACGGTCCCTTGAAGCTGTGAAAAAATCAAGATAGGGTAGTTTCAGTTGTTCTAGAAACTTAAAATTTGGTATAAAGAAAGCTCTTATAGCAGAAATAAATCTGAAAAACTATATTTTTTATATCTGTGTCTATATCAGTATCCAATATAAAATGATCGAGTACCCCGTACATTTTGCTTAGGAGCAGGGCTCTGCTAACACTGGATTTTCATAGATACGGCCATTTGTAGCGTATATTTTGTACGGAACCCTCGTCGCGCGAGTCCGACTCGTAGTCATTCTAATAGCATTGCATAATACGTCCTAGTTATGGTTACACTCTTGTCCTTGTAGTCGATCGGGAGAATTCCTTTTGAATACCAAAAAAATTGCGATCAGTTTTCCAGCCGATACCGATTCTGTTACCGTGAACATCTTTGGAGGTGGTGCACCCTTCTTATGCCACTGCATACTCTTGTTTCGACTTAGGTTCAAAATGATGAACCCAAGTTTCATCTCCAGTCACAATTCGTTCCAATAAGTATGTGTATGTGAGTAGGTTTATCGGATTTCAACAATTTATGGTACACGGGTAGCTAAGTATCTCCAGATGGTTATAGGATACTTTTTACCCGACTACGCTGAAGAAAAAAAAGAGGGTTATGATTTTATTTTCCTCCGCGTACGAAGTCTGCGGGCACCTTCTGGTATCCTATATTTTAATAATAAAATAATTATTATCCTAGAGTTACACATAGGTACAAATAGGCAGTGGCGTGCGGTCCATATAGACACAATGGCACTGCCTACCCTAAACAACCATGGCTCCATACAGGCACATAGAATCTGCCTACCTTGAAGCCCTGAACGACCATGGCATAAGTATATAAAAATTGCGTTCCTGGGCCAAAAACCAATTGCACGCTGCTGCATATAGGTACATATTTTTGTCAATAAATATAACTTATGATTAGCACTAACGTTCAAATTACAACACATTTTATCTCGTAATTCATACTAATAGTACTTATGTATTAGCTAAGGATAACAAATGAAGTATTAGCAACAAAACATTTGACATGAATTAATGGAACATCGCTACTAATTTTAAGATTTGGACTGGAGTCACACACACGCCCAAATATCTCGAGCATTGGACGAATTTAAGTGATCATAAAGTGAACTTGTTTCAAACAATATAATTTTCTTACCTAGCAGTGTGATGTCCAGGGTGGTGAGACATCTGTTGAGCGGGGTATCCATGACGTCTCCATACAGAGGTTTGCGGCGGTTCATCTTATGGCAGAACCCCGACAGGACGTGCCCCAGAATCTTATGCCTGGCACCCGGCATCTTGGCTGCCAAGTAAAAAGTAATTCAGATGCAAATCGATGCATGAGCTATTGTCTTCAGTCGTTTACTTACATCACGAGTTCATGAATAGAATATAGATAAAGAGGATCTGAGCAGTATAAGTATGAATAAATATCCTTAAAGACACAATTAGTCTAAAAAAGCAATACTAAATCAACATTAAATTGAATAAGTAGATATCCTTTCACGACACATCATTTGATATCACGATACAGTTGTAAAATTATGAGCGATTAAGGTGATTTATGGTTTGTTTGAACATAATTAGATATATGCTATGAAATAACAAAGTTACCTTGTATTTTAATCCCAGCTGACTATATTTGCGATGGTAGTCCCACTTACGACAACTCACTGAAGCGAGGCGCGAGCAGCAGCGCGCGCATCTAATCGATCCTATACAACCTTGTTTACATAATAGGTAAGTATATAAATAGTAGGAAAATACATATTCATAGTGCAAGAGCGGGCATATTAAATTCTTTGTTAATTGGAAACGGGGTTTGCAGTGCCCATGCTAGTTAAAGAAGACCTAGTTTTTAAACTGAATGCAAATAAAAATCCACATTAAACTTTGCTCAGCTCGTTATTTTCGTGATTTAGGTTTTTTGCTCGTTTTCAGCTTCAGCTATATTACCTAAAGGTATTTACGATACCTGTCGTATAAGTAGCTGATATAGGCGGACAGAGATCAACAATATTGATATATTATATTAGACTTAGAGAGAAAAGCCACGCAAAGAACTCTCTGAAGTCCGTTTAGATAAACCTGCTCACTGCACAAACTGTATCAAGATATGAAATTTCACAATATTCCGTCATCATAGAGACGATGTAACATTCTGTTATCACTATTATAAAGTTGTAAAAATGAGATGTCTGTATATTGAAGATACCTTAAAAAAATAATGAAACTGACTTTGTGATGGTCACTTAGTTGAAAAACGTATATTTTTATTTTTTGTAAGTAGGTATGTATGTTATCGACTTAACGGATTTCAACTATTTTGGTGCACGGGTAGCTGAGAATCCACAAATGGTTATAGGATTCTTTTTACCCTACTACGATGAAGCAAAAAGAGGGTTTCGGTATATTGGCTTTTTCCTCTTCTGCGAACGAAGTTGCGGGTTTCAGGCACATTTTAGTTCCACAATATAATTGTACTAACTCAATTATATCAGTTTAACTGCACTAAAAATGTTTCTTCAAAAACAGCTTTACCTCTATTAAAGTTACGGAATTTCATGGACCTTTTGATCAAAGATACCCGTCTCTGCGTAGGTACAACTGTTCAAAGGTCCGGCGTCGCTCACCTGTTGCATAGGTACTCGTACATCTATAAGCCCAGCCATTAACTTAGGCTCAAGTAGCTCTAATGTTCTTTGGTCACTGAACCGTGAGTAGAAATTTATACACATACCAAAAATAGTGGGTAAGTTCACGCATACGTAGGCCGTTGTGCGCGAATGAAGGACTTCCTTGTTAAGTTAAGCAACAACTTATCTGATTATTAGTATAAATGAAGCGAAGAAACTAATTTTAAAATTGCTTCTCTCTTTAAACTACGCTGAGACAGAATATCTTAGCTAAAGTATTTTTTTTTGTCATATTTAATTTAAAGTTTCATTTGCGTTACATTTTGTTTAAGTTTAATTTTGGGTTCCGTGCCCAAAGGGTTTTTTTTACTATTATTGTACACATCTATGTACTACATTTGTTGACATGTTGCAAGTCAGTCAGATGACCGTCGTCAATATCGGGTCGTGTATGGTTGGACTCAAATGAGATAATAATATACGCGATATCCGTTTAAATTGTTCTATGTAAATGAGTGATAATCGCGGAAACAGAAGAGAATATCACGTATCTCGGGGAGTTTTTATGAAATGGAAGTAGTTTTTTCACGAATATTTCTATCATTAAAAGGTCGTTCTATTACGTAACATACCACAGAATAAACTTTTGTCAAAAGTTGACAACATACCTATTGTAAATGAGTATTTCCAGGACGTTGGCATCAATTTCATGGACTGGTCCTCGAGAAGCCCGGACTTAAATCCGATTGTGCACGCTTGGGAGGTGTAATAAGTTCACCTCACTCTCACAAGTTCACTCATCTAAGGTGCAAAATAAAGGCAAACTCTACCTAGGTTATAACTAAGTAGGTTCCGCGGAAGTTATTGTTATTATAAGTTCCCCGGTTCAAAGGTTTCACTTTAGGACTTGTGCGTGTGCCTCTATAACAACTTTGGGTCGACTTATTTGTGCATGTCACCTTCGTATCGGTGCATTTTCTTGTTCCACGGAATTTTATGAAGTAATGTAATGCGTTGGGGTAAGACATAAGTATGACGAAGCTCAAAAGATTAACTTTATTTCAACGCCTTTAAGAGCGTTTTCGATAAAATTTTAGTCATTCCCATACTTCCGTGTTGCCCCAACGCACTTTATTCTAATTATTGATATCGAAAAGAATTAAAAGAAGATTTGTCCAAATTACATCTCAATAACAAAATAAGGTTCTACTACCAAATTACCGATAATAACATCAACCTTTAGAGATCGCTGTAACAAAATATTTACCAAAGGATCGGCCCACACAGTTCGCGATAATACACCTACACGTTTGCCTGGGGGCCGCTGAAGCTCTGTAAATAATTGTTTTCAGTTTAAATTTCACTAACAAGACAGTATCTGTAGTAACGTCGTTGATGTAAACAAAGATTCTGTGTCTATATTAAACTCTTCTTTTTAGGGTCAACAAGAAACTCTTATATTCTCGCCATGTCTGTATTGGTTCGCAGCTTAGTTCAGACTCTTAGTACTGGAAAGGTTTAATTTGGCATGGACACATATAAGTCACGCCGACAAAGTACTGTGATCAGAACAATTTACTTCTGACTTCATCACACTTTAATTTAGGAAGTAAAATTCTCTTTCTAATTGCGAAAGGCTTAATTGGACCGTTTTTTTTAATTAGCTGGTTTTGTATGTTATGTGAATAAACAGGTACTATATTAGGCAAATAAAAAAAATACAGTTTCAAACCCTTTATTAAACCCTACTCTACTAACCACAGCGTAATCATAGCAGACAAAGCGTAATAAAAACCTGTTAAATACAACTTATAAAACAATGAAAATCTAGACTTATTCCTTCAACGAATAATATAAACTAAATTACTACATATTTCTCATTTGTACAAAAGAACATTTTTGCAAATACCTCTTTGAAATATTAAGAAAATATAAGTACCCTATGTGACGAAATTTAACTTAATAATTCGAATTGAGATGCAATATATATTTTTAAAATATACCCGTATAAATCGTCGGTTTTTTTAGATTCTCGAAATTTTCGAATCTAACTTAGGCCAAGTTAGATTTCTAATAACCGATCGTGATTTAACAATGCCTACAAATACATTTTCAACATTTCCTATATCCTCGTCATACATTTTGATCCTAAGAAAGTACAAAAATTTAGATAGAAAATATAAAAAAATATATGAAAAGAAAAATTTGCACAAGATATTTTTTAAATAACACTTCTCGGGGTTATTGAATAAGATTACATTTAGAATCGTTTTACAGTACTTAATTTGCAATCTCCACATTCTCGCGCGAATTTACGGATGCGAAATGGTCGGTATTTTTATTACTAGCAGAGAACTTTGGATCCATAACCACAGCATTATTCCTCCGAAGCTCAAAATACCAAGTTTGTTCGATGTGTGTAATTTGCCATTATTTTCGCTCTGTTTTTAATCAATATTATAAGTTGCATGATACGAACGAACTTCGAATTTTGGATTGGGTGTCTTTCTCCTCTGTCTCCTTGCGTGAGAATGTGGAAGCTGCATCTGATGCGCCTTATAAATATTTTATGACGGCGAGGCATATTTTATGCACACGGCGCAGCACAAAAATCCGTACCACTCAAATACAAAACCGGTAGACAGAAAAAATGTGCCGTACCGAGTTTTTATTTTAATCACTGTCACGACAAGAGCACCCATCCATCTTCCATCGAACAACACAATTAACACTTTCGCAACCAAGAACCCGCCTGGTAGGCACTCGTAATGTTTGCTCAGATGCCGGCTAAGCCCGCCAGGCGGGCAGTAGCTATAAACCTACACGCCACGCCAAAGAACTCGCCTGGCGGGCACACATGGCATCTTCGCCATCACAGGGCTGACACTAACAGAAAGGTTTTAATTCTTCTGATTATTGTGTGGTCGAAAAGTAGGTACGGTTGATTTTAAATATACAGGCAGTGTGTTTTTACTTCACCTAATGCGATTAAAAAATTAAAAAATGTTTAATTTTATTCACGTATACGACAGTTACTTGGCACAGCCCTGAGCAACCGCCTAGTGCCCGCCTAGCGAGCACGCGGCGTGCGGCGATACGTTGCTCGTCTTAGCCCGCCTGGCGAGTTAAGTCGGTTTCTGGGGTATTGTTCAAAATTTTGCCCGGTTGCGAAAGTGTTAATGTTGAAACAACAATCCGATCGATTTATAAAAACTTTAAGTACATGCTTAAATTCACATCAAAATTAATTTAAACACCGTAAGTATAGTAGCCGCCAAAATTGTGAGACATTTCAATTTTGGAGAACCGAAAATATAAAATTTACATTAAGTCATTGAGATAGAACTTTTAACATTTTACGGATTCTTATTCAATCTATGGCACAATAAATAAAATCTTTCATAACCTCATAGTCACTAACTATTTACCATCTTATTATATAATATAATATACGTAGGTACTAGGTACTGTATTTAAGGTAAAGCTTTCTCATCTATATACTTTGCTTACCAGAATGTTGAAGGTGTTAAACTTGTTTCTGTTATAACCTCAGGCAAGTTTCAAGTAACTCAAATCGTTTTTTTGTGCCTGAACCGAGTTACTAACTAACGAACTTCGTTACACGGAGTAGATACAATAAGTTAAACATGTTCGTTTCCAAATTGAACAAAACTCCCGAGAGACAGAAAGTAGAAATAATTATTACTGACGTTGATTTGTACGATGTGATAAAAAAACAAACATTAAATTTTGTAAATATGTGTTTGATTATTATTATTGGACTTAGTGCGAGTTTTTACGAACAGCTTCTTATTAAATTACTTTATTATTTATTTGTGCCTAATGATTTGCCAGTACTAATGAAACACCTTACTAAATTTAGTTGGTTATGTTATATTTATCGGACTTGAGTAAAATATGGGAACATACGAGGGCTGTTCCGAAAATTTTTAGCTGCTCTTCAAAATTCAAATTCAAATCGATAGGGCTGTTGACACGGTGCATTAAAAAACAATTGAAAAAAAGAACCAAGCGTTAATCAACTATTTCACCCCAACACATATGTATTGAAATTACCCGCATATAGTATCTGTAAAACATATGTGTAGAAAGAGTAGCTAAAAACTTTCGGAACAGCCCTCGTATTCGGAGTTTTATAGATAAGCTGACAGATGTTTATTTTGCTTAGATGAAATAAATTCAAAGGCAGTATTCATAGAACTTAACAAGTAATAAACACTTCATATAACCGACTTTAAACGATAACCCTCCGGTTTGTTCTGACCAGGTAATCAAATAAATTCTCGTAAGATAAAATCACAATAGTAATGGAACTTGTGGTCTAATTATTTTATTACACACATTCTAGACTTGTATTAGTTCCTTTCCTATAACCAAATTACACGATAAAACTGATAAGCTTATGAAAATAAATATATTGTATAATTTACAAAATGTAAATAAACAATTCAGAAGCCATATAATCATCAGTAAAAAAATAACATATGTACAGTTTAATAAGACGGATAGAATTTGAATATTTTATTTATCATTAAAATTAAGGTCATTTCGACGGACGAAAAATATGGAAATAATAAACGGAAGGAAAATCTATCAAGTTTTATTCACTCTTTTTTATAAATAAAGACAGGAATAATGTCTCGAAGAAATGACCTGAGAGTAAGTACTAAAATGTACAGAGTTACATAAATATCAATATAAAACAAGAAAATAGTGTATCAAATGATATGTTTTAGGTTTCAGTCTTCAGAATGTAGCGTTTTGGTATTACACTTGTATTAAAATAAATGATGCAGAATGCAGCTTTGATAAATTATCGATATATCCATAAGATAAATATAAAATATATAGTAATACTTCATTTTACTGAATCATACATCCGCCGATATCTTTATTACAAAAACAAGAAATGTAAAGAAAATATTAGAAAAGTTTTTTACGGAGAAGTATTTTATTTATTTATTGGTACCTATTAGTATTTTGAAAACTCTTGAACATGCTTTATGATTGGATATTAATTAATTAAAAAATATTGCATTACTAATTTTATTAATGGACAGGTAATTGGATGTAATTACACAATTTATTGAAACGTGTTTGAGGTCCTCGTCATTTTGTGCAAGTTTTCAACCTATCTTCAACTGTAAAGGATGTGCATTTTCTAAATGCGTTTTTTAATTTTATACGGTTTAACTCCCTATACTAAATGGTCTAAAGTAGAAAGGGGGAAAATTATGAGATTAAATTATTTTAAGAATGTCCGTACTAACGTTACTATATGCTACAAGGCAACATTTTAAATTATTAATCGAACTCCAACTGACATATAGTATTTTGAATTTATTTTTTAGATGTACAAGCTGAGACGTATAGTATATATATTAGCGGCTACTGCTCCTAATATATTATAGATTGACAGTGTGCATAGTTTTTGAGCAAATTGGTTTCTTTGGTGAAAGAAATAAATACGAGAAATTATTGTTATTCAAAAAACAACAGTCACAAGGTCAGCGAGGTATTTATTTTTACCAAAATGTTCATATTTTGTAACAAAGAAGGTCGGGTTCGCGCCTATATTTCCTCTATAGAACAGCAATATTTATATCTCCTTCATTTGCCGTGAGCGCTCGACACCCAAACACATCCAAACTAGGGATCTACCAGCTACCGCACTTTTTTTGTATTTGTCATTAAAAAACTAGGGGAAGTCCGGGCAAAATGGATGGTCTGGGCAAAGTGGATACCCTTCACCATTTTTCCTATTTCACCTATTTTGGTGCATAACACGAGGTCCTATTCTCAAAAAAAAAATTGTGTCCGGTTACGCGTCGTTCGAAAAAAGTCATAACTTGTTACGATATTTCAAGATACGTATTATCATGATTACTCTTGCGCATGTAATGTTACTGTTTTGCCTTCATTATCTCTTTAAAGTGCCTGTTTTTGGGTTGATTGATATACTGTAAGTTTTATTGACATGTTGATTAATGTTGTTCTGGTTTTGATTTATTTTAAATTTGAATTAAATTTAACGTTTTTATCTGGCAAAGTGCAGTGGATGGACTCTTCATGTCCAAAAAGAATCTATATAAAAAGAAAGTACAGCTACTCAGTATATAAATAGATTCAATAGCTGGCGAAAGTAGTGTTTTTATCTATAGAGATAGTCTCTGCAGCTTTTAATTACTGGCTCGACACGACTTTCAAGCAGTAAACAATCAGACGAGAAAAACTCGATCACAAACTCGAACAGAAAAGTTCAAGTAAAGTATTGATGTTCCGTAATTATTAATGATTATATTGAAAACTTTAATAAATATTGATTCGTGCACACGGTTTTCTTCCCATAAGCTGTCAAAAATATAGGTATCCACTTAGCCCGAACTTCCTCTACTTGCCAAGGTAAGTAGCACATGTTTTTATTCGTTGAAATTTTAACGTCTAGACAATTTTTGTTGTTTTATTCGACAGTAACGTTAATATACGAGGCAATGGCATAAATTCGCGTGTCCTTCGGCAAATGAGGTGAGATTTGTGCTGCGTTGAATTCAAAATGGTGACGGCGTGTTTGTAGTAACTCAAATTTAAAAAGTACACGGGGACTCGTAAGTCTCTATGTATTTTCTTTTAATGACTGTGATGTTATTTTCTTGAAATAAGAATAAAAATGAAACTCCTTTTCTAATTTTTAGACTTCAAATAACAAACTCAGAAAATAGGATGATCTCAATCGTTAAAGTGGATCTCAAGTGATTAATTTAATGTGACTGTGATATTCTGCTTAAACAAATAAACGAAACTGTGTACTGCAGGGTCGAATCACAGTACCCCAGTGCCGGTACACAGTGGCTCATGTCCCTTTATTTTAAACATTGTTCGACTACTTTATTATTGACTCGATTGAAAAACTGATAATGCAGGGAGATCAATAACCAAAGCACGTTGAGTGTGAATTTGAGCTCGCTACCACACATTTTTCTACATAATTTGGATGTCCGAAAAATCAGAGTCACGGTTCCCGATTCGACCCTGTTATTACAGTTGTATTGCATAACTAGAAAACGCTCGCTTGATGCACTTCGTTTGGAGGAGACAAGTCATAATGTTCTTTTATGATTCTGCGTAGTCGGGTAAGAAGTACGTATCCTATAAATATCTGCTAGCTGCTCTTGGACTAAATATTGTTGAAGTCTGTCTAGCCGTTTAGGCGTGATGATAGCACATAAGACACATACATCAAACATACAAATATTTTTCGACGCAGTCGTTTACTAATGTTTATAAACTTTGCATTTATTTGATAGAAAACCTTAGACATCGGTTGATATTAAGAGCGATTTCTAGTCTGATTTCTGCCATAGCAATTTTTGCCAACAAAATATTTTTTCTTTCATTACATTCAAGTCAAATCCAAAATTTGTGCTGGCCACAGTATTGTTTCGAATTCAATGATTTATTTTTATAAACTTGATTATAAAAGGATCTACGCGTGTTAAATTACTCGTATTACTGTATGTTTACTAATATCGGCTTTATACATGTGTGTAGTAATAATTAATAGGTATTAAATCAAACCACATGTCTTGACTGTAACGTAGTAACCTGCGGTCTAGTAGATTCGTGTTCTACAAGCTGAGGGATCATGTTAATGAAATTTATTGAATTGTTAACAGCGCGAATGGTGTTTCATAGTTGAAAATTATTCGTCATAAATTATAGTCAAGGATTTAAGAACTTTTAAAAGCCGCAAATTTTAATTATTTCGGATATTCCGAAAACATTATTCTATAGATTTTGATTTTTAATTACTAAAATAGTTCTAAAGAGTGGTTATAATAATTATTTTTTTTATATTTTTAAGAGTGAACTAAAAATTGGTCCTACTATTCTAATACACAACTTACACGATACGTATCTACTTATATTGCCTACATGATTATTATTCACTTGTGGTTACATCACGAAGTCCTTTCGAAAGAAAAGATTACACCAATTTGATAGGTTTCAACCTCTAAAAATTGTAACTGTAACAGATCTGGCAAATGCTATGGTACTGTGTAATAATTAGGGCACGTTAAACCTTTATTAAGTATACAAAACTATTTACATTACAGGAAATATGTAATATAATTTTGTCGCTCTTATAATGGTCCCAATGTTTATAATTTCGATTAGATTTTTACCAAAATCCTTTCAACTTATTGCATATTGACTAGAATATTTAAAGAACTGGTTAATACTTTATGCTTATTATATTTTAAATAGTTGAACATTGAAACTATTTACGTATTTTTTTATGCATTTATATAAATTAATTTTAAGTTGCATTCATAATTCAAGGATAATTTGGAATAAAACTATTAACTTAATGTTTTATTTTCTTGTACTGAAATAAACAGGAAAAAGTTGAGTGCAAGTCATTGCTTTAATTAGACAACTGCACAACTTGCGACGTTATATTGAACACATAAATCATTAATCAGTGTTGAAATGTGGAAACTTATTATGTGATTATTGATTAAAATTAAAACTTAATGTGAGATTAAAATTTAAAATAAAAATGTACAAAAAAAATATTATTTTATTGTGATAAAATCAAAATAAATTCTCCATTGCATGTCCAAGGAACAAATTCTTCGGTGGTTATATTTACATAGAAAAACCGACACTAATATACAAGTATATTAGTGACTAATATACAAATTGAGGACGGGTCAACGACTTTTGTAAATACTTATCCACTTGTCATAACCATTAATTATAGCTTGACAAGTTCTTTTGTGTAACGTGTCAAACTATACTTGTTTTAAATTGAGTGATGAAACTTTTATTTCCAGTAATTCTGCAATTGTACTTAAATGTAATAACTATTTAATTATTGCCGTCCTTTTTCTCCCTTCTGTGGATATTAAATTTTATTAGATATTTTTTCTGTACTTAGTCAATTTGTTTGACGACTATCTATCCCAGAAACGATGCCGCACCTGCCTTATATAAGTAATAGTTAACTCTTTATATAATATAATACAAGAAAATTTGCGGCCAATTTATAAATATAAATATAGGCCCTGTAAAAAGTTAGATCTTTTATTCAAAAGAAGATTGTCAGGTGACATTATTACTAAATTCATGACCTGACATTAACATTGTAATTTATACATATATGTATAGAAATACAATAACCAAATGTAAAGACAGGGTTAATTCAAGTACACAATTATATAATAAAAAAAATAAGTATATATTTGAAGTTATATGTATATACAAACATCATATCACATGAGACAAATTTTACAAAAATATTTGAAAAATGTTTAGTGCAAGCCTTCATTTCAACATTGTAATAGATAAAATGTAAATATACAATGCCTGCTCAGAATAATTTCTCATTTATAAAAGTTTTATGTAACTTCGCTTGCCCAAATTGAGAAGCGGACGGATTTTCAGCCATATTTTATTACTGCATAGCCATCAAGTACAACTATTGGATAAGTACTTCACCAAGAATGGACATGTCGATATGAAAGCGGTTATATGGAGGATATAAAGGATTTTGTTCCTCTGTAATGGAATTACTATGTAAAAAAACCGCAAATCGAAATCCAAGATCACCAATAACACACAGAAATGAGCAAATTTTAAAAATAGGTAAGGCGTCATCATGGCGTCGGGTTTTAAATATACTTATTAATTGTTTTATTTTATCAAACATCGAGTCGCCAATTTAATGAAAGAAGATTTGAAATAAAAAAAAAGTAAGTACCTAAGTATATACTGTTCAGCCAGAAGTACAAAAATATTTTTAACACGCTTAAATTTGGGACACTTTAAATATGTATTGTTACCTACATGTTTTTTTAAATCAGATTTTAGATATGTTCTTTAATTATACATACTTCGTATGAAAAAATTCAGCAGTATAGTAGTAACAAATATACGTTAATAGGTTTTTGAGGCTAGCTTAGGTATTCTAATGTGGTTTCATTTTTCTTTAAAAATCAGTTAGTTATTTTTTTTATAAAATATTCCGGTTTTCTTTTTATTTACAAAAAATGCAATATTCTGGTGCCAGTTTTAAAACGCTATATGTAACCTTAAAGTGGTTAGATACCAAATGCATATACCTACCTTCCTACTTTTTCGGAACTTAGTTGAAATTGAAATACGTTTTTTCTTGCACGAAATTATAGACTGCTTACTAATACGCACTAATAAAAAAAAAGTTAAACAAAAGTCAACTATTTAAGGTCTCTATACTCTGATTTTTAATTCAAGACCAAGATTTTACGTCAACGGGCGCACTTTCGCTGTGATCACTGCATACTGATTGAACTATCAGTCTTTTTATCAATAAAACTTAGCCTAATATTATTGCACGATTTTTCATTCATATGTTTATGAAATAATGTTTATTTGATGAAATAATCAAGATGAGAACTGTCAGATTTTGGTCTTGAATTAAAAATCTGAGTTTAGTTTAATATTAAAACAGTGATGTTTATCGTACAGTACAGTGGCGCCTCTGTAGCAAATTGCCCTTAAAACATCTGGCGTCGAATCAAAATCCACCAATCAACGCGCTCCACTTTGATCCTTATCAAATCAAAACAGAACTGGTGATAAAAAGCCCGTTTAAAAAAAAGAGCTCGAGTTACTCCGATCCAGAGTCCCTCTCATTCTCGTGTTATATTGTTGGAGTGGGACGGCGCCATACGAACTTATAATCTCGAGCTTCGGAGTCGGAGTAGCTGCTCTGGCTGTTTGACTAGCTCAACTAAGTACAGTCAGCTGCAATAGTACATAATTAACAAGGGCTGTAAAAGTAAGAAAGCCCGAAATCGCAGGTATTTGTAAATATGCGATAGAGGGCTTTCTTTTTTACTGCCTGTGGTGAGTACACAATTTTATGTTTTCATCTGGCCATAATGCGAGTTTTACCGTACGCGTAGCGTAAAACTCAAGTTATGGCCAGGTGTAACGTAAAAAGATATACACGATTAGTCAGTTTAAAAATATCTTCGACAGACCTACAGCTGACTTTGCCTACATGTACTTAAACAGTATATCGAATGGACATCTAGCAAATCAATTTGCGGCTTTCGGTATTCACTCAATTTCACATCAATTTTGGCTTTTAACAACTAGTCAATAAATTCAAAGGTGATAGAAACAGGATGGTTTTTGATAAACTGTACATATTAAAGGGGTGAAATTTCAGCCAATAGAGAAGATGAAATTATAATATTCATGAACATTTTGCAATTTATATCTAAAAAATATATAAAACAAAGGCCACTAAAACGGTTTTATTTGAGTTAATTTTGATTTATAAGAATAATTTTAAATTAAAGTTACGTGCACACAGTTACGTACACCAATCAGCGTCCACTCGTCCAGTGACGTCACTTCTGTTATAGAATTATTACTTTAAGGCTTAAAGTTTAAGCTTAAGAATGAAAATAAATAAGAGAATAATAATAAAACAATAAACGATTCGATTCACCGAAGTAAGTAAGTTTACCTACCAATGTTCCTTTTGCGTTCAAGCTTGAATTAAACATATATAAGTAATCCAAGCGTACAAGCACAACAAATATATTTTTGACTCTTAAAGTTGTCTTCACGGCATTGAATGACAAACTTAGGAGAATAATAGTCATCCTTATCTCTCTTCGTAGCTTGG
Source organism: Hedya salicella (assembly GCA_905404275.2). Taxonomy (NCBI): domain Eukaryota; kingdom Metazoa; phylum Arthropoda; class Insecta; order Lepidoptera; family Tortricidae; genus Hedya; species Hedya salicella. Next base: position 11,846,497 of record FR990108.1, read on the forward strand.
AGTCACTTTTTTCTCAATTTTGGATCAGAAGGTCCAGTTGAAAACAACTTATTTTCAAGGCATGAGTGGCACTGTTATGACGACCTCCATCTCCATCAAGAAGAAGAGTGGCAATGCACACTATTAATATGATGTTAATGGATTGTCCATTTAAGCATTTACTGTACCTATTTATACAGAAAAACGTACTGAGAATCAAAACGTCATGGTCATCATGACGTTCCCTACCTAATTAATATCGCTAATTTTAATGACAAAAAAAAAATATTTAATTCACGTGTCGTGTTAAACAAAAATCTATTTTTTTTAGGTAGGTATCTATTTTCCAATGTTAAACACATATGTGTCCGTTTCTAATAATACTGTAATTTGTGCTGTGGATTTTGTCTCAATAAAATAAAACATATAAATTACGCAATTAACCTGTCCATGAGAACATCTTGCATTTTTTTCTTTTTTGAACAAATTGATCAATGCAATTATATTGATAGTTGACGAAACTTGACTAAAAAAAATCTGTAAAAAATAGCTTTAGTGACAAAGTTGGCTTAAATATCACCTCTATTAATAGGTATGTACAGTTTATCAAAAATCACTATATATAAATGCATTTCGTCTTGGTTGGCATAGCTTATCATCGCGACTTTCTGGGCAGGCTTCATTTATCAATTTAATCATTACTTTAATAACTATTATATTCAGCATATTCATATCCGTAACAGTATAATGAAACAACATAGTTGTTACACAATGTACTAAACCAGTACCTACATTGTCGCCTAGAGTGCTCGTTTATACAGTTTGCCGTACACATACCTACTCAATTTACTTAAGTAATTACTCTACTGTAGGTAGCTAAAGTCACTACTTTGGCATCGATTGACAATAGCTACGTCAGCTGCCGAAGAGATTTTAATTTTTATACGATTTAAGTCATGATAAATGCTTGAAACTTAAGAAGCACTCAACATTCTTCTTCCTCCACATTGCACTAAAGAACCAGTCATAAAAATATCCGTTTGGACACATTCCAACAATAAAATCCATCTTGTAGCACCTCAATATTTTCTTTTCAACTTCAACATATATTTTTTTTATGTAGGTATCACATTTAAATTGCACATTCAGAAAACAGACGCGAACCACTAAAAACACTATTGCCACTCTTCTTTATTACTGATGATATGGGCATGATTTTTGCGCGATCTTCTGTTTTCCTTTCATTAAACACTATCCACCAGTGCCATTGAAATATTGAGCATGTTTAGTGTAAGGAGCTACTATGTGGTAGGGTGGGGGTTGGCCTCTCCCATAAACTGGCTCCGATATGGCACTGCTTGGGCTGTGGCGATGACTTATCACGCTTGGCGGATTCGAAGGAGCTGGTATCGTATCATACAAGTCATACACATTTGGCGTAGAAGGAGCATGTACATGATTATAACTGCCATCATCTGAAATAAGTGGTGTATTTGTCATCCTGTATGGATTAGTAGTGTTTGTATGTCCAGTTGGTGAATATAGTTCTGGCGACTGTGATGCTACATAAGTTGGACTTGCGGCTGACATTCCATAAATATTGGCATTTGGAGAGGATGATGAATAATGATGGCTGTCTACAGTAGGGCCAGGATAGGCACTGCTATAGTTACTCAAATTAGGCATAGTTGTTGAGCTAACAACTTGGCTAATAGTGTGAACTCGCGGGTTTGGCAAATTGCCATGAGGATGATAGCTGTAACAGTCATAATTGCTTTGGCTGTAGCTCTTGTCATTGGTATAACCATAACTTTCAGTTTCATAGATTCTTTCATGATGATTCCCTTTTGTTACAGGATGCTCTCTTCTATGATAGATGGGTTCAAAATTTTTAACATTGTCTATTACAGGTCTATGATTGTATGTATTATCATCAAAATGAGTTGATAATATAGTTTCATTATTCGACCGTCTATCTTGAGAGGTTAAACTTAATCTTTGCAGTTGACTATGTGCTCTACTAAAATTACTTTGGTAATTAGTTTCATTGCTGTTATGATAAGCCTTGGGTTCTATATGAGCTCCATATACATTCTGAGGCACAGGAACAGGATTCCTATCAAGTTCTTGCCTAGAAGAATAAACTTCATTGTGTTGGATTCCATAATGTGTTTTTTGAGATGCAGGATAGTGGTTTCCAGGTGTAAAGTCATTATTCCCATCTTCATTGCTCTCAGGGTACAATGCATGATCCACACTTTTATATGTTTTGTCTTGCTCATAAGTAAGATCTAAAGGCCTATCATATGCATTATCCGGTGTTACATTATCATAGACAGAAACTTTCATAGGATCAGCATTGCCATCTGTATTATCCTTTTCATTTTCAACTTCCTTTTTATTATCTGATGCAAATCTCTGCTGTAGTGTTGGTGTTATTTTAGCAGCTTTGATCAACACAGCATTTTGCATTGGTGGGGATACATCTTGTGTTCCATCTTTATGTATATTCCTGGCATGTTTTGCCAGTGCTCTTAACTCTTTTGGATAAGGTGTGGGGGCTCTTCTTAACTGCCCTGGCTTCTCAGGTACCTTTGGTGTCACCTTCATGTCAACAAAACTAATATGTCGTGCAGAAGGTTGAACTTCTGCATTTTCAGATTTGTCATTCTCCAACTTTGTTTCGATGGGGGTCAAAGGCACTTGCGGGAAGAGGAAACAAGTGAGGACTTGTTCATATGTATGAGGATCAACTTCAGAATGCATAGGCACTAGAGGTTTGCTTTGATTTTCTGACAGCCACAGGGCAACAAGGTTATCACAATTGAGTAAAGATTGAGGGAGGTAGCTCAAAGAGTTTCTCACCAAGTTCAATACTTTTAATGAAGAAAGATGTCCAATTTCCGGTGGGACCTTAGTCAATTTATTTGCCCGAAGCGATAATACTGATAATTTTGAACAACTTCCAATCTCTGGGGGTATAGCTCTTAACATGTTGTCATCTATATTCAGGTATTGCAATTTTCTGAGTAGACCGATAGAAGAGGGGATTTTGTCAATATAATTGCACATAAGCATGAGCTCCTCTAGATTTGTTAGCTGCCCTATACTTTCTGGGATTGAATACAACCTGTTGTTGTCCAATTTTAGTGTTGTCAGATTGCAAAGTTGTCCGATGCTGTCTGGGAGCTGAGTTAGGGCATTTGCTGATAAACTGATATCAACTAATTGTGAACAATAACCAATTTCACCAGGAAGCTCCTCTATCATATTATTGCTAGCTTCCAAATGTACCAAGTTCTCCAACGGTTTGATCACACCAGGTATACTAGTCAAACTATTGTTATCAATCCATAACTCCCTCAATTTAAGAAATCTTCCAATTACTTCAGGAAACTGCTGGAACTCATTCTGACCTAAATCAAGTCTAAGCAATTCTGTGGAGCGAGAAAGAGATTTGGGTAAAATCATCAAATAATTATCTCTCAATTCCAGAATACGCAAATTTGCAAGTCTCCCAAAATTACCAGGCAGATACTCCAGATAGGTATCATTTAGGTACAGTTCTTGTAATGCTATTAAATTGGTGATGGCATCTGGAAGTTTCTCCAAAGGATTAACACTTAGATCTAAGAATACTAAATACTTTAGGGCTTTCATTGTGTCTGGTAGCGACGCGAGTGTGTTTCTGCTGACGTTAAATTGGTGCAAGTTTACCAGAGAGGAGATTGCCGTGGGTATGGCTTGGAGCTCATTGTCGCTCAGGTCTAGGTGCTTCAATCCATGGCACATAAACAGTTGGCGCGGCAACTCGCTGATCCGGTTGCTATGACACAGGAGAATCTCGAGCGTCCTCTCGTACACGAACACCTCCGTTGGAACGTCCGTCAAGGACTGGTGTGAATAGTCCAACTCACACACATCCTCCACTCCTGGCCTCACACAACACAAAAAGTCGAAAGGCATTGTACAGAAAGGCACTTCCCATACACAAACACAAATTTACACTATTCGTTCCATGAAACAAATCACTCGTGTCCCTTATTCGTGTAAAACAACATTGTTATCATCATACTTGCATAGCACTTGACTTCTTACATGGCACTGTGTTTTATTGTATTAAAATTAGATGTAACAGGAAACAAAATAATTGAACCCCTCGATAATGAATCACTCAACTCAAAAAACTTGTGATTGACCTTCCCATCCCAACACATACTTATCCAATCTGTCAGTCAGTCAGTTCATTCGTTCTTTTTTTTGCTCTATTTTGACAATAGAACCGCGTTCAAACAGCCACATCATTTCACTTTTTTTATTCATGCTCAAGATATTTATAATTTATCTTAAGTATTAATATTTTTTTATATAAATATTTTATGTGCCTTAAAATAAGTAAAAAATGGTACATTTTATACGTAGCGGTTCGCAAATTATACTGACATTTATACGTTATGGTCAAGAATTTGTTTTTTTTTATTAATGTTGGTACCACCTGCATTTCCTCGAAAATTATATACAGTAGAAAATACGAATATAAAACGACCTTCGCCCATCCGTTTACACCTATTGTACTATGGTTTACGTGATGAATAGTACATTACTACAGAGGCCATTTTTTTTTCTTTTTATGTTTTCATGACCATGGACTAGAGGCCAGGACGGAAGGGGTTGCCGGCCGAAGACATATAGACGGATAGGTCTGAGGCGGGCAACCCCATATTTCCCGCCGAGGTATGTGGTATGCATAGTGCTTATTTCAAACATGCAATGAAATAATGTCAGATGAATTGTCAGAATGTCATGATGCCTGTGCTACAAATTTAAGTGGAATGAAAATTAAAAGAGGACTGCCGGCCTAGCCCTGCATGATTTGTATGAAATTCCATTAACGACCTCTTGTCCTAGCCGCACCTGAAACGTCATACTTCGCAGCCTATTATAAGGAACATAACATAAATATTTCATAGCATGTTTGAGAAAAGCACTATACAAGCCTCGGCGCGAACAGGGATTGTCGGCCTCGTATCTCTAGATATCTATAACTAGGTACTCGGCCGGCAATCCCCTATTTCGCAGCCTCTGCAGTAATGTACAATTATATCATATGTAACATGTTAAAAAACATATTGCAAGTTGGTTGCCTAAAAAATCCTGTCACGGGTGTGATTAAAAATTCTATGTTAGTAGACCCCTGCTCCTAAGCAAAATGTTTAACAGTGTGGGGTCATTCGATACAGGATACTGACATAGACAGACATAACAATTTCGAAAAATCAAGCTTCTAAGTCAACGCAATCTAAAAGTCCATGGAAAACCTATAGGGTACTTCCATTTGTCTTAGAAACTTGGTATGAATGTAGCATAACGCTCGAAATAAATCTGAAATCATATTTTTTCTCTCGAAATGTCAGTAACCCATATAAAATGACTCCACACCGCGTACATCTTGCTTAGGACCAGGGCTCTACTTAATACTGGATTTTTTATTAATCATAGCCTTGACAGGTTTTTTTAGGCAACCTACTTGCGATATGTTTTTTAACATATAAAATATATTTCATCATGTAAACGGATGGGTCTTTGTATATTCGGATCTTAGACTAGAATAAGTCACTGAGTAGGAATCAAAACAGGATTTTTCCAGATTTTACTAAAAGTATAAAATTAAATAATAAACACTTATGATTTTATATTTGCGTATTAATGTATTTTGTAATAGTATATATTATATGTGTAAAATAGAAACAACTTTTTAATATACAAAACCAAACAATTATTCAACTATAATTCATTCCACCAGGTATTATATAAGAAATTAAAATACGACAGACACCTCGACATTACAATTATAAGCAGTTTGCGGCGGCCCGTATTTTACTAATATCCCTAAATTAAGTACCGGCATTTTTAAACAATGTCCGGAGCAACTTTTTCACGGAAAATATGCAGATACTGGAGTTGCGCGGTAGGTATTCTTTCGCGAAGATTTCTTCTCTCTGTAATCTACTTGGGGTAAATTGAATTTATCATTTTCTTTTCCCTTTACGGACTTCTGTGATGCAGAATCTAGAAAAGAAGGTTCATTTTTACATACATGAAAGGTACAAAAGAAAAAGTCAATATAAATCAGAAACTTACCTCTAGCACTTTTGTCATCAGCAGGTTTTAGATATTTTGGATCTAGTCCAATTTTATTAGCATTTTCTTGAGTTTTCGTTAACGGGGTTCCTTCAAAAGTGGACCTAGAAAAAAGAAATGAGCAACATTAACCAAATATTAAATTTGTATAATTTAGACTAGTATATAGTTTACAAAGCTTACAATTTAGAAGTAGCGTAGAAATTAATTGATTCCTCTGACATTCCCTCTGTAAGGTCAGAGTTATTGTTGGGTTGATTATTGTGAGGTGTTGAACTATATTTGAGAGCACCAGTAGATAGATGTTTGGTCTTCAGTGCACTGACTGGTTCACATGTCTCCTCCATTTTTTTATGTAGCCATTGGATCACTGTGAAATGAAATCGAAAATTCAAAAAAGGGGCCATCAGTAGGGTCCATGCATGTTTTTTTTTTTATCGCTTTTCTAAATATCAAAATACCGTAAAAACTATTTCAAAATGTGAAATTAAAATTAAAATCGGCCAAGAAATACGCATGATATAGGCATTTTAAACTACTAATTAGACAGAGGAAAACAAAATCCAATATACTCAAAGAGCAATGGAAAGAAGCTCTTTGGGATTAAAGCTTAATGATAGAGTCAACAGCAAGAGGATAAGAGAGAAAACAAAAGTAATAGACGCTCTACAATTAGCTCAGGGCCTCAAATGGAAGTGGGCAGGGCACGTGGCTCGCTACACTGACGACAGATGGACAAGTAGAGCTACGCAATGGCAAGGACCAGCCGGCACGCGAAAAAAAGGCAGACCATCATCTAGATGGAAAGACGAAATAAAAAGGGTGGCGGGCCAAAATTGGATTCGTATCGCCAAAGACAGAAACGTCTGGAATTCTTTGGAGGAGCCTTTTACCCAGATGGGGTCCATACATTATACACCTTATTTTCAAAATGTAATCCTTTTGACTAAGTATTTATGACTGATTTAATTCTAAATAATAATCAAAAAATTTACATCATATTTCAACTGAATTATATAATAATCTAACATATTTTCCTTCTAATGTAATAATGTTACACTGTTTAATAATATAATATTTTGCATTCAATTGTAACTCTTTTTTGCATGTAAAAAGATAAAATGTACATGAATTTAATTAAGGGATTGATTGATTTTACACAATGGTATTGAACACGTTTATGTATGGAATGAATAAAGCTATATTATTATTATTATTATAATTAGACAGAGGTCCGATATGCACTGTTACGTCATAGTGCACTCCGACCATATAAACTCCATATAAAATTCTGTTTTGCAAGAAAGAGATAGAATGAAATGTTTGATGGCTTATATCATGGTTATTTTTATAGTTATTCGAAAAGTTATTTTTGTCTACTGTTTGTTCCATGAATGAGCTTTCAATAAAGCAAAAATAAAAATTCATGATTTCGCTATTATGTGATGAAGTTTTATTTAGTGAAAATTTACCAGAACCTTCTCCCCCGCACATAATTAATTGGTAGACGTTAAATTTACTATGACCAGACCAAAGGTTTAACAATAAATATATTACCCATGTTATTATTTTTTATCATTTCATCTCTGTCTTTCAATGCTGCTTCATTAACTTCGTATTTTTCCTTCAGCTTCTCTAGCTCTAATTTGAGACCATCAATATTATGTTTAGTGACAGTAATTTCTGATTTAAGTTCTTCAATTTCCTTATTATTTTTTTCTATAACTTTTTCTTGTTCTAATGCTATAGCTGTTCGACACAATACCTGAAAACATCACAAAAATTGTCTGTTCAAAGTTAAAATTTCGAAATAGGAAAAATCATGTAAGAAAAGTAATACATTTTTCGAGATAGACGTTAATGTTAATGATAAAAAAATCTTTCTAAGTATGATTAGAGATTGACATTTCAAAACTTAGCTTAAATATATAAAAAAAAAAAAAAACTATTTTACCTTTTCTTTCATTTCAATGATATCATTGTTTTGTTTCGCAATTATTTGATTAGCTTTCAGCAACTGTTCTGAAGTTGAATTCGCGGCTTCATTGTTCCTATTTGATAGTGATTCACTTAGAGCAAGTCTTTCCTCAAGACTTATCTGTAAAATAAAGTACAAAATTGATCAGAGTTCAATCACAGAATGATATCAATGAAGGAATTATTAAGTAGAAAAGATATAATAATGATTCTTACCTTTTCCTTCTTTACTATTTGTAATGAATTTTTCAGTTCAGTTACTAAGTCTGCATTATCTTTTCCAATCTAGAAAGAGATAGGGTATGTTATTAAGCAAAAAAAATATCGAAATAAACTGATTACTGGTCACATTATTTTAATGAAGGCACTTGATGATCTATCTGTGTTAGAACTTATTTTATTCATGTTTTCTAAATCTGTTTACCTTTTCCAAGAAGTTACATCTGGTATTCAAGTTATTAATTTGTTTCTCTTTTTCATTTATATCTCTGTCTAAAGTAGCATTTTTTGCCTTTAATGTAGCTACTTCAATATGGGACTTCTGAACTTCACTTTCCAGAAGCAGTAACCTTTGAGACTTATCACTGGAATCAAATAAGAAATTTGTTGTAAACAAGTTTCTATTTTAGGTGCATTCCAGTCTATGCCAGCTACCTTAAAAATATATAAAAAGTCCAAAAATTCTCTACCAATACAAAAGCCAAGTTATAAAATATTGACATAACAAAAAAATACTTCCTAACTTTCTTAGAAGTATGAAAAAAATGGTAAATGGATATTGGGTTTAGAACAGATATTTACTTAAAGTAAAAATTACGATTTATATCAATAATGACATACAGTATTTAAAAAATACCTCAACTGATTCTCCAAATGCATAATTTTATCTTTTAACTGCTGGCAAATTGTATTCAAATCGTCAATTTGTTTATTTTTTCTATTTACATTTTCTTCTGAGTTAACAATCTGAGTTTTTGCATTCATTTCCAAATTTCTTTGCCATTGTTGTCTCTCCTAAAACAAGTCAACAAGTATTATTAGTACACAAAGTACATTAAAAACTAGTCAATAGGAATGTTGACTGTACACAAATAAAAAATTGATGTGGAATGGAAGTTTTTATGATAAAAAATCCTAAAAAAACTCACGTGTTTTATGAGCCTTTCAAATTAGGGACGTTGACAATTATGCACTCAGAAAGTTTTTATAACATAGAAGTAGTTTACACAAGTATTTCTGTTAGTGAAAGGTCATTCTATAACATACCAGGGATAAAAGTTGTCAATATCCCTATTAAGAAGTATTTTGTAGGGAGCTAATATTTTTTCATTGCCTGCAGCTATGACTACTGCTAATATCATGGATGCGAATAGGCGACCCCGTGAACACGGAAGCTGCATAGCTTCCGAAACGTCGGAAACTCAAATTAGATAATATACGCGATATAATCCTTTCAAATGGTTTTATTTCAATGAGTGATAATCGCGGAAAAAATGTAATCTTGTGTTAGATTTCATTTTACTTGTAGTGTGCTTTGACAATATCATCTTTAAAATCCTGTAATGTGACATGTAACTCAACTTATAATTTAAAATAAGTAATCTAATCTAATCCATGATGATATTATGGTTTCTATGATTTTAGTTCAACAAACATATTGACGGCAAAAAGCAGAAATGTAGTAGACTTTTGCCCGTCGATATGTGATCTATGAAATAAATTTATTCTTGACATTAAAATCATTTATTACAACTAATACTGTATTCACATAAAAGCAAGTAATTTAAAATCTTTCCGTAGCTGGGTTACATAAAATACAGTGTTGTACCTGTGCTGCCCTTTCTCTCTCTTGTTTCATTGCCTCTTGGAACTCAATCTCACTTTTCCTTTTATCATCTTTTAGCTCACCTATGTTGTTTGTTAGTTCATGGATCTTCTGCTCCATTTTAATGCATTTTTCCTTCCACATGACTTCACTACTGGTTGTTGCACTTTTTATAGACGCCAGTGAAGTCTGAAAATAATTACAATAAAATGCAATACAAATATGTTTCATGTCTTCCACAGACATATCATCATTTGCTTGTCCCATCTACTTGGGGTCGGCACAGCATGTTTTTCTCCCCCACAGACATATATATCCTTAAAATTTAAATCCACTAATCTTTAGCTATTTATTCTTCCCAAGTACAATTTAGAGAATTTAGGTACAGTTAGCATTGGTCTAATATCGAAATTCTTGAACCTTGCCACACATTTCAATGTTATTTGATGCAGAAAAATCAGCTTATGGCAAGAAGAACTCAGTATCAACAAAAATGTTGCTTATCCCATTTTCCCTTTCAAGATATACACTTGAGAGCAAAAGTTTCGGGTCACCCTAATTAAAATAACAGCAATAGACTTTCATTAATAATAAAAGTCTATTATAAAACTAGTTAAACACCAGTTTTATTGACATGAGATGCTATTCTTTGCAATACCCAACTGTATTAGCAATTTCCGCGATCTTATCATAGAAATAACAATATCCAAAAATGACGATTTCTGCAATATCTCACTCCATTAATGACTTTTTTCATGGATTTTACGAGTTCGATTTATACCCAATAACAATATTTTTTTTAACTGTTATTTTTGCAGTTTAGATGAACTGTACAAGCCTGCACTATTTCAAGAAATACAATGGTATTTTACTGACCCAATTTTTTTGATTTCAAGTGTAGAATATACCTGTATCAATTAAATATGAGTAGCAGCAATAATGCTGGTCTGTTCCACAATCTATGTGACAACAATGTTAATCTTTACCTGTTGTCTCCCAGGCAAAAATATAATAGCCGGTTTTGCCGACGCATATTTGCATCAGCGGTAGACAACTGATAATCTGATGATTTAGCACCTCTTGTTTACTTCTGCTTAATTGTATTATTTTCTTATCTATTCACATACTTTGGTTTGGTTTGGGGGTGCCTTCTAGTTTTAAATATAAATAGAGTCCAATTCTAAACCACAAGCATGTGAGTGGTTATGTAGTCAGTTTTGTAATGTGTGCAATTATATTATAAGAGTATTATAAATTTACATACCTTTAGATTATTAATAGTATCAGCCATATGCTGTTTGATGTCAGCATCAGTGGCGGGTCCTGTCTTGAGAGACAAATGAACCAAACGCCTGAATTCATTGTGTTCAACTATCTCGAAATAAAACTGGACAGGATTTGTTTGTTGAACTATGAGGAACCTGTGAAATAATTGAAAATATATGCCTTATACATCCCCCCTTTCAGTAGGCCGACTATTTTAAACAACAAAATGATCAATTTCGACATTAAGAATATTATCTACCAACGTACGTCGCAAAGTTTAATGGAAATTCGATAAACATGGGTACAGTTACGAAAAGAAGAAAACTTACATGTTATTTGAGGCACATTGTTGAAGTAGTCGTACAAGTTGTGAAGGGAAATTATCGAAGTCAATCAACAGACCCTGCTGCTTCTTAAGATCTTCGTAGTCGCACCGCGTTACGTTCAGAACACACAAGAATGTAGGGTCTTCGTCATCGGAAAGAGATATCCTCTGTAACGAGACATGAATATGTATCATTCAAATTGTCAGAACATATGAACTACACAAAAACAGGTTTTTTATTTGCCTGTATACACACCAAGCTATCGCTGCTGAAAATCTTCATGATTGTCACAGTAACATCTCTTTTAGAGTCTTCAAATCCTCGTTTGATAGTAACATAATACTTCCCTTTGTGAAATGTCTTACATTCCATTTCAATAGCCCTGGAAACAAAATTTCAACTTAAGGTTCAAGTACTAAATAAATAAACGGCCTTGTTTGAATTAGTTTTGTTGTCGCTATATGTCATTCTTTTTTTTTCTAACCACAGATTAATATCACTAGTGTTGTACATTCACGCCAAGTAAAATTACGGAACTCCTTTTATTAAACGTGCCACGTGCACGTGCCAAGTTTTATGGATTAAATACAGTTGTATCAACACTAATGTCATTTTTTTTTACATCTGTGCGAAATTTGACATATTTCATTCATGAATTAATTCTCATTTCTATGCAACATACGTGTTGATTTGCTAGCCGCCCTTCAAACTTACAATATTTTTAAGCAATAATGGTTAAATTACTATGTATATTACTTGCAATATGCATCACCGGCACTATTTCTAAAAAAGCCGAAAAGAAACCAGATTGGGCTAAGAAAGATATCACAGATTTCAGTGAAGCTGACATGGAACGGTAAACTAATGTTCTTACTTATAGACTTTTTCTGACAAAAACAGGTATTCATTCCTATTCATTACAGATTGCTAGATCAATGGGAAGAAGATGAAGAACCCTTACCCGAAGATGAGCTACCGGAACACCTTCGAAAGCCACCAGCGATAGACTTAAGCAAAATGGATATGTCTAATCCAGAAGCAGTGTTAGAAGCCACCAAGAAAGGACAGACGCTGATGATGTTTGTTACTGTGGCAAATCAACCCTCCAGAGCGCGAACAGATGAGTTAACTAAAATATGGCAAACCGGACTTTGGAGTAATCATATACAGGCAGAAAGGTTAGCTAAGATTGTTTTCGCACTTATTTCGTCCCTTCCATGCCATGTCAGGGGCAGGCCCGTCATCTTAACATTATTTTTGTGAGAAAATTACATAAAGAAATCGGTCAAATAGTCTTCGTAATTGTAACCGGTGAACATCATGTTATTTTGGAATCGGTGCCATCGTGTCACAACTTACTAAAATCGTCAATTTTCAATATTTTACACATTCTTTATATCGCACCGATGCCAAACTAAGATTAATTGTATATACTGTATAGATTGACTATACAAACGGTTACTTGTAAGTAATTTGAAGAAACTGAATTATGGCGTTATTTTTTACTTTTTAGTTTTTTTTGGAGTCGGTTTCATTTTTCTGTTTAAAAGTTTATAGTGACCTCCAAAATAGACCATAACAATCATTTTTTTTAAATAGTTTCAATGTACAGACATTTCATTTTTACAACTTTATAATAGTATAGATAACGACCTAACTGAATAAGGCCTTCATATCTTTAAATAACATTTTAGGAAATGTAATTTATTACTTACAAATAATACAGCATTGTATTGTTAATAAATCAGGTGTAAACTTAACAAGTCTTTACTAAAAATCGACATGCAAGTTAGGATCACTATAAAGTTAATAGTGTAGGAATTAAGCTTTATTTCTTTTTTTTTTCTTTCAGGTACCTCATTGCTGATGACAGAGCTATTTTCATGTTCAAAGATGGGTCTCAGGCATTTACGGCCAAGAAGTATCTCTTGGAACAAGAAGAGCTGAAAGATGTCCAGTTAGAAAGTCAAACATATCCTGGCACCAAGGCGGACATTAGGAACAAAGCTCTCAGAGATGAATTATAAAATAGTCTGATAGTATACTAATGCCCAATTTCACGATGCTCTGTTAATTGATAATAGCGAATTAACTACTAATTACGCGAGCGCGTCAATGAAATAATGAAATAAAAAATGAAATAATGATCTTTATTCTGTAAGTAGGCCGCAAGGGCACTTTTACAAGTCTGACTCTACGGCATTTCCCAAGAGGAGACCACTGAGGAGCAGAAAGCCAAAACAAACTCAACAGTCAGTAATTTTTTCGAAATAAGTCATATCTATTACAATATTTGTACTTAGCCTATTCTAAATATACGTTTTGACTATAAACTCAATGCATAGTTCTTCAAGAAAACATATCGAAACTTATAAAACTAAAATATATATATAGAATATAAAAAAGCGAAATAATGTTTTTTTATTTAAAATAACTTACATACGTTTGATATGCCACCTCATAAGAACTGTGTCCCGGTAAAACTAAATTATACGGTTTCTCATTGAAATAAAACAATTTAACGGATTATATCGCGTATATTATCTCATTTTAGTTCCCGACGTTTCGGAAGCTTTCCAGCTTTCCATGGTCACGGGAGGACTGAGAAAAGATGTATTTTCCTCTGTCAAAGTTAAAATTTGTGCAAACTACCCATTTTTTGAAAAAACACAAATAAAGGTGTACATACATGCCAGATGGGCCTAAGCTGTAAAGACAGTTACACATGTGCCAGAAGGGCTTAATTATTTTATTCTAATAATTTACCAAGCAGCATTTCACAAATGAGGCGTACTGAGGAGAAAAGAAACGCTGCAAAGAAAAACTCCCAGGCTACCTCATTACTAATTATAATATTTAAAAACAGAGACTATTAAACTACTTTTAAACAGATAAGATATTTTCACCGTTCGGAAATTAAGGTTTTGCAGTCCTGTGTCTCGCTTGTTCCTTGATGAGATGTATTACAGGATCCCAAGCTGGTGGTAGTGACAATCCATCTTCTCTATTGAAATTAGGATGCTTTTTAATCTCAATAGCCTCGCGTAGTATCCTGGGAAAATATCTTTTTTCTTTGGCAAGGATAGAAGGTTTATCAAACTTAATTGAGTGGTTTGGTTTGTCAATGACATGTTCACAAACTGCAGACCTATTACACCGACGGTGCTTGACATCTGCTATGTGCTCCTTCGCCCGGGTTGATACACTGCGTTTCGTTTGACCAATGTATGAAAGACCACACTCGCAGTCCAGCTTATAAATGCCTGCACTCTGCAAAGGGGTGCTACTCTTCACGGGTCTAAGGTATTGAGACACCTTCTTCAACGGCTTGAAATATGTTTTTATAGAAGCACGCTTCAAGATGTTTCCGATCTTGTCTGTGACCCCTTTCACATATGGTAATACGGCAGGTTTACGCTCGACTGTTGGTTTCTTCATACTGGGATTCTGCTTGGAACGTGGTATCTGGAGCTCGTTGGCTCGAAGCGCACGTTTGACATTCTGTAACTCAGCAGTCAGATGTTGATTGTCGCAGATACCCCTGGCTCTCTGAAACAAAGATTTACCCACTGTAGCAAGTTGACAGGGATGGTGGTGAGATTTGCCATTCAAATACCTATCTGTATGCGTAGGTTTCCTATATACAGTATGACCTATGTCATTTTTAGGACCTCTAATTACTAGCACATCTAAGAATGCAAGTGAATTTTGATTTTCCAACTCCATAGTGAATTTAATTTTACTATGCATGGAGTTCAGATGGTCTAAGAAAGCTGAAACACTAGATCTAGGTAAAATAGTAAAGGTATCATCTACGTATCTTTTAAAGATCGTCGGCTTGACAGGTGCCAATGAAAGCGCTCTCTCCTCGAAGTCTTCCATGAAAATATCGGCGACGACAGGAGACACCGGAGACCCCATTGCCACACCATCAACTTGCCCGTAGAATTCACCATTCCATAGCATATAGCCAGATGTAAGGCAGTGTTGTAATAACTCAGCATATTCTATTGCCATCTGTTGTTCACCCAATCTTCTTTTCACAATTTCGATACATTCTTGAACTGGTAGGCATATGAAAAGAGACTGGACATCAAAACTGACCATAACTTCATCATCAGTTAGTCTCAAATCCTTAATCTCACTGACAAAATGGTATGAGTCCCTTGTGTATGCTTCCGTCATCCCTCGCAGTAAAGAAAGTACACCTGCTAATTGCCGAGCTAATCGAAAGGTAGGAGCATCGATTTGACTCACTATAGGGCGTAACGGAGCACCAGGTTTATGTATCTTTGCACAAATTGTAACTTTGACAGAGGAAAATACATCTTTTCTCAGTCCTCCCGTGACCATGGAAAGCTTCCGAAACGTCGGGAACTAAAATGAGATAATATACGCGATATAATCCGTTAAATTGTTTTATTTCAATGAGTAATAATCGCGGAAACAGAAGAAAATATTATACGGTTTCTGTTTTGGGCCATGCATTTTTGATAGTAGTCAATAGTCCAAATTTCATTTGACTTAATATCGCTTGTTAAAAATAATTGACTGTTATGACATACAGCTCAGGAAGTTGGACTAAGTCATTAAAGCCGGGTCCGCTGCGACGTGTTTTTGTGTCTTTCTAACACCTAACATGTTATTCTAACATAAAAGGGGCGTGGCCTAAATGTTTTTAGCAAAAACACTCAAACATGTTTCCCGCGACGGATGGAAAACATTCCCCGCGTTCGCCTGCGGAGGGGGGTGCAGCGTTCATTTCGTGTTTGACCGTTGGGATAACACGTCTTCTATGTCAGAATTCATTGTGACTTTTGTGCGTCAACAATGTTTTGGCTCACAAAAACGTTGTTGCAACAGACGGGAAGTTTTGCTAACATGTTAGACAAACAATGTTTTGTTAGATTTTCGTGGCAGCGGACGCGCCTTAAGGGGTACGGATGTATTTTAATCGCTGTTGAATTTTTTACAATGATTTTACTAAATGTAATGCCTTTTTCTCATACGGCAAGTATAGGTATATTATGAAAGTGATAACTTGTATGTGAAGTTATCAAACTTTGTTATTGTAATGTGGTTCCAGATAAACTTCACTTTGTAGATATATGTATTTTATGTATAAACATTTCGAGGGTGTCTATATTATATGCAACCTAAAGTTAGGGTGGCATTGGCATATTGCTGCATTTGCTGATTAATCAATTAGACTGCATGCTTGTTTGTCACTTATTGGTATGATAAGTTTTATTAACTACAAATCCATAATACTAGAATGTTATCAATGAACTGAAAGTCAATATAAGAAATTAAGATTAAATGTGATTTATTTTTTACACATCTGTTTTTTCTTAACTAGAGCTAAATAAAAGAAAACAGTTAATAACTTGGTTCTTTATTACAAAAATAACTTGCTGTTCAACAGCTGATGGCTTAGAAAGGTTATACTCAAAAAAGGTTACATAGTGTTGCTAAAATGCATCAGTAGCCCGGAAATGTTCTTCATCAATTGTGGAGTAAATGTGACCTTCACCACACATCCACTCTAGAATGTTTCTGCAAGATAAACAAAAATATTGATATAGTTAGCGAGATAATGCTCTAATTAAAACGGACAGTAACCTCAGCCGCTAAGGGCAAGGTGGGAAAAACACTTATTTTTGTATAAAATGTGTAACCTTTGGCAATTTAACACTGATAATTTTACGGCTTTTACGACTCTATTAACTTGTAAGATCATTATTTTTGTGCCAAAGATAAAACAATACATTCCAGAGAAAATGGCGGGAAATAATAAAATAGTGACAAACTCCTGTTGGAGGCAAAGTCATTGGAGTTGCTCAGCCATTGAGTAGAAGTATCTTCATAAACTTACTCGAATTCAATTTGGGGCATGCGCTCCTTCAGCGCGGCATACATGTCCTGTTTGCTGATGCCCTGTTCCTGGGTAGATGCCCTGATAAGGTTGAAGACCATCATTTGACGTGGATTCAGGCCGTTGACCGACCCACCAGAGTCTGACATGCCAACCATCGAGTTTGCTGGCAACCCACCAGTAAAGGAGGGGTTGTTATTTGCAACGGGTTTCTCCTGAAATGAAAGTACATTGACTAGGTTTTCTTTTCGTAGACAGATAAAAGAGAGGTAAAAGGTTTTTCAAGAAAGCCTTTCGTTTTAAATACCAATACAATAGGATGAACAAATTCACACCATGCTATAGATGAGATTTTGACACTGAATGTATTAGGTATACAACTTTGATATTTTTAAGGCAAACGTCTTATGGGTAAGTTATATTTTACCATCTTCCAAACTTATCCACTCACCTTCTTGGAGTCAGCTTCCATTTTAACCTTATTATTAATGCACTGTAGATAATGGAATGTAATGGCATTAACATCGGTAACGGGCATTATTTTAAAAATCATCACCACTTTCTTTCCTTTGTTGGTTTTCACATTGCCGTAAATCTGGATGTAATCATTGACATTGACCTTCGGTGTTGATTTATCCTGAAAATGAATCAAAGATATATAAATATCATCAATCAATTTTTTTAAGGTTGTGAAGTCCGTCCATTCGGGAGGTGACAGCGATCCTCAGTAATGAGGGACCGATTGGAGATAGGCGTAATCGGCCGTTAATAACCAACAGAGCAACAAATAAAAAACCCTTTTCCCCTTTACAGGGTAGGCAGAGACTAACCTTCCACTTGCTACGGTCCTGGCATACAACTGCCCCTTCATCAACATTCATTAATATCACATTCATAATCTCTCTATTTCTCGCATCCATCATCTGACATACTTCATTTATTTTATCATTCATTCCTCCCCTTACATTTAACGTAGCAAAGCGGCTCTCCATAGCCCACTCTTCGCTCTCTCTGGGACCGAGACGTGATGGGTTGCGAACCATACGGCACCATTATGGTTTTTGAAATTATTTAAACTCATACCGTTCCCACAAGCTGCTAGGCATAAAATATTAGAACCCAGCAGAGCCCCGCATACCAGGTAAGGGTTTAGCCTTATTCTGGCGTCACCAGTCCTAGGGCAATACGGCACGCTACACGACTAGACTCGCCTCTAGCCACGCATCCATCGGCACGGCATACCTTGGATTGGCGGAACAGGAGGAAGGATAACAGAGTAAAGAAAGGACAAAGAAGCGTAGCTAGGTAAGGGGCCATCCACATACTATGTCACGCAAAATTTAGGCTTTTGGACTCTTTGCTTCAGCATAGTTGGGTTTAAAGTGCCCTATAACCATCTGTAACCAGCTACCCGTGGACCAAAGATGGTTGAAATCCATTCAGTAGTGATACGTAAAACTTAAAAAAAAAATCGGTTTTCTAAAAAAAAATCTTCAATGAACAGGCAATTTATTTTTACACCTCTATAATAGTACCTATAGATCAAATCTGGTAGACCTCAACTAATATTTCCACTCACATCTTCATCCATTGCCTCCTGATCAAGCCAAAGTACAGCTCTCATCCGACCCGTCATATCCTGGATTGTGTATGTAATTTTCGTGCTCTGCATCCTTATATTTCTAACCCTTACTACAAGAGACACTATTTGTATTTCGGTGCCCCATATCTTGACACCGTCATCACCACTGTGCAGGGCTTGACGGATTACTATGGGTGCTGTACGGGATGCTCTCCGACCCTGCAATCAATTATAAAAATCTATATTAAAGCATGCATGCTACCAAAATGCACTTTTTTCGTTAAATTATCATTGAATATATATAATGTCAAGGCCAGAAGACAATCTTGCACTTAAAAACAAACAAGGTTACGATGAAATTTTTGAAGAAGATTTAATTTTTGTTACTCAATAAATAACATGGAATGCTGTTGCATAACAATGTTGGCCAGATTTCAGTAAACCTGTCACTCAGATAGTTCAGATTAAGGAATAAACAGAATTTAAAGACACAAGTATTTAAATAACACACAAAAAATGGTGGTTTCAAACAAAATAACAACACAGTATTAACAATGCCTATTGTCAAATATTTTCATATCTACATAAGCTAAATATTCTTATCAATATGCTTTGTTTAAATTAATTTATGAGTTTAAACCTTATTTTTTGTAGTATATTGTAGTCTTCTATGACTCAATTTGTTTTAATTGTGCTGATAGAAGCTAGACTGAAGAGATATTGTCTATACTATTATAAAGTTGTAAAATTGAAATGTCTGTACATTGAAGATATTTAGCTTCATCACGCTAAATCAGCTAAACAGATTTCAACTATTTTTGAATCATGGGTAGCTGAGTATCCGCAGATGGATATAGGATACTTTTTAACCGACTACGCTAAAGAAAAAAGAGGGCTTATGACTTTTTTCCTCCGCGAACGAAGTTTCTTGAGCGCCTTCCAGTTTGGAAAAAAAGCAGTCTGTAAGAGACACTGAAACACATACCTTTTTAGTCCTTATTATCATTGTGACAAGAGTGAAAATAAATTTCTATTACTGTTCCTGTGTCAGTAATTACAAATGTAAACGAATAATTATAACTGTAATGGATCTCTTCTATAACTTTTCCTTTAAAGATTTATTTTATTTGTTTATTAACCATTAGCAAAGATCTCTGTTACAGTTACAGCATAATATATCCCTCTGTCAGGATGTTCTCCTCTAAAAGTTGTATTTCTCAACCAATTTTTGTGAAATTCTATGAGCATGATCAATAGTTAAATTTTTTTTTTTTGTATACTTATTATTATCATTTTTTTTTTAAAAGTGCAGAGATATGAGGTTTAAAAGACTCATGAGGTTTACAGCTCAGAGCCACTAGCTGAACATTAGCAAAGGTCTCCATTACGGCATACACAAAATTGCTTTCATATGTCGTTGTCTGGATGTTCTCCTCTACAAATTGCATTTTCAACTGATTGTTGTGAAAGCAAGTTCGACAATTATATACACACACCGGCATATTTAGCGGAACATAAAAAAAAGTTTGAAATCAGAATCATGTAAGGTTGCTGGCTGGTTTATATTGGCATTCAATTTAAAAAAGAATAATTTCAAATTAAGAAAACAACTGAACATCACTTTTTATGAAATTGTTTTAATTTTATTTAAATACACCTTATCTCAAGCGAACTTCGAGTATTTATTGCTTGTGAGTTTGATTAAAAATTTCATTTAAAGACTGTTTTTTTGTTTTTTTTTTTTAAATTGTATATCTTTTTGAAGTTGAGGACTGCATTATGCCTGACTTAGCCCCAACTGAGATTGCCAGGGCACTCGAAATGCGAAGAAATGGTCAAACCTACAGAGTGATATCCAGAGATTGTTGTCAATCTGTTTCAACAAACCATCGCACTATCCAACGATTCAGGGAGACCGGTACTTATGTGAGAAGAGGATGCGACGGGGAGAGGGACAGGGGTGGCAGAATAACAGCGGTGTCCAATTGCCCTTGTGGGCTCTTGGTACTGACATAAGCTGAGCCACCTTCCCTTTCATTGTTTTGCATACTTCTGTACCTCACCATATACAAGTCAAAACCCAATTATGTACCTATGCAAAAAGTGAATAAATGTCTTTTATCATTATTATTATTAGGAGCAGGATAAGGCAGAAAAAGACGCACTTCGAGTAGGGATGATTGTTTCATTCGGCTTCGTGTACGTAGGAATCCCCCGTTGACGGCCGCCCAAGCCCGACAGCAGCTAGAAGCAGTGCGAGGTGTACCCGTAAGTGAGCGTCCAGTATGGAGAAGGTTCGAAGAAGCTCGTTTGGGTTCATTCCTGCCCGCCAAGGCTCCAAGGATCAAGGTAAATCATGGTAGAAACAGATAACTTTTGCTCAGGAACATCAACGCGCGGAGTGTTTAGTGATGCAGTGCAGAATTCTGTTAAATCAAATTGACGGCAGGCAAAGAATATACAGATGCAAAGGAGAACGAAAGAAGTGTAGTAAGAAGATATTAAAATAAAACCGTACTTCTTTAATTATGGACCTTTTTTTGTGTTCCGCTAAATATAAAATTCAAATTGCAAAAAAATCATCAGTTCGCGCTTCGGCAAACATGTTGGACGCACTACAGTGCTTGGGCAGCCGCAACAGCATCCTCAAAACATTGTTATATTGGACTCTTAGTGCGTTATAGGCCCTCTGTGTAAAACTTACCCACAGACTGCAGGTGTAGAACGTCTGACAGTAGGCTTTGAATAGCGTCAATTTGACTTGTTCATTACACCTTGCAAATCTGCGGGCAAGCATATTGCCACGCACCGCCATCGCCCTTCTCTCCCTTTCTAGGTCCAGATCATCCTTTAGATCCTCAGTAAGGATATGCCCAAGGTATTTAAACTTTTCAACTCGCTTCAGGGGCACTCCGCACAGCATGATCGTAGGTACTGTTGTAGGGTTGTATTTCCTGGCTTTGAAGAGGACGAACTCGCTCTTGCTCGTGTTGTACCTAAGGCCATGCTCCACAGCGTACCCCTCACAAATAGAAATGAGTTGCCGTAACGAGTCGCTCGACGGGCCCAGCAATACCATGTCGTCTGCATAGCTGATGTTGTTAAAACATGTTTTATCTATATGACATCCGACATGTGTATTGCTGAGCCCCTCAATCAACCCATTCACATAGAGGTTGAACAATACTGGAGATGTTAGTCATAAATATGCCGGTGTGTGTAGATTTTTTGTCCACTTAGATTTGTTTTTTTTTCGAAAGTGCGGATATATGGGGTTAAAAGACTCGTGAGGTCTACAGTTCACAGAGCCGCTAGTTATTTAATATAAAGTCATGAACTGCCATCGCTGAGTACTCCCTCCTTTTTCTTTTCTTTGTGTTTATGCAGGAATCATACAGGATTAAAATATACTTACTGTTTTTTGAGGCTGGTTTGGTGTATTAGCATTCCCAAACTGGCTCGGTGAATTAAAAAATCCACCACCGGCCGCTGATTGGTCTGAAAAGATTAGAATAAAGTTTAATTTGTTACCATAACCTTCAAAACAATTTAATCAGTTATTTTAAATAAACTTACCATTCCACATGTTTAAGATTGGTTTTTGCAATAGTTGGTTTTGATACTTATACAGTTGTTGGAAATTGTGTGAATATCAAGAGAGCCGTGGTTGAATCTGTTAATGGTACAATAGTTGTCAGGTCAGGTACTAAATGCACAAAATTCAATACAGCAGTACTACTTGTTCCAGTTGACTAGTTTGATAAAATAATAAGATAACTCGTTAAAATCTTACAAGAAGTGTAAAACACGAATCACAATAAATCGTAAGACTTATTGAATTTTGTAGTATGAAATCTGACTGACATTATGTTAAATTTGACAGTACAAGTAACCGCGAAAATCAAGAAAGATTTGCGTCTACGGGTATGTTCCAAATCGTTACCATTCGAAAGTTGTTACATTAGTATGCCTTTGTTGTTCTGAAAGGTTCGTTTTTATTTTAGTTTAGACAGTATTTATTAATGTAAACAACGATCAACTGAAAATGTATTTGTCTTATCTAATTTTAGTCACAATTTTCTTTGATCGAAATTAATTTCGAACTATGAACGTCTTTTGGAACTATGTATTTTTTTTATTGTCATGTATATTTCATATTCCTGAATAGTAGTTATGTACTGAGTTTTCAATATTTGTATAAATACGCACATGCATGTATATTTATCTATTATGCAATTATAAATTCGAATTGAGGTTATTAATCGTATTAGTTATTTTCCCCTTGCAATCTTATTCTTAACTGTGGCAGTATGGCCTATGGTCTTAGCCAGTCCGAAAGGACGAAAAGAAAAAAAAAAGTCAACTGACAAATTCTACTGTCAAATGCGGATTAAAAATTATTCTCGTCACGAACGTCGGCGGGTTGAGCTGTTACCGACACACTTGAATTATGTTATAATTATGCTACAAATTCTGTAACTATTCCTAATCGAGATAATTGTATCTGTATATAGGCATAACCGTGCCTAATTCTTAGTGTTTAAGTATATCTTTTTAGAACTTATTTCGTGAAAGTCGGTGAATGCAAGTTTTTTCAAAATTTCGGTCGCACTGTTACCTAATCGGAAAGCGGCAATCGTTATCACTTTGAAAGGACTTAAGTGTGTGTTGTGGGCACCATGGACCAAAGTGGTATTACACCGAATACTTCCAACCAGCAACTGGTGATAAACGGCGACAATGATTCTGCCACGGCGCTCCTGCAGGAGAAGCAGGCGCGACGGCGGGACAATCTGAGGGACGTGAGCTTCGTCGAGTACATGACTGTTGGCATACTATGCTTCATCAACCTCATCAACTATATGGACAGATTTACCATCGCTGGTAAGTGGTCTTAGAAGTACTTGTAGTTGAATATCCTACCTTGACGAGATAATATTTGTTTAAAAGTTTTGTTTGTAAGTGAAGGCAGTAATGATTAACCATACATTACAGAGAAGAATTTTCTTATTAAGATATATACCAATAAGTCTCTACGTACTCATCTGAAGAGGATATAAACAAGAGCATTGAATGGCCAGTCCAATTGCAATTCTGTATCAGTATTATAAGAATGCAGAAACTTAATAGCTGTTGCTAAAGAAGAAATGAACTGACTTCCTTATTTTCAACTAATTTCTTAAAAAGAAGGGTCTTTTATTTAAATCAGTTTTTTTTTGTAACATCCAGATTTTCTTCTAATTCAAAAGACTATTCTCATATACACTATTTATTTTTCTTCCTGAAGTGTTCTTGTTCACTTTTTGACTAATTACTAACAATATCTGTTGACTTCAGATTGGGTTCTGAATTAAAATTTTGGAGAAATCTCAAACTGTGTATGTATAACATTGCATAAGATGTGTGTTGCACCATTGTTTGTGTTGGAGGAAATCCTTTGTTTTAACCAAGACTCATGTCTTAAGTTCAAATTTCTGTAAATGTATATTTCAACTTATCAAGTTCTGCACGGATATATCTGTGCATGGTGTGAAGCACTTTATAACTCATCCGTAAAGTCTAAACAAAATTAAACCATAAGACACATGTCCTAAGTTCAAATTTTTTGAATATATATTTCTACTTATCAAGTTCTTCACACCGTGCACAGATATATACTGATATTTGTGATTTTACACTTTCGCAACCAACAGTTTTGTAGCACTATGCTTGTAGCCGTTAACATCCGCCCGCCTACGAATCTCAGTTGTGAATGTGTTAAATAACTGATTTTTAACTTTGATGTTCTTTGGACATCAGTTGTTAAGACAAATATGATGAAAGTATTCTGGCAGAACTATGAGTATGTGTTGTGAATGTAACATCAATGCTATGAATCCCCTTGCACATAGTATTTAGGTCCCAAAGAGATGAATTAGATTCACAGTAAATGCAGTTAGGGCAACGCAAATAAAATACTATCAACAAAAAAATACTTTAATTCAATAACAATGGTTCATATTGATTGGTCGATATAGTCACACTATTTTATGATAGTAATTATTTCAAAGATAAGATAAAGAAAACATTTAGTTATGTTTTGCTTATCTTCAGTCTAACTAAGATACAAGAATTCCGATTGAAACATGAACATATTTACAATCATATATTATAGAAATGTATGGAATCAATTATAAATAATAATTAAAAAACACATCAACAAAATCCCTACTATATAAAATACATCAACTGACTTAAAATTACTTTAGTATCATATCTATGCATTCCTAAAAGTTTGTACATCAATTAACGCATCTTTAATATATTTATTTTCATTAAAGTGTTCAAACTGTTTTAGAAATGCTGACCTATGAACCATCTGTATTTCTATATACATACTTATAATATAATCCCAATGTTACAGCAGCCTCATGTATTTCCATTACTTATATAAATTGAATTTTGAACTGTTAAAAATCTTGCTTACCATTTAAAATATGCAATGAAATGGCCATATTTAAATATATGTGCATGCTGCTGTGTGCACCTGCCTAAAAATTGGCTCATTGTACTGCAGGTGTTTTACAAAAGATACTTAAGTTTAAAATTTACAGACAGCTTATGTTATCTTCACATCAAAAATACCAATGTCATCTTACACTGTTTCAGTATTTTGAAACCATGAAATATGCTTATAGTAAGGATCTGTGTTTTATGTAGGAATAGTTTAATTGCTTACCTAAATAAAAACGGCCAAGTGTGAGTCGGACTCGCGCACATAGGGCTACGTACAAAATATATGTTTAAAAACGGCCGTATCAACCCTACTCCTGAGCAAAATGTTTTATATGGTGTATTTCTGATTCCGCTATAATCTCAAAGTCTGTCTATTTCAGTAACCAATATAAAATGATCCAACTCCGCGTACATTTTGCTTAGGAGTAGGGCTCTGCCAACAATGGATTTCATAGATACGGCCGTTTGTAGCGTATATTTTGTACGGAACCCTCGGTCCTGATTCGCACTTGGCCGGTTTTTCACCGTTCTTACGTATGGGTTTAAAACATGTATGCATACTTTGGAATGCAGATGTATTATTCCTATGCTAGTACTTTAACCTTTAATTATCAGTCACAATAATATCTTAGCCGACGACGCAGCGAGCCAGCATCATCTAAAACACAGCGTAACGTAGTTCTTATGCCTTATAATATACTTAATTGCCCCCTCTAATTTTGTCTTCCTATTGTGGCTGTAATTGGTGTTGCATGATTACATCACCGCTGCCGGTTTTCTGTGGTAGTGTGAGTGCGCTTAACCAAAAATCTCGTTATCTTATCCTTGCATGCCAGTAAAAGTTGTCATCAGTAAAGATTTACGAGACCCGTGAGTCAAGCATCCTGGGATAAAAGCGAGTAATCCCTTTCCTAATTAACCACAAAATATGCTGCTATTTTGCATAACATCTAGATAAGATAGTTAAGAACATTTGGTAATGAATGTCTTAGTCACTTTTTGCGTAAAGTTTACAACTTTGCAGACAGTCGTTTTGTGAGCTCATTAATAATGCGGTAGATATGTACATATTACTAATATAGACTTGTTTGTTAACAGTTAGATAAATAGGTCGTGACATGAGGTACTATCTCGTGCCCATAATTTTATAAATATTTTAATAGGTACCTAAGCGGTGATTAATTCTGTTCCATACCTACGTTTTGTTGTCAATACCTACCACCTATAAGTGTTAGTGACAAATGAATGACTAAAGATAGCTTTAGTATCCATCTAATGAGATTAGGAAGAAACTTAAGGAATAATGAAATTGTCGCCGAAGAAAAAAATTGAAGCGGTTGAAAGAAATCCATCAGCAGTAAAAGCAGGAATGACGCTGTCCATTCGCTCGCATCCTCTGATTCCCATAATGGATGTTCTATATAGTGTCAGCCTTACGTGATGTCGCATAGACATTGGTTTTAAACGCTACTCCCACATGGTAATGGACTGAGACTCGGCCATTACGAATCGTTCCTCCATAAATGTAATTGGATGAATTTGCTAGTTGACTTTCAATTATCGAAGACTCGTAAAAGGTTCTTTTTAGTATCGTTCTGTCTTGAGGGAATGGTTTTGTCAGGACACGGCTATTATGCAATGGCAATTAAGGGGCATTAGTGTGAGAGGCAAGTAAGGGTCGTCGTCACCTAATCAGGGGAATAATCTCTATGGTTAGCTCACGTGCGTGGGTTCCCATAGCTCGATGAATGAAAGGCATCCCGTAATAGTGTCGCATACTTAGGTTTTATTATGTGACGTACAGTAAGTTATCGGAATCCAGCTAAATGTAAAATGTGTTCAAAGTTGGTTAGTTACGGTATGGAATTTCCAAACAAAGAGTCATACCAGGCCCGGTAAAAAATCGGTTAAATCACGCCATAGCTTATGGCGTGATGTTTTTGTTTTGTCGTGTACCTAATAGGGATGATGACTAAATAATAATTAGTCAGTCATGTAGATTAATAACAAATATTGGAGACCTATTTTTTATTTTTTTATGTAATCAAAGAATAAAGGCGATACATTGAGTCAAAATATCCCGTGACGTCACTCTTAGGTACACATTGTACGTACCTGGGAGTGACGTTACGAGCCCCCACTTGTGAACTTTAACTCAATCAAAAAATACGTGTCCCTTATGTTTTATTATCTAACAGACAGATTAATTAGAACTTTGATTGTCATACCCCGCCATCATGCCTCCAACTATAACTTTACAATATTATGGCGAATATAACAATGTCTCCAACCCTATAGTTGAATCTACAGTCTACTTACCTACACTATTTGAGAAACACTAATTACATGCGGGATGTTTATAGGGATGAGACGTGTGATGAGGGTTGACTCCCTCGGGGGCGATCAACAAGTTGCCAGTGTTCTATGCGGGGAACCCAAAAGACCGTTATCTTGATTAAAATCTTAAAGCAATCAGAAGCTCGATTTGCTGAATGCAGCTGTTTGGGCATGACACAATGTAAACACGAAAGATATATACGTGATAATTATACAAAAACAGGTGGTTCGGCAATGAGGAACCCTAACAGAGATAAGTTTTTACTGACGAAGTTTGTAACGAAATTAGTGCAATTGAAATAGTTTTGGTATTAGACAGAAGGATCTGTAGGCGGGCGTCAATCTAGCTGTAAGTAGGTTAGCCTCTATAAAAAGTGCTTGTTATTCACGTTTAAAGTAAAAAACGTATCGTTCGTATCTTTGTATTTCTGAAGATAGGTAAGGTACAACATACTGCATTACTTGATGCTGGGTACTGTACGTCACCAGCATCAATATCTGCCACAACAAAGCACGCATAAATATATGACACGAATCTATTTCTATGGCCGGGCCGTTCGGACGAGTCAGATACTTTTCGCCCGCTTTGTTATGGCAGATATTTATGCTGGTGACTGTACTATACCTAATAGTACAAACAAACAAACAACAAGTCTAGATATAATTAACTATACGTATCTAGAATATATAGGAATTACGTAAAAAAACAGTATTTATCTCGCAAAGCAATCGACGCACAGTGAAAAGAAAAACGTTTAAGTTACTCACTTAACATAGTGTAGCGAGTACATTTTTTGATTTAATAGTTCTCCATTGTAAAATTCTACCAATACATAATTACGTATGTCGTTATGGCGTGACATGAAACGTAAGGTGCCTTTCTGACCTACTGCTAGAAGCGTCTTGCCACTGCGTATAACCTTGGGCATTAATTTTACTTGAATGTTAGTTAGACATAGAGAAAATAAACCATCCCAATTAACTCTAGAGAAACAAGTGAATGAACAGTTTTATGATCCTTCGCTTCAGTTAACTACCACTCTGAATGGGTTGACTAATTTCTCAATTTACAAAGGGGAACGGTTTTAAAGTTTGTTTGAGCAAGTAACCTTAATTTAGTCGTTGAGCTTTTTCAAAGAAACTAGTTTAAGCGGTCTAGCTTTCTATTGTCTCTGTATTTGTTTTTACTGCGTAAATACGTGCATTTACTACGTCAATGCGAGCATTATCTACGCACAGATCAAGATATCATTATATGTCGCCTGGTGAGTAACGAATCATAAATATGACGCCACGTTTTATAGTATCCAGTTACCATTGGCGCTATTGGCTTACGCGCCACGGTGTCTAGCCAAGTCCAATTCACCCTTGAACTGACTCGCCATTTTATTATACGTGACGTCATCTATACTTTCCTTTTAAGTATTGTAAAAGGAAGTGTTTTTTCTTATAATCCTTTAAACGACAACGAGCAGATGGAACTTACTGACAAAGTGGTTCTACAGCCTCAATAATTCAGTCTATTTAGATACATGATACTGTTAGATTTGTACGTATATGGCGATACGAGGGTTGCTACTTATATATCCGGAAACAAAAAAACAAACAAACGTACACGGCTGAAAATAGTTTTATTGTTTTTCAAAGTATTCCCCTTGATGATCTATGCACTTTTGCATTCGCGTGAACCAATTTTTAAAGCACTTCTGCCACTCCGCCTGAGGTACCTCCATAACGTGTTGTTTGAATGCGTCGACAGCATCTTCAGCGGTCGAAAATCGTTGACCGCGTAATTTATTCTTTATATTTGGAAATAAATAAAAATCGTTGGGTGCCAAGTCAGGGCTGTACGGCGGATGACCCGTTAATTCCACATTTTGACCCTCCAAAAATAGAGTTGTTTCGCGTGACGTATGACAGCTGGCATTGTCATGATGAAGAATGATTCTTCGTCGCTGGTTAGTTTTACGAATTTGTTCAAATACTTCCGGTAAGCAAATGGTCGTGTACCACTCTGAATTAACCGTTCTACGGTTTTCTAGTGGCACTGTAGCTACATGGCCATTAATACCGAAGAAGCAGGCCACCATTTGTTTCAATGTACTTTTTGCACGAGTAACTTTCGTAGGGTTCGGCTCATTTTGAAACACCCATACCGTTGATTGTTGCTTCGTTTCGGGATCGTATGCATAGATCCAGGATTCGTCACCTGTATAGATGTTATAAACGGCTTTTGAGTCACCACGGTTATATTTTTTTAACATTTTATTGCACCATTCGACGCGAGCATGTTTTTGCTCATTTGTTAAGTTGTGGGGTATCCAACGCGAACAAATTTTTTTTACAGCCAAATAATTATGTAATATGCTATTAATGCTGGTCATAGAAATACCCAGAGTCGCCTCTATCTCGCGGTACGTAACATGTCGGTCGTCCATTATAAGTTTTCGCACAGCCTCGATATTTTGTTGTACAACGACCGATTTCGGGCGACCTGCCTTAACTTCGTCCGTAAGCATACTACGTCCACGATTGAACTCACTAAACCAGTGATACACAGTAGTTTTAGATGGGGCTTCATCACCAAAAGTTGAAGTTAGTTGATCTATGCACTGTTGTTGCGTTAAACCACGCCGAAAATCATAATAAATCATAGCACGAATATTTTCACGAGTGAGTTCCATTCTTGCTGCGAGATGACATTTAAAACCCGTCAAAAACAAAACACGAGCGTTAATAAGGAAGAAAAAATATACCTTATATACTTAAAAAAGTTCAAATTTTACCATGGCGGTCAAATATGCTATTTAAGAAGATTGTAATCCCGGTTTCCGGATATATAAATAGCAGCCCTCGTAGCGTGTCATAGACCGATGACATCACCAAGAGTCCAAAACGCTAGTAAAAAACCCCGTCCGGTTTTAAAAACATCCTTTTCCTCTTCATCTTAAATTACTCCGAGCGTCAAAATAGAACTTGCTTCTCAGTCTGCCCTAACTTTATACGTGTCAGTATTTCTTTGTTATATTTAAATATGTACGTATACTAAACAACGTCATTGTGATTCCAAATGATTTGGCCCTTATTGTATGCACTTCACAAAACGCATAGTCACCTTACGTGACATGGCAACGTATCTTTGGGGCACGGTCGAGGGCCCCAAACTGTAGACTCCACCACAGAATAAATATACTTTGGTTCCGTTGTTATGAATAACTATTTTAAACACGGAATGATGTGTGTGATGTAAATAAAAAACCTATATCCTTGCTTGTAAAACATCAACTATAATATTAATGTATTCTAATGAGTTTCGTAGGTCGGGCATCAACATAGGTTCAAGAATTGCATTCAATAGGTTTGTTTCTAATCGGTTCAAAATGAATGCCTAAAACCATTGGCTTGTTGCAATGTATTGTCTAATATATGCTACGTCCTTAGTGTTAGTTGCAGCTGATTATTTCTATTCAAATTTTCAGCTCGCCTTGAAGGTTTTCTATTCATTGATTTAATAAAAAATGCATGAATAAAAGTAACTATAAGGTTGTCATTCTCTACTGATTATCTTTTTGAGATGGTCTTTTGTGCGATTTATTCCTCTGATATTATATTATTAATTTAATTAGAAGTCGTAGAGAATATTATTAATGCATTCATGAATAATTTGACCCTTGTTATACCAACTGATGATTTTTTTAAATTAATATCAACAGCTAAAATTATAAACAACATAATCAACGATCTTTTAGTTAAAATATTTTTGATATGGAATATCAGTAATCGAATATTATGTTGTTCGGATTGTCACTTGTAGCCGTCGTAGTCAATGACAATAAAAGTATCTAAAAAATGTGACATGTTCCCAAAATGGTTATTGTTACACGTCACATTGGGTGTAATAAAAAGGGTTGTCCCCATTTTGTGAAGAAAATTACTGCGGGACCCGGGTGTGCATCGTTTAATGAATAAAATATGTGAAAGCTTATGTTAGCTTTGCCCAGTGAGGGGTAAATGCGGTGGAGCTTTAGGGTGTCGGTTATGAGCAAGCTTTTTATCTCCGTGATAAGTTCAGGCGTTGTTTTCTAACTCGTAAACTTTTTTGACCAGTTATGTAGAATAATCGAATAACTTAGAGTGTTTAGTTGTCTTTTCTATACTTTACGACCCCGTAAATGTAGCATTGGACATTAATGTAAAGGGTTAAAAAGTTTGACAAGCCACCGACTGAAAAAAGGATACGACGCACAAATAAAACAACATAAAAAAACAACGGACTTAAATGCTTTTGTCTCAGGAGTTAATGTCTTACAAATATAAAGCAATAAATAAAGTAGAATAATCCATAAAAACCTAAACCTTGTTTTGTTTGTCTTTAAGCCGATTAAAAACGGTTTATAAATCTATAAGATTAATAATTAGTGTCGTACATTAATATTCATTCTCCCTCACAGTTTTGATCCTCCTAATGCCCTTGCAGGCTTTATTATTAATCGGGGAGCGCTCGCGCATGCATCATGTGGAGGGATCAAATAGGATCAGATAAATTTATGGGCTTACGTTGCGCTCGTTCCACGCTTTAGGATTTATTTTATGTGTTCAGCATTACTGGCATGTTAAATCCCTTCATATCAGGTGTCCCCATAGCACATTGGAGTTTCCGACTAGTTTCCCATGGCACTTCAATTAAATGTTATCTTAAAAATAAACAAGCATTGACCGCTTGAGATCGAGCATATGACTGTGCGTTGGTGGTCTATGCTTTTAAAAACCATTCGTCCATTTATTGACGATGGACTAGGCATGTCAAGCGATAAGGCCGCACTTGTTAATGATACTTAGAAGTGGTCTAATGACGGATAGTGCATCGTTTGAAATTGGTATTTAAGTAACAA
The DNA here is from genome assembly GCA_905404275.2 of Hedya salicella. NCBI lineage: Eukaryota > Metazoa > Arthropoda > Insecta > Lepidoptera > Tortricidae > Hedya > Hedya salicella. The sequence continues at coordinate 11,879,192 of FR990108.1, forward strand.
TTAGTGCATTAAATAATAATGCCTTACACTGCCTAATGAAGATTAAAAAACAGGTGTGCAAAAATGTGCATGACAAATTGATAAATGGTTGGCGACGCTAGAATCGTGATACATGTGAACGCGTGTGAAATGCTAGTTATGTGTTAGATCAGTCCGATATAATTTAATAACAACCCGCTCAGTGAAGCATTGTTCTTGGTAAAACTTTCGTAGTAAATGAAAGGGACTTTTACTTGGTTACCGGTAACAGTGGTTCTTTGATCTGACGCATTACAGCTGCACCGGTGTATTCCGGTATCGCGCACAGAGTGCCCCTCGAGACCGCACTTGAGGCCAATTAGTTATGCAGCGGAGATTTTATCGTCGAGCTCTGATTTCGAACGTAAATTAATGATCGCTGAAGACTTGCCCATGCACTAGAGTAACAATACAGAGGAAATGTATTACGATTTCAATCACTAATACTAATAGGTATTCTAGGCTATAAATATCTGTTCATAATAGCGCGTAATCTAATCATGTGGATTATGATCATTACAACACGCTTTCATTTTGTATAATTGCATATTCTGTCCGTCAAAGTTCACGTCTAGTTTAACGAAGTATAAACTCAAAACATTTGATTCACACGTTCATTGTGGACGCAGAGGTTTTAATAACAAAAGAAAGCTGAATCTGATATTTTATGAGATTGTATACATACAATACTGTCTGTTGACATGAGACATCAGCCTTTCAATCGTTGCGGTGCATGTTTCAATTCTTGTCACCGATCTTAAACTCGATGCCAACTCGTTTTGTGCGGTAATCGAGGAAGTTCGTGCGTGTGTTCGTCGTTCACTTAACTCGTAATACGTGATTATATTCGTTACTATTACGATTCATTCACTTCCAAATTCCGAATCGGCTCGACTGTGTTGTTATTGAATCTTTATTCACGGAAACCGACGAGCCATATAAGGAAGCTGTGGAGATAATAAATTGACAATTATTTCGGATTAATATCTAACCCGTATGTTTTATGTTACATTATATTAAGGCCGGATCAAGCTGCAACGTGCCTTTATTGGTCAATAATTGTTTTAATTATTGCTTTAGATATGACACTCTAAGGGGAAATAATGTCCAGTCTCGTTCGGCTATTAATCATTGTTAAATGACAAATGAACGGGTGTATACTACGAGTAGTTGTCGGAGTTCAGCTGCATTGGACGGTAAATGGCCAGCCACTTAGTGTTCATGCTTTGCTTTTAGTAACGGCAATTGACATTTACTTGGTGATAAAACAAATGACCGTGGTAGGTAAGGGAAGGGTCTAGCTCACATGCATAGCAAGATGTGCCTACCTACAATATGCCCTTACTATTAGCACTTCTTAGTATTTTTCTGATAAATAAAACTGTCTCATCGCTAAGGTAAAGGTGCATCTCAATTATTGCTATCGTCTTCAAAGATACCTTTACATACCTACAATATGCCCTTACTATTAGGACTTCGTAGTATTTTTTTCTGATAAATAAAACCGTCTCATCGCTAGGTAAAGGTGCATCTCAATTATTGCTATCGTCTTCAAAGATACATTTACATACCTACAATATGCCCTTACTATTAGGACTTCTTAGTATTTTTTTTCTTATAAATAAAACCGTCTCATCGCTAGGTAAAGGTGCATCTCAAATATTGCTATCGTCTTCAAAGATACCTTTTACATTAAAAAAGAGTAAGTCGAATGACAGAGTAATAGGTAAATTAGTAGTTTCTCCGATTGTTGTGTTAAAGCTAAATAATGGAATATGATCGCCTAATGTATATCTAAAGCTTGTTAAAGCGTTGAAACAAAGAATGTTAATTCGAATTAGTAAGTCGACTCGCGCGTGCGACCACATACCTTCTAGCGCCCATTGATTTTCGGTCATTTGATACGGCTTCAGTCAGGGAATTCAGAAGGCACGTAACTCCACCATACGATATGTAACTCCACCATATTCAATATTTACTGTCTCAGTGTTATTGGAAAGTTGACGCAATTATCAATAAGATAAGAACCTGCCGTTGCGACATTTACATAACTGTGTCGATTGTCAAGAAACGCTTTTAACAAACCTTACGAATACTCTATAACATTGCAGTTTACAATAAAGAAGTCATAACTACATATGTGTTTCATACCTTATAAGTACCTTTCGTATTCGGATGGTTGAACAAACATTTACACCAATTCGAGTGATAATAAAACTTAATAGCGCGGCCACTGGTTTTTGATAGTACTTAGTTCAAAGGGACTGAAATGAGGTTGATGAACGTACAGTTGACCCGAAATATCAACGACTAGTACCAAGACGTATTATTCAGTGCCTTAGAGGTCGTTGAATTTCCTTCGCTGTCGTATACTGCATGCTCTTTTAACTTTGTTGAATGATAATTAGAAACCCCATGCTTGAACGGTTCCAATTAAAGTACTAATAACCCTTCTATACGTCCATAGGTGTCATCTATATTTGCACGCTACAAAATTTCAGAATTCGCTTATGGTAATGACATACCAACAAAATGAAATGAGTACCGGTTTTTGTGTAATGTTAACACCGCAAAGCAACTAGCAAAATAAACGCGTTACATCAAACAGTGTGCTAAGCTGAGATTGTCGTTTGTTTTACTTGGAGATATAATCTAGATCCGCATCGGGGTAGTGCACGTTGCGGTTATCGTTGCGGATTCGCAGCAGTTACATTTGCGGACATCGGGGGTCAGATTTGCAATAATTATACTTCGAGATCCGATATAAAATTACTATTATGATTTAATAGACACTAGATTGTCTCTATGACATCTATCCTTACTCCTTACTCTATTATAAACGTGAAAGTATGTATGTACGTTCCACTTAATCTCAAAAACTACTAGACGATTTTTTATGAAACTTTCCAGTTATGTACCTTACCTATGTATCAGAATAGGACATAGGCTAAAATGTATGCCAAATTTCATCCCTTTTAGGGACGAAACAGGGGATGAAAATTTGTATGGACTGTAAATATTTTTTTACGCTAGGAACTTGAAATCTTGGTAATATGCTTCACATTTAAATTACTAAAATATCGAGTTTTGGGGAAAGACATAAGCTACTTTTTATTCCGGAAAAATACCTTTTATCCGCGATAAACGAATCTAAGGCGGACGAAGTCGCTGGCGGTATACTATTATAAAGTTAAAATGTTTATATGTGTCGTATTGACTTCATCACGCTAAATCGGCTCGACGGATTTCAACACTTTTTGGTACACAGGTAGCTGGGTATCTCCAGATGGTTATAGGATACTTTTTACCTGACTATACTAAAGAAAAAAAGAGGGGTTATGACTTTTTCTCCTCCGCGAACGAAGTTGCGGGCGCCTTCTAGTATAATATAATCTAAATAATAAGTCAAGTCTATAAGTAGCCTTTGCCGTCTGATACATCTTCCAAAGTTAAACAATTACTTGGAGTCGCTGATACAAGAAATATTAGCAATTTTTTTTGAAAGCCCAAGGTAAAATGTGTTTTGTTTTGCTACCATGCCATTGATTTACTGAAGCTAGAATAAAGGACCGGCGGTTTGTCAAAGATGAAAACACATTAACACAGATGTGTTTTTAACGTTGCTGTTATGTTGCGTGTAGGTACAGTCGTGATCAGATATATCGCAACAAACAACGTGCTCACAAATATCTGAACACGACCCTATTGTTAAGGCATAGTGCATGTTCATATATTTTTGCCCACCCAATATGTACAGACTACAAATATATTTGATGGCGACTGTACATGCAAACAATGTTTCTTTTAACCTTGTTAAAACTGAAGCAGCAACTTGTACAACGTGCGGTGAAAGTTTGCAGCCTATTAAAACATAATTACTTGTAACGCATGCATGTAGTTAAAATATTTAGAGGATTGTATGTACCGCTTGTACCTACACAACACGACGGCCTCTGGTTGCTGTCAATGACGCCATACTAAGTACACTTGAACAAATTGAGATCGCCACATCACCGAACGCAAATATTATTTTCGTTGTCTGATTCAAGCTATTTAAGCATTCATTGCAATAAGATATGGGTACTATAGACTACACTTGAATTACTCAATAAGATTTCCGGGAATGAATTACATGCAATCTAATTGATAAAATTTCGAAGAATGACTGTACTGCAAGTTGTTATATTGCAACATACAATAGGAAGCATATGCACTGAACATTAATCGATATGTTAATTGCATTAATGTGGGCAACTTTCCCGCGGAGGGTTGCAAGTTGCACCCTCATGCCTCATGGGAGTGCGTTTTTGCAGGCCCAGACGGCGCCTTCCGTTGATAACACCATCGTCTAGACGACGCCGAACCACTTTCGGACAATCCCGCCATTTTTTAAACTGATTACTCTTAACTAAAACACATTGGAAGCACAAAAACGCTCAACGTACAATATTGAACTGAAAAGGAAAGTAACCTAACCGACTAGCGACTACTAAAAGCTTTTTATAACCTTTTAAGAGCCAAAGTCCGGAAGCAGTCTGTCGAGAGGGCTATAATAATAAAACTTTTAATAAAAGTTTGTGTTGTCAGCGAGTGCTATGGTCTGTTTTTTTATTTTACACAAATATAGCTTACGGCCAGAAAACGTTATATTCATTCGTTGTTTATTTTCCAATCACGTCACATCGTCGCATGTCAACAGAATAACTTTTTCATATTTTGTTAGGGAAACTATAGGAAGAAACGATTACTACTACAGTTAAAAATAATATTGCACCAGGAATAATTGCGTAATGTTTTAATAGTTGGGTATTCCATTCCAGCAGGAAACAGCGGAATGCCTCTGGTTACTTTAATTACTCTGCAATACTGCTGTTAGCGTCTCCTTTATGTTATGTCTTTTAATGCCTCTTAAGGATGCTTCGCTGCTTTTCGAAATAATACACTCCTCTTGATAAACCTCGCTTAAATATTAACCAGACTGTGGAATCGCAAACTACGGAAAAAAAGGAAAATTTATATAAAAATATCGTTGAGCAATTCATTCATCAACATCAATCATTCATACGCTCTGTGTCCACTCTCGTTGCAATACAGACAATGGATCTGCTCACGGCTAATGTCAGCGAAATGTAATGAACAAATATACATTTCCAAAGAAATGTGCGCGTCGAATCGTGAAAGTGGATCCACAGCCCAGTTGAAATAACAGCGTTCCTAGTATTGGCAGTAAGCGTCACCTTACACAACATTACGTACATAGGCAAAAGTGCAATGGCAGTGGCAAATAAGCTACACAGTTGCAATTCTCGTAGTCGATTAATGGTTCCGAAAATCAATCGAAGCCAAATGTAACGTTCTAGGTATTGGAATCGACGTCGACTTGCTCCAGATGAGGCTTTCGACTCAATCATAAGACGTAATTAAACAATTTCCGTCGTTTTTTAGGGTTCCGTACCCGAAGGGTAAAACGGGACCCTATTACTAAGACTTCGCTGCCCGCTCGTCTTGTCTGTCTGTCTGTCACCAGGCTCTATCTCATGAACCGTGATAAATACACAGTTGAAATTTTCACAGATGATGTATTTCTGTTGCCGCTATAACAACAAATACTAAAAACAGTATAATTTTATGTCTTTCTGTTTATATCAGTAGACAATATAAAATGATCGACCACCGCGTACATTTTGATTAGGAGTAGGGCTCTGCTAACACTCTATTTTGATAGATACGGCCATTTGTAGCGTATATTTTGTACGGAACCCTCGGTGCGCGAGTCCGATTCACACTTGGCCGGTATGTTCAAGATTTGTGGTCTCGAAATATTCTTCAGTTGATTATTTGACAATGGGTCGAGACCTAACACGAGGTCAAGAATCACGTTTAATTATAGTATGATTGATGATCATAACATATTTACACGAACCTCCTCTCATATCATATCTATTAATGGTAACGGGTAGCACAATCTTTGTAAGAAGGGGGCTAAATAAGTGCTTCATTATTTTGTGCTTTGATTTTAATATTGATATTGTTTAAGATTAAATTGCTTAATCAAATTCGCCTCTCATGAAAATTGCTATACCAGTAAAAACACACGGAAGACAGCAATGCGATTGCCATATGATCATTTGATAAAAGTTGTAAACCAAATGAGTACATAACCGTAGGTACTCATTTGGTTTACCTTTTCTCTAAGAGTAGAAGGCCTTAATTTTATTACATAATATGACCTTGCATTGCATGCCGCTGGTAAATATAAAAGTCTTGAAATTATTTTTATGGCTGCGTTATAAATAACAGCAAACTCCATTGAAATTAACAAATAATCCTTGAGTCCAGTTTTACTGAAATAAGTATCATACAACCAGTTATTCCGAGCGATTCAACCGTCAGAATGACGATGACATATAAATCATAAATGCAATTAACTTCGATGAATGACTTGAAAAAGTTGAAGATTATGTATGAAATATTAACGTCTTTTACAATCTGTGTCGTGATGTGAAATATTTATTTCCTTGTTAACATGTCTTTCGCAAAACTAAGAATTTCCCTCCTCGTTCATAAGTAGTTGCTAGTCACGCATGCTGTCATGATTCACGTCAGAATAGTGCTAGTTGCGTTGAGATAGACGTGGACGTGTTGACTTTCCTCGCTGTCAAGTGTGTGGTTGGTATTTAACCCAAAATATTCACGAGTCCGAGTACCCGTGCTTTCGGTTGAAAAAAGTTGCTTATTAATTCCACGGTGAACTTTCGTCCATTGGTTAACTGTCAGTTTCATTGGTTCCAGTTTTTACACCGTGAAATATGATTTACTGTATTTTATTCTGCTAGGTATGCTTTTCAGGTCGGAGGCTTCGGTCGATAAATCCGCGATGTTTGTTGTATCCATCGCCATTACTCGCTCGCAATCCCCCGGGGCGATCCGTCATCCACAGCAAACACCGTTTGTGTACCGGAAATGAAACGCAGCTCTTTCATCCCATTTTCCAGCGACTATTACATTACCCCCGTGGAAATCCGAAATCCTGTTACATGTCTGTGATTGACACTATTAATCCTCATCATCCCTCCCGTGTAGGGCTATTTGCTCCCCTAACTCGTGTAATAGTTGCCCGCACGGTTATATTTTTGATCGGTCAATAGTCATGTGATAAAGTGTTGACGCTTGTTTGTTATTTTCTTTTATTCATGAAGGTCAGCGTCTACACTGGCAGATATGTTTTTAAATGAAGCATGCGTTTCGTCACTATGTTGACCGCACGTTACCATTCCACCGTTACGAGTCGCTGAGCTGCAACGTTTTGTTCGACTCTCGAGTCTCGTGCGGCAAATCACCTTGCCGCTGATTGGGCGCCGGTGATGGCGTGATGCGCGAAGTTGCGTCTACGCGTGCTGGCGTGGCGCGACGGTGCTGCCACTGCGATTGTTTCACTGCTAATCTTCTGGCAGTGACGTAGTCAAGTCACACCACGCCACCGACCGCCCGTCACCAAAACGAAGGTCGCCGTAGTAAATCTTGATAATTTTATCATCAACTAAACAAAACTTATGAGTAACGTGGAGTAGACTTGAATGAGAAATATTTACGATTAACCAAACAAACCTTGATTTGTCATCATAATAACACGCCGGAATGATTTGTTAGCGGTTTTCCGTTAAAAACATGCTTTTATCAACAATATTTTTATTAATTATGTTAAATTGCTTGCTCACATTCGTGTACCTTAATTAAATTTCAATTCGTGTTAAATTATCAGTTCCGAAAATAGAGCATTTCTCATTAAATTTTACGCTCATGTATATCAGGGGCAGTTTAAATTAGAACATCTACAATTTCGTCGCGAGGGAACACCTGTTCTGATTTTGACATTATTTATTCCGAGAACATCTTGCGTGACAAAATATGCACCTATTTTCAAGCGTTTAAATTAAATAATTGTAATAATAACCGGTACTTTCTCATCAATACCAATACCAATCGGGAGTTCGCCAGCACTTACTTTCTACATAGACGGCGGTAACAAACAAGTGCAAAGCTATGGTAGCTGTCTTGGATGTGCTTTCACTTATCACAAGTTATCGTACAAATCAAGCATTTAATGTCATCAAGTTCTATTTCTTATCTTGAGTACAAGAATAAATGCATGAGTAACATTTACTTTCAGTGACCGTCAGACTAAGAATACCGGCTTCGATGTTTGCTGGCGTGTTGTTAGTTTGTTTAGTTAGGACGTTCCTTGAATGAAGGAAAAGTAAGGCTTCGTTAGTAAGGATCACGTAGGTTGTATGCTCGAATTATCAAGCTCGTTTGCCCGACCGACCGTGATCTGACCGTGAAAATCTACTTACGTCATAGACATAGCACATCAACATCACACCACCGCCTGACGCAGTCGCTTGATCAAAGCACCATAACACGCCCCTTTCTGGTCTTTCATTTGTGATTGTAAAAGCAAAATTATTTACTTTACTACGAGTGATGACGATTACATTTATGGCACTTTATGATTATACCAGAATTAAAGGTGAACTTTATTCATTCGGTAACTTAAGAACTTCATATACTTATAGCGCAAAAACCTGTGAAATCGGTCAGATTTTCTTCAATGAAGTGTGCCTACGTTAACTTAGATAGTTGTCATTTTTAGTACGTTACACTTTGGTAACATGTGCGACTTTGACGAGGGTTACCTACCGTATTATTGTCTAATAAGACGATGTTATATGTTTTATCATTTTAACCACTTGAATAAAAAGACGTAAAATGCCATTCTACCACAATTTAATTACTGCCACAATACAATATCTTTTGTCGTTTATCAGAAGTGGTTCTCTCATCTGTTTTATTTTATTAATATGAAGTGAGGTATATGAGAGCAAACTAATAAAAGGAATTATTATAAACAAAGATCTGAAACAAATGAAAAAAAAATTCGACGATACTGGACTTGAACCAGTGCCTTGAGCCAGACCAAAAGAGTCGGATGCACCATACAGAGATCCATAAGCAAGAACAGATGACAAAATTCGTCGACTACTGGTGTGGACGATTAGCTCAGATGGTAGAGCGTGCTGCCCCGGTCTGGCTCCAGGCACTGGTTCAAGTCCAGTATCGTCGAAAAAATTTTTCATTTGTTTCAGATCTTTGTTTATAATAATAACACTAGTGGAGTGATCCACTAATAAATTGCAAAAATTGTGATTATTATCATGATATTTGTAAAACAAAAAGTAATAAAAGGAATTGTCAACTGGGTACGGGCCGGGCTTCAGCAAATAAAGGTGATGCAAACAATGGGGACCCGACAATAAAAGAAATGATTTATTGAAGTGTCTGCATGATAGCAGCTATGGGATGTAGCAGGGAATATTATTTCGTTTTATGAGGAATGATGCTTGAAATAAAACTTAAAATGTTGTGGAGTTGCAGTAACGAATGAAGGTTTTATATTTAGGAAACGACGACCTGTCTTAGCTTAAAGGGAGAAATTATTCCTACTGCATTGTGCGTATAATTACCGGGTTAACAACTTTCCATGCATTGTCGCTATGATTAATATTGATGTCTCGGTAAGCTAATATGAAAGTACCTCATGAACGAGAGCAAGAGCGCTTATAATTATTTTAACTACGAGCGTTGATATTAAGATGTTAAGGCGATCATATATCTATACCAACCCAGTCTTTTAAACAGGTTTAAGATAACGAATAAAATTCACGTTTCTTTTTCAACGTGTTATCACTTATCTGATGTTTCCATATGTAGTTTGCGAACCACACCCTACCGTTAGAATTTTCTGTGTCGCGTTCTGTAAAAAAAAATCACGGTCTTTTTTCTTCTTTTAACGTTTTTTATACCTAGTTCCGGTTTAAGTTGTCTTTGGCGCATCGGCCACGCATTCTGCCAGTAGGCCAATCAACTTTGCAAGGTCAAGTTTTGTTAATAGATGTTTTTGCTGCCTGAGGCTTTTTCAAGCGGGTTTTGCTAAGAGAACATAAAAGTTGGTTTATAATAGCAAGGTTACGTCAAATTTATTTCGGTTTTTATGAAAAATTAGCATTCGCTATTGCTCAATTTACCGTTGTTGGTGTATAGCTAATTTGTTAAATGTTATATGCAAACTATTTATCGCTGTAGTACAAATGGCAGTAACCTAATCCAAGTGGGAAGGGGCACCGCCCCAAAATCAGCCCACGATATCACGCGAGGGGCGTGCCGAAGCACCGTGACTTCACTAAAGTTTATGACGGCTTGTCACGTATGCCTAAAAAACTAGGTGAGCATAAAGACAAAGAATATCCAAGAGTTTGAAATGCTACCCCACTGAAAGCATTGGGCTGTAATGAACATTGGACATCGAGCATAACAAAATACATTTGTATGTGGAGGCTTATTCCACGCGAATGCACACCTGTTAGGGTCGCTCCGTAAAGTAGTCGTCGTGTTAAAAAAGTTGTTCGTTGCACGCTTGAAGAAAAAGTGTCAACACTTACTGGAAAAATACGACCGGGAATATTTGTTGTAGGTATATTTGTTTTGTATTAGTCCCTAATAACGCGTCTACGCACGCAGCTAACATATAAGTATTATAAGTATACATCATTGCCGGTTGTCTGTAGATATTTTCTTAGATGCAGTTTGTATTCTAAGCTGTAAATTACTTCCGAATGTGGGCCGAGTTTTTTCAATTCTTATCTCCAAGTTTTTGAATTTGGTACGTAAACGCCCTAAGGTTGTTCAATCTATTAATCTATGTTAGTTTTGAACTGTCTACGTGTCTTCTTGTAATATGTAGATTGCTGACTTTACCTAATTGCGTTTTCTTCCTTTACAGGTGTATTAGGTGATGTCACAACAGAATTCGACATTGGCGATGACCAGGCCGGCTTGCTGCAAACAGTGTTCGTGGTGGCGTACATGGTGTTCGCACCGATCTTCGGGTACTTGGGTGATCGGTACTCGAGAAGACACATCATGGCCGGTGGGGTCGCTCTATGGAGTCTGACCACTTTCGTAGGGTCGTTTTTCACGGTAAGTTTACCAAAAACGAAAACTCTGATGCAGTGCTACGTGTTCACTTGAAATCTAATTACAAGACTTGATTGATTGTAATGGGTTAAAAGTTGCCTTTGGCTTTTAGAAATATTTATGTAATTACTATCTTCTGCCCGCGACTTCGTCCGCCTTAAATTCGTTTATCGCGAATGAGGGTATTTTTCCGGGATAAAAAGTAGCCTATGTCCTTCCCCGAGACTCAAACTATCTCCATACCAAATTTCATCCAAATCGAAAGAATGTCGCGTGAAGAGGTACCAGACCGACACACTTTCGCATTTATAATATGAGTATGGATTTTCACATTAATATAGATTTATATTAAAATCACGAAGATCGTGGTGGTAAAACATCAAGATTTTCGTAAAAAATCAATATTTTCACATTGGTAATATATTTACCGTGATATCAATATCCAAGTGTCGAGGCTGGGACTGTTTCCTTTCTACCGCTATTGTGAGTTAATTTTTGATGTAAAAGAAGAAAATTAACAGCGCTTGATATTAACTCTTAACCTCGCATGTTAAGGTATTTTTTTATTTATCAGTCAATACAATACAATAACGTCAACAGTTTGCATATATAATTTTCAACAGCTTAATAAATAATAAGACACATTAATAAATATAACAATGGTTTGTAAAGACATACACAAACCGGCGGTTTAAACCAATTTGTGTAAATAAAATACCATAAATGCATTCCAGAATTTCGGTCTTTTCGCGTTCTTCCGCGGGCTTGTCGGTATCGGCGAAGCGTCGTACTCGACCATCGCGCCCACTATCATCAGCGACCTGTTCGTGGGCAACGTGCGCTCCAAGATGCTGGCCTTCTTCTACTTCGCCATACCCGTCGGCAGGTAAGCCACTTTTTAAAACCTGGCCAAGTGCCCGTTGAATGTATGCACAGCTGCGATGCTAAAGAAGCATTATTTTATCTCCCATTTTTCATTCGACTCTTTGAGAATTCTCGGATTGTCAAAATATGCGTTAAGTGGCTTATTCGTTAGGCGTAAGCTCTATTCATTGATAATAAATTTGACATAACGCACCACGGGTTAAACCAAATTTCCAAAAATGTTGTGATAGAAAACATCCGTTGCTACGTGAGTTGTTATATATTTATATACGTTATCTTCAGTTTGGCAATGTTTGCTTTGCCCTTGTCGTCGCGAAAGCGTAGGTACGGCGATAAGGGTGTGATACAAGTCGACAAACTGTGCCAAGTAAAAGATAGCATTGGGAGATGCAGACGATTGCCGCTCGTTGTGTACGTGAATAGTGTCACAATAAGAGTGGTATTGTCGTGAACGTTTTCATTAGATACCAATTAGTATACTTTGATGAAGGTTCCGATAGTGATGTTATTCCCATCAAGTTTTATTTGTTTCTGTACTTTTATTGTAATCAAGTGCAGATGCAAATAGATTTATACAATTAATAAAACACTAACAAAGTAGCTTAGATAGGAAAAGGCAGATATACGATGCGGTCATAGAAGGGGCTAACATAGTTTTTTGGCTCCATGTAGTTTATAATAATATATTGACATTTAATAATTCATTATTATGAATAAATTAATATGAATATGGCGTATAGCCGACAATACCAGTGTGGTAGAGATAGTAGCCTGGCGCTTGTATTATATGTCCCATAATTTTTTTTGAAGTTATCATTCTTATAACATGAAACTTCTACCTATCTATATAAGTTTAGTACTTATTTCTACGCATTTTTTATAAAAAAAAAACTATTTTTAATACATATCAAATTCTGAACTGCTTCATAAGTAGGAACACTATTCGATATACCTATTTATTCACTCATGGATATTTCTTCAAATCGCTTTCCATTCGCCTTTAAAACCCTTACCCTCTGTAACAAGGCCTATAAATAAACATACGAATCAGTGGAGCTAAAATTAAAGCCCATATCAGATCGACGTTGACTTATTAATGGGATGAATAATAAAGTATGAAAGAATAATAAACTTCTTATCATGTGCATTGAAATAAAACATCTATTCTCGAACCCGCCATACAAATGAGAAACTGCTTAGACTTTTTGTTTACTCGTTTTTTATGATCGTACGTTACAGGGTTTTTGAAATAAGTAATATACATTTATATTAAATTCCCGTGTGGCATCAATTTGCTTGCAATTTGTTTTCACTATCAACAACTTAATTTTTTAAAGGTCGCGTGATGTTGTTATCTCTGAACTTAAGGAGACATATACAAAATAATTATAGCACCTGTCAATGGAGTTTTTTTTTTTTTTAATTTCTGTGATGTTCAATGATTATATTGATTATGCTGTCTTATATTTTTGCATTTAAAATATGCACGAACTTTACACGACGATATCCTTTTTCAGTGGTCTCGGCTATATAGTGGGATCGGTGGCGGGCGCGGCGGCCCACAACTGGCGTTGGGGGCTCCGCGTGACCCCGTTCCTGGGCGCCGTGGCGGTGGCCCTCATCGCCTGGGTCATGACGGACCCTGAGCGGGGCCAAGCGGAGGACAGCCAGATCAAAGCAACGTCGTACAAGGATGATATACGCTCTCTTATTAGGAAGTGAGTATAAGTCACTATTATCGGCTTACATCACTATGTAAGCCTAGCTTACTCATCGTTTATTTTAACTCGACAATGAATCATTTTAGATCCCCTCTTAGATAACCTTTCCAATACCTTATTCTAAGTGCAGATTTTAATAATATTTTGTATTAATATGAATAACTAGCTTTTGCCCACAGCTTCACTCCCGCAGCATATAAAGTTCCCAATCCTCAAATTAAAAATTAAACAACCGCCAAATATGACGCTGAGCTGTTGCAGTTGTGCCAATGCTGCGTTTTTTTGCATATTATTTTCAACCATAATGGATAGTGCTTGTAATGTTTATACAAAGTGTGTGATATCATGGTCGCTAAAATAACAAAACTAAAAATAAATTTAATTAGATTTTTTAAGAGGGATCTAATGAAAATAAAACTTATTTGTCTTGGAGTTTTCCACGAACGGCGATTCGGATCGAGTCCGTTCCGCACTTAGGCGGTTTTTTTTACTGTTTATTAAAACATACACAATTGTGTAAACATGGTTAGGATGTTGTATAATCGAACTTGGATATACTGGTAAACATATTGGGATGAAACTTGGCATATACTCGTAATTAGATCAATGTCTTGTATTAAATACATGACATACATTTCTAGGATCATAGTCATAGGCAGAAGCAATTAATTCATTGAGATATATGTCACAGCGATTGTTAAACGACCTCCGTGCCAGAGCTACCTTTTTATAAGGTGTCGGTACTAAATTGGTGTTTCCAGTGCCACCAGCGTTTACTGTTGGCAAGAATTTGCTACTTAAGTCGTCGCGTCCATCTGTTCATCCGTCAGTAACTCCTTATTCTGTTAAATTACCCACATCTCCTAGGGTTCAACGTTTATAGAACTACATCTACTCCTATAAATCATCATCACTCTCCTGACATTATATAAAGCTACGTTACCACTGATTTCTCACTGACAGAATGGTTTCCCTTGAGTCCCGGGGAGGGACATAGGCTACTTTTTATCCCGGAAAAATACCCTTATCCGCGATAAACGAATTTTAGGCGGACGAAGTCGCGGGCAGAAGCTAGTAGATAATAAATTGGTGTCTAAAACAAGAATGAGAGTTGACCATTTTCGACAGACTCGGTGAAACGAGCCCAAGACTTTGAGTGTCGACACTGCAAGTTTTCAGGGCATATTTTAAGTAAACCTTTAGGAAAACTGCACTCCAGACCCCAAACAATACACAAAATTTAAGACGCCGTATAGCGGCAAATTAAGTCGTAGCGTCCGGGGGCACAGCTTTCCGTCGACGCGATTAAAATTCAAAGGATTAAGACGAAAACTAAATACTTGAGCAAGCTCATAGACAGTGTGCCCACGAGAGTGTGCTTCGGAGCGCGGCGCCCACTTCACAACTCTAAAAGGGTCAATATTGACCCAAAGAGACCAAAGAACAATAAAATAAAAAAAAATAGCATCCGCGGCGGCGATAGCGTTAAGTTAATATGAATGGCATATAATTTATTGATTTGTTTTTTTTATAGCTTTTTTTTTCTCGACTTCAATAATCCTGCACCAAGTGCCAGTTTCTGTTTGGCCCTGTGGTTGACTGTTAGAGGACATGCCATTTGTACCAAGTTTAATAAATAGTGTGGTGGGTGAATTAGCTGTTAGACGCACACAAATCTGTCCACAACTTTTAAAAGTAGCTGTAAAATAACGCCTTTAAATATTGATTTCTCTTTTTTTGATTTATGCTGTCTGTTAAACCTAATAAACAGGTAAATATCATATAAGAAGCCCGATTTCTTGGTAACTCCAGAGTCATTTTTGGTAATGCCAGAGACGTCAAAAGTGTAGGTCTAAAAGTTGATTGATCATATGGGTGTATGAAATCACATCTAACTAGTATCTTATCATTCCAGTCCGTCGTTCATGCTATCGACGCTGGCGTTCACGTGCGTGGCATTCGTGACGGGCGCGCTCGCGTGGTGGGGCCCGCAGTTCATCTACCTAGGCCTCACCTTACAGCCCAACGTGGTTATCAGTCTTGAGAGGTAAGAACGAACTACTCTGTGTATGTGTACAATAAGGGCCACTTGTTTCAAATAACCGACATTTCTCCATACAATGTGTCAACGCCATTTTTAACCGGTCCGTTGAATGTGGTCGATGCTTTAGAGCGGCCCCCGTATTGCCTAACGCGTTTAACGCTCGCAATCAGAATCAAGTGTCATGATTTTGTATGGGCTATGACAGTTGATTCGGATAGCAAGTGTCAAAATTTCGTTAGGCAATAACCCCGCGGTTAAAACAATGTCGTCTGTAATCGTATAATGTAAAATGATGCAGTATCTGTATGGAGAATTTGACATTTCTCTATGGTATGGCAACTGTCGTTCAGCTGCCATTTTTCACGTTAACGAGTCTATTACATGTAGTTGACGTAACTAGCCCATAGTGTCGACAATGATCAAATGGCCGGTATAAAGTCCGAACTCACCTCATTGAAACAAGGCTTGGATATAAGGTGATTAAAATCTCTAAATACACATATTATTGGATAACAAAGTATTTGTACTTTCTGAGTCTATATAACGTGCACTACAAGAAAATCATAATATGCACATCTCTGGGAAACTTAATGTTTCCAATTGGGTACTTTCCTGTAGTCACCATAAATGATTTCACGCTTGCAGTTAAATGTTATTTCTGAAAATACGTAGAAAACATTAATGCATACTTAATTTTAAGCTTTTGGCGATTTTAAAATGATCAGAAACTAAAAATAAGGAGGCAATTTGACCGTATAGAATTGTGACATCATAAAACGTTATTCCTTTCAAACTTTCTACTTTCTGACTGTTTTGACAGTTGATAAAAAGGAACTGATTTGATCTGTCAGTCAAGTACCCAATTATGAGCAGCTCCCCAGACTGATTATTTAGTTGACCTGACTATAAAAGCATACGTACGACAGCGTGTCGTACAAGTTCGGCCTCGTGGGCATGTTCGCGGGCGCGCTGGGCGTACCGCTGGGCTCGGCGCTGGCGCAGCGCCTGCGCGCCCGCGCGGCGGACTGCGACCCTCTCATCTGCGGCTTCGCGCTGCTCGCGTCCAGCCCGCTCGTGTTCCTCGCGCTCATCACCGTCAGCGTGCACGAGGCGCTGACGTACCTGCTCATGTTCCTGGGCATGATCACGCTGAACCTGACGTGGTCCATTGTGGCCGATATTATACTGGTGAGCGTTTTCTGTCTTTCATGTGGGTTTTCTGCTATCGTTGCGTTGTGTTCCCGATTAAAAAATACAGATAGAATATTGCAGAGACCACCTTTGGTAGCTGGAGTCGCCTTATACGAATTGCCCCTCTTGAGGTAAACGGACAAGTTTCTTTGTTTTCTCTTTCAACCCTGATTTATCTACTATGAATAATACAAATAATCTAGGTACAATCACCCTCAAAAGTAGCTGGACGCACTTAAAGTGTACTCCTAGTTTACTTGGAGTACCAACTTAGCGTATTATTTGCACATTACTCTAAAATTTTGCACTTCTTGGGATAAATTCATTCTAATTGTAACTGGTTCTCTAACAGTAAATCATAATTCTACCATTGAATGATAATCGATTTTTCTCCTAAAATTATTCCATTCCCAACTTTTTTTTTACTCATTATTTGATTTCAAATATTTAAAGAGTGCCAGCAGCGGGCAAAATTTACATTGTGATGTAACGGCGTGGTAATAAACTGTAGGATTGAGACCCACTCGCTTTCTTTCTCTTGATTTGTAATAAGAAACAAAAGGCGATTCTAGATACCAACACATCTAAGGTTTGAATATGGAATGTCTCAAAAGTAATCGTAGCAGGAAACCCACTATACTTGCATATCGCATGCGGGCGCTAGCTTCGTATGGTGCAAGCATATAAAGCAGAAATCGTCCACCGGCCCACCGTTTAGAAAAATATTCCAATGAGATGTCTTACGTTATTTCATGATCATGTCACCAGTCATCCATGCGCTGTTTACAGAGAATGCCGCTTATAATCTTATTTTATATATGAGATTGTATATTCTCACCACATACTATTGTGACTAAAGTATTATTTTACTATTATTTACTTTAATTTTAATATTCTATTAATAAATGCAGTGATGGCATGGATGCTATCTGATCGTATATTTAATTAATAGATGATATGCAGAGCTTTTAAACATAAGTGTTTTGAACAACATTTATTGATAATATCAATATGTTATCATCCTTTTTGTTTAAAAGCCGCACGATATTAAATAATACAAGTAGGTACACTACTTTTGCAACGTTTTCAGCCGTAAAGTGCCATTTAGAAGGCTAAAGTGAGCCAAAACTGAATGCAGTAGTAATTCGGAGAATAAATATCAATATAATAAATATTAATTTGCAATTTTTATCGATGAGACACCCACTTCTACCTGACTCTCGTTAAATAAATATATGGAAACAATTCAACATGAAGTACTCTACAAATTATCAAGGCAATTTTTTTATTCTCGGAATAAGTATTCCCGTTCGGGCAGCTCACGATATAACTCGTCGCAAAAGTAATGTACTAGACCAACGGGGCTACAAACCTCGCGACATGCATGTAACCTCGCGATATTGCACGAAGGGTGTCGCTAATCTTCGGCGGAATCACGATGACCTCGGGCCTGCTGGGGGTCCCGGTCGGCGCGTGGCTGGGCGCGGCACTGGTGAAGCGCTACCCTCGCTCCCACGCCATCATCTGCGGAGTCGGCCTCATCGTCTCGGCCCCCGCAATGACCCTCGGCTTGATTCTCTCCGAACACTATTTCTACGGCCCCTTCATCTCCATGTTTATCGGCGAGGTCTTCTTGAATCTCAACTGGGCAATAGTGGCCGATATGTCGCTGGTAAGCTTCGCTCCTCCAATTTGGATGCTTGTTTTATTCCGTTTGTTTGAGTTCGTAGTTTAGTTTAGATCGTGGTGAATGGGTGCATGAAGTAAATGTATGTAGTGTATTTTGATTTACATATGTATGCTTTTTTATTGCTTCGGTTTGCATGTATAATGAAATCAGTCACTCATTAAAAAGCCGTACCGGCTCACTGTTGCCCGGTTGTGATCCAATACATAGATATACGGCGCAGTTCTCGACTCGTCCGAGGTTTTTTATCGCGAGATTGTTTAGAATGTCAATGTCACTATTCAATCCCGAATAGGTAAATATCTCGAGTGATATGAGAATTTGGCTCTTAGTATTAAACAGTAAACGTTTAGAATGATATTCTCATTGGAATATTTTTCTGTCAAAATCGGTAAAGCTGAGTGGACTGATTTTATTTTATTTCAAAAACAGCGACATCTATTGACAAGCGCTGGTATTACATACGCAACCTGCTTACGTTTGGCATGGTCTGTATTAGCAATGTTGAATACACGATATAGATGGCGCTGTTATCAATGTTGTCTTGATTGAAATTCGTAGACGAAAATACATTATGCTAATTCCTCCAATAGAGATAACGATCGAAATATTAGTCTCCATTAACCGCCTTGGCATATACACGTCAGAGTATAATTACATTACTTGGTATGCAAATACTAAAGTTAATGACCATGTTATCACTTATCAGTTCTTACCTTATCAAGAAAATAATAGGTATACGTACCTATTTTATTTTGCGAAAGTTTTCGTAAAAAGACTGTATGTAATGTCATAATAATAAGTGCCAGGTCGAGCGTTATTGTGAAATATACATATGATCCCATATCTGTGCTTTTTGAATCAGCAAAATTGATGCATGCTAATGAAAATAAGAGTCGTAGTATCATTTAGAAATGTTTGCTTTGTACACGTTATTCGTTTCCTCAACATTTTGTCAACCTCAGAAGTGTAAAGTGATATAAATGTTAATGTTAAAGAAGCAATTTTGACATCACTAATATCCAGTCCACATTTCTGAGCGAGTACTATATCAGGAACTCGTTTTTCAGTATGTTGTGATCCCACCGCGGCGGTCTACAGCTGAAGCTTTCCAGATTCTGATATCGCACATGTTTGGGGATGCAGGCAGCCCTTACCTAGTAGGAGTGGTGAGTGTCTATTCTATTCCATTATATTTATTCTAAAACATTGTAAAACGATTATTTCTCTGTTTCCTACTTTATAATCTATACATATTCTGGGGTAAGATCCCTGCTGCCTGCTACAGTATATCGAAAGTTGCCAGTAAAATTTAGCGGGTCTATATTAACCGTCATAAAATTGTAAGTCATAATGTAATTTTTGTTCGAATTTTTCATTAGTCGTAAACGCATTTTTCTACAAAACCGTTTACACCGATTGTTACAAAACAAACCTAACCTAATGGGTTCTATCGGGTGACCTTTCCAAAAATACTCAAAAATTTTACGGTTTTACAAATGATTTTGAGACTAACATTACATTATGACTTTCAATGATTTTGGAGAACAAAGGAATCCGAAATCTATTATGGGTTGAACTGATTTACGGACTTTCACAGAGTAAAAACACATTCTTAGCAAGACACCGGGGTTATTTTTGAAGCATCGATCATTTACTCTTAATATGGATTAAAATGTCATCATTCTTATTTTTCAGATATCGGAATCATTAAAAAAATCATTAAGCACGATGCCAAACGAAGCGCCGAGCACTAGTGTCCAATTCAGAGCATTACAGTATGCCCTGTTTGTGACATGCTTCGTGGAAGTCATCGGCGGAGTTTTCTTCCTTTTGACGTCAATCTACATTGTTAGAGACAAGTTAAAAGTCGACAGAGCGATCGCTGGTAAGTTAAGAATTATGTATAATTTTTCATATTTGGTTTGATGTAGTTAATTGTAGTCGCATTAAAACAAAATACTAGCCCTGATGCATAAGTTTTCGTCTAGTCGTACATAGCAGTTCAGGTTCCCCTTTTGTAAGGAAATAATCTTTTAGATAAATATTCTATACCGTTTAGACTACGAGTAGTCTTAAATGTGAGAATTTGAACTGTTATCCTATTTTGCACGAAAATATTCCACATTAACAAAATTAAAATAAAATATGAGCAGATGAATTTAGAGTTGTTTTTTTGTCTAACTACAATTTGACTAGGGCAATTTTTGCAATAAGTCCTTTTTTTCAAAAATCAAATCCTTATACAATTACAATTGAACAATGAAAATACACTAAACATTACTTTTATTTCCTATTACTAAGTCGTTTGATTTAAGCATGTAATAAATATCAAAATAAATGTGATAGAATGTGATAGCACAGGACGAACTCTTCTGCATCGGGTCTAGTAACACTAACAAAGATATATATGTATATATACATATAAATATAGTTTTTTCTGGACTTTTATGTTATGTTCCATACTTTTTGTTACGTTTATTATTTAATGTTGTGAATCTATCTTTCACATTGTTTCAGTTGCTTCAAAAATAGTTTAGTTTAGTGGTGAGTTAATTAACTCATTAAGCCGCTTGTTGTGCACGAATTTCGCTGTTGTCTATTTGTGGTTTACCCGTTACGACACTTATTTAACTATTCTTCTAGATTTAAGATCTGCAAAGTAAATATTGTATTTTTTTGTGTACGTTTGGTGTATTTCTGGACTGCCGACACGTCGATATTTCACATCATGGAAAGGACACTTGCGAAAAATCTACATTCCTTTCGCTCTGTTCGTTTTAAGACCAGGGGCCTGTTTCACAAAAGCTTGTATCATGCTCGTATTGAATCTCTTTCCAACAATACAAGCTTTTATGAAACGGGCCCCAGTACTTACTCCTATACCAATATGGTTTAATCGGTGCATGGTTACTCACATCATAAAAAACAGAGCTGCTGACATGTTTCGGTCCATTCCGAAGACCTTACTCGCGAGAGACGTGGACAATGTGGACATTCGTCGAATTCGTATTAGACGCATTGTATTCGGTTTGACAAGGTGTCCGTATTGGCGGCGGAGAAGTTGTTTATTCCCCGAAAAATATGCGAGGCCATTGAAATAATCCGAACATCAACCGTGGCCCCCCTAGTTGGAAAACAGTGTTAGGTCTGCGTCGGCAGTGTAAACGCGGCTTTAGAGTGTGACGTACTTAGTGTCTTATTCAACCCTACGATTGATAATATAAATGAAAATGAAAAAGAGGATAGTTAAGTGTGTTCGCCGCATGCGCCTGTTTCGAGTAGGCAGTTTGTGAGACCCTTGGCGCGCAATGCGCGGGCAGCGTCGGCGTCCACTCGTCTCTCATGACTAAGGTCCTCGAAATGGACCTAAACATGTCGCGCTGTACTCGGCTTTTTATGACGTGAGAAACCGCTAACATAATCTAAATAACAAACTAGTAGTTCAGAAACACGCCAAAATATAAATAATATATATAATGGTTATAAAACCTGACTGATATTTACGCTGCTAGCTCTCAAGTCAATGATACTTCAAACTAAAACTGGGAAGTCTTGGTCATACAGCACCTAATATTTTACAATAAGAACTGCAACAATGTAAAGATTTCATTACTATAATATTCAGTGGATGTATCAGAACTATAGTGGTTTATTTTTATTACAGAAGCCGAAGCCCAAAGCGCGGAACCCTCACATAGCAACGCCCAAGAACATGCGGCAGGTGAATAGTTGTTTAAAGTGTCCTATAGAACATTGAATTAGATCTGTGAGTGTACTGCAACTGGGAGCAAATCCGTGGGTAGTACTACTAGGCGTTGGTGAAATCAAAGTTTGATTACGCCGTTTGTAAAGACTGATTCGTTTGGTACTTTGTAGGCAAAGTACGGTGGCGTGACTAGTGTGAGATATATTGTAATTTATTACTGTTTAGGATTAAATAGATACCCTGTTAGATAACAATCTATTCACATGCGCATTTGAACACACTGGTTGCAATTTGCGATAGATAGAATATGGAAAGCTGAGTGGGGATGATGGTTTCAAATGTGTACAATTACCTCGTTCATTTGTTACTCTTTACTTTAAATAATTGTTTGATTATTTATTTGATAGCTTATTTTGGAATGTGACAATTTTATTTGAATTTTATAATCATACAATTTAACAATTTTAATGTAGTTGTTTTATTATATTTGAATAAATCAATTTGGTAGCTATAGCTAATATTTTTTTATTGGTTGATTACTATATCATAAATCAACAAATAGAAAGTCAAAGGAAACTGTCAATAATATGAAGTATCGTCAACTCAATTAATTTAATACTTATTATGAAGTTACTATGTGAAGGTTAAACTGTATTGAAAGGCAAGACTGAAATATGTAATGTATTGCAATGTCTAAATTACGTTTTATGTAATTATGAAAGAATTATGTAAATATCGTAATCTTGCGGAATGAAGAAAATAAAAATAATTTATTTTTGAAAATCGTATTTTAATTGGGTAACACATTTAATAGCGGTGGCTGGCGGCTCCTTTTGCATACAAACGCTCTCTACTGTTACCTCCTTGGTTGTTAAAAGTTAGACAAATGAATTTTTTAGATAAATATGGGTACAAATGATGTCTTGTTTTCCTTTTTGGATTATTTCGTGAAGATATTAATTAATAAAAAAATCCAAACAGAGCCCTACTTCCATTCCTTCAGGTTTTATGTTGAAAAAAATCTGTCAGGTATTTCAAAATCTGGAGGAAGAAACAGTCGAGAGCCTGACCTCGAATTTAGACTTTTTTATTAATGATATTCAGCCGGAGATGTAGATCTCTATCGCACCAGCACTAACACAACTATGATACGCGAATCTTTGTCGCGCGACAAAGTCTGTCTCTTTCTTTTCAATACAATGCGAGTAAGACGCGGAGTTGTGCTAGACCGGCAGGAGCATTTAAAATACCTATTTCACAAATGTTTCACAGCCATCGCGTCCTCTTAAAATTATCCCTTAATTATCTCAACAAGTAACATGATAATAAAATGGCACATTGTCGGTGGCTGAAAGGCGGAATTAGTTCGCCGTCGTTTCCGTTTGGCGTCAATTCAAATTTAAAATCAAATAAAATTACACATAAAACAAGCAAAGTATACACTGTGGCGTGCGGAATGTTTAAGGTTTAGCAAACTTACACTATTCAGTATCACAATAATACGGAGACGAATTAAGTACATTTTGAATCGCAACACAAACAACCAAAACACTACGATTACTTGGAGTTTGCCCCTCGGCAAAAGTAAAAAAAAATACAGACAGTCGAACATAGAACCTCCTCCTTTTTGGTAGTCGGTTAAAAATAAAATGTCTGTACATGAAATTTCCAAGAAATAAGTGAAACTATGTGAAGGTGTATGTTTTTATATCTCGTTGTGGCTTCAACACGTCAAAACGACTAAACGGATTTCAACTTATTTTGGTACAGGGTTTCCACATGGATATAGGATACTTTTACCCGAGTACGCTGAAGAAAAATGAAGGTTATGTTTTTTACTCTTCTAGTTAATAAATTAAAATGACTTAATTTAGATAGTAAAACGTTATCAATATATATATATATATATATTCAAATAGAAGTATAAAACACTAATTATTGAAATTGTTGTAAAAAATGGTTATGTATTAGCCACTTATTGTAAATAGAGCAGTAAACGAAGTCAACAAACGCATTAAACCAATAATTTACACTTACATTTTTAATTATTTTAGCAATGCGATTTAATTAATAAATCAAGTCAAATCTGTGTTTTGTGTTAGACACGGCACGAAATGTCTGCGTGGCATTATGTTGTAGTAAATATGCAGCAATGTATTTCGTGTAGCGCGGGATTACCACCGCAAAACTGTGATGGTAGTCTACTTTGGATCTCGGGATCTTAGTCACCTGCAGACTAACCGAACTGCAATGTAGACAGTCGATTTTCGCCGATGGCTATCTATATGGTCACCCGTGTAAATCACGCTTAATTTGTACGTCCGATCCGCTACGATTAAAATCGACGAATGCCGATCGACAAACACTAAGAAATCGTATTGTACTCAGCTTGTTTAAAAATCGAGCATTTTGGGCGTCACAATGAATACTTTAAAATTAAACATTCGTGTCAAACATCAACATTAAAAAAAATTAACCAATAACAATATTGCTTGTTATTGATACGCAACGCATACAATTAATAATCAGCACATCAATTGGATAAGAATCAATCATATCAACAAATATAGAAACAATTTACGGGGCCTCCTATATACACTGTAATTGACATTATTATACTACCAGGTTACAATATCTGTGCACCTCCCTTGAGTGTGGCGCCCCTCCCGCTGCCCTTTATACCTACCTCCGCTCGCCACTTAAGTACGTTATTTTTTTCCACATCTAACCCGACATTACGTCACGCAGCGAGGTGCACAGATATTGTGACCGGGTAATAGAAATCACATGTAAATAACTTTGAAACCGTAATTCCTGTGATCTATAAGGGCTTAACTTTGCGCTATTGCTATCATTGTATGCATACAAAGGCCCCAATTCAACATAACATATAACAAACATTTTGTCAAATAAAACTTACTTAATAATTGACTATGAGGTAGAACTTCACATCTTTCAATAATCATAATATAACCCGAGCAGTTGGGTAACAAGAGATACTTGTAGTGGTAGGTAACTAAGGTCAACTTACATGCTACCAGGAAATATCAAGCAGTTCTATAAATTCAAGAGCTCAAGCTAGTTGCTGAGCCAGTGTCTTCATCCTTAGATGGGTATGAGGCTATCCTCATTTTCTTTGGAATAGGTTCACAAGAACTACTGAAACTGTCGCTCAATCCTCGCTTGCCTTTTGGCACTAGTCTTATTACAGTCAGATTGTCTGCATTACTATTGTTCTCTTCGTTAGAATCCATTGATGACATTGAGAGTTGACTGAATTTTTTCACTTGCACGGTTTGAATCAGCAGCCTTTCAACTCTGCTTGTAACATCAGGATCCTGGGAACAAATAAGGTAGATTTATTGTATTCAATTTAAATATTAGGTTTACACCTACTCAGTCTCGATTTCATGGTGTAGGTAAACATACACTGTTGTGATCAGTGTCAAAACCGTACTTGTACCGGATGGCCCTCCACACTGATCTCACCATCTGGATACAGCTGTGTCCATGTGGAGGTCCTAGTGAGAAGTCTGTGTCTTTCGTCGATGATAATTAACAAGAAAAAATTGTGACCTACCTGCATCCAGCTATGCTTAAGGATTTGATCAAGTGTGATTCGTCTTTCAACTGGCACAGTGAGCATTTTCTTCATAAGTTGTTTGGCTTGGACACTGACGCCGCGCCAGTGAGTTGGGGAGAATCGGAAACGCCCAGTAACTATCTGGTCTCGGAGAGACATGTCCTTGTAGTCAGCAGAAAAGGGTAAGTAGCCAGCAAGACTGAAATAAAAGGAACAGTTTTATAAACAAGGATTAACTGTAGTAAGTGCCGGCCGGTACCACCAAGTATCAAGTGGTTGATGAGAAAATATTTAACAAGTATCAAGGCAAGTATCAAGTGGTTGATGAGAAAATATTTAACATATAAAGTGGTACCATTACCAAACAAAGAAAATAACACCCAAACTCCACACATCGACTTCAGGCCCGTAGCCTCTTCCATTGGCCTTTAAAACTTCCGGGGCAAGGTAGAGTGGTGTCCCACACATGGTCTTCATGAAGCTATCTTCCCCCACAAACTTGCTGAGGCCAAAGTCTGTAATCTTGACCAACGTCTCGTCATCTGAACTCTCTAATAGCACATTCTCAGGCTGAAAACAGAATATCATGAGTTTGAATTGATTTGAATATTTGAATTGGTTGTATAATTAAACACTTATGAACAGAGGCGTATTTGCACTAGGGCGGAAGAGGTGTGAGGGATGGCTCACCACTGAACTTAAGGCACTGGCCGCCCTTCACTTTTAATTAATAAACATAGGGCACAATATTTTAAAATACGCCTTTAGTAATGTTTTTTTTTTAGCAAAAAAAAGATATACTTTAAGGTCTCTGTGAGTGATGCCCTGAGAGTGCAGATACTTGACTGCCAGCACCATCTGCCGGAAAAGAAACCGGGTGCGGTCTTCGGATAGACGTCCATGTTTGGTGATTCTATCAAACAGTTCTCCACCCTGCATGAGCTCCAGGATAATGTATACAGCCTCACGGGAGTCGTAAACTGCTTCAGTCGATATTATGCACGGCTGAAAAAAAAACCGAGAAAAAAGTAAAAATTCGTCATTAAATTTATTGGTCATAAAACAAATGTAATCTGATCTAAGCCAAGGTTTACATATTAATTACTAATATGAACTGTATGAAGGTGATTGAATTCTGATGGGTTTTAAATAGAAAAAACGTTCAGGTGAATTATTACACTTTGTTATTTATACTGTTACTTTTTTGTACAGGTAAAAACATTTACTCAGTTTTTTTACTTTAATTGAAATGGGGATATATTCATTATTCAAGTTTGAAGAACATACTTACATGCCTCAAAGCTGTCATAATATTGATTTCATTTTTAATTTTCTCAGGATCATTAAGGTTATTGATTTGGCCATTAGTCATTCTGCTTTTTTTAATGATTTTCATTGCATGCATGGTACATTTCATCTGGAATTTGAAAACATTTTTAAGGACAAAATCAGAATAAGTTCACCACAGAAATCATATCTTTACTGTATTACCTTGTCATATACTAATTTGACTAATCCACAAGCTCCTTGTCCCAGAACCCTGGAGATATAGTATCTCTGTGAAATTTCTGTGGGTACTTTATCCTGTTCTTTCAACAAGTCCTTGAAAATAAAAACTGGAAAAAAAATGCTACTATAAAATGAATACAACATGAAGATGGTATTTTTGTGTTAAATAGAAATTTTGTGTTTTAATGTGGGAAATTTAACACCATACTATTTTGTCTATATATTTATCTATTGTGATATAGATACAAAACAAAACACAATTGCTCTTGCACAAGGTCACACCAGGAATAAAATCTGGTACAGTCCCCAGCATCAATATCTCATCACAACAAAGTGTGCAGAAACATCTGACACAACTCTATTTCTAGGGCTGGTAGGATGTGTCAGATATTTTCGCCCGCTTTGTTATGGTAGATATTAGTGCAGGTCACTGTACCTCTGGATTACGCTCCAACTTGTCAACCTCTCCACCAGCGAGTTGATGACTGGTCTGTTTATGCTTCTGCCAAGAGGCAACCGACTGGTAAGACATACCTGGATGAACAGGCAGCATTTGTTTTTGTTGTTGATGCATTAAACGTTATTAACATAGACAGGATAACAGTTATCCTCCTAAGAAACCGAAAACCAGTCTAGAGGTTGAGTCTGGTTTGATGAAAGTTATTATGACTTGCTCTTGTGTCATAGTACCGTAAGACAATAATCATGTTTGAACCCAGCAGTCAAAACCATTCATTCCGTCATTTACCCCCCCCTTCCATACTCTTCAATGGTCAAACAAAAGGTTAGGATGGTGATGGACCAAATACCACCACTTTTGTTCTATGTTTTAAAAAATAATTAAAATAAAACATACTTTTTACAGCAGGATGGGTCACAGATATTTCGTCATTGTCATCTAGGACTCTGCTATTGCCTTTTCCAATCTTTTCACCGTTTAAAAAAGTTCCATTGTAAGACAAGTCTGTGATTATAGCAGGGCTGAGAGGCTCCCTGAAGATCAAAATAATTGACCTATGATTAAAACCGAACTGACTCCCATAAAATTATATGGGTTTTATATGGGTGTAGTGGCAATGGCAGCATGCAGGTAATTTTTGTATAGAAATTGGAAAGCTTCCACTTTCAAAAGAATAAATACCTATGTTTGCTTCCTGTTGCAATAAATCATAAATAAATATACACTAAATATTAAATTGTATCTGAAGATAGCCACAAACAAAAAATTGCAGGATACATTATTATAGCAATTAACTTTAGTTTACCATGTTTGACTTACATCATGTCCCTTCTTATGACAAAATGCTGTTTGCTGATATTCTTTATAATATCCTCTTTTATTATATCTTTCTTCATAACGAATGTGCAGCTAAGAGCCCTTCCAAGATTGAACTCTGGTTGAATGAGGTCTGAATAATACAAGCAAATTAAAAATTACTAAATATAAATAGGGTGCTCGCTATTTTGTTTATTTTCTGTTTCATACTTCGAACTTAGTTTGTCAACCTTCAAATTTAAAATAACAAACTTTCATATAATACGTACGTATTAGTAAGCATTATAATTGCACTAGCGAAATAGAACGCGAAGTTTCCCTGGGCTATGAGTAAATTATAGATTACAGGTGAATAAGCCGGCTTACAATACAGGTAAATATATAATGTTACGAATGTTGTGTTTGAAATTATCATTATTTACAGACTCACCATAGTATTCGGGGTAACTAGAATTCTTCCAGCAAAGTTTTCCTTTCAAAGAAACTTTGGTAGAATAAAGTCTACCCCATATCGTCGGTATGAAATTCGGAGTAGTGGGTTGACTCCATTCTATTTGGGAATTTTGTGTCTGCGTTTGAGTGGATTGACTTTCATCCCCCATCTTAAAGCGTAGGAAATCCAGTGTCTATCTTTAGCACTAAATATAAATCAAAAAGTTTAACGTCGGGCCATCGAAAAGACAAAAGCACGCACCGGTAAAAACTTATCCACAGATTACAACATAAACAACGACTCTAAACCCAACTCAAACCTCAACAAACCACACATAAAGTGTTCCACGAAGGATTACGTTTTTATTACGTTTTTCTAAATGTTGGCATACATGAGTATAATCCATATTAAATTGTATTTGACTATCTGTGGCTTTTAAATTAAGAAGTTTGTAACGCGCGAGATTTAAATGACCTATCTAAGAAAGAAATAATTTAAAAGGACGTTTCAGCTCTGAATGCCCTTAATAATTGGTAGTTTGGCGCTACGAACTGATGTCGAAGGCTGTATATTTATGTTTTCAACTTCTGATTGGTTGAATTGATGTTGTGCATCATGCTTCAAATGCCTTTTTATCGTTCCAAATCCAACTTACTTTTGGTTTCATTGTTCGTTTTTAGGGTTCCGTAGCCAAAATGGCAAAAACGGAACCCTTATAGATTCGTCATGTCTGTCTGTCTGTCCGTCCGTATGTCACAGGCATTTTACCCAAAAACTATACCATGTACATTGATGAAATTTGGAGCATAGTGTGTAAACCGCTACTTAGTTTGATAGTTAAATAAAAAAAATATATATTTCTAGGGGGAGCACTCCATACATGTAACCGAAACATTAAAAAAAAATTAAGCAAATATCAAGGTGTGGCACATATTTCGACAGTACTTCTAAAAAACACAGGTTTCTAAAAAAAAAAAAGGTTTAGTGAATATTTTCCGAAATATTAGCTCCAAAAGAAGCAAATACTTGTGCTCCCCCTCCTGTATTTTCTAAACGGTATGTTTAAAAAATGTGAAAAAAAAATACATATATAAAGCTTAATAAATACTTCCAACGAAAATTGTATTGAACATGATCGGACATACAGTTTTTAAGTTATTGCCAAAAAACTGCGCTTCTCAGCAAAAGGACGTAAGTGCCTAGGAGATACGCTCTTTTGTTAGTGTTTTTTTGCATATTGTATTTTTTTCATCTGTAGTGTTTTTTTTTGTATAAACGGCTGCGGAACCCTTCATGGGCGAGTCCGACTCGAACTTGGCTGCTTTTTTGTGCTTTCAGAGTCAGTTCCATAGTTATATACGAAGTTCATAATTATTGGTTATTTCACTCATTCCGGCATCTGAATTATGTATATCCTGTATAGTCTACAAGGTCCTACTTTTGAATTCCTTCCCTTTTAACAATTAGGAGATCGAGCTAGTCATAAGCAACAAACTCTGTCACCATAAATAAATATAAAAAATAACAGACATGACATTTATTTTATTTATTTATTTATTTATCAAATTAATTACACAATATTACAGTTAAACACTAATGCACTGTGAAACTCAGAATATACAACAGACACTATTACAAAACAATTTCACAAAACAATTTTTATTTGACATTGACTGTGCGAAGGGTAGATGTACCAAATGAGGCAGTACACGTGAGTCACGAGTCACAGGATCGGGGAATTCACGGTCGGCGATTTATCGCGTACTTAGGTATAGGTACACCACGTGAGTCGTGTCCTCGCCCAAGGACATAACATGAAACGGTAACGGGTCTGTGTTAGTTAAAAGTTTAAATGAGACTCATGCTATCCAGATATAAACGTTCATTAATACAGTTACATGTTTAACAGATAGCTAGGTTAGGTAGGTATAATAAAAATATTAAATTTGCCTTTATTTTACGAACTTCGTCTATCAGTCCGCTAGGTAAGTACTCCACACTCCAAAGTGGGCTGTGCTTAGCGAAGTTATGCCAATATTACACAGCATTTTTGAGAAACGGCTACTTACGGCCTGGACATAGTTGAGTATGCGCTTATTTTTTCCAACGACGTCATAATCAAACATACACGGATTATATCGCGTATATTATCTCATTTGGTCAGTTCTTCACATATGGTCTCACCGGAAGATCAGCGCTGGCTCCCGAGCCAGCATTATGCTGAGGTGGGACCATTTCAGCATTAGGCTGAGGTGGGGCATAGGTTTAGTTTTTTATTTGTAATATTTTTTGTCTTGTATATGCTATACGTCTTTCCTTCTTCTTTCTTTCATTTGAGTTCCCGACATTTCGGAAGCTTTTTGCTTTCGTGTTCACGGTAAAGAAAATATGTTGTCAAAAATGGAGTATTTAACTCCATCAAGACATAAGTCTGCGCGTTTACAGCTAAGAAAACCCCGTTTACTCCATGATTCCAGAACACGGCTCTCTCCATCTCGAAGAACATTGGAATCCCAGGTGTTGATATTTCAAGCGACGTTCAATTCCGAAGTCACCTGGAAAAGAAGGCCAAGCTGGTATCAAAAAAGCTTGGTGTGTTTAATAGAACGAAGCGGTACTGCACTTTTGGGTAATGACTGCTGTTGTAGAAATCGCAGGTCCCCACGTGGAGTAGGTACTGCTGTCACCTGTGGGCTGGGGCACCTGATTATCAGCTTAGCCCTCTTGATTCGGTTCAAAGACGCGTTGTACGAATGGTTAACGATCCCATGCTTACAAGCGGTATTGAACCTCTAAGGAGAGATTTGCCTCCTTTTTATGTGTGTTCTACCGCTTGTATCATGGGCTGTGTTCCGAGGAATTTTTCGACATGATGCCTACAGTTACCATCTACCACACCACCGCACGCCATCGTATTCATCCACACACTAGGGTGGTTCAAAAAGATTTTTTTGTCTATTTCTGGTTTGAGCTACTATTTAATCTGTTGCTTATGGCTACAGATTTAATATCCTAAAATATTGGCTCACTAATCGTAATAGAACTTGGTGATAATAGGTTGTTAAATACAAATACTGTACGGTTTGTTTTCTCTGTTGCTCACAAAAAACACGTCTTTTAGTAATTTTTGCCCCATACAAATAAAGTTGGTGAGGTGTTTTTTCAGATGAAATTTATGAAAAGTTGTTAAGTTGGCGGCTGAAAATTGGTCTACCAGCCCTTTGAAAAGTAGTCAAAAGTAGTTATTAAGGCGGTAAAGCCCTGTTTTCTTTCTGCTGGATTTCAGAATCTGGAGCTGTTTTATTATTTGACTTACATTTGACGTCTAGACTAAACCTTTAACCTTATTATTAGCAACTAAAAATGTTTAAATAAAAAAAGAACCGACTTCAAAATAAACTAAAAAGCCATAAATAATCTTTTATGTACGGTACGGATCACATTTGAATCACCTTTTGAAGTCGGTGCCAAACCATTCATTTATTACTATTAAGAACCGCGGCGGCGGCGAGCCTTTAGTTATAATCTACCTACATATATATTTAGTCTTAGTAATTCATATTTTTGTTGAATAAAGAACTTTATTTACTTCAGGTTTGGCACCGACTTCAAAAGGTGATTCAAATGTGATCCGTACCGTACATAAAAGATTATTTATGGCTTTTTAGTTTATTTTGAAGTCGTTTCTTTTTTTATGATGCTTTTTAGTGATGGAATTTAGGAGTAATAAAAAGTATTTTTTTTAAGCCCAGAATGGGAAGATTGAGGAGGCACTTTGCACGCATCTCGAGTCTTTGGAAGTATGAAATGTAAAAGTTGGTTAGTTCATATTCATTTGTACCTTCCATCATCAGCTCAGTTTGTTTGTCTGATGATGACAACCAGACGAAAACAACTGAATAAATTTAGAAAAATACATACAAAACATTGTTAGTGCATAGGCACTAACAATCGAGGAAAACCCTCAAATATTATAAAATATTTGAGGGTTTTTCTTGATTTCCCTGGTATTCTGTCATCAGATCCTGACTTGGTGATAAGGAGACCGCCTCAGAGACACACTATAAAGAATATGACTGTCGTGAACAGTCTTAACGAATAACCTATAATTAGATGTTTTTTTTTTAAGAATTATCCCCTAACTCTAAACCATTAAGGAGTTGTACCTTCCGTCATCAGCTCAGCATGATGAGATGATGACTACCACATGCAAATACTTAAATAGCTTAAGAAAATATATGAAAAACGTTATAAGTGCCTATAAAATTTGAGGATTACCCTCGATTTCCCTGGGATCCCATCATCAGATCCCAACTTGGTGGCAATGGAACCACATCAGGAGTATATCCTTTCAAATAAAAAATGAATTACTATAATCGGTCCACAATTGGCGGAGTAATCGGTGAACATACATAAAAAAAAATACAAACTGTCGAACATATAACCTCCTTTTTTGGAAGTCGGTTAAAAAGTAACGTGTAATGGGACCGCTTCATCTTGACACTGTAAAACGTAGAGTAAGAAATCGATAAAATCGTTATTTCGAATAATAAAACAGCTTCTGATTTTTCTAAAATACAGCAGAAAGAAAACAGGGCTTTCCCGCCTTGAAGACTACTTTTCAAAGGGCGGCTGGTAGACCAATTTTCAGCCAACTTGGCAACTTTTCATAAATTTCATCTGAAAAACACGCCACCAATTTTATTAATACGGGGGAAACATCACTAAAACACACGTTTTTTGTGAGCAACACAGAAAACAAATCATACAGTTTTTGTATTTAAGGGCTCGGCCCCATGTCCTCGGCACGGCGCCGTCGCCGTGAAACGGCGCGGAGCGCGCCATACAGTTTATATGGCGCATGGACATGGGGCCAAACCTATTATCACCAACTTCTACTACGATTAGTGAGCCAAAATTATAGCATGTTAAATCAGTAGCCATAAGTAACAGGTTAAATGGGTGTTAAAAACAGAAATCGAAAAAAAAATATTGGGCTACCCTAGCACACACCCTGGAACCAAAATTCTTTGATATAGTTCCCAACAGGTCACGAGTAGCTTATTCGCAGTGAATTAAAAAACCGCAAACGCGAAAATAGTAACTACCCACAAAGTTATTCATTTTAATAAAAACGACACCAATTATAAAATAACAATTGGCAGATTGATTGCGAATGCGAACTGCCAATTACTGGATCGTACGGAAATATTAATTGTTATTTTCATTGCAGATGCAACACTGTTCTACGCTGATATCTTTTCATGGGGCTGGAATCAGTATTTACGTGTTATTAACGTAGGTAACGATTACTCGCGTCCGCAGGAAGCTACCGTAGATCCCCTGCACGTATCCCCTGGGTGGTGCTAAAGAGTAATCAATTCTGGCCGCTGCACTCCTCAATCACTACACCAGAGCCTCACAGCTAAACGGAAATCGGATACACTACACTGTGCAACCTGTAAATTGTGTATCCGTCTTAAATAAAACCTTGCGCCATAAAATTAAATAATAATAATTAACGAAGGTAGTAGTTAATTTTAAACTTTTACTTGATATAGACAACTAAATACATAATAAAAAGGTGTTACGTTACACTTCTACGGCATCATACATTGAATAAAAACGATTATAAAAAGTAAACACTTAAAAGTAAGTATTTAACTGCATAATTCAGTTTCTTCAATTTACTTACAAGTAACCATTTTTCTACTCAATCTATATAGCATATACAATTAATCTTATTTTGGCTCCGGTACCATCTAAAGAATGTGTAAGGTGTTGAAAATTGACGATTCCAATAAGTTGTGATACGATGGCACCGAATCCAAAATAACATTATTTGTGTTAAAAAGTTAATTTATTTCATAGTTTTTAGTTAATTGTTACTTAAATCGTTATGTATCTTGTGACGATTCGAGCAAGCCCAAATACGGCGAGGATACATCATTTTTAACCGACTTCCAAAAAAGGAGGAGGTTATATGTCCGACAGTTTGTATTTTTTTTATTTTTTTTTATGTATGTTCACCGATTACTCCACCAATTGTGGACCGATTTTATTTGAAATGATGTATATCCTTTCCTGAGGTGGTCCCATTGCCACCAAGTTGGGATCTGATGATGGGATCCCAGGGAAATCGAGGGCAATCCTCAAATTTTATAGGCACTTATAACGTTTTTCATATATTTTCTTAAGCTATTTAAGTATTTGCATATGTTAGACATCATCTCAATATGCTGAGCTGATGACGGAAGATACAACTCCTTAATGGTTAAGAGTTAGAGGATAATTATTCAAAAAATCATCTATTATAGGTAGGTATGTTAAGACTGTTAGTCATATTCTTTATAGTGTGTCTCTTAGGTAGTCTCCTTATCACCAAGTAAGGATCTGATGATGGAATCCCAGGGAAATCGAGAGAAACCCTCAAATATTATAGGCACTAACAATGTTTTGTATATATTGTTCTAAAGTTATTATGGTATATATGGAAGGTACAAATTAATATGAACTAACCAACTTTTACATTTCTTACTTCCAGACTCGAGATGCGTGCAAAGTGCCTCCTCAATCTTCCCATTCTGGGCTCTATCACTACTAAAATATATCATACTTCATACCTAGAAAACCGTAAACAATGTGTCGAAATTCAACACCTAGACTACAAAACAGGCTACATACATTTTGTAAAATCGGATATACAACAGGTCACACATTCAATACCTCAAGGAAGTTGCATCGGTTGTATTTTATTCTTGATTTATATCAATAATCTGCCACAAAGTATAGAAGAGTCCTGTGTACTTTTTGCAGACGATATTTCGGTCCTAACGCCATGCAGGAATGACTTAGACTTGTATTCCGATATAAACAATATACTCACAAAACTGTCGGATTGGCTAACTGACCACAATTTAGAAATTAATTATATGAAAACGAAAATTATGCAATTTAGACCCCAACAAAAAAAAACCATTGGACATTAACATCACTTTCAACGGAATAGCATTGGAATGTGTAGACACATTTACCCTCCTCGGATTAGATATCGATAAACATATAAACTGGAAATCACATATAAAAAAAATAAAAAACAAACTTTCTCACTTTGTGTACGCATTAAGAGAATTGAAGAGAGCAACAAGTTTTCAATGCGCCTTAACTGCTTATTACGCATACGCTTTTTCATGGTTAACAAACGGAATAATACTTTGGGGCAATAGCACTGACATAGACGATTTATTTATTTTACAAAAAAAATGCATACGGATTCTAGTTAATATTAAAAACAGAGATAGCTGCAGATCATATTTTGTCAAACACAAAATTTTGACAGCAACCTCAATATATATCTTAGAAATGTGCAAGTTTGTAAGAAAGTATCCACAGTTGTTTACTAAACTAGCAGAGCAAAATCGGCGATATGAAACCAGATTCAAATATAACCTGGCACCACTCACCAGCTCCAAACTTAAACTCCATCAAGCAAGTCCAAACATGATGGCAGTCAAAATATATAATAAAATTAACGATGACCTTAAAATGATTATAAATGACAAGCAGTTCAATAAACAATTAAAGACTTTCTTAATAGATAAATGTTATTATAGCCTTAAGGACTTTTTTAATGACCAATTGTAATATTCATAGTGTATTATTAGTATATTAATATTTAATTATTGTTATTGTCTTACATTGTACATCTTAAATTATTTTTATTTCTTAAATTATTACTATTGTCTTATATTGCTCAATTACCCAATTATGATTCAGATGCAATTTAATTATTTAATTAATTTAAATTCAATATTAGACTTAAGACTTTGAATTGCTGTGCCCTACCAGGGCCCATGAGATACCTATTAACTACTGTAACAGCCAAATGTAAACCATGGATGCAATAAATAAATAAATAAATAAATAAATAAATAAATAAATAAATAAATAAATAAAATCCATCACTAAAAAGCAAAAAATAAAAATTTATAAATAAAAAAAGAACCGACTTCAAAATAAACTAAAAAGCCATAAATAATCTTTTATGTACGGTATGGATACATTTGAATCACCTTTTGAAGTCGGTGCCAAACCTGAAGTAAATACAGTTCTTTATTCAACAAAAATACGAATTACTATGACTAAATATATATGTAGGTAGATAATAAGCTCGCCGCCGCGGTTCTTAATAGTAATAAATGAATGGTTTGGCACCGACTTCAAAAGATGATTCAAATGTGATCCGTACCGGACATAAAAGATTATTTATGGCTTTTTTTTTTAAGTTGGTTCTTTTTTTAAAATATTTTCCGGCCCCATCATCAAATCTATATCTCATAGCGACGCGTAAATCACTAATCGTTGAGGAATTCCAGTAACCTTCTGTAGTCTTCTTCATTACTTTCACTTCACCAACCTACACTTTCTGAATGCATATGCTTATTATGTTTCTTAAAATACCAAAATCTTCTATATGTATGCCTACAATTGTTGAGGAGTTTCTTTAATTCCTTAAGTATATTCATCAGATCTTCACTTTTAAATGGGACCAATCCAGATGCCACCTTTAAACAAAATAAAATCTAAATCGGTTTATAGATAAATGACGGAGTTCTGAGGTGACAAACATAAAAAAAAAACAAAATACAATCAAATTGAAATCCACGTCCTTTTTTGGAAATGGCTTAATAAAATGTTAGATGGTAGAAGGGAAGGACTTCGTTCGCGTAGGACGAAAAAGCAATAAGCCTCTTTTTAATTAAGCGTAGTCGAGTAAGAAGTATCCTAAAACCATATGTAAATACCCTGCTACCCGTGTACCAAAAATAGTTGAAATTACAGGTGGCCCAACGACACATACAAACATACAAAAAATTCAACAAAAAAATATATTTCTCGATTCTGTGACGTCCAAATAGTCACAAACATTTAATTCATTCATTTTTACAACTTTATAATAGTATAGATATTAATTTACTTTATTAGCTACCTCCGTTTCATTTTATTGTTAAATAATTACATGAAGTTATTTTGCTTTCTAATCGCTTTACATATATATGATGTCGTTGAATAATTCACTCGTATAGCTATTTATTCTAGACATACGTACATCTTACACCTAAGGAATACCCTAAAATTGTATTTTGCGAAATAAAGTAATTAAATCAATTGCAACGAATTGTAACATCTACAAGAGTAGGAAGATAGGTAAACCTACTCGCAGCTCTACTATAGCAATGAAGTCAATATATTTTACCAAATTATGGTAAAGCTTCCCAAACATAAAACTTTTTAAAAAAGCACCCTTCACGGTCCGAGTGTTATTTTAACATTTCAGTAATCTAATACAGATTCTGACGAGAAGCGCGGTTATGCAAAGGTTAACGACCAGAAACAATTTGGCGTTTGTGATACATGATACGAGTAAAAAGACAGTATTTGTGATAATTATTATTAGGTCCACATACAAAATTGGCGTTTTGTCATTTGTCGTATCTACTAGCCACTTTGACTCCAAATATGTGGGTGGCGTTCAGTTAGGAATTCCAAATTCAAGTTTATTTTAAATAGCAGCTACCTATTCGTGTTTCGAATTGGGTGATTCAATTGTTTCAGCGTCATTTGATTTTTTTGACATCGATCTGTTCACAAAATGGAAAACTGAAAATCTTGCGTTTTTTACGAACATGAGTTTCACCGTGGCAGAAACAGATCGAAGGATTACAGCGATGTGTTTCTTAGCTACCGCAAAAGAAAACATGGCACGTTTTTAGTTCCAACGTTTTCGTTTCGGAAATTTAAACCTACAGATCAAGTTCCGTGGACGGGCCCAATTTGATGACGAAGCATTAAAAGTGATAGTAGTGATTTTGCAGCAGATTTCAGTGTCAGTGATGAAACAGTTTTAATTCATTTAAAACAAACCATGCACACACACTGCACGCCAGCGGCCAAAGGGGAAAATGAACTGTACCTCTGTACTCCCCGGACCTTGCTTCAACGGAATACTACTTTTCTCGGAATTTGGACAACTTCTTGCAAGAAAAAAATGATGAGGCCGTCCAAAGTATTCTCGTTCCAATTTTTTTTTCAGCAAAGGAACTACAAAGCAAAAGTACATAGAAAGCAATGGTACTTACATACTTTGATTGAATAAATATTTCGTATCGATTTTTTCTATATAAAATGCCAATTTCATATGTAAGGACATATTAGAACTTTTTACATTCATAATTCAAAGTTACATCTGTTCGAAGTTACGGACAATCAAACAACTTTTTTCATTTTAGATCAGCGTCTCGTTTGCAAATTTGTTTCCCACGCGATTTTATGTTTATTTTACTTTTTTGTGTTGCAAAACAGATCTTGTTTTTCAATGAAGAATTAATTAGTCAGAGAATAAGGGCATCGACCAGTGAAACAAATATTTCCATCATTTTAACATCAATCGACTGCGGTTAATTATTATATTCGAAGTATTCGAACGATTGCTTTTTGCGCTGAAACAGGCTACCTCGGTACCTTAGGTCTGACCGAGGTAATATTGCCTATCGGATAATTTCGGCAGTGAACAATCAATTATGAAATTCGATAAAAATAAAAATTTATGTGGAAGTCAACATTATATACTCTGATTTTAAGTCATATATACACATGTTTGTATTATTAAATTAAAATTCGATATTTTTAACCTGTGTATCACGAAGTACGAGTCACCCTGGTGTGAGATTAGGGTGGCAAAACAATAAGCTGTCTGTCATCTGTCAGTCCAGTCATAAACAGCAATCATATTATATTGGAAAGTGGAAAGTGTTAGGTTATGTTTAGTTCTTGTAAGTGTTGTTTACATACCATCACATCATGATTTAATTGAACTTGACAGACAACGTTTTCGCGGGAATAAGAAAAAGAATAACTGGTATTACCGAGGCGCAAAATCGAGATAATTGGCGCACACTGGGAGAGGCCTTTACTCTCGAAGAGATCCACTCATTAAATAAATAAGTTCATTTAAGAAAAAGAAAAAAAAACGTTAAACACAATATAGTCTTAGATTAAAATAAATCATTTATATGTATTTTTTTTAATGAGATGGAATAAAAGGCTTTTTAATTTGTTTTTTATTTATTTAAGAAAAGGATTAAATTTAATGTAATTCTATGATAAAATAGCCAATTTATTTTGCCGATTTTTTATATATGTCTTTTTATTACGAATTATACAGTTTAAAGTACTTTTTAAGCAGAGTAGAGTACCCAGAGAATACCCTGTTGAAAGCTAGATGAAGTCGCAGTGGTGAAGGTCAAGCAGAAAGTCGTGCTCGTAAGTATGACGGGTAAGTCATTACTTAATCATAGCCAATCTTGCAGATAAAAATACAGTTTCACCTCAGCAGCTCAAACATGCAGGTTTTGCTGCGAGCTAACAGTGTGAAAAAATTGATTTGGTGCTTACTTTTCTTTTGGGGGGTCTAATTCGAAAATCAAAATTTGAATTGACCCGCCCCCGTATTGCCTAACGCGTTTGACGCTCGCAATTGGAATCAAGTGTCATGATTTTGTATGGGCTATGAAAGTTGATTCCCATACCAAGTGACAAAATTTCGTTAGGCAATAACCCCGCTGTTCTGATCGATTGCCTTCTTTATAAGGCTATGAAAAAAACAAAGTGCTTTGAAATACAGTTCAAATATTTCGAATTCTGTAATAGACTAAACACTAAAAAACTGGCCAAGAGCATGTCGGACAATGCTCAATGTAGGGTTCCCGCAGCCGTTTATACAAAAAAATGCACTACAGATGAAAATAATACATGAAAAAAAAAAACACTAACAAAAGAGCGTATCTCCCAGGCACTGAAGTCCTTTTGCTGAGAAGTGCAGTTTTTTGGCAATAACTTAAAAACGGTATGTCCGATCATGTTGAAAACAATTTTCGTTGTAAGTATTTCTTAAGCCTCAAATTTGTAAATTTTTCCATATTTTTTGGACATTTCCGAAAATATTTACTTAATCAAAATTTTTTTTAGAAACCTTAAAGTGTTTTTAGAAGATCTGTCGAATGATGTGCCACCCTTGTGCCACACATAGATACTTGCTAAAAAAATTTTTTTCAAATTCGGTTACATGTATGGAGTGCCCCCCCTAGAAATATATATATATTTTATTTAAATATCAAACTAAGTAGAGGCTTATACAAGACACCTATGTTCCAAATTTTATCAATATACATCTTCCCGTGACCATGGAAAGCTGGAAAGCTTCCGAAACGTCGGGAACTAAAATGAGATAATATACGCGATATAATCCGTTAAATTGTTTTATTTCAATACATCTTATAGTTTTTGAGTAAAATGCCTGTGACATACGGATGGACGGACGGACGGACATGACGAAACTATAAGGGTTCCGTTTTTGCCATTTCGGCTACGGAACCCTAAAAATGACAACTCACGGCATTCTAGATAACAAAATACAACCGTATTGATAACCGCCTCCTTATTTGGGAGTCGGTTAAACAAAAGAAAAAGTTACTTTGCCTCACGCTCGCAGCAAAGTCACATTTTGCACACTGTTAGCTCGCAGCAAAACCTGCATGTTTGAGCCGCTGAGGTGAAAATAACTATTTGAATACATTTCGTTTGCTAAGCCATCGCACCGATGTGTGCAAAAAAACGTTGGTATTATTCACTCCCCAGTTCTTCCGAAAAACGTTTAAATTTTCCTTGTAATTATCTCGCCCGTATGAAAATCACAATTTTAATAACAATCTTCATCACAGTATTCATTTCTGGATTGACAATAAGCACCGCCACGTTTTCCTGGTGAATTATGCAAAGGAATGTTATTAAATTCTTTAATATGTATTTATTTTTGAACAACGCAATAAACCCCATGTTTTCTTACAGTCATTAAAGGGCAGCCATCCGTGCACACGTATACCATTTTTTGTATGTCAATTTCATTCTCCTCCAGAAGTTTCCAAATAATGTCAAGATAATTTTTGCCAAGAGTTTCATCTTTCACAGATTGAATTTTGCTCTTGCTTTGCTGTGCAATCTCTAACAAACGCCAAGCAATGTGATGTTGCTGAAACGTCGGTGCTAGAATCAAAAGTCAAGCTAAAAAACTTCATTTATTTAGGCTTTGTTATATTATTGCGAATATATTTAAAAAAGTGTGTATAAGTACGTTTCACACAAATGAAGACATCCTTATTTCAGTGATGATTTGCTTTTTTTTATTGGCTAATGTATCAAAAAGTATATTGGCAGCATTAATAAACCATTCCTTTACAATTTCTGCATCGGTAAACAGCTTCATAGAGTGTAACAAATTTCATAAGACGCTATACCTAATTGTCCAGTGACAACTCAGTAGTCTTGCGATGATGCAACGGACATTACATTTTGTTGCTGTTGTGATTATGTCTTAAAAAAGCCAATTTCTCGTTTCTTATGGGTGTTCCAAGAGGAAAACTTTTGTTTTGTTATAAAATGACGAGAAATATTATATTGCTTTGATATTACATTCTCACGGGATATTAAAACAAGAATATATGGAAATAATAATTTTTCCACGATTATCACTCATTTAAATAAGCACTCGAGTGCTTGCCGGAACTGTAGTTTGCATGTTACAGCTTTTATTTCAAGTATAAATAGAGTTCAAATCAAAATTACGAGCACGAGAGTGGCTAAAACAATTTTAAAGTATTATATCGCGTATATTATCTCATTTGAGTTCCCGATATTTGTAACTGTTTGATTTGTAACCTTGACAGAGAAAAATATATCTTTTCTCTGTCAACCCGTGAACACGAAGAGAACTGAAGAGCTTCCGAATCGTCGGGAACTCAAACGAGATTATATACGCGATATAATCCGTTAAAATTGTTTTATTTAAAGGAATGTATGGAAGTTACGTCGTTCTTCCGATGTGGTGAGTAAGTCATAAAAGCAGGGCTGCAACGGGCCACAGGTTAGTTATCCTTAAAAAGCGTTTTTTTATTAATCCTTTTTAGTGATCATGTAATTGACAGAGAAAAACATTTTTAGGAGAGAGATAAAGAGAGGAGATACGAACAAGCATTACTCGGATAAGGACAAAGTTTATCTCGTCTCGGTGGTCGTGGATTATGTAATTTTACAGGACAATCAAACCTGTCTTATAAAAGTCGTTTATATGTAATTGTGCAAAAACGGAACCCTTATAGTTTCGTCATGTCCGTCCGTCCGTATGTCACAGGCATTGTACTCAAAAACTATAAGATGTATTTGAATGAAATTTAGAACATAGGTTTCTTGTGTAGTCCGCTACTTAGTTTGACGTACATCTTCGAAATCTGCCTGTTTGTAAAAACCCACCCGGACTTCTTTAAAACAAATAAGGATGTTTGTAACTTTAACACAAGGTATCCAGACCGCCTTGTAATGCCGGCTAAAAAAACCAAACTGTACAGCAGAGGTACTTACTGTATGTCCATAAACATATACAATAACCTACCGGATGTACTTAAGAATATGCCCCTAAATAAGTTCAAACGAGAACTCAAAAGTTGGCTTACACAGCAATGTTTTTACTCTGTGGATGAATATTTATGTCATGATCTATAAATTAATATTTAATACAAAAGAACATGAAAGTCTGATATATTTAGCGCTGTAATATATAAAGGATAGTTGTTATTGACCATTATGTTGCTTTTGAATGTGATATCTATTAATTAAGATTATTATTACTATTATTACCATGTAACCTAACTTCATTAAAGCAGAAGATTTATATTTTACGTGTTGTGTTAACAGCAAAACATGTGAAACTGATATTTATATTTTATAAGACCTATTATTGTACACCATGTTTTTAAGTAAAATAAATATTGATTGATTGATTGCTTGATTGATAGTTAAATAAAAAATATATATATTTCTAGGGAGGGCACTCTATACATGTAACCGAAACTGAAAAAATAATAATCAGCAAATATCAATGTGTGGCACATCATTCAACAGTTCTTTTAAAAACACTGAGGTTTCTATAAAAAAAAATGATTTATTAAATAAAGTAGCAAAAATTGTCCCCCCCCCCTCTATTTTCTAAACAATACGTTAAGAAAATATGAAAAAAAAATACAAATATAAAGCTTAATAAATACTTCCAACGAAAATTAATTTCAACATGATCGGACATACTGTTTTTAAGTTATTGCCAAAAAACTGCGCTTCTCAGCAAAAGGACTTAAGTGCCGGGGAGATAAGCTCTTTTGTTAGTGTTTTTTTTTCATATTGTATATTTT
Organism: Hedya salicella; assembly: GCA_905404275.2. Lineage (NCBI taxonomy): Eukaryota > Metazoa > Arthropoda > Insecta > Lepidoptera > Tortricidae > Hedya > Hedya salicella. The sequence continues at coordinate 11,923,578 of FR990108.1, forward strand.
TCATCTGTAGTGCATTTTTTTGTATAAACGGCTGCGGAACCCTACATTGAGCATGGTCCGACATGCTCTTGGCCGGTTTTTAGGGTTCCGTAACCAAAATGGCAAAAACGGAACCCTTATAGATTCGTCATGTCTGTCTGTCTGTCTGTCTGTCCGTCCGTATGTAACAGGCATTTTATTCAAAAACTATAAGATGTACATTAATGAAATTTGGAGCATAAATGTCGTGTGTAAACCGCTACTTAGTTTGATAGTTAAATAAAATATATGTATATTTGGGGCACTCGATACATGTAGGTAACCGAAAGTAAAAAAAAAATGTTTTCAGCAAATATCAATGTGTGGCACATATTTCGACATTACTTCTAAAAACACTGAGGTTTCTAAAACAAATTTTTGATTAAGTGAATATTTTCCGAAATTTTTGCTACGAAAGTAGCAAAAATTGTGTCCCTCTCCCCTCTTTTTTCTAAACGGTATGTTCAAAAAATATGAAAAAGTTTACAACTATAAAGCTTAATAAATACTTCCAACGTAATTATTTTCAACATAATCGGACATACCGTTTTTAAGTTATTGCCAAAAAACTGCGCTTCTCATCAGAAGGACGTAATTGGCGGGGAGATACGCTCTTTTGTTAGTGTTTTTTTTTCATATCGTTTTATTTCATCTGTAGTGTATTTTTTGTATAAACAGAGTCAAGTTTTGACCAAGAAAACAAAAACAGCCAGAAATAAAATTGTAAGGATACTAACTATATCACATAAAACAGCCAAAATAAACGCAAACAACATCAAACATATCAAAATATCAGTATTTTTGGTCATGATCGCAAGCAGTCTAGACATTTGCGTCATTCCATATCGAACTAAGTACGAAACCCAGTACTACTCGTAATAAACAAAATAATCAAGTTAACGAGAAACACGTTTTGCTATTTACGTAGCCTACGTACACAAAGCATAATGAGCCTGATCAGAAATCACCGTGAAGAATGGGAGTAATGATTATGATTGCTATTCGAGTATTCGACGAGACATGCCCCTGCTGCGCGACCCGACGCCACTGTTTAGGAGCTGGTAGCAAACAAACTCGCATAAAGCTATATTAGTGTGCGCTTGTCTAAGGTTATTTATTTCTGTCTTAAATATTTCCTGAGCATTAATCAGTCATTAATCAGAGTTAGTAACGGCTGATTAATGACTGATTACGCCAATCAAAAGACGTTAACAACTAATATAGGATGCTGCAATTGGGGCTTGTCCTGTGTTGACAATGTCTGTACATTGAAGATATTTTAATAAAATCAAGCGAAACAGATAAATGAACCACATCACGCCAAAGCGGCTGGAGGAATTTCAGTTTTATTTCGTAAAGCGGGATACTTTTCACCCGATTACCGTAAAGCAAAAAACGAAAGAAAAATATATTTATTCCATAGAAAGCACACACAGACAGGACATCATTTGTATAAAATTAATTTTAATTTTTTACGTTATTAAAAAACAGAGTTAGACTTTTTTTTCGCCGTGAACGAAATACGTTCTTTTCCAGTTCGTCAAATGGAATCGTTGTCTAGTCCACATAATTCTACTAGAGCTTAAAAAAATTGTGGTTGTACCGCTGTCGATCGCTCTGAATTTCTTGGTTTTTTTTTCTAAAATTCCGCAAGATTCCTGCAATTTGGTCCAAGAAGAGCGGCAACCAAATGCATTCAGAAATAATTTAAGGTCCTTGTAATGGACTTCGCTTTTACGACGCGAGAAGTTATAGGAACTAAATGTGTCAATTTTTTTAGTATAATTTCGCTGAGTTTCAAAAATATGTCGCAGGCTTATTCAAAATACCCCTTACCTATGCCGTGATGCACATTCGATCGACGCTATAGGTTTTATAGAGGACACTTTTACTGTGTGCTGCGTGGGTAAAAAAAAACACAAAAACATGTCTACCCAGTACAGTATTTTTTTCTGTTCCATCATTCAATGGTTTCAGGAAAAATCGCTCCTTAGCGATAAGATCGTCTGTTGTTTATTTACCTACGCCATTATAACTTCTTACAAATAACACGATGCTATATGTACGAGTATGTATACTCCGGAGCGAAGAAAACGGCTAGGTACGTTTTGTGTTGAATTCCTATGTGGATTATACTGATCTATCTATACTACTTATTATAAAGTTGTAAAAATGAAATCTCTGTACATTGAAGATATTTTCAAAAAATAAGTGTAACAGAGTATTTGAAGGTCACATTTTTTGTATGTTTGTATGTGTCGATGTGGCTTCATCCGGATAAAACGGCTAGACGGATTTCAACTATTTTTGGTACACGGGTAGCTGAGTAGCTGGGAATCTATAGATACTTGTTGGATATTTTTTACCCAACTAAAGAGACGTAGTTGCGGGCATCTTCCAAGTGGTTCCCTATATTCTTGGCTATACATAGTATGTGTCATATATTTTAAACTTTTGAAAGCTTTACATCAAATGATAAAGTGTCATTCGCACGCCAAACTCTTTGAAGGAAGAGAGCGAAATTAGACCTTACGTAACAACAAATAGGTTGATTCTGCACTGTAAGTGGTACCACGTATAATTATAAGTGACGGCAGCGTCATGGCCACGACAACTCGTAACACCTTTAGGGGTCCTTGGCGTTCAAAGGGTTAAAGGAGTCTTCTGGGCCCATTCACTTTCCAACATGCAAGTATACATTAAGTTCGAGGGTGACAGATGTTTTGTCATTTATCTATCACGCGACGAAAACGGACATCTTAGACCCGGGGGACTTTTTAATTTAATAATGCAAATAAGAGTATCAACGAAATGCTGCGAATAATTAAGAATTAAAAGAACGAAGTAAACAATTAATGTTCTCATCCAAACAAGGACAAAGACAGTTGCTTTATTCATTTTAGGGTTTCGTACCAAAAATGTAAAAAAAGGAACCCAAATGGTGCAACTTTGTCTGTCTGTTTGTCTGTCCGAGTCTAACAGGAACTATTTATGGCTTATGCTATCCATTTCATATTTGGAGTAAATATACAAATCGCTAGCCCAAGTGTATTGCAAATGATGATCGGCTTAGCTCAGCGGTAGCCACCCAGCCTGCGAAGCTGACGGGCCTGGTTTCAAATCCCGGATAGGGCAAATATGACAACCGGTTTGGCTCAGCGAGAGTAACGTCGCCTGCGAAGCTGAAGGTCCTGGGTTCAAAACCCGGCAAGGGCAAATATTTGTGTGATAAGCATAAATATTTATTCCTGAGTCTTGGATGTTTTCTATGTGTATAAGTAAATATATCTATTAAATATATCGTCGTCTAGTGCCCATAACACGAGCCTTATTAAGCTTACCATGGAACTAGTTCGATTTGTGTAAAAATGTCCTGTAATATTTATTTATTTATTGATTAAATATTTGTGCGACGAGCATAAATATTTATTTTTATATTTATAAAAATGTATAATTTTGAACAATCCGGTTGCATTCATTTTGCACCTCATTTGTAAGCGTCACGATAGATACCAGAGTACAAACTTAAATTAACCGGCCGTTTAAGTTGGGATAAGTCAATTCTTCTACGGAACTCTCGGTGCGCGAGTTAGACACGCACTTATCCGTTTTTTTTATCCAAATTCAACGAAACTTATTTTCTAAAAGGTTTAAATATCAAAGGATTTTCGAATTGTTTATTTCATCTTGCTATTTAAGTCGCCGTTGTTACATTAAGGTAGCCATTGATGTAGGAGTACAAATAAAGGGAGTCGATTTTACTCCATTGAAGTACATCAAAGTCGAATGTTTCCATTGAAATGATTCGTATGAATCAACAGGAAATTAACACTATTTCCTTTGGGTGAAATTTATTTGAATCAGCGACTAAATAAAATTGTTAAATGCGGAAGTTCATTATTATTTGTTCACTGAAAGATATATCCCTCATGTTTTCAATACACTAATAAGGGTGCGTTTCACTAACTAGTCTGGTTAACGTAAATAGGCACTGAAGAAGAGCGGAAAAATTAAAAAATCGACAGCTATAGTGTGACCAATATCGCTGTACCGCGCCCGACCCGGAGTATCTTGGCCTCTGACACAATATAAAACAACGCCACTCTTCTCTGTGTTGCGCCTTTCCCCGCCATTTGGGGGTATTTAGGGCGCACAGATTTTTTTCTATTTCGTCTTTATCTGGGCCGGCCAACCGGTCGTCTTCCACTCGGTCGCCTCTGATACGCTCTCTTACGGCCCGATCGTCTACTATCCTCTCTAGGTGGCCCAGCCAGCGGAGTCATGTGTTTTTAATCTCGCCAATAATGTTAAGTATAACCACCAGGTCTTCTAACTCCCTGTTTTTCCTGCTTCTCCAGCTGCCATCCTCAGGTTGGTCTCAGAATCTTTCGCCTGATTTTGCTTTCCGCCACTGAGAGCTTATTTTCTTCCTTTTCAGTCACTGTCTAAGCCTCACACCCTTACATCAAGATTGGTCTAATAGCAATAAAATGAAATACCATAAACATAAAAATCTACAATTATGCAAGAACATTTTATTGAACGAAATAATATTTACATCAGAAGACAGAAGCAACGAAGGAATCAGTAACATTAAAGTAAAAAAAATGTAATTGGTTGTTGACTTCAGGGCCGACTTTAGGGCCCCGCAGTCTAAGAAACGATGGCTGTATGGGGGGCAGGGTGCCTACTTCACCTACTGCGGTTAAGGCCGGCCCTGGTTGACTTCATACTATCTTCCTACTCTAAGCCATTCTGGATGGAATTGGAACTATTACTTACATTTTTTCATCTGTTTTCCTATAGAGATTGTCACGCGATGAGATCCTTTAGAGACGTAGAGGTACACAAAGGAATTTATGAAATTCGAATTGTACGGGGACGATGCTTAACAAAGCTCTTCTTTTTTTACAAATATACTGTTTCTGTTTATCTTCACGAGTTACCAAAACCGAGATAAACGCCATCAAAATTTGTTAATTTTACGACAAAAAACCAGTTTTTGCTACTTTTGTTAAAAACTATACAACCAATTGAAAAACCAGTTCACAATTTTAAAGTGAACATTATTAATCATTTATTGCTTTTAGTCCCATATCTAAGCGTCACTTGACGAAGGAGCCTATACTAATTTAAGATAGAAAATGGACTTTACAATTTATTTTCCTCTTGATTTATTAAGTATTATAACATTCCCAGTGGACATAAATAAAGGCCAAATATCAAGCCACAATATAAATATATTTTACGTAGTTGGCCCCAAGGCCCCAATCTCTTCTCCTAAATACAGTTTTAAAACATACCAGAAATAGCGTGTATTTGAGAAGATTTAAAGAATACCGGTTCCGATCCCTGCTTATAACATAGTTGTGAAAATGAAACGATGATATATTTTTATGAAAACTTTATGGTAGAACAGAAAATATTTTAGTTTTCGCATGTTTATAAACTTAGATCATAGGAATCGCCAGTGCTACGCCGTCGTAGCCTTGTGCTACGGATGCTCTACGGCAGCGAGCATGGCGTGAAATAACGATATGTGTAGATGTAGAGCAAGAAGATGTGTTGACGTTCCGAGCTAATATAGATTACCCACCTAAACGTTGTTACTCTCTTCATAGAGGATCATAACACAACAACGCAATGAAGTACAAATTAGCTACAGTAATAGGTAATAGGCATGTATTTTTATTTTTGGTTTATTTTTTAATTCATGTAACAAACAGTAAAAATATTTTTTCGAATAGCTATAAAAATAACCAAGCTATAAGCCATCAAACATTTCATTCTATCTCTTTCTTGCAAAACAGGATTTAATATAGAGTTTATATGGCCGTAGTGCACTCTGACGTAACAGTGCATATCGGACCTCTCTGTCTAATTACTAGTTTAAATTGCCTATATTATGCGTATTTATTGGCCGATTTTAATTTTAATGTCTCATTTGGAAATAGTTTATACGGTATTTTGATATTAAGTTAAGAGAAGCGATAAAAAAAAAACATGCATGTACCCTATTAATATTAGAGTGGTAACCTAAGAAGGCTGCCGGCATAAAATTTAGCTTCCTAATTAATTTAATTATTTTTTCTCAAATATCCAAGGAAATGTCGTTCTTATCTTCGTAATAATAGAACGCGAAGTACGTCTTTGATTCGTTCTAATTTCAAATTAGAGAACAATAAAGGAACTTCATACAACATTGATGGCCATGGCCAACAACGAGACTGTCTTTTATTTCTTCTATTGACTATCCATGGCATACTGCCAATTCAGAGAATTACATATTTTTTGAATATGTTGTATTTACTTTTTAATTTCTTATTTACTTGCTAACTGCGCTTACTCAGCGTCCCGAAGTGGATCTTGGCCTCCACCACCAGCGATTGCCATTTTCGTCTATCTACTCAGTATTTTCAGCTTCCTCTCGCCATTCCAGTCGCTGTAGTTCAGTCAAATGTTTAATGATTTGATCACGCCACGGGTAATTTCTTATTGAATTAGATTAATTAAAAGAATAAGATTAATAACTCTCAGATACAATTAAAGACCTACCATTTGCAATGTTTAAAACGTCCCTAAAAAATGGCTCAGTGAAAAATGTTTCTGTAGCATTCAGGAGTACTTACATTATAAGTAAACAATGATTATTGTTTGCATGCCGAAATTCGGTGGATTTTAGTGATACCGTCATGAACATGTATATAATATCTCAATGTACCTAAAATCACGCAAATTTAGGTATTCAATAAAATAAACAAGGAATGACGTTTAGTGTTAATGATTTATTAAAATAACCGATTAATAAAGTAATTTTTTTTAAATAATAAAATTATCTTTAGGTTTGGTGGCAACAACATTCACTCGAACATACAAAAAATGTGTTGAAATAAAAGTATTTTGGCGGGAATAGAAGAAAGTATATGAATATACAAGTTGAACTTTTTTATTATTTCCTTGGATTTATTTAAGAAAAGCACTAACAAGCCTCAACGCGAATAGGGATTGTCGGCCTCATATCTCACGAGGTCCCACTAACACTCGGCCATCTTTTTTTTTGATGATAGACGGGCATTAGGCCGCAATCTCTCCTCTTGTTAAGTGGCGATGCCACCGAGGATGTATCATGCCCGTCTAGAAAGAGCCTATTTACTCTAATATTTTGTATCTACAACTACTCAGCCGGCAATCCCCTATTTTGTAGTCTCTGCAGTAATGTGATATTATTGTATACTCGCACTTTCGTTACCTTCTTAATTTTGTCTAAAATGAGTATTATAATATACTGCGATATTAATAAAAATATGGTGGAAGATGTTATTTTTTATTAAGAGATAATTCCTCTTGCTTAAGTTGTCGTTAAGTCCCATAACGAGTAACTCGAGTACGCCGGCTAACAAGACTGTCTAATATTGGATGGTTTACGTTACTATCTCAGAGAATATATTAAATGCTCATTGACCGTAATTGACACTTCTAATGAAAAATATACTGACTCATAATTATTTTCAAATACACTACGTATATAATGGAAATTCGTTAGAAACTGACTCGACCACGTTGTAGGAATATATTTACTGGATACAAAATATCACCTCTCATTTATGTGAAGCTTAACAAAGGATTATTGTCTCGGTTTTTCACGTGGTAAACATAAATATTTTGTAATATTATTTAACAAGTTAAATAATATTAGACGCTATACAAACAAAAACATCTGCCAAGCTACTGAATTATTAAAACACGCATCCACACGCTAGTTTTTTACATTTACCAAAATGTAATAAGTTGCAAGAAAAAAGCCATAAAATGTGCGAAGTTATATATCCCTACTTCGTTTCCTGAACACGAATCTGTTTTCATTTTGGCTAACTTTTACAATAAAAATATTTCATGCTAACGGGTTAGTAGCAACGATGTTAGGACCCTTTGCCGATGAATTAGGTTAGTGTTGGCAATGTCGGCGTTTCAAAAAGGCTTTCTCGCATCACTTACAAGTTCGATAAAAGAATCGATAGAAAATCAATCATTAAAATATGAATTGGCTTAACGCGGCGGTAGTATTGGACATCACTAAATTGCTAACGTGACGTCATAGGAGGCATATAAAAATTGACACGCTCGGTTTTCATACTATTGAGCGCGTTTGCGACGTCTATATGGTTATAGTAAACATAGGATCTTAATTCCTAGGAACGCGACCGAAAAGGTTATTGTACACCCAAGGCCGACCAAAAGTATGGAAACAAGCTTACTTATGACGATAAAAACTTGAGATTTTTATTAAATAAATATTTTTACTTGTTTATAATAAATATTTTTATTTAAAACAAACAAATATTATTAACATTTTACTTAAATTTCTATTCATATCCCTATTAACTATGATCGGTCCTTTGAAGACTATGATTCAAGTTTGTTTAATTTATTCGCGCGTTGGCATAATTACTTTTTCCTGTGGAATTTTATACTACTCATTGATAATTACAAAACATAACAGTAAAATTGATAAAAAAATATTTTAACGTGGGTAGTGAAAACTTACTACGGACAGAATAGAGCGCCCACTTAACGGGTTCCTGATACGTGAAGGTGTTAATTTTCATGCTTCCTAGTCTCAACAGTCTCTGTAGTAAATATAAAGTTGATTTTTTTTCAGTGGCAAAGTACCAGAGCTCAATATTTTCGTAAGCATGCTGTAGCTATTATTTCTGTGTAGTAAATGTTATCCCGGCGATAAACTTTGGCGTGTTCTTTATATGTGGCTATCTCAAAGCAGTATACATTAATTTTGATTTGAGAAAGATGTGTATACAATGTTAATGCATGTACTTAACATTGTTCGGAAACGCAAAAATGTTCCAAGTTTTGGTTAAAAGGATGTTAAGAAATGAACATAAAAACGTATTGATACCTATACTTACCGCTTTATTTTGTTAATCGTGAACACCGAATTTTAAATGAATAACTATGTGTAAGGTCACTATAAAAGCTCTAGCAGCGCTCTAATTTCATTTGGTAATTCTTTCTGGTGATGTGCTGGCAGGTCCTAAGAACACTCCATGCTTAATATCAGTCCTCGATCTTCTTTTGTTTTCAATTAATTTAGTATACTATAAAAAAATCAGGGTGTCATTTAAATTGTCATATTAGTTCAGCTAGAGTAACCAAATAAAATCATCATGAATAAAAATAGAATAGGCTACAAAATGCTTATATTCAACCAACACCATGTCATTAAACTTCCTTAAAAAAACTACTATTACTTTGTTTTTTTTTTTTACACTTTTCGCGGAATGCATCGCAGAAATGTATGTTAGTCACTGATATGGGTTTGTTATTCTTCAAAAATATATAATCGCGATTCTTAGGGAAATTCACTATCATGCTAAAGTATAATGTTTGCAGTGTTTTCGAATTAAATAGTTTCAGACGAACTTTCATTACCGGTATCCCACCAGTCTTCAATAGGTCTGACGTAAGCAACTCGGTCATCGCTCGCCACCTTATAATTTTTAAGTTGTTGTTGACAACCGGGATTTCATCCGTGTAGTATTAAATCTGAGCCTTTTTTGACCAAGTTCATGTCATGCGCCTGTACTATTTTTTTGAAACTCAGGTTTAGACGGCTGTAACAGCAAAATTAGAGCTGACAACTTTTATCGTTTTTGATTAAATTTTCAAATCTTTTATCAAAATTTCATTTTTATCATAATCAAAGGGTAGCCGACGTGCTTGTTTGCATACTCCCAACTAAAAAATTCGTTTTCATTATTCGTGAGTGTATGTTAGTTTTAAGAATACTCAGAGTACCGCTAGTTGCGTAGGCCCTTCCGGTTATATTGGATTTATAGCGCAGTTAATGGTTGCGTAATAGGCAGACATGACTAATGTGATTTACGGAAAAAATGCAGCTTTAAGTCTCAAAGTGTCCAAAAATTTTGTAAAAAAATATATTTCTCAAGTACGCTATGTTCATAGAAATAAAAAGATAATTTATTCTAAAATGTAACGAAACTGAAATAGAAAATTTGGGCTATAAAAATAGCGAGGCGATTGGCACAGTGCTCGCTGGTGGAGGGGTTGACACACTCGATGCGTAATCGAGAGGTACCGGGTTCGAGTCCTGGTGTGACCACGTGCGAGAGCAATCGATTTTTTCTTTGCGCTTTGACTTTTATCTATGTCACAATAGATAGTCATGTGCTGTTAGTTTTCCCTCATTAAAAACACAGTTACACAAAAAAATCGTGTTGCATAGAAACACTTATAAAAATAGCCAAAAGTTTTGTATAGAAAAATAGTTCCCAGATACGTTATTTTCATAGAATTAAGAAAAACGTTCAAACAAAATGTAACGAACAGCTCGTTAAATTTCTGTTTGAATTATTTTTTTACTATAATAAAGGTATAGATAATAAAAAAAATTTTTTTTCTTGTATGGGGTTCGAATGTATAAACGATTGTGATAAAGTTCATATTTTTTTCAAATCACCCAACTGCGGATGCAGTAGAAATTTGACGATCCCCGCGACCGATGGAGATGTAGAGTCTGGCTATAAAATCTTTACCCCACAAATTTTATTTGTTTCTTCTGTGCATTGGTATATGGCACTACTGAATATAGGGCACTAAATAGTCTTGATACTTGCGTATTATCCTCAACCTTTAAACAAAGTGCAAATATCATTTTAGTATTATATTTAGCAATATATTATAAAAACAAAAAAAAATTGCTACTGCTACCTCTGCAGTAATATACTATTATTCACCTCCACCAAGAAATTACTATCTAATAATGTGGTACCTACATGGAACACGACTACTTATTTCTACCATTCTAATATTATAAAATCATTAATTTCTACCACTCATAACAGAAATTCTCTTCAGATATTGTCTTTTGCTAGTGACATTAACATCTTCCATTTTTTTAAGTTTATTTAAAACGAGTTTCATTTTCCTCTTAAGATCATCATTGAAACCAGCTGTAATATAATAGGAAAAACAAATAAGTCACGAACACCACATAATATATTCTCAGTGCACTTAAGAGGCTGCTAAAAGCTAAATGGCTTCACTTGAACATTAAATAAATAAATAAATATAAATAAATATTCAATAAATAAATATTACGGGACAATTTTACACAAATCGAACTAGTCCCATGGTAAGCTCAATAAGGCTTGTGTTATGGGTACTAGACGACGATATATTTAATAGATATATTACTTATATACATAGAAAACATCCAAGACTCAGAAACAAATATTTATGTTCATCACACAAATATTTGCCCTTACCGGGATTTATAACATTATTTTAACAAAAACCATGTCGGTGTTATTCAAAAGTACTAAGATTGTTTCATCTTACCAGCCAAAGACTTAATGCAATGTAAACATTGCCGCTTTTCAGTGATAATCGCTTCTTGCTGTTGCTTTACAGCATCGAAGTTAATGATCATGCGGAAAAGCAGTTCCCGCTCACAACTTTTATATGGTTTTCCTATGGTTAAACCTTTATTTGTTTTAAAACCAACGCACGTAATATAAGTTGTTTCTTAAGACACATAAACAACTTGACGTCTGTGACAGATACAAAACATTGCCATATTCAGTTTATATAAATTTGACAGTTGATTTGATTGGAAGAGATTAAATGGTCCGACTCTAATTGGTTGTAATGCAATTATTTGGGCAATTGACACGAATGTATAGAAAAAAACTGACAAGAACGTAAAGAAAAATAAAAATACTTGAGCATTGTTTTACGCATGATAGATATTAATAAAACCATGTTGGTAACTTTGACAAAGTTTATGATGCATTTGAGTTTATACACATTGAAGGTGCGTTAAGCTTTTGATGAATCGACCTCAAATATTACTTATATTTTGAACATATTTCCTACTTAGTGTGCTAATCGTATAATTAGTTCGTTCAGATCTAATGAGGTCCGCAAAAAAATCTGATCGTCTGGATGCTTGTTAAAATCAAAGGTTGACCAATCAATGCGCCTGCCCTGTTCCGCATATCCATGGGCGACTATGACCACTTTCATCAGGTGGCTCGTCTGCCCGTTTGCCACGTACTACCGTACTTATATCATTACAAATTAATGATAGTAATATTTTCTTGGCCTTGGATTTTGTAGAGAGTCCAGATGGTCAGAATTATTTGCCGATCTGATTAGATTGCTTAATATTTCTGACCGCCTGGAAGTCCCTTAAACAATAGAAAAACAATCATAATTCTGATATTTTCTTAGGCAAACTGGAACTTACTGGCATAAAAGTATTCGAATTGAGTCTTCAGTATTAACAATGCATTTCGAATCTTCAGATTGCAAATCCCGACATGACATGGGAGTAGTTATTTTATCATTTAAATTACCTATAAGATCTATGCATCTATATTCGGAAAAACAGTCTTACTAATAATTTGAGAATATTATTTAATTTACTAATACACAGATATTTTAGCCTTTAAATTTCCTCTGAATTAAAAAAATATTTTTAAAGCAGGTTATTTTAGAGCAGGTTTGTCTTAATAAATCTGTTATCTGTGACCTTGGCGTTCATTTCGATGAAAAATTAACCTTCCATTTTCATTATGATAAACTAATTTCCAAAAGTATTAAACTAATCGGTTTTATATCTCGTACCACCAGAGTCTTTAAAAACGTTAATACCTTGAAATATTTATATTATTCTCTAGTACGAAGTACCTTAGAATACGGGTGTGCGATATGGTCACCATATTACAAATTACATATGGACAGAATTGAGAAAGTTCAAAAGCAGTTCCTCAACATCCTTTGCTATAGGCTCCAGCTCGGCCGAGAACATAGATCATATGCCAGTAGGCTTACACACTTCAACGTATCATCCCTGTCATCCCGCAGAAAATGCAATGATTTAATCATACTTTATAAAATTGTACACTCACATATTGACTGTCCTTCCCTTCTTTCTCTTCTGAACTTCATTACCCGATATAAATCACGTAACCCCTCGCATAAATTATTCCTGCTTCAAATTTATAAAAATAACACCTCATTCTATAACTCTATTATACGAATGTGCCGATTGTATAATGAAACGGTGTCTGAACATCCTTCTTTGGACATTTTTAAAAACAGCTTACTCTCATTTAAAAACACTGTAAAAAAATATTTTAGGTCATTTAGTTTTAAGCAAATGTATAAGAGGTAAAGTTTAATTAGTTAATACTGTAAACACAATGTTAAATTGTTGTTATCCCTAAATATTAAGAAATTTTATATAATTTGTCTCTAGCGATTAATTTTTCACTAAATTTTATTAGTCTTTCTGTGCACACATTGTTTAGAGTTATAGTCCAGACCTTAACTTTAAGCTTTTTATATTGATTTTTATGCGACTGTAACTTGTTGTGTGAGCCTAATAAATAAATAAATAAATAAATAAATAAAGGGTAGGCAGGTAAATTTAATAACATCTTTACTAACCAATATTTTATTCAGACATTAACATTCTATGTATGTACTGTCAATTAACATTGACACTAGGAATACTTATTTACCTATAGATAATTGTACAGCTAACTAATCTACTGTCTAGTAGTAACTATGTCTCAATTAGAGAATGCGTTGGTGAGACCCATACATTGGTTGTCAGGGAACAATAAAACGAAACAAGCAAGTCGCATATTTTATTTACTTTGAAGGGACTGTAACAAGACTTGTGCTATAGTTAGCACTCTACGTCTTAGTTATCCTCCTACATTTAATACGCCATTGCGTTGAATTTATACTTAAGTTACACTGACCAGTAAGCTTCAGCTCTTTAATAGAAAGATATTTACACAAACACCATAATCGTAACCACTCAGTCGCATACTGTTTGATACCTTTCGTGGTGCTATTATCTACATGTAATGTATAGTATAGTAACATTAGAAATAAATATGACTAGATCTTGGTAACAGTTAAAAGAATAGGCGGATTAACAATTAGCTTACATTTAAGCTCTTGCGTCACCCAGTTTAGCGATAATACAGAAAAGTATAGGCGGAAATATAATCGTGTTGGATGTATAAGAGCAAGGGTGGGTTATTTCAAACCGTATTATAAGTTATGTGCGTTAAAATTCTGTTATACAGAAACTTTCAGTGTTTGTCATCGTATTTTGTAATGATAATGGATACATTGAATCTGGTCGATGCAACCCATCCTAAGTTATTCTGCAAACATTCAGGAGAAATACCTTTATACAGACAGTCAATAACAAACTAAGATAAATTTCAGAACAATATGAAATGAGCATTAACCGTAATTCTAAGTCGTGGAAGCGAGTCGTGTGTGTCGTCGCTGGCGTTTACTTGCGGAAGCAGGAGATGGGGTTGAAATAGCACTGCCTGAAGCGGACTTGGCGCTTGTCGGCGCGCCACGGCCGCGCCAGGCGCCCGTCCAGGGCGCGCAGGCTCCAACCGCGAGGCTCCGGCTGGGGCCAGGAGCGTCCGACGCGGCCCATGCCCAGCCTGAAATGGGTTTGATTTGAATTTGTTCTCAAAACACAAGAAAATAAAAAGAAGTGGCCGGTCTGGGACGGTACACAAAAAATCCGATAAAGACCCTTTTCTTGTATAGTTCCCACACACCCAATATTGTAATTTATTATACTTTTATTATTTGTGTATAACGGCTACAGTTATAAACATTTTGTGAAAAATTCAATGGTAGTAAGTACCAGTGGCGTGGCGTCCGTAGAACTCGATTCCCACCGAGTTGACCTATTTTCAGACAGCTGACTATAATATTTGAAGAAAAAAAACGTGCCAAATTAGCTCCGGCTTGTCTATGGATAATGTTTGACGCCACGCCACTGGTAGGTAACTGTTTCAGTTAAATAATAGTATACAATTGAAATGGAAATACGAGGCTTAATATATATCCATTGGTATCTTTTGTGTACGGAAGCCTAAAAGAAACATATTGTTACTACGTATCTTATTAAATAACTGTGCTTTAGAAATATTACTCTGATGGTATGGAGACTACAATCGGATGGGGAGATAATCGTAAGAATGAGTTGTATATAGTATGCCCGTAACTATAGTTAAAACAAATAACCAGAGGCTACCCTGAATTGAAATGGAATGAATACTCTGTTTAAGTTGGTGTAATTATTGAAGTGAGTTATAATCATCCAAACCGAAAATAATTATTTATTAAGTTACAAATGCAGTCATCGACACCACACCATTGATTTGAATTAAACTTACGCGATCTTCATTCATTATCACAACACAACTAAATTACCTTTAATTTAATAAATTACATTTATACGCGATTTGTATTGTGTTGTGATAATGAGTTTGACGACAATCCTTCGTCCTTTAGTTTACTCTCGTTGGAAAGAAAAGTAATAAAGACGGCGGTTTGTCGTTAACTGCGGCGGTTAATTACGGCTTTATTATGGTGTAGTCTCGCCTTAAGAGTACCTACAGAATGTTTTATTGACTTCCATTAGCGTAAGATGGTGAGCGTATAAGATTAGGTGTCAAAATCAAAATTCTATTTAGACCATCAGTTTAAAAAATACTCAGATAAATCGATAAAAGTGAGGGGTCGTGACGTCATAACTAAGTATAAACTCTTTCTAGGCGTGACGTCAGATTAGGAAAAAAAAAACAAATGCGTCAGCAATTTTTTTTATTAATCTACATGACGGACTAGTAATTAAAATTTAGTCATCATTGCTGGGTACGTTCATTTGTTTTGCCAATTTAATTGCCAATGTAACGTAAACATCCCAATGCTTGACAGTCTATGCATTCCAATAATTGACACCCTGTTTGTCACATCTATTACAATTAAGGTTTAAGGTGCCACTTAAAAAATAGTTACTTTTGAATACATAGCGGTCTCTTTTTGTGAAATGCCGGTAGTAGTGCCGTAACCAGCCTTTTATGCGCCCTGTGCAGGCTTCTATAAATGCGTCCGTGAAAATCATTCTGTTTGTGGTCCTGGTAATTTCTTCGCCCCTTCAGGTTCTGCGCCCTGTGCCTGGGCACCGCTGGCACCGCCCTATTTACGGTACTGGCCGGTAGATTTAGATTCAAAATTGTAAAATGATAATGTATGACTTCGCGCACTCTTCAGGAGACGACCCATATAGCACTCAAGCTGTATAAGGGCTTATACAACCAGTTTCAGCGTCATAAGGGCTGTATAAGCTCTAATACAGCTTGTGTGTTACTTACTTGGGTACTGCCTGTAATCTTGATTTCAAAATACCCAGAGTTGCATTTTATAATTTGTATTTTCTGTTTGTGATTTTTCTGTATTGGACATAATAACGTTTAGATACAAACGATTTTATCATATCGTAAAATTACGTTGGGAGCGTTATATTTATGTGCGAGAAATAAATTAGGCTTCATTTATTTTTTCCTTAAACTGTCAGGAACATCAGGAACATTTTAAATTCCTTTCTGAATCCTATTACCTACGTCCCATACATTTCTACTCTAAGAGTTTTTATTAAACAACAAACATTATATTTATTACACGAAGCGTGTGTGTGCCTTGTAAAAACATAAAAAGAACGCTGCCTCGATAAAAGTTGGTAATTATGCTGGTAGGTAAATAAAAAAAAAGTACTACGCACTTATCGGTGTCGCCCAGCACCCGGTGAATAATTTATAGATATATATTAACATAAGTAATTCATTTGGCTTATTAACGAGAAAGTGAGTAAGTGTTCGCGAAAGATACGCTTAAACTATGTTTCATAATTCACATGCTGCCTACTACTAATTGTGATATGACCAACTACGCATAACTGTTCTATTTCGACCCCTGGTAAAAATCCTGCCCGGCGTACGAGTATATACATGCAATTGTACATATCCAGCTGTAAGACCTTTTTATTACTTACCTAATCCCAAAATTCAATAAAAACTGCTTAACATAATGACGTATAAAAAGTTTCTCAAAAGTAACGCTTTTCTGACAAGCTTTATTGCCGACTGTACTTTTCTTTGAACACCCGTCAACTACCTATTGAGAAGATTCTAAAGAGCCCAAACTCAGTAGCATTGCGTTATTCTGTTACAGAGTTCCTATGACCATCTTCCGGTTCCATCATCAGATTATCAGATTAACTCGATCGTATCATAATCGTATTGTCTCCAAACTTACATAAGTATGCGAAAGAGCTCAATCGGTGGACCTAATAAAAAGCTATTTTGAAGACTTAATGACTGGACATATATTTGTTTGGATATTTCCAGGTGGTTTAAAAAGTTGAAAATTGGTATGAAGGTGGGTTAAATGCCGCATGTACCAATTTAGATTTTTTTTAATCATTACATTAAGGACTAATTTGAAGTCAAACTTAATAATTTTGTCACTCATACATTATGTATGGATTCTATTCTAAAGTTATCACAGTAACTGGTGACAGTAGCTAAGAACCGGGAGATAATCAAAAGGTAAATAAAGCTGTGGACTCGAGTGACCAAAACTTGTCTTACCGCCCTTGTTAGTGCGCTTAAACACCTAAGTGTCTAAGCTTAAATTGCCCTCGGGGGAAGGGTACGCTTAACTAGGTCCTTTATTATGTTGGTAAATAGGCTTATATTTTCACGTACCTGTAGTCAGTCAAAGAAATCTATATAGTGATTCCAAAAAGCATGGAAATATTGGAAATACAATACAATAACCCTTTATTGGAAACCTCACACAACAGAGTACAAAAAAATAATAAATTCAAAAAGAAGTGCTCTAAGGTTAACTGGAAGAGATCCCTTAAAGGGATAAGTTCGCCTTTGTACAAATATGTTACTTTAATTTCTTTGTTTTATTGTTTTTATGTACAATAAAGTGTTTACAATACAATACAATACAATACAAAGAAGTAAACAATAGACGATCTTATCGCGAAAGTAACTAAAAAATAAATTTCTGAGACATGAAATATCCCATGAAGTGTTTGTTTACTCAATACTTCCTCACCATTGATATAATAATATTCAGGGTCTAGCGAGAGGACCGGTAGCTCTAAATACAAGGTGGAAAAATGTAAAGTACATAACTATTGTTATGTTTTTTATTATTCTGAGCCCGTTGCCACAGCTGGGTAAAGGCCTCCCCTTTCTTCTTCTAATGTTCTCTGTCCTGGGCGGTTCCTGGCCTGCATTCCTTAAGAAGGGAGACTAGTTCATCACCCCATCGCCTCGTCTCCGTTTAAAGCTATCGGGTCTCCACTCTGTGGCGATCTTGGCCCACAGCTCTCCCGGCATGAGACAAACATGACCAGCCCAGTCCCACTTTAACCTGGCTGCCTTGCGAGCTACGTCGATTATTTCAGTTTGAGAGCGTAGCGTGGTGTTCCGGGCACGATCTCTTAATTTTATACCTATAATGCTACGCTCCATAGCTCGCTGGCAAACCCGAGTTTAAACCTCTGAGCTTCTGTCGAACAAGTCTGAGCACCGTAGGTGAGAATTGGAAGTATGCACATGTCCATGAGCCTCTATTTAAGTGACAAAGGGAAGAGATAAAATACATAATATGAAAAAATATTTCAAGACATATATATATATTTCAATAAATATTTCAAACGTGACGCTACATTGGCTTTCCCCTCCTTTAAGTGCCTATCAGGTGCTGGAGTTCACTATGTTTCCTTTGTCTGATTCCAAGTAACTCTCTCCCACGCCAGAAGTCAACTTCAACCGGCTAGAACTACCCAATTCAAAGTCAGGTTTTAAAATAACCCATTCTATTATTGTGGAACCAAGGATCACCTTTCTTCAGCATCAAGTTGGAGAAGCAGCTTGCGCAGCGCCGCGGCGTTGATGGCATCCCAAGGAGCTGAAGACATGTCCATTTCGTTGCCGTCGTGAGCCACCAGTGCGTTCTCAGACTGCTCGTCATCAGGTTCCTGTCAAATATGTAAGAATTATTCAATGGAAATAAGTTTCTGTAAAAAAAATAAAAAATTGTGACTAGCTTTTTTTGCCGACCGTACTTTTCTTAAAACATCCGTCAACTACTCATTGAGAAATTTAAAAGCCCAAACTCGATCGGATTGCGTTATTTTATTACAGATTTTCTATGATAACTTTCCGACTCCATCACCAAATCAGCTCGATGGCATCATAATTCCGGTTTTAGGCATGTCGGTCGTATCATAATCGCATTGTCGCAGAACCTACATAAGTAAGTAAGCTAAGTTTTATCTCAATCGGTAATCGGAAAGTGGGTCAAATTTAGCTCGCAATACGTATTCTAAAGTACACACAATACTAACTAACACGGCAAGTTAAAACAAATCAAACCTTTTAAAAACTATCAAAACACTTTTAAGCTGTAGTTAAATTGTAAATTAGTTGTTGTTAGAAACAAAAAGGAAAAGATAAGTAACGACCTTATAATCAGTAGGTAGTGTTTTTCCTAATCGTATTAATCTAAATTTAACGTGACGATTTTTACAACTTACGTACACAAGTAAATTTAAAATAACTGCTTTTTTCGTTAACGGCTCTTCATTATTGCATTGTCAACAGATCTAAAGTATATGCTTAATTTAGTTTTTAAGTTTAACTTAGTCTAAATGTTGGAAGAAAAAAAATAAACAAAATGTACCTACGCATAAAAGGTAGTAACAATTTACAGGATGTTTACGAAAAGAACATTACCAAGGTGGTTAACAGCTTTTATCAATAAACATGTTTTTTGTAGAAGCATCGACCAGTCAGCCTATGTTGTGTTTGTTTTGTCAACAAGAATGACCAAATGTGGAATCCTAAGAAAACAGGAGATAGGTTGGCATTGAAACGGTATTTTCAATAGACTTAACCATGAAATTTCTCATTAAAAATGTATCCTTATAATGAAATTATTATGCCTACGAGTATAGCTACTTGGCAAACTCGAAAAAAAAATCCGTTCCTGCAAGATTT
This sequence comes from Hedya salicella, assembly GCA_905404275.2. NCBI lineage: Eukaryota > Metazoa > Arthropoda > Insecta > Lepidoptera > Tortricidae > Hedya > Hedya salicella. The sequence goes on from FR990108.1 coordinate 11,943,551, forward strand.
AAATTTATATTTCAAGTTATCAGTTTACAACGAATTAATTACTGTGGTAATTGCTTAATCTATTAACCATCTACCGCATGAATGATATAATTATTTACTAGTATTTTATTATAAATCAAAACAGCCATTTATTTTTTTGTATGCGTTAAAGGTAAAGTGCCTTTAGTTACCGAGCCACAGTGATTCCGCCGTAGGCCATAAATCGAAAAAAGTCATGAGCGCATCCTGGACTAAAAAGTAAGTAAAATGATTCACCGATAGACAATCTTCTAAATACTATATATAGCACAGCAATAAAGTACTATTATCATTTACTTTTGTGCAACGAAAGTGAACGCATCTCGACCCTAATTAGTAGTGTGTTTTTGTCGCCGCAACTTAATCACTTTGTTATTGTGTACTATTATTATTATTTGCGTGTGTCCACGTGGTATTATTATGGAAATCCAAGAAGAGGGTATGTACTTTATTTTTCAATTATGTTTTATATATAAATATGCGTGCTTATATTTTAAAATAATTTTCTAGTAGAGGTCTGTCGTTTACGATTAATTTTTAAGAAGTATGATTTCATTGAGAGTTATACTCTGATGCCGAGGTTTGCCGCACTTGACACATATATTATGTTATAGATGGAAGTGTCCTTAATAAGGGCTGTAACTTTCATCGACCTTTTTTGACCTCTTCTTAGGTAAAAGGGGTTTCAAAGAACAAGAGTAGGGTAGCCGAAAAAAATCCGATTTTTAAAAAATGTTTTTATCTTTGTTTTAGGTACATTTTTAAGGTGTTCTATTTCGAAACGTAGTGTTTTTGATATTTGGCACTCTGGACAAGGAACTGATACAGAAAAATTTCAACATGTTTTTACTACACTGACGGAAACATCAATTATTTCGGATAACATCGAAAATATTGGCATAGAGAATTTAAGGGTTAAAATAAGGAATTTATGTAAACGAATTGCATGTTATTGGAAAAAAACAAGATGTACAAAGTCTATATTTCTACATAAATATGCAGAGTGGCTTAATGATGTAGAATACATTGATGTGATCCAAAGTATCGAGCAGCGTATTTCTCAGCAGAATGATAACGTCGACCCCTCCCCTTCCACTTCTCGTGGCCGTCCGAGGAAAAACTTTAATGAAAGTAGTAAACGCACTAAAAGAAGGAGACTGGCGGAACTATCTAATTTTGACGAGTCTGCTGTAAATACACTGCTCAATGCTTCTGCTGATTCCAGCTTAACTTCTACAAAAGTCGACGAAAACAAAGTTTTGTCACTTATTGCAGAAGGTAAGATTTCTAGAAAGCAATATCTATTAATTAAGAATTTTATACATAATAATATACTGAAAGATTGTATGCCTTCCTATCAACGCATTGTAAAGGCTAAAAAGAGATGTTACCCTACAACTGTAGCCGTTACTGAATCATCAGCCGAAGTCGAACTTCAGAGTTTGTTAGATCACACTGCCACTCGGATTCTTGAGTCTCAAAAAGATATTTTAGATAAAATACCTGACCAGTCTTTAAATAAAATATCTTTGGTTGGGAAATGGGGATTTGATGGTAGTACAGGACATAGCGAATACAAACAAACTTTCTCAGATTCTTCTCTTGTGGATAGTAGCTTGTTTGTTACTTCATATGTACCGCTTCAACTTATTTTAAACCCGGATAATAAGGAAAACTCAATCATTTTGTGGAAAAATCCTCGTCCTTCTTCAACTCGATACTGCAGACCTATTCGCTTTCAGTTTTTTAAGGAAACAACTGCAGTATCAGTTGAAGAGGAGACTTATTTCAAACAGAAAATAAGTAACTTGCAACCGACTATCTTCAAGACAAATGCATGCGAATACACAATTAATCATAGCTTACAACTTACTATGGTCGATGGTAAGGTGTGTAATGCACTTAGTGATGTTTCTTCAACTAGATGTTATATATGTAAAGCTTTACCAAGTGAGATGAATCAAATTGATGTATGTTTGTGCAAAGCAACTGACGAAAGTAAATATGAATATGGCATGTCTCCACTTCACGCATTGATCCGATTTTTTGAATATTTCATTCATCTCGCTTACAAGTTAGAGGTTAAGAAATGGCAAGCTAGGTCTGATAGCGATAAACGACTTGTAGCTGAAAAAAAAAACTTATACAATCGCAATTTAGGGAAAAGTTAGGTCTTATTATCGATAAACCCAAAAGTGGCGGAAGCGGGACATCGAACGATGGCAACACTGCTAGGCGGTTCTTCTCAAGCTCAGATATTTCAGCTGAAATTACGGGTATTAAGAAGGATCTCCTAGATCGTTGTTGGACTGTACTTCAGTGTATCAATTCGGGATATAACATTGATGCGACAAAATTCAGAGATTTCGCTTTAGAAACTGCACGGCAATTAGTTGCCGAATATCCATGGTACTATTTGCCTGCTTCTGTCCACAAAATTTTGATTCATGGTGCTGACATTATCAATCACGGCCTACTGTCTATAGGAGAACTGTCTGAAGAAGCAGCTGAAGCGAGTAACAAATACTATAAAGCATTTCGACTAGATCACACACGAAAAATGAACCGCGTTTTGACTAATACTGATTTGATTAATCGACTTCTTCTTCACTCAGATCCCCTAATATCAAGTTTGAGAAGGTTACCTGTTAAAAAAAAAAGTTCTTTGTCTAAATCTGTATTGGACTTGTTGTGTGTAAATAGTAAGTAGGTAATATTGAATGTATAAATAGTAAGTAATCGCTTTGTTTTAATATAACCTTATTTGTATATATGTAAATAGTCTTGAAATAAATATTTTTATTATTTATGTAGTATGCTGTTTCATTTATGTTTTCATTAATTACAATTTTTTTTTATCTAATGGCTTTATGTTTAAAATAATAACGTTTTATAAAATGGTTTTGACTACAGATATTTTTTTAATAAAAATAGTCACACAAGTTTATTATAAATGTCTAAAAATGTTATTAATGATATATTTCATGCTTGTATAATAACCCTTTATAGTTTAAAATCGAAAAAATGGCTTTTTTTGGAGTTGAGGTATTTATGGCCGCCCTTGTACGGGAGCGGAATCACCGTGCGAGCCCGTTGGGTTTTTTATAAACGTATTATTCGAGAATAATCTTAACAGAGTGCAGTGTAATGTAGGATTCCCTTGGTAACTTTCAACAGCGCCATCTCTCAGACAATTCTGGGAGTATATCTTTTTATTGTACTATATTATAATAATGCACACAGCAAGGATACCGCAATTTACTTAATTCTAACATTCACTTGACATACTTGAAACTGCTACACTGGGTTAACTACTTCTTAATTCGCCCTTGAACTGGCGAATAGTGGGACATAGTAGTGGAAATTCTAGCATTCACACAAGTTTTAACAGACAAGGGTTTGCGTCTACCGCGGGTAAGTTGTTTTATTTGCAACTCGCCCTGCATGGAGAGCCATTATAGAGTGGATTCTCGAATTCAGAATTCTCAGTTCAAAATCCCAGTTTAGAACAATAGTTTCCTAACATATTTTAGTAGTGGAATATTTTACATAAAATACCTGCCTGGCTGGAGTGAATGCGTAGACCTCGCTCATACTTCAGAATGTCGAGTGCAATGGAGTGAGTCAAACTTTATAGAATTTCAATCATGGGTTTTACGAAAATATTTTCAATTTTTTGTCATTGTTATGAACATCAAATCCAAATCATATTAAAAATGTTAAAGCGTATTTGTTCGTTCATCTTTTTTTATGCAACGACGAAGCAAATAAGTGTAATTGTTGACACAGGTTTTTTTCCAGAGAAAGAGTATGGACCGAAGAGTGACAGGTTTATTTAGTCCCGAAAAAATTGCATGGTTCACCCATCGGTATTAAATATGTTTGCCAATTGGATGAAGTCCGGGGAAATATCTAATAACCCTGACGTATTAAACCTAAAGTCAGGACGAGTAACAAACTTACAACCTGCTTAGCTCAGTTTTGTACTACTATACAATAAATATCACATTTCGTTTTTACTACTTGTTACTCAGAACTTAAATTTTATTGCCGGTGGATAAATCGTATAATTATCATAATTTATTTACTATTTTCTTTGAGCAAATATAATAGAAAATAAAATAAATAAGCGAAATATTGTATCTGAAAAACACAAATCTATCTAATCAAGCCATTGATTGTGACGATAGCGAAGCTTCCACACCTGATTACATCACACATCGAAATTTAAACCAAGAAGACGGTTTCAAATTTTCACTTTCGTAGAATCCAGTTATTGGTAAATGTAAACATCATCCGATAAATCGCCAGATGTCGTGAGAGTAGTGTGTCGGTCTAGTGACAACCAACCTTAGTGTTCAACCTAATATTCAACACTAAGCGCGGGTAGATCGAAAACTCAACGTGGCAAGGAGATGTTGATACCCGCCTCTCTAGTTTCTTCGAGACTATGGACGTAACGCGACGTCCGAAATGTCGAAGAATTACTTACGAAAGGCACTTAAATAAATAATATTTATTCGCGACTACGCCCTGTTGTGTTGTGATGTGATAATGAGTTTTAACTCATCACACTCAAAAAGAACATACTTGCAAAGCTTTACTACGTTTTATTAAAGTGTTTTAACTCATCACGCTCAAGAAGAACATACTTGCAAAGCTTTACTACGTTTTATTAAAGTTGTAGAGAATGTTGGCCAAGTTTAACAGTTCACTTGCTACATGCAACCACGAACCTACATTGTCGGAACAGTATAATGTGCTCATGTTATTAAGCGTGTAATCAAACAAGTTCCATGGCTTGGCGTTTCATGAGCTCTTACAGAGGATTATTAACTGCAGTTAACATTTTAATTTCAATAATTTATGCTACCATACAGGGTGGTTCTGAAAAAAGTATACAATGAAGGTTGAGTTTGTGTAAACTCAGCCTAATTGAATACGAAAAAAATCTTAGGTTTTCTGCAGTTTCCTTTACAGTTGCACATGCATTACACAGTCGGCATGATGTTGGGGTACGAAAAACCAAAATTATATTTAGTTCGCCATTTAAATAAAAAAAACATTGGATTATATTACGCCACGCAACATTATGACTCAATGTATCGCCACATTTTTTTCATTAAGTCAAAAAAATACGTTTCCAATATTTTTTATTAAGTACTACATGAAAATGTAAAGATTAAAATTTTGTCCTCATCCCAATTTACAACTATCTTTTTTTTATGGATTCGTTGAACCGGTACGTATTTTGTTATATGCCTGTTTTTGTCTAAAACTCATTAGTATACTAGTCAAAGTACAGTACAGTCAAAGTGGGTCTAATTTAATTATCGTCTCAGGAGATTGAAACGAATTCGGTATATAAAAAAGGGGAGTATTTAAACGCACGTAAAAAAAACCTTTTTCTATGCAAAAATTATCCAAATTTATATCAAAATTACTGATTGCACAGCAAATATTGCACTCAAATTGTTACTAAATATACTACAATTTATATTTGTGGCGTGCATCTATTTATTTAAAAGTAAAGCATATTTAAGTAATGCGTAGCTAATAATGACTACCGCACATTATGTGTATTATATCTTTTTTTTTACATACAGCTTTTATTTTTATATAACGTACAGTAGTTTACCAGAATGAAACGGCATTTTATTTGACATATAATCATATTTTTTATTCATTGAAACATAATGAGATCAGCAAAAGAAAATAATAAGTGCACATCAAAACATCACTTTGATGTTTATTAGGTAAATTGGCAAAAAACGTTCCCCAAAATATCACATCGCAAACTTTGTTTCCCAAATTTTCATTTGGCAAAAACTCAATTGTCAAAACTACTTATCGCAAATATTACAGTCGGCAAACCTCTTTTTTGGCAAATTATTGTTAAGCAAATAATTACATGGTCAAGATCTATTTTCCCAAAAATTTTTTTGGTAATCGTATCGTTTGGCATAACATGCCAATCCCAAAATATTGCATGGCACAGGTAACCACCCACCCCACCCCACCCAAAGTCACTTCCGAAAAACACAGCGGGCGAGGGCTGCCCTCCCTCCGCGTCTCTGGGTTTGCTAAAACACTCTAGGGTGATCTGTGTCGGCACGCGTCCTAACCAGCGAGAGCCCTATATTCGGACTTTCGCAGTCTAATATTTTTGCGCGAGCTGTACAGTTAACTCAATCTCACTTGCTCGCGCCAATCTGCATAGATAGGTACAATTTACTCAATGGCAAAAAAGTGCGGCAAAAAACTTTTCAATGTATTGGCTCTGCTTTTAGATATAATGCTATGAAAAAATCTATTGTTGCTATGATAATTATTAAATTTGCTGAGCATGTGTTCTACCAAAATGATGAACAAGTTTTGTGGTGCTTATTACGATGTATGCTCCTAGAATAGTTTATTTGCTATGGGAATGAGTATTACACGTGCACTCTAGTTAATTTGCCGTGCAGTCAGTATTAATGATAAGACTGTCGTATTTTTGTCTTGCGTTCGAAGAAAAAAGTAATGTCGTGCTGATGTGTATTTTCTATTTGCAGTACAATTTTTGCTGGGCATTTATTTTATTTGCTGTGCAATAATTAATTTGATGTAAAAAGTATATAATTGATGAAAATAAATTGATAAGTGTATTATTATATCCATTGCTATACTTAAAATAAATAACCACAATGAACGTGTCGCCCTGTATAAAGCTTTCAATACGCACATAAGAGTTTTACGACGTAAATGATGGCGGAATGAAATTTTGACGATCACGCCCGCCCGCGCCGTGATTTAAGTGACTTGTACGACTATTATCCATTAATTCATACCAACGTAACTTAAATGTTACGACTACACAGTGAAATATGTAAAATAGTCAGAAAAGGCAGCTTCTAGAACCCTTGCCGTTACGTGAAAATGATTTTTATCTGTATAACGCGACCAACTCAAACGCCGGCCTCTCTCACTAGTAAGGCCCGTGGATTGGACAAATCTCGTACTGCACCGCAACAGCCAATAACTGCTGAGAATCCGTCGGCCGTTCGAAATACTATCCCGCCGCGCCCGCGCAGTCTCGCAAACTACGCTACCAACAGTAACTCTTATACGAGTGTTATTAATTTATTCCAATTAGACTTAGCTCTAGTGAAGAATTTAATCCTGTTTATTATAAGCAGTGCATCTTTCGGGTAACAAACTGTTATAAACTGTACGCGTAGTCTTGTCAATTAAATACTTTGCCCCGTCTCACGAACCCGAGGTAGCTGGCGCTACACCAGTTTATTTCTACGAACATTTCTGTGTGTAGAAAAAAGTTACTTACACCGTTTTCTTAAATACCAGCTGACCTCATTGCTGCAAAGTATCAAACATCTCTGTCAGAAATACAACTTTTTTATTTTTTATTTCGCATTTTTATGAAATCTTTATATTCTCACGAAATAAGGAAAAGTTGGTGTACGTCTCGTATAAGGTCATTTTTGTGTGACGGCAAGAGTTCCAGTAACTGCCCTTGATTCATTTATACATGCAAATTATATTGCACCTTGTTCGAAAGTAAATTTATATTGGTAAAATGATTCTGTACGCACGACACTAGTACATAGAAGTGAAAATAGAGCGCGAATAAGTGGTAACTTACACAATAATTTATTAATGGAACAATCCCACACTTTGCCCTGCTCGATGTAACTAACTCCTAATATAGGGATTAGATTTATCTTTCTATCAGAGACTCTACCAAATTATGCATCCACTCATTACTTACGGAATAGTAGGCGGGGTTTCATAATTTACTGACGGATTACTAAGGTACGGTACTAAGGTACATATGTCAAACTTGTAACTTTTAACACCCCACTTTTTAGTCGGGGGTTAACAAACAAAGGTAACATTTATATCGGTATAAGTACCGATATGAATGTTACCTTTGTTAGTTTGACATATGTATCTGTATGTTTGCTGTGGATTTGAAGCTCCTAAACAGATGAACTGAATTTGATTAGTTTTTTATTGCTTGAAAGGAGACTTTAATATATATATAGATAAGATCTTGAGCTTTTATCGTTTCAAAAGTAGTTTGCCAGTTTTTGTCACCAATATAAATAACAATCTGGCTAGCACGAACGTGAGCGCTCTGTGGGTCTATGATGGTCGAGTTTATCACGCGATAGCCAAATGACAATGGACCAGTTACTTTTTAATTTTTAAACATTTGAGTGCGAGAGTGAGAAATGCTTTAATAATTATTTATCACGCGATAAACGCAATTATCACAGGCCTAAAGAATATCTACCTGAAAATACCTGATTAAGTAACACTATTCAGTAAATTTGCCATATAACTGCGGTAGCATGATTGGTAATATCGATACAATATCAAGAAAAACTCTATTGTAAATGAGTTTGCCCTAGCGCCCTTTCTTTTGGGATATCTACACTTTTTATCGTGATATCAGATATGGCAGGTTAGATTAGCTTAAAGTGGGTACCATCTGACCGCCGTTTATTTATTTATCATATTGTAATGTCATGTACATAAAAAGATGTGACAATTTAAAAGTAAACCCTGAAAGGGCACACAATATTACTAACCTAATTTTTAATTTCAAATACTTATTTAAATGTATTTTTAATATTTATGATATAATACTATTTTAATAAGTACAATAATAGTGCAATTTAATTTAATTCATGTCAATCCATTAGGTAATCTACGTTATTTGTATGTTATTCGTTATCCCTATGATGAATAAACCAAACCGGCGACATCATGGTTACTTCTTCAGTTACAATATGTTTAAATTGGTAATTATATCTCTAATACTCTATTTACTTTTAGGATTAGTAAACATATCCAATATAGATATGTATTAACATAATAAGATTGACTTACCATTGGCGCAGTGTGCACCGACACGAAGAGGAGGGATAGTGAGCTGATAAGCACGAGCATACTGCTTACGTAAGCTGCGGACGCCTTCATTGTGTCTTCTGTGAATACCTGTTGATCAAAACACTTGTTGAATATTACGAAGCTCTGACTTGTAAGGAAATACATAATTCAACTAAAGGGGTAGAGGCGTCGGGGGGTGGGTATAGGGGCTTAGCAATATTCATGCCTGATGTCACCATTATCTGTCGGTTATTGTTATTATTAAATGCTGAGGGGCTACTCCGAAACCCGAAAAACGAAGTTCGTTTGGCGCCATCCCGCTCACTCAAATACAGCTTAACATGAGAGCGAGAGGCACGGCACGTTAGGAACTTCGAATTTCGAGTTTCGGAGTAACTCCTCTGATTACATCTGTCTATGTGGATAATAGGTAAAATAATCAGCCGTTAATCATAGCAATTGAAATGGGGCCGTAATCCGATCTAAATAATGATTAACTAACAGGTAAACTTAAATAATAGTAAAACAATTTAACGGATTATATCGCGTATATTATCTCATTTTAGTTAATATACGCAATATAATCCGTTAAATTGTTTTATTTCGATGAGTAATAATCGCGGAAACAGAAGAAAATATTAAATAATAGTGTTAATTGAAACTGAATTAATGTAGCTATGGTTAATAGATCTGACACGCAATACAATAAGTGTACGTTTTTGTGTCAGTAAGCAAGTAAGAGATCCGATGCAAATTAGATCTTTCATAAAGTCAATCAAACGTTTTTGAACAATGAATAACCTCATTATTAAAAATATTAGATGATTCCTTATTAACGAAATATTCCCCTCAGTAAATAACCTTCTAAATTTTTAAATATAAGAAAGGGCTCATACAAAAGCAACATAAAATTGTACAATCAGAAAGCGTAGCTCGTCAAACAAGTACGTATAAATCATGTTTTAAAATTATATAATCACTAACGAGCAAGGATCATTAAAACAAGAGGACTCACCATCTCCATACAAAAAGCCGTTCCCCGATATGTAAAACGCCATCTATGTATAAGAATTATTTATTTTTTACAATTATTCAACTTTGGAAGCGTGGCACAGTATTTATATATGTTACGATTTATTTATTATTAGCTATTTACGAGCTAATTGTTACTATAATATGTTTCTTTTTCGATTATAACATCGTTAAATGTTTAGTTTAAAGCTCCATCTAGTTTTTGCCAGAATATCTCCTTGCGATCGGAACACGATCCAAAGTATGGCAACTGTCAGTCCGCTTGTTTTAATGGTCCTTGCTAACGAGGTAGTCGGGGAGTTTTCTTTGCGGCGTTACTTTTTTTCAGTAAGACTCATTTTGTGAAACGCTGGTAGTTTATTTTTAAAATAAACTAATTAAGCCCTTCTCGCACATTTGTAACTGTTTTTACACTTTAGGCCCATCTGGCATGAATGTACATCTTTATTTGTTTTCTCAAAGTAGGTAGTTTGCACAAATTGTAACTTTGACGGAGGAAAATATAATTATCTTTTCTCAGTCGACCGCGTGAAAACGAAAGCTGCATAGCTTTTGAAACATCGATAACTCAAATGAGATAATAATATGATATAATCCGTTTAAGGCTGGATTTCACCAAACTTTTATTCCGAGAATAACGCTTATTACCGGATAGTAATGTGAAAACTGCATCGTAATTTTACATGACTTTTTGAGAAACTGCGTAGTAATTTGACATTACTATCACGCTTACGTAATTTTCGGAAAAAAGTTTGGTGAAATCCAGTCTAAATTGTTTAATTTACATAAAACCAAATTCGCTCCCCGAAAATCGTAGTGACACTATACAAAATGAAAATCGCTTCACATATAAATTCTCGATAAACAGCAGAACGTCACTATTTGAATGATTTTAGATTTTGTATTGTGTCACTTTGATTTTTAGTGGGCGAATTTAGGAAACGTAGCATTCATCAAATCTAACACATGAACATGTTAGGCCTAATGTCATGAAAAATTAATATGACGTAAAAGTCTAGTGTCTGTGTTTATGTTAAACAACCTTCGTGGCTGTGTTCGACAGCGCCGCAGGGTTGCCAGCTTTTTTCTTTATTCACCGCCTCCCACGGTGTCAATGCGTCAATAGCATTGATACCGCAATATAATTAACATCTTCCCGGAATTTTCTGATTTTGCGTGGTCGTTAATTAATTACGATAGTTTCTTTTAGCTACATATAATTGGCGAAATAGATGATGGATGATCAGTTACTATGTTTCTTTATATGAAACGCCTACATACGCCCAATATCTGCCCACATGTTGAATATTTTGTGGCATAAATGGATTGACCACCACCGTTGAAGTAAAGGTGACGCCGGAAATATCTCATTTAACATCAAGCATTTATTATCATTACTAGAAGGTTCCAGTAACTTCGTTCGCGGAGGAGAAAAAGTCATAACCCATATCTTTTTCTTCATCGTAGTTGGGTAAAAAGTATTCTATAACCACCATAGCATGAGCTTACCGTGGGACTAGTTCGATTTGTGTAAAATTGACCTGTAATATTTATTTATTTATCTGTAGATACCCATCAAAAATAGTTGACATCCGTTCAGCCAATTTGGCGTGATGGAGCGTGTGGAGCCGGCGCACAAACATACAAAAAATCTAAAAAAAAAAACATTTTTTGACTTAGTGACCTCCAAATAGTTACAATCTTTTCCTTGAAAATATAGTAGTCTCAAGTAAATTAATCACATTTTTGCAAAATTAAGTCATTAATTGTAAGCAATATAAATATTAGTAACGAAATAATTTATTTAATCATTGTTGAAAAAGCTTACTTTGGTATATATAGGTTTTGGTAGACACTTATATGGTTTACTCGTGTTTAAGGCCAACAAAATCCAAGGTAACTATCTAGTAAACGGATTTCAACTATTTTTGTTAAGTAAACATTGTTTGCCGACCGCGCTAAAGTAAAAAGTAGGGTTTTGATTTTTTCTCATCCGCGAACGAAATTGCAGGCACCTTCATTTTCACAACTTTATCTATACATATAAGAGATAATAGTATAGGTTAGTCTGACGCATGCATGTCGGTGTCTATCTATAGCTACGCCGGAGACTGAATATATTTTGATCGCACTTTTTTTTTAAATTAAGTATATTGCCTGGTATTCATCTTACCTTAATTTGTTATAGTAATGATTATTGGTAACTCCGATGACTTAACTTTACGACACTTTTATTGCATTAAATACAAAAATAAGTCACTTTGATATTCACGAGTATGACACATTTTTCCACAAGTTAGTACCTACTATTATTTACTTAAATAAATATACTTTGTCAGTCACATATTACTTCGGTCTCTGTGGGACCAGCGCCAGCGCAGCGCAAATTAATGTTTTTGGGGTTCGGTGTAGCATTAGCACTGCCTATCTCTTAGCCACACCTAGTAATTGAAAATTTAAAAATACATCTTTTCGCCAAATGAAACTAGGTCACCCAGGCTTTGTCCTTATGTTCGATAGTCCGTGAAAGTTTTTATGGACCGTTTATTTCCTAAATATGTTCAATACCGCTCAAATTATTAGCGTAGAGTTACCATCTTAAGTCCTGATTGGCAACGCATTTAAATTGCAGATTTCACTTCAGAGGGTTTTAGAGTCTACTTACCATCAGGTAGACAGTATAGTAGTTTGCCTACTTCCTATCATTAATACTAGTTTGTTAACCAAGGGTTAAAATATACCTATTTCTACACAAACGTATTTTTCAAGACAAATGTCGTTGTTAAAATGGTAACTTTTTCGGGTCATATTCATGTCGTTGCGGCTTGTTTCACAAACACCGAAGCCGGTGTTCGAGACGCCTTGACGAGTAATTGGATATATGATATGCCATTTATCAATGATAGTGTCCTATACAAATTGGCGATATGTAGGCATTAGACAATCAGGGAAGTGGGCAGTTGTGGGGAAAACGAAGGAAATGTAAGTAAAGGACATATGGCTTCCGAATAGTGGAGTAAAAAGTAGAATTATATATGTAACCTAGCTAACCTTATACCAAAAATGATTAAATCCTTCTCGAAGTTTTTATGTCATGTGGACAGAAACACAGGCACATATACACATACAAATAAAAATCGTTTCAGGGTATGAAACGATCAAATAGTTCATTTCATTTTTTTTTTTTATGTATTTTCAACATACGATATTTCATTTTCACAACTATATAATAGTTATAGAAGGTGCCCGCAATTTCGTTCGCAGATGAGAAAAAGTCAAAACCCTCATTTTATTTTAGCGTGGTCGGCAAAAAAGTATACTTATAACAAAAATAGTTGAAATCCGTTTACTAGATAGTTACCTTGGATTTTGTTGGCCTTAAACACGAGTAAACCATTTAAGTACCAAAACCTATATATACCAAAGTTAGCTTTTTCAAGAATGATTAAATAGATTATTTCGTTACTAATATTTATATTGCTTACAATGAATGACTTAATTTTGCAAAAATGTGATTAACTTACTTGAGACACACACGTATGGCAGGGCTGACGCGATTGTTGAACCATATTGAAACACTTTTATGAAACCAACGTTATGAAGGTTAGGTTCGTCAGTCGGACCCTACCCCCCTGATGACGTGCCTCATTCCGATAAGCAATAAAGCGATTAAATTAAGCTAATAAAACCCTATCAAAACACTTAACTCAGTCAATAGGCTTCCCCCATATACTTATAAGTCAAGCCAGTTAGATCTAACCCAAAAAAAACGATTAATCTTCGAACGGCTTAAGCCTTACGAACGAATTAATTAAGAAAAGGTGATTCCGGTCCCTGTAAGTATGTGAGTAAAAATTAACCACCCGATTTTTTTCTGTGGGCTTTTAGCTACTAGCAGAATTCCAGGGAGTCGCTCGTATAATTGCTACCATATTTTATTACCATATATCAAGTTTTGTTGCTTATTAGGTGTGAGAAATTCAGTTGAAATAAGTTCTAGGACACATACATTTTTCGCTGAAGTCAGTTATCACACACATAAAAATGTCCTATATTTATTTAAATGTCGCGAGTTCAGGTGAGAACGTAATATACAAATCACGAATACTCAAGCTCAAGCTTCAAAACTTATATCTGCAAAAAATTGTGATATCCATATCCACCTCTAAAAAAAGATCTATCTATAAGATCCTATCTATCTATGTTAGGCAGGTATTTAATTTGTAGTGCACAACTAGCTTACTGTTCTATTATAAAGGTCGACTGCACATCAATTGACTTCTCGTTCCATTGTTTTGTATCATTTCGACCTACGCGTAATGGATTTAGTACGCATCAAACAAAGGTTTCAAAGACAACTTGCTTTATAAGTAAGGGTTGGATGGCCGATGGCGGGTTGGTATTCCTGTTTGATTATACCGAAACTTAACAAATCCCGCATTCTGATGCTTTGACAAACAACTGTAAAGTTTTGCCCAAGAATTTGCTTCATTTTCTCTTTTACATTTATTTGCGAAGTTTCCCTTTAGGTATGTGTAATCTAGCAATGTCATTGGATTATTAAGGTGAATAAATAGTGTTGCAAATCCTTGATCGCCGATTAACGAAACGAGATAATTAAAAAGTAAAACAAATTTTTAATTGACAACCTACAAGAATACGGCTTAAAAATCAAAACAAAGCGTGCTGTTTTTTATCTTATTATTCAACTGTTAATTATTTATTGTTGGAAATGTAAACTGTGTCATCTACGACTATTTTACGTTTCATCATCAAAAAGTCTACTGTTGGATAAAGAACAAGGATCTCCACGAATCGTGGAACACAATAATGGTTGGTTTAGACGGAGACTATTTTGAGACGTCTATATTATTGTACCTAAATAAGGCACCATACAAACACTGTCCGCGCCATTTTTTCGCGGCAAGCCAGCGCTGGCATGGAATTAGTACACGCGCCTGTTCACTGGCGCTCTCATTTAGGCGACTCAAAATAGTTTCCGTCTAAACCAAACATAACGGTTACTGTGGTTCATGATTCAGTCGGTTCAAAGTGCAGGGGTCTGTTCTAACAGCATCTTCTAGTTCGTAATCGGTACGACTTTCTGTCCCAGCAGTGGCGTCGCTTCTACGAGCGCCTCGCCCGCTATCGCTTCACTTTGGCAATTCTTCGGGCTGTATCGTTTCCCTTAGTTCTTTTTTAAATTACATTTACGTTTAATTTTATCCTCTCTTAAATGGGGACACGGTTCAATACTAATGGCGTATCAGGAGCGGCGTCGTATTAATATGCAAAGGCGATCAAGCTGAACAAATCGGCTGCATAAAGTATCGACCATTAGAAGCTCGCTTAGATGCAACACGTATTTACATTTCTCGGTAAAAGATAGTTTTCAGCCCTGAATACATACACAGCTTATTTTTTTCTTAGGATGGGTTAACGGGTTTAATGCCTCGATGAAAACGATTATAGCGTTTTGATATTATCCTATCCGTTAAACTTAAACTTTAAGTGTGAACCAAAGTTATTAGGTACTACATTCAAGGGTAAAGATAAGTGAATACAACAAAATGTCATAAATATGTATCCAAACCATATTACTATGACAGTAGAGTTGGTGTGTACATATTTTTTAAAATATTGGTGTATATTTATTGTTGTCCTTGACTGTACTTGCTTCTTGTGGCTATATCCACAATATATCTGTATATAAACACTGAATTCTACATAATAACCAGTTTACAAGTGCAATCAACTTTAAAGACATAAGTACAAAGGCGAACTACCAGACATCGCAGGAAGCAAAAACTTAAAATCATTCCGCGTAGAAAAAGCATATTACTCAGTTAATGAATACCTAGATTATAATACCAATATGTAACACTTCCAGCTGAGGATTTAATAAATCAAGTGTTGAGCTGTCTGTCTCCCTTACGACTCTCGGTCCGTATAATTATATAAATACTTACTTAAATACTGTAAAATATATATTCAAATAACTAAATTAATTGATAATTATTATAAATTTCGTTAATGACATATTATGAATAATTTATTACAATTGACATATTTCAATGCATGATATTAAAAACTGTTATTTTGTTAATTTTAATTAATTAATTCGATTTTCTATTATATTTTTATTGCATGCCCTCACAGGGTTGTGTTGAAATATACTAATAGCTGTAAGATCTTTTGTACACACAAGGCAATGATTAAATGAAGTATGAAGCATTTTTGTTGACAGGCATTATGGTCGAGTATCATAGCTGTCGAAAATTTATCTTGATGCATTGAGAGTGTTATCGAATTTATACAATAAAATACAGCCCAAAGTAAAAATCCCGGCACGCGTATTCGATTCTTGGGTGACGTAGTCTTGTAGTTACCAAAACAGATTACTTTCGTTCATTAAAATTTTGAAAATACGTAGGTATGAATAGTAATGTCTGTGACGTCATTTTTTTTTCTAAAGTAATACTTACTACCTGAGCGTTTTGACACGTAAAGCTCAATAGATCCCCAGAAAAGTAGGCTCTAGTCCATAGTGAAGTCGCTCTGCTCTTAAAATATCTCTAACAATGTTGTATTTACAAGGCGAACACGTTTTAACGAGATGCCTCCCAAGGTCGGACTTATGCAAGTGAAGATCCCTCCGTTTCCAATTTATTTCTTCCAGCTGATATTAATACGATAGGTTTAGAAAGACCCGTTGCAGTTTGTTGCACAATTTTTTAATATAATACAGCATTATATTTACCATTTACCTACTAAAATTTAAATTTGGATTTTATACTAAAATAAAACTGTTATCACAGACTTTTACTTAGAAAATTAATAAGAGAAATTATTCTGATTTACTGATAAAATTTTGTTATAAGGTTAAAATATCCAAATGTGCGTGTGTATTTTGAAAATTGCTTTTAATGGTTGTTGTCGTTTAATTTATATTGACTTCAGGAAGCTACTGGAAAAAACAATCACGCTTAAGATTGGACGGGAGGGTAAAAGTTCATGATAACGAATTATGTTTAGAGAAGGTAAGGTATCTAAATTTTCGAATGCTTGTCGACCTAATTTCAATAATTGGCACCCTGTTGGTAACATATATTGCTATGAATTAATGTTGAAAGTGCCCACTATTGGGACGATATTGAGCTCAGGGACATTTACCTTTTGACAGTACAAAACAGCGTACAGTGTATACATTTAATATGTACATTTGTGATCATCAAGTTGGACGGATCGTTGATGTTCTGTTGCGGTCGCAGTGACCGGACGCGGGAATACCGCATGATGCTGTTCTTTTATTTTTAGGGTTTCATATATGTTTAAACTAGAAGATATCCACAACTTTATTTGCGGAGGAGAAAAGTCATAACCCTCTTTTTCGTTTCAGCATAGTCGGATAAAGAAGCTAGGGGGGAAGTTGGTATTCGGGTATGGGTGGGGTCTCTAAGATTCGAGGTTAGTGACTTCTATAAAAAACTCGACCTCTGGCTGCAGTGCTGGGTGGAGTACAAGAAAGCTGGTACGAACAAGTCCGATTTGTCCACGTCCCCGTCGTACCGTCTGGGACCTTCTGCGCCCGTACTATAAGTACGAGCACCATGCCCTGCTAAGAGCGTATATGCTAAGGACAAAGGGTGGCCGCAAGTAACCGGTGCCTTAAAACGGTGTTTCAATTCGAAAGAGACGATACCTGAAAGTTAACGGAGCTAGGTCGTGAGCTCATAGGTGGCAGCCCCACTAAAGGCTTAGGTTACTGGGGGTTAATCACCCACTTGTCTGAACACAAACGCTTGTAAAAGAAAAATTGAAACTTACGGACCGGATTTTAAACCAAAGATGGCTATCGAATTTATCTTATGTAGCTACATGGAACTTTATGAACACTACAGACCGGGGGCCTTTCAACTTTTCTGTCAACGGCTTGCAAAACACAGGGCTGATATAACAGCTGTTCAGGAACTTACATGGTCGGGACATGGCGTCATTGATAAACCAGATTTCGCAATATATTACAGTTGCAATGACAAATCTCATATCTTTGGAACAGAACGCATTATAACCACGAGCGATACCAATTGTATGGTGAGCAAAACTTCATTAGGACCATAAAGATCGGACGCCTGCGATGGGCAGGGCACGTGGTGCGATTGTACGAGGCCGGAATACGCAAATATACCTTCTCGAAGGTCGGCCTGAGGGCCGCAGAAGTAGAGGCAAGCCCATGCTCAGATAGTTAGACGGCGTCGAAGAGGACACCAAGATCTTAGAGGTTATATGTGGGAGAAGGAATGTGAGTGTGAACGTAACGCTTAATAAATACATTGAACGAAAATTATTTTTAAAATCATCGGATATACCTCAACAAAAACAAAAGGAATAAGTGCCAAGAAGATACGTTCTTTTGCTGGTGCCCTTCACTGAGCATGGTTCGACATTTTCTTGGCTGGGATTTGTTATTAATCTCATGCAATCCTCACACCTCACCGAAATGTATCTGTAGAATGCTACTACAGATACGTGAGCGACTTCCCTACGGTGGGTGCTCAAGTATCTGTATCATTCGGTAATGAGTGCGGCAATGAGCACGTACGTTTCGTCATTCAATCCTAGCTTAAATAGACCATTCGACTTGAGGACTCGATGACCCAGAATCAATCACTGGAGTGCAATCGAGCGCGAATGTCTATCAGAAACTACCATCATCAGTCATGATGGACCAGACCAATCATAGATCTATTCAAATGTATCCAAGTATATTTTGTTATAATATGTTGTGTTATGGTAGGTACAATCATATCCAGAATTCGCGTAATTAACTCGATTCTAGGTGTAAATGCTATAACTACGTATTTGACGGCGGCATCGTCGTGCTAGCACTTTTAATAAAATACTTCACGTGAAAAACAGGTGTAAACAGCAGGTGCACCTGGCAAGACCGATCAGGCCACTGTGGCGTCACGACTTCTAGCTATACATTGCCCTACCAGAGTCGGTGGGGATCATTCTTGCTATCGAGCTGGTCCGGTGCACTTGTTGTCCAACCGCTGAGTTATCGTTGGTTTATAATCACGAGTACCTACTTAAAGTGTTGCTATTAATCGAAATTATTTGTGTGTAGTAATTTATGTGTGGTGAAATAAACCCGGTATATTAAATAGCCTGTTTTATATTTGTCGGACTAACCTCTCTACACCTATGTCGGATCAACCGTCGATATATTTTTATCCTATATTTAGGTATAAGATATATTGACATAACATTACCGTCGTGGCGATTAGTCTGATGCTTTTAACAGAAGCAGCCAGGTGAATTAAATAATGGATATAACTGAAATATTTAAAGTAGGTAATAATAATCCGACGACTTTATGCTTATATTGCTTATGCTCATTTTAACGACCTGTGTAGGATTACTCCGAAGTTCAGAATTCGAAGTTCGTATGGCGCCATCCATCTCGCTTCCATGTTAAAAACCTATATTTAAGTGAGCAGGACGGTAGGCAAGAACTTCGAATTTAGAACTTTGGAGTAGCCTTCATGAGCGATTTTCTTCTTATTAAATGCACGCAGATTTGACGTTACTTTTATTTGTATACAATCAAACAAAAATGTTAAACTGAACCCTATTATAATGCAATAAAGTGAAAAAGATGGATACGTCTCTTTGTAGTCGACTGCACAATTCAGATTTCCTTTAAAAATGTTTGCTGACTGCCTGTCCACACAAACGAAAAAGATAATTTCGATGGCAATTTTATTAACATTTTAATTTTGCTTCCAATTTTTGAATAACGAGGAAAATGTTAGGTTGCGGAAAAAGTATTGTAAAAACAAGCAACAATTAATACAATTTGGTCATTTTAACCTCGTTCCAGTTATACACCGTTAATTATTCCTAAATATTTTTCAATATTTTGTAACGGTTCGTATTTAGAGTGTATACCTGACCGACATTTTTGTATTGCTTTTATTTTATTGTCTCTTGGTCGTTGAAAAAAATACATATTTCATTTTTTATCTGCACAAGTGACGTAGTTAAGCGATATTTTAATGAAATTGGAGGGTAAACCAGATAACAGTATTATTAGGTATTCATATTTTAGCTAAGTCCGAGTGCAAAAGTGTCTGCTGTTTTTTATTTATTACTAGAAGGTGCCCGGAACTTGATCAACGGAGTAGGAAAAAAATATAACCCTCTTTTTTCTTCAGCGTAGTCGGATAAAAAGTACCCTATAACGGTCTGTGTGGCCAGCTACCGGTGTATCAAAAACATTTGAAGTCCGTTTAGCCGATTTGAAGTGATGAAGCCACAACGACACATACAAACATACAAAGAATCCAAAAATAAAATCGATTCAGTGTTGTATTGAATAGTTCGTTACAATATTTTTTTGAAAATATCTTCTATGTACAGACATTTCATTTTTAAAACTTTAAGTAGTATAGATATCAAAAAAATAAATTAAATTTAAATTACAACACTTGATGTAATATTTCTACGTATTTTAACGCAAATCAAATCAGTAACTGTATAATAATTTACATGCTAGTGAATCTATATCGGAACAATATGTTTTTGAGCAAATGTTGTTGTTTTATCGATCAACACGGGTAAATAAAAAACTAATTTTATTAATTTGTAAATACGTGGCCATAGGGTGCACTAAGAAGACCCCGGGATCATATCCGGTATCCAATTTCACCCCAGCACATAATTTTGACGTACATTAATTATCAATTATTTTTCTTTACATACATTAGTACAAAAATACCGCGGAAAAATATGGTATTTACAGCTACTCCAGATAACTTAATTTGTGTACGGCTTGTTTAAAATGGACACATGAAAGCTTCACTGGGTGGCTGGTACTTTACTGCGTTACAGCACAGGAATTGCCGTTTTATACACGTACCGTAGGTGGCCGCAACTTCGTTCGCGAAGGAGAAAAAGTCCTAACCCCTCTTTATTTATTCCCGTTAAGCCGATTTGGCGTGATGACACCACAATGACATAGAAAAATAAAAAAATAATATTTTTCGATTCAGTAACCTCCAAATAGTCCGTTACAATAGTTTTTTTTTTAATATTTTGAATGTTTTCATTTTTACAACTTTATAATAGTAGGTATACATGAGTAATGATTGTAAATAATTAGTGTCCGCATTTACCTTTAAAAATGCGGTATCCAGTTTTATTCATCCACATACAATCGGGTAATTTTTTTTTAATTTATTGTACCAAAGAACTTTTCAATTTTGACATTAGTTTTTGTTCAATATTTGATAACAAATGTTTTATTTTCCTACTATCCGTAATCACCCCCCTTCTCCTTTTCTCCCCTTCTCTTACATATTTTGAGGCTGAATACTATTATAAAATTTATAAACTTATAAACAATAAAATGTTAATTGGAGATATTTTCAAAACAAAAGTGTAACGGGCTATTTGAAGGTCACGAAATTGAACAATATTTTATTTGATTTTTTGCACGTTTGTATGTGCCCTTGCAGCTTCGTCGCGTTAAAACGGTCAATGGATTTAAAAAAAATCGGTACACGGGTAGTTCATCCACAGATTATTATAGGACACTTTTAACCCGACTATATTGAAGAAAAAAGAGGGTAAAGATTGTTTCCACCTTCGCGTTTCATAGTATGTACTTCATATGACATTTTAGATCATTTTCAAAACTGAGAAATACTCACAAATCCTATTCATTCGACCAATCTATCATAATTTTAAGATATCCCTCGGTTATAGAGTCTGCCTCATTCAACCCATTTACATAAAATGAATGTTAACCTAATAATGAATTTTACACATGTTATTCCAATGACCAAAAAGTTGAAGTCGTAGTTCTAGGCTTTTGAAAGTTATGTGTTATGATAAACGGGAAAATTATTATGTGTAGTTGCCATCAACTTATCATGAACTAGAAGACGCCCGCAACTTCGTTAGCGGAGGACAAAAAGTCATATCGTCTCTTTTTTATGACAGCGTAGTCGGATAAAAAGTATCCTATAACCACCTGGAGATACCCAGCTACCCATATACCATAAATAGTTAAAATCTGTTTAGCCGATTTGGCGTGATGAAGCCAGAACGACACATACAAACATACAAAAAATGCAAAAAATAGAAATCGTTTTGGTGACCTCCAAATAGTCCGAAACAATCATTCTTTTGAAAATATCTTCAATGTACAGACATTTCATTTTTACAACTTTATAATAGCATAGATGATTTATCTGTGATGATGCTCTTTCGTACTCATTGTGAATAATTAAATAAATTCTACTGCACGCGTATTTGTCAGAAAACATGAAGACTACGAAGTATCTTCATTTGTCACGCCAACCTCTATTCATTTTTCGATTTATCTGTTCCGTGCCTCACAAGTTATAAATAAAATAGTACCCTTTCGAAATTGTACTTGAGTTAGCGTGTAATTTTTTGTATGGACTCTTCTAATGGTTCCGTAGCCATTCAAGGAATATTTACAGTTGCGCCATGTCCAGTCGTCCGTTTGTCTCCTTGCGGTTCAACTCATAGTCTTTTTATGGTACGGCTATGGTAGGTACTAGAAAACTGTTATTTAGCTTAAACATTTAATAACGACGACAAAGTGATAAAATAGAACTTAAAAAAAGCCACTTCATATAAATTGGTGGTGATTTTTCTAGTCCATCCCATCGCGTGGCGTTCACCATTTTGCGATTTAGTGATCCGTTTAGATAATATCAGGGGACCGTTTCTTAAAATCTTGTAACATGTATTATATTTCTAATACAAGTTACAAGCGTTTATGAAACGAGCCCCAGGGAAAGGAAAATATCAAATGCTTTTGCTTGTTAAAGGTCTTTCCGATAACTTAGACTTCGAATACTAAAATTATAGATATTATTTTCCAGCATAGTGCATATAACGAAGTCAGAAAGCAAACTAACACGGGTACTTCACATAACCAGAAATGTTTGTGTGGGATACCAAAAAAAAAGACTTTTGTAACATTTTTTCTGGCATTAAATTTCAGATTCTTTGAAAAAGTCGACGCAAAATTACACGCAATATCTGTAACGTCATGCAACGAATTTTAAAATGTTTACTTATTAATCTAGTAGTCCAAGAACTTTTATGATATTATGAAGAATTGTCTTGTCGAACTGTTATGATATAAGATCAGACCTGCATGTGAAAACTCGTTTCAATTGAGTCTGCACTACAGGATGTCACAGATTCGTGCTCAGAATAACAAAACGTGGCCCCTTACATTCTGTCTATAGGTAGATAAGTCTGTTAGTGTCAAAAATTACAGCCCCGATAATGGTAACTAACTTCCATTTCTAAATAGACAAGACACAACTTTATAAGCCCTTTTTAAGCCAATGGTATGTCATTTAAAACTAAGAAAAAATAAAATTGTCTTATTTCATGCAACTGTTGCATCTCATTGACCATTCAATTCAGTAAAAAAAAGATTTCTGATCATGATAACGTCTTGGATTCCACTCCGAATATAATCGTATTCGAGCATCCCTAAAATTTATCAAATCCGCTTCAATTTATTTATTGAATGAAGCATATTATTAATGGATCTATTAGAAGTTGTTTACCTGGCTTAGTAATGAAGTAATTGGCTCGTTAATATTTGGTTAGGACTTGCCCTTCGCGGTGGCGCCCGGAAATTGATAAGTAACTCAGTCTAATGGTGCTTACCACTTCCAAACTTCTGGTTTACTAGCAATCCGTGCTAAGGTTTCCTACAATAAGTACAGTCAGCAACCTTTTTTCTGCAGGTACATACAGCAGAGAGTATGGAGTTAAAAAAGCGAAACTACCTAAGAAGTTCTTTTAGGGCTCCGTACCAAAAATGGTAAAAAAGGAACCTTTATGGTGCGACTCTGTCTGTCTGTCTGCCTGTCTATTAGAGCGCCATATCTCAAAAAGTACTTATGATATCTATTTTGATTTTTGAAAAACTCGTGAACATTGGTCATAATACTCTCAGCTTCAACCAGCTCTCATTTATATAAATAATTTATATCGCTTATATTATTTCGTATCAAGTTTTTGGCTTTCGGGATTCGATAAAAATATATATATTAAATAATCAGTTTTAAGTCGGTTATTATACAAATCTCGTGTAATAATTAGTTATAAATTATACGGAAACATAACTATGAAAATTACCGGTATAATAATTTTACTACTAAATGATTTAGAGACAAGTTGTTTACTTGGGATTGGGACGCTGTTTTTTCACGTGAATTATGATATTAAATTACATTCTAGAGAAACTGTCAAATACACTGAATTGAATTTACCCACTCCTAGTCTTGTGAAATGTATGTTGTGTAGCTAACTTGCGTACATATTCCTAAATAAAGCTATATTTATCTTTATAAAGCTCTTCTATAATCAAAGATCTTTTATAAAGTTGTAAACTTAAGTTAACAACTAAAGTTAACTTATGACCTGCATTGGACATTTTATTGGGTGATGTTAATGATGTGGGTACTGGAGCGTATAACATTTTCTGTTTTTTTTTTATGTTTATACGTATGTAAAGCCCGATCAGGAAAGTAAAAATCTTCGCCATATTGCGGAAACAATAGGAAATAGTTTCTTCAACTGGCAATAGTAACTTTACAGAAGTCATTAAAGCCATCTGTCAATTGCTGTCAAAGTGAGATGTTGATTGTGCGTGGTCTATTTCTGAGATATTGTGAGTTATTTGTGCGTTAAAATGCCGAAACCTATTAATAGTCACTTATGAAAAGTGATTTACAATATGACAAAGTATTTGTCGGATAGAAAGTCCTAAGGATTAGACCCTATTTATTCCTCTAAATAACATCTCCAACCTTGTTGTCAACATGACACGTACCTACGTCATACTTAGTGTTGCCATAATTATTGCTAATTTAACGCCCCCAGAGCAGGTTTTTTTTCCTGGTCGGGCTTTATGTATGTATTAGTGTCTTTGTGCGTTCATCACGTCAAAACGGCTAAACGGATTTTAACAATTTTTGGTACAAGGGCACCTGGACATTTGAGGAGGCCTATCAGAGGCGTGGCGTCAGGAAAATTACGAGGGAAGTCGAAGCGTATTCATTTACGCTTATTAAAGAAAAAAGTGGTTATAAAGCCTTTTATTGGGCATCCAGGTGGGAATCGGCTTATATGGACACCACGTCACTGATGCCTATAGGATACCTTTTACCCGACTACTCTGAAGCAAAAAAGAGTTAGAGTTTATTGTTACAGCGACTGCCGACAGGAAGATCAATCAAAACTTATTAAGAGGATATACTAACAAAAGGCCTTTTGGAAATTAGGTACTTTTAAAAACTATTGCTATCGCATCGCCTCAAATCCCCCGTATTATAGTGCAAAAGGAACAACTGTAGCTCGGAACGATCTGACCTACAAAAAATTGGCGAAAACAGGGTTTCGTAGTTCCCTATTTCCTCTTGCAAAGCAGGACTTATTTTAGTTTTTCTTTCACATATATTACAACGAAGGCTTCGGATATGCTTCTATGTTTTCTGTTTTGCTTTTATATTCGGTAAATTTGTTTACTGAGCGTTTGCTTACGGCGCCGGATGGTGGCATTTTTTGCAGATTGAGAGGGCCTTTCATTCTTAAAATAAACAAACCATTAAGAAAAATAAAACATAGGGGCATGGCATAGGTAAGTATAGATTATATTAATAAAAAAAAATGCTCTAAGACAATTATCCAGGGAGTAAACAGGAGGATTACGTTTGTATGGAGGAACGGCCACTAGTATACCCTATTAAAATCATAAAACAACAGTTTCAGTCCTATCGCAAATCGAAAAAAAAACATACATTGTAAAATTGCCTTATAATTTAGCAAGCTTTACGACTTGCTCCAAATTCAAAGCGTGCTTTTATGTAAACCATATCATGATAGATGTCAAATAATATTTAAGAAATCTAGAATTATCTTCAATGAGTACATATTTGTCTCTGCGATCATGACTCGTGACTAATAACATATGATTCTATGAGTGTTTTATTGCGAAGGATATTAAATTAACGAAATCATTAATTATTAATTAACTTTTACATTACATACGTCTTCCTTAATATCTGTTTACTAAAATTCAAAGATAAACACAAGTTGAAGTCGATCGTTATTTGTTTAGACCTCACATTTTCGACGCAGGTCTCGACTTGACGAAGTTGGTTTATCAAATATGAGTTACCGTTCGATGTAGGATTAACTTGGAAAAATTGGCGACGCATTCACTTTCGTAGGAATTATTAATATCGTGGCTATGTGACTTGCCTGCTGAACTTTATGAATATATGTGTATTTAACCGACTTCAAAAAGTAGGAGGATTTCAGCAAGCTGTGCAAACTTTTTAAATGTGTTTTTCGATAGTTACTTGTCACTTTAAAAGACTTTTTAAATAAACCCCATAAGAAATTATACTAAACACACTCAAATACTTCATACTTACCCAAATGTAAACGGAAATTAATGTTTAGTTGCGACATTAGAAACCGAAAATTGGCAAAGATATTTCATAGTTTTACTTTTATTTATACATTTCTTAAATTTGAGAAGCCTTAGACTAGAATCATCATATGTTGTAAATTAGATCCTTCCAAACTATTCATGAGCACAAAGGGAAAAAAGTCGGCCAAGAGCATGTCGATGTCGGATCGAGCTAATTGTTTCCGTAGCCGTTGCTACAAGAAAATGCACTACAGATAAAAAAAAACGATGTGCACCACCAGAAGAGCGTATCTTCATGGCACTTACGTCCTTTTGTTGAGAAGCGTAATTTTTCGGCAATAACTTAAACGCGGTATATCTGAACACATTTAAAATAATATTCGGTGAAAGTGTTTATAAAATTTTACCTTTGTATTTTTTACATATTTCGGACATACGGTGTAAAAGGTTTATGCTACCGACGCAGCGATTATTTCCGAAAACATTTAATTAATCAAACAAAGTGCTTTAAAATTAAGTGTTTATAAAAGAGCTGTCGAAATATATACTTCATGCTAATGCTTTCTAAAAAAAAATCAGCTTCAGTTACATTAATGGAGAATGTTTATTTTTGTTTATATTTATTTGTGTAAGTATATGTATATTAAACTATTACCAAACTAAGTAGCGGCTTATACAAGGTAGGTACCTATATAATCCAAATTTTATCAATATCCTTGTAGTTTTTGTGTAAAACACCTGTGACATACGGACGGATGAACAGACGGACATCATGAAACTATAAGAGTCCCGTAGCCAAAATTGCAAAAAACGGAACCCTTGTAGTTGTATGATGTCCGTTTTTGCCATTTTGGCTAGGGAACCCTAAAACATATCCCCTAAGGTGGATAAGCACCGGATGATTTTTTATAAGGAATTTATATTATAATTTAAAAGATGTTGAAAATATTTCTTTAATCAGTAAGAGTCCAGTGGCTTTATTCGACTTCGCGAATAAGCTTATCCGATCGAATCCATCATCCGTTGTAAGTTTGAACGATGCAAACCGGAAGGTATCGAGTTAATTAATCTTAAGCAAAGATTGACAATCACGACTTTTCTGACGACTGAATCAGTTACTAAACTTTCAATTTGTTTGTTTTGTCGTCCTTGGTTCAAAAATAAAAATAATTAAAGCATCAACCAAACAACTATTTCGCGCATCATCGTAAGACGTAGGCGTATTTTTAAATTATTATTTTTTTGTATGAAAAGTATTTATTGACCAGTGGTTTTTGTATACATTTAGTATTAAAAGACAACTTTTCATATTAGAGAATGTTGAGAATTTTAAATTACCCGCAATAAACTTCAGCTAAATATTTTTTAGCTAACCTGTAGGTATGTCTCACAGCTAATCAATATTAGATTGTTCGACAAGGGGCTATAACATACCATTATGACACGAAGTGATTATTTGGACGAGCTCACGAAGTGAGCGAGGACAAATATATCTGAGTGTCATAATGGCTTTGAGCCACGTGTTAAACACTCTGCTTTTCACTTCGACTGCGAGAAAATAAAAATGACTTAACATTAAAATTGTATATTTCATGAAAAATTAAAAGTACTGTTTGAGCATTTCGATCAGAAAATTTGGCCAATCTGATCAGGTTGTTTTGTTTGTTTTTAATTATTCGTAAGTAGAATGTAACTGGACTGGAGAAGGCAAGCTAGAGACAAGAAGACTTGGAGGAAACTGGGGGAGGTCTACGCCAAAGAGGCGACTTCCACAATTTAGGAAAAAAAAAACATAATTTCTATAATAACATAACGAAAATATTACTCAATTTAAACATTTAATTTGTGAAATTAATTTTAAAAATTAAAATATACTAAAATTGAATGTATTGTGGTTGAATAAAGGCTATTTTTTATTATATTTTTATTTTTTTAGAATGTAACTGGCCGCAAGTTTTTTTCAGTTTCATAGAAATTTGTATGGGATTATATGGCTTTCTTTTAAACCCTTGGGGCTAAATGATGTTAGTCTCGCTTCGCGAAACTAATATGCCGTACTTTTTGAGCAGGAGAAGTGAAAAGTATATTGTATTATAGTTCGTTACAATGGGTGAATAAATATAAAAATACAGTATATCTGTGCAGTGCAGATTTAAAAGTGCATATTTTGATTTGATATAAAACAATCTATAAAATATGAAGTACTAGCAGTTGCCGAGCCACAGGTGGCTTGGCCCGCATTACCAAGAACTTAGTAGCTTATGTTTTATTTATTTATTCCCCATACAAACTTTCACCCCTTTAGGGTCGATTTCACCAACGTAGTATAAGTCTTATTTCAATAATAAATCATCAATTACTCGTGAGTAAACTCATTTTCCGTTTCACCAATATTTAGCCTAAGGATAAAATCTCTACACTGCAGTAAATTCTTATACCGCCAATTTTGTCTCAGTAATTTGTTATACGTATTGCCTTTGTCAGTGAGTTATCCGTAGACTAGCGTGGTGAAATGAAATTGAAGTTAATCATCGAGTAAACAGTTAGAGTAAAGTTAAAGTGGGATAGCCACTCTCGTGTAAATTAAATGTAGGTGAAATGGGCCCTTGAGGGATGATTTCCGGTCTCAAGCTATCTTCACGAGGAGATTTGAATTTGGATTTGGATTTGATTATGATCATTTAAATCGGTTTAGCAGTTTAAGCGAGAAAAGGTTACAGACAGAGTTACTTTCGCATTTATAATATTAGTATGGATGAAGTGCTGTTATTTTTATTTCTAACTAGAAGGCGCCCGCTACTTCGTTCGCGGAGGAGAAAAAGTCATAACCCCTATTTTTCTTCAGCGTAGTCGGGTAAAAAGTATCCTATAACCATCTGGAGATGGTTATCCAGCTACCCGTGTACCAAAAATGGTTGAAATCCGTTTAGGCGATTTTACGTGATGAAGCTACAACGACACATAAAAACATACATAAAATCAGAAAAAAATATTTTTCATTTTACTGACATCCAAATAGTCCATAAGATTCATTTTTTGAAAATATCTTCAATGTACAGACACTTTAGTTTTACAACTTTATAATAGTATAGATTATAAAAGTAACAACTAGTATATACTCGTATAATATACACTCAGATAATTCGTAGAAAATTTAAAGGTGTGCTGATGCGTGCGGGTCTCGTATCGGAATATTTGTATTTTTGTATAAAATTATAATATTTAGATCAGGAGCAATACCCACGGTCGAAGTTTAATTGATTTCATGAAGTAATTATTTCAATAAAGGTCGAGCGTACCCGAAATACTCGATAACCAGCACAGGTATTAAAACGATTAAATATCAAAATTATTTTTCAATGCATCCCATAAAACGTTTGTCACACAAGGGTTTTAATTTCGAAAAAGATCAGTGATTGACGCTTGGAATCCGGAACAATTAATTAGGTAACATTCTACCAATCAGAATCAAACTTATTAATTAAACATTATTTTAACACTTTTACTGATAAATCAAATCGAATTTGGTAAAAACATTGGTAAAAATCTTAAAGCAAACTGTTGCTTCACACGGTTAAAGTGTGTGAATAACAAACTTTAATTGCTCTATTTTACAATCACCATTTCAATTACGACCATATCATGCTCAATTTCATTAAAAATAATAAATAATGTACATTTTCAGTCCGTAAAATTGTGGCTTTTTAAAAAACTTATTATTTTATCGTTCAATAGATATTAGTATATTATTAAAATACTTACAAATTACTATGTTTCGTTTCTATAACTTCACTTATTTCGAAATTTAAGGTGACGTTATTATTTTGAATTAACTTTAGCACAACATTACATAAACTTTGAACTAAATACATTTCTTTTTTTAAAAATTGATGTTCATTATTATATGCGTTATATTTATTACTTTTGTCACAATTTTCCGGACTATCTACAACGTACCTTGAGTCGTTATAAGTTGTCTTTACAGGAGCGCTTCTTCCGTGTTACTCGCAGATGGTTATTGAAAGCAAATGAGATTTCGGTATGGCCTGCGCGGCTTATATACTCGCGGCTACTCGAAGCCTCTACGTCGCCGAGCTACGCGGCCCGCTACGGAGCTACGTACGTAGATTATAATGACGATCCATTTTAACATGAGATTCGTTATCGTTATCAAAAACAAATCGGATGGAATTTTATGGAACACATTGTTTTTAAATTGATGGCTAAATTACCTAGATTTTTGGGATTTAAAGTCACATTATTCAGGATTAGGAATTTGGGCATTTTTGTATAAAAATGTAGAATTATGTAGAAAATGTAATGTATGATTGCTTATTAATGAATAAGTTTTTTATGCCATTAATGTCGAATAGCATGATTCCGTTCACAAGTTGAAATTTATACATTAACTATACTCATCCTTATCCATAATTAGAAAGTATATATGTTGGTTTTATCAACACTGGCACCTTAACCAACTTAGGTATCGAAGCTTTATAAGCAAATGTAAGTATATTCTATTATTAAGTGTCCGCAACTTTGTTCGCAGAAGAGAAAAAGTCGTTACCCTCTTTTTTACTTCTTGTATATCAATCTAGAATTTAAAAAAATTGTGCAGCTTGTATATGTGGAAAACTAGGCTGAAATTGCAGATGGTTTGAGTTTTTAATTGCTTTATAGATCAAACACGAATTGGCTTCAAATTATGGAGCTCGTGGGTCTGCTAAAAATACCTTGGAAATTTTGATGATCGGTCAGTCCATGAGTGAGTCAATGACAAGATTAAGAAACATTGACTTGCAATAACTCTTAAACTACTGGTTTACATTTAATGTAATTTAAAAAAGTGTAATGACTTCTAAAAAAAATTTAGCTTTTAGTTCTTTTAACGACGTAGTTACAGGGTGGTCGAAAATGGCCCAAATGGCTTCGGGAAAAGGATGGTACGGCCGTGCCCATTTTGCTCGACATGGCTTTGTAGATAAAAGAGGACAATTATATATAGTAGCCCACGCGGGCGTAGTCGCGAGAAAATCCTAATAATACTTTAACATTTATTGATCAATTATAGTACAACATGATTTTACACAGCCGAACGTATGCATTATAAGGCGACCATTTCCAGTTAACCTAAGAGTAATCGAGCGGTGTGACGCCCACGGGCAGTGTAAGCTTCGAATAAGCGCAAGTACAGCCGTACTATGACAAATCAAGACATGAAAATTCCTATATCCGAATTAAGCCATGATTCTCATTTTTCTGTCCACTTCTAAATCCATTAGCGATAACTGACTTCTCGGTAAGTGCATTATTTATTTCGCCTTATTGGGTCGGCCATACAATTCATCATACATAGGATTTATCGCTTAGCAATGTCAAGATAGGCTATAATAACAATTTGGAAACGAATTGCGAGCAGCGATTATGCATGGGCAAACAGATAAAATTGACAAATGCCTGATTATTGAGCACGGCGTCAACCTTATCTTTTTATGAACAATCTACGTTTATTATGGTGTAAGGCCTGATTTTTAACCGACTGCGTCAGAGGGAAGGTTATGTTTTTATGTTGTATTTATGTTTATTTCTTTGGAACGCTCTGCAACACTGTTTGAAGAATTTGAACATACCTATTAGGTGTCGTTATATTCGTCTTGGCTGTGTGTGTGACATACAACTATGCCACACACACAGCCTTATGTATATATTTTGCATTCGTTTTTTCAAAGTACTGATGATTATACAAAACTACTCTATGTACGTACAATCCGCTTCTGAAAATGTAACTTTCCTACGAAACATACATTTAATAGTAGGGGAAGGGGGCTACTTTTTTCTGCGCTTTTCTTCTTATAGGTATTTGCCGTTAAATATATTGGTAACTAGGCCACCGTTTTACCTTTAATTTTATCAAACTGTAATTTTCAGCACACCATTAAAAGAACGAAACGAAAGGGGAAATTCACGGCAATATTACTTAAAATCACAAGACATTTGGCCTGGCAATATTTTACCAGATCAGAAAACGCTCACCACATTAAAGTGTCATTACGCCAATACACAGCCTTACATCCTTATAATAGTACCGATTGAATAGAATCACTGACCCTCATATTTGAGTATATTCACTAGGCAGACGCCCGGAAAATTATTTTCGTGACCATTTCTATGCTATTACTTACAAAATAATAAAAAATAAATGTCTGTGCTACACTATATGAAGGTCCCTGAAACGTTTTCTTTTGGATGTTTTTTTATGTATGTGTCTTTGTGTCCACTTCGCGTCAAACCCGCTGTGAAATTTAGACCAGTATTAGTATCCAACTCACCAAAGCACGGTTGGTTACCTAAAGGATACATTTTAGCCGACTACGCTGACGCAAAAAGAGGGAATTGACATTTTAATCCGCATGGACGGATCTGCGGGCGCCTTCTAGTTTATAATATTTTGACACAGTAGGTTAAACAGGTCGTTGAACTACAGTCTATTTAACTAATAGTAAAGAAGCATAAAGCATACAGAGATTACGATGAGACGTGTGTTAAATAATCAATATGCTAAAGCTTCTCCCGTGCTTTCACCTGCTTCACAAATATATTTTCTTTATACTTTGGGACGCTACGTTTTTCCGGGATCTATTGGTAATTTGTCTTTATAGGTCAGGACCATAAAAACCTCCTAACTATAGTCCAGGCATCCAACTGTGGTCCAGGAAGAAAATAATAAATATATAATAATTATTAAGGTTTTTGACCAAAAGTACGACTTGAAATAAAACAATTTAACGGATTATATCGCGTATATTATCTCATTTTAGTTCCCGACGTTTCCCGGTGTTTTATTTCAATGAGTAATAATCGCGGAAACAGGACAAATGTACGACTGTTCTTATGAACTCATTCATAATAATAATATATC
Organism: Hedya salicella; assembly: GCA_905404275.2. Taxonomy (NCBI): domain Eukaryota; kingdom Metazoa; phylum Arthropoda; class Insecta; order Lepidoptera; family Tortricidae; genus Hedya; species Hedya salicella. Next base: position 11,976,919 of record FR990108.1, read on the forward strand.
GCTCCTAAGCAGGTTCGATTTAATTTGGACGCATAGTTGGATGACTTTGAACTACAGTTTGGTGGTTTCATGATAGGTTTTCTACGACACAGGCTGCACCTAGCGTAGGAATTAGGGCATTGATGAAACAGAATACGGTCCTACAGATTTAGATAAATTTCTAAGCTCGATAACACACGTATCACGAGTATAAGTAGACATTATGAAAATAAATTCATAAAATGCTTTATGTTAGAAGTAGAATGTGGCACTTTCCAACCTAAACTTACACCATATAATATATATATATATACTATTTGCTAGTTATTATAATCTAAGATATCATCAAAAAACGCATTTTCCCCTCATAGACGCAATTGTCCAAGTTGACCTTAAGTTGAGATACGACTGTACATATCTGCAACTATATCTTTTTATTCAATTCATTCGTGTATTTACACATATGTAAATACTCATTATTTGTCATAGATAATAAAGGAACACATATTTAATTTCATACATGTTATGATTCAAAACCAACAAAAGCAATCCGTCTATGGAAACGAATCTCCTTCATAAAGGAAAATTAACAACCAAACATTGACGATAAATTACCTTATAATCGCAGACGAAGTTGTGGACATAAGCTAGTAATAGTAAATCTATCCTTCGCGAACCAGATGACAAATCAAAATAAACATAAGTAATTCCTATGTTCAGCACCATATATTGAAGCTGTTTATATTATATTAGTCTGCCCCGATTCCATTGTAGGCCTCATTAATTGTACATCACTTCCAACCAACAGCTTGCGGGCAAAATCCGTGAAGCAGACGCAGGCAAACTGGCACAAACAGTTCACGGATATTTACTGTAATAATAAGAAGAAGTTACTCAATTTGTTATACGGTATTGCTATTTTAATATTGTTTACATTTGAATTCTAGCCAAAGGTTAGCATCAGCTAGTTATCATCATCGTTTCATTACATAAACGTCCATTGTATAAACATAGGTTTCCACCAAAAAAATCCACAATGAATATTCTCACGCTTCTGCATTCCCAATCAGATCACTGGCCCCATCTTGCGAGAAGCCGATTAGGCACAAATTTCAAAAGTTAACAAAATGGGTTGTGCGTAAAACTAAAGCAGTTTCCAAGAATATCTAAAGGGAATATCTCTTCCATTGAGAATTAGGTATATGGTCAGAGATAAGTATGTTGTTTTTTTTTTCACGATTGTACATACAGGCTTCACCTTTAGTTGTTTCTATTGTGCTAATACATACATTTCGAAAAGGGAATAAACAGGGCTCTAAACCTGTTATAAATGTTTCTTATAGGTCTTCGGCGATAGCTGTTCCAGTTTGTGGGGTGGTGCTCCAGACAACCGCGGTGCACTCCGCGATTACACACTGCAGCAAAGTATAATAACAATGTCTGCACCGGCGGCCCCAATCACGCGTCCGCTCATGTACATAGACGCGCATCGGACTCGCGCATCGAACTCGCGCACCGAGGGTTCCGTACAAATTTTCACTTACCCTTACTTTATTACTTAAGCGGAACCGGTTTGAGTTAAGTTTGCACCTGATATCTATAGCGTTGCGTATAAATAAAGTGCAAACTTAACGCAACTGGGTTGTTAAAATATGTGTTTTGAAAATAAAATAAAAAAATACCTACTTAGAGACATACTTATATTTTTCGTGTATTATTATTTCGTGTAATAGTAATATTTATATTGATTTATACAAATCGTGAATATTTCGGAATTTTCGTTCGGTAAACTTCGGAGATAAAAGGGGGGAATGGTGTTTTTTTTTCACAATTTTCGTAATAAAACAAAATCTAATCACAATAAAAATAAAAAATTGTTCAAAAAAGTGCAGGACAAGCCCTTTTATATGATATTTGACCCAGTAGCTAGACTTTTAATTTTTTTTCCCCTCATATTCGTCGTTTTTTTTTATTATAAAAATATATTTTTAAATATTTCCTTTGCAATACATGTGGGCTAACCAATCATGTTTATAAATACTCCAAATGTCAAATAGATAGTGTAAGTAGTTTTAGAGATATGGCGCTTTAATAGTCGGACAGAAAGACAGAGTCGCACCATAAAGGTTCCTTTTGTACCTTTATGGTACGGAACCCTAAAAAGAGAGCCTTAGTCTTTTTGACAGAGATCCTATTTAATATCTATTCTGTGCTCCATGAACCATTGAGCTTTCAATGCTATTACTTCAAATGCAAGACAGGCTGTTACTGAATTAGCGTACTACGTGATATACCCGTACTCGCTTTTTTATTTAGATTTTTCGTATGGTAGATTCTTTACATCCGCTTGTTTGGAAATGAGATAATTAACTGAGTTAATTCGTTTTGGAGGGTTTGTTCTCTCTGCCCGTCTATTTTTCCCTCATGTCCGCGATGCAACAATCCGTATCGAAATAATTAAAACAATGTACTCGCAATTTGCCCGCACGAGTTTTCAATACAATTCGGTCAATTTATAATTGCTATAAATGAAATAGCACCTGCCTGAGGCGGTAGAGTATTAATTATGTATCTACTCAATCATAAAAGTTAAAGTTACAATCGCTGGGATTTCGTAACAAACAGTAAATTGATTTATGTTAAGCTTTAGACTGAGGTAATGAATTGATAAAGTCGATCAGGATGCACCGTTAATTAACCACAAGGCTTTTGCGTCGTTTACTGGCCTTGTGCAACAAAAATCCTTTACCTACCTTACCTTCTTCATTTAAATAAAGGAATGGGTTTTGTATTATCATACGTAACTTTTACTATAGCATAAACCCAGCATAAAGCTAATATATGTCGTGTCATATAAATAAGAGCATTGTAAAAGTGTATCACTCAGAGTTATGGCAAAAATACTTAAAGAAAGAACAAATATCAATGACCGTTACATTTTTATGTTTATACAAAGTTTGCTGATTACAAAATTCAGAGCCATTATTATAATAAAATGTCCCGTGTTATGATAAATATTTTTGAAAGTCGCATAACTTTGTATCAATATATTTGCATATAATTTGGAAAACCTTGCATTTAAGTGCGAATTCAAATAGCTGCCAACTTTAAATCAAGTATGATTTAAATATTAACCCTTTGCTTGTAACAATATTATTTAAGTGTCATTTAGTTCTAAGATTAGTAAGATTTCGATAAATCATCAATATAAATTCTTATTTGAATGAAGCTTTTTGATAATTAAGTTTTCATTAAACGATCGCCTTTTGTCGTCAATCGGTTGAAATTTATTTGCTCAATCCTAATTCATCAATCAATCAAGGCTTAAAGTACATTACTTTTGCTTACCGATCCCAGTGTCTACCACAGTATTTTTTCAGATGTAACTGAGAATAATTTACATTTAACGAGGTTATAAAAATTATATTTATAAAAAAAAAATATTACGAAAAGTGTCTAAAATTATATTATTTTGGATCAATAGCTAACAGAGACGTGGCGTCAGGAAAATTACAACGGAAGCCAAAGCGTATTCATTTACGCATGAAGAAAAAGCCTTTCCTTGGTCAACCCAGTGGGAATCAGCTTATGTGGACGCCACGTCAGCCACTGATAGTGAAATGAATTAATACCTACACGGAACAGATAAAACGGGCATATGAAAAAATGGAGCAATTTAATACTTAGTCATAAACAGCTAATAATGTAGACTTAAGTCTGGTCATCTTAAAAATCCTCACTGACATAATAAAAAAAAAAAATACTCAATAGATTATAAGTATTTAGGCACTCAATATTTTGTCATAGTAATAAAACAATGTAACGGATTATATCGCGTATAGTATCTCATTTTAGTTCCCGATGTTTCGCCGTGTATGTGAAAGGGGTCACAGACAAGATCGGAAACATCTTGAAGCGTGCTTCTATAAAAACATATTTCAAGCCGTTGAAGAAAGTGTCTCAACACCTTAGACCCGTGAAGAGTAGCACGCCTTTGCAGAGTGCAGGCATTTATAAGCTGGACTGCGAGTGTGGTCTTTCATACATTGGTCAAACGAAACGCAGTGTATCAAGCCGGGTGAAGGAGCATATAGCAGATGTCAAGCACCGTCGGTGTAATAGGTCTGCAGTCTGTGAACATGTCATTGACAAACCAAACCACTCAATTATGTTTGATAAACGTTCTATCCTTGCCAAAGAAAAAAGATATTTTTCCAGAATGCTACGCGAGGCTATTGAGATTAAAAAGCATCCTAATTTCAATAGAGAAGATAGATTGTCGCTACCACCAGCTTGAGATCCTGTAATACATCTCATCAAGGAAAAAGCGGAAACAGGACTGCAAAACCTTAATTTCCGAACGGTGTAAAATATTCTTATCTGTTTAAACAGTAGTTTAATAGTCTCTGTTTTTTTTAAATATTATAATTAGTAATGAGGTAGCCTGGGAGTTTTTCTTTGCAGCGTTTCTTTTCTCCTCAGTACGCCTCGTTTGTGAAATGCTGCTTGGTAAATTATTAAAATAAAAATAAAATTATTAAGCCCTTCTGGCACATGGGTAACTGTCTTTACAGCTTGGGCCCATCTGGCATGTATGTACACCTTTGTTCGTTTTTTCAAAAATGGGTAGTTTGCACAAATTGTAACATTGACAGAGGAAAATATATCTTTTCTCAGTCCACCCGTGACCATGGAAAGCTGAAAAGCTTTCGAAACGTCGGGAACTAAAATGAGATAATATACGTGATATAATCCGTTAAATTGTTTTATTTCAATGAGTAATAATCGCGGAAATAGAAGAAAATATTATTTTGTCATAGTATTTTATACAAAAATGTGTCATAGTATTTTATAAAAAACTTTCAAAATCTTATCGTCGAAACATAGCTAATTTTAAATGCTGGTTCATTTTTTATTAAGGTCATTTTAAGCCTAAAATTGGTACAGGAGATTTTAGGACCTTATGACACGAGGGTATAGATACTGTTGATATTTTTTTCTTCCACAAAAAGCGGGTGTGATAGATAAAAGTTAGAACCGGAATTAACTAAGAAACAAGATTTAGTTTGTATGGGTTGATATTTGCTACATCACGAAAGTATAACACAGCGCCCTCTTTTGGAACTATGCGAATAATGCCCCTATATACATGTGAAATATTTAATCGAGTACGGTGGAGTTTCCAATAAAAGGATTCTAGATCGACGCTTGAATACAAGGTCTGATTTTATCTCAAGGATCAGCGGGTAGGAGTTAGCCCAAATAAGTATACCATATGTCATTATGGAACGGAAATATATCGTCATCATAAACTGATGTTTCAGAAATATGATGTTTTAAATTTTCGAAATGCCAAAATTACATCAGTCTATCACACAGTTTGTCAATATGGTACTTCTGGTTAAGATTATAGTCTTACATGAATCCAAGGAATCGAACTTCATTAGTTAATGGCATTGAACAATTAGACACACATGGGGGCAAGGCAACACATTCAGTAGCAATAGAGGTAGCAACCCATTAGTTGAGACCCACGGTTGCAACTGCCTAGCACTAAACTGTTCGTACGTAAGAGCGCTGACTATGACATCGGGAAAGAACACGGATAGACCGTTCGTGATACTTGATCGCAGATCGTTTACATATGTAATGAACTGAGTGTTTCAAATACAAGATCCTTGTGGAATGCCACAATTTATAAATACTATATCAGACCCAGTATTTCACCGTTAGTGGATAGTTTTGCCTTCGATCCGACAAAAATGGCATAAACAAGTGATGAGCCAAGTCATTAAGTCCATAGTACCACAACTTGGACTGAAGTAGGTTATGACTAATTACATCAAAAGCTTTTACATAAGTCGCATATAATACCGGCCATCTTGTATCTGTCAAGAGGCAATGAAGTTGAAGTTGTGGTGGACATGTTCTGTCTTAAGGCAAACTGTTTTTCAATAAGTAAGTAGGTCGTTGGCTTTTGAACTCCGACTTGCGTAGGTATATATAAACAAACATCTTGGCCAAAATAAAAGCGACCGGATTTACTTAGCACGTAGTATAGTAAATCACGTTTGGGGCAAAGGATCGTCGAGATGGGGTCAGTAACAATAGAGGAATAGACATACCACATTTTAAGCCCGTAGAATTGTAGATGTTTCCTCTTGGAAACATCCGATGTTTATTATCATTTAGATATGTGCTAGTGAAACCAGAGCAAACTTATCACACACATCATTACATAAGAGCTTATATCATTAATGCAAAAGCGTATTTAACAGTTTGTCGATTTTTACTTTTCCGCAACAATAGAGCAACTCAGTGACATTATCTATCTAACAAGTCTCTTTGATTGAAAACACAGATACGACATCAACGACATTGGCGTTGGTTGATACTAAAACGCCTTGATGTCGCCTCTGCTTTGTATTTAGCTAATGCACTGAACCAGTTATTTTCGCAGAAAAGAAGAATCCATAAACAATCTCCAGTTTCTGAAGGATGACCGAAATACGTTTGACATATGCGCGAAGCGACGGGAAAAATTCGGATTTATATTTTATATGATAATTTCATCTAAGTTCCTTTTTGAAACATGTCAGCCAGCATACGTACGACCGCTTAGAGATACAACTTTGATGAACAGCGAGCAATTAGAGGGTTTTGATCAATTTTATCATTGGAAGGTAACAGACCCCGACCGTGTTATTAACATCCATTGGTACATCGCCCGGGTTTAATCACCTCAGGCGTCTGTGTGTATATTTTCCTGTAAAACATGTCATTAACACATCCACGTAGGTTTGAGTTGACACCGTTTTATACTCTGGGGAAGCGTTACAGATTTAAACCATTATTAATATAAAACTGCTTTTGAACTCAAACAATTAACTTTTTTTAACAAAGAATAAATAAAACATGACAAAAATTTTTAAACATTGCTAGGTTTACAGGGTGCTTCTTTTGACTGGGACGTTAAAAAAACGAGATATGGTTTATCCACGTGTGTATGAAAAAAAACTACCGTTTTTTTAGCGTGTTCATTAAGTGCCGATTAAAACGTATGTACATCTGAAAATGTAGGGTCGGGTGATTCTATATTTGATGTATTTAAATCTGCAAATGTTTTTTGTTTCTCACATACGTGGAATAAATTGTTTGTTTAATTTCATTTCTACAATCAAACTCAAATTTGAATTCAAATTTAAAAACAGGGAGCCAGAACCTTAGGGAATTTACCCAAAGGGTACCAGCGGTACCCTATTACTAAGACTTCGCTATCTGTCTGTCAGAATGTGCCCGCTATAACAACAAATCTTAAAATCAAAATACTTGCACAGTTAAACATTAAAGAGTTGGGGACGTATGGAATTCGTCGTGCCCAAGATCGACTAGATTCTGTTTTTTTGGTTTAATTATAAAATAATAAAATATTTTAGCAACACGAGCTGCACGTTTATTGCCCTTTGGGAAACAAGAAGTCGCAACAAATTCATATGACACGAATTTGACGCTTAAAAAATGAAAGTCACCACTTTTAACGATATTAACCTGGCTTCAACATGACAACGATGTTATAAGACACACCTGTATATTTTACTACTAACTTACAAAAGTAGTAGGTATACATTACTCAGGAAGTAAATAATGACTTAACTTGCTAGACATAGAAACATAACTCAAAACTAATGTAGCTATTGTTTAATGATAAAATGTACCTACTCGTAACTTTTCGCTCCTATTGATGTATTTACTGCACTATTTTTCTGTCAAAAACGTATGGAATGCAGGTTTTTTCAATGTTGTGACGTTATCCAGGCACATTTAAATTCAAATTCAAAATAATTTATATCAAAGTCCATGACATAGTATTACTTAAAACTAGGGTTAGTATTATATTAGGTTTTTTACATTACGTGATGACATTGAAAGAATACTTATACGCACACAATTTTTATTGTTCTTTAAAAAATGGAAATACCATTATTAATTGTATATATAAATACGTTTTTATTCGAAAACAAATTAAGTAAAAAGATGGGTTGCTTCGTACTACCAAGAACGATGTTTCGGGCGTATTTTAGTCAATTGTAAAATGCGTGCCTAGAGGTTATCCATTTTGAAAGTATGGCCAAGTACTAAACTTGTAAAGTTATGAAAATTTGTGCTTTTACATTCTTATGTTTTTGCTGCGTAATAAACGACAACGTAGGCGCGTTCAAACATAACTTGAGGTGATTAATGGGCTAGAAATTCATCCATTATTTAAAGTTCGTCACGGAACGATACAATTTTAATAAGCTATTGAAAAATGATAATTTATATGAAAAAGTCTGGTTTATTCAAATTTTCACTTTAAGATTGAGCACTTGATTCTATTCTGGATTTGTTGACAATATATCTAACGGGAAGATGTTTTGTTCCATAAATGCATGAAGTAGATATAGTATTCATTTCAACGTTTCTTCATCAATCGTGAACTTACTGTATTAACAAATATAAAGGCATAATGTATATACAGGATGCAGTTGGAATTTGAGGTAATATTTAAGCCAGACATAGGTTGTTTTTTTTATGCGCATTGACTTTGCGTTCAACCTTGATGTAGACACGAGCATAATGGACAACATTTCATTTTCTGTACCTCGTAATTTTATCGAACTATCTAATAATATTTGCAAAATTACGAGGAACGTGATTTGTATTTTTAAATTATTTTAATTTTAGACTACCATTATATAAGGGTCTAAGCGCAATTCGAGGAAGAATAAATTTAAAAAGTAACAATATTCTGCATCTGTGGGCTCATTGTGACAAGTGTCATAACTAGAGATGGTGAAAAGCGTTACAATCTAATTTCAATCACCGTGACTCTCGACCAGTTGTAAAAAAATCACTGTAATTTCGTTACCCACGACTAACCCTGACTTGCCGCGTTAAAGTTACTGACTGTAATGTATTCAGATCATTATAACAATATTACCGTAATTTTATCACACCTGTTACTCACATAACCTACGTGAATTTGTAACGCTCCGTCGTCAGTCACATTTATTCTTTTCTAGCTATTCTTTTCACTGTGATTTTTTATTGTGTCGTTATTATTACCCGCTACTAGTTATGACACAAATGTAAACTGCCAATATGACACGTTAACACTTGTTTTAAAATCGCCAAAAAAAAAGCAAAGAAATTAACTTTGTACCGCCAAAAGATCACTATTTGCTAATAATATCATTTTTTTTTTCACAAAATAGTGATCCGAGAATTCCAAAAATAATGTTAATGTATTCAGAGAGCCCAAATCTATCCATGACATTTCAATTGTAGTCACTTTCAAAAAATGAAATGTTGTCCATTATTTTGAAAAGATTTCTATTTATTGTAATTACATGTACTAAACCAGAAGCCTATCACGAAACACGCTCGCGCGGTACCGAGGGCCTTTCCCGCGTGAGTAGCTATACAACTTTTTAACAAATAAAAAAAAAGTGTAATATTTTATTGTAATGTACGATGCATGATATCAATAATATAACGATAACGACAAATTCCCTGTGTTTTAAGTGAGATTTTATTCAAAAATATAGTATCAATAAGAACTATTTACAATGTATATACATGTACAAAATAACGCAGAGTAAAAATAGTTATTTTTGCAACAAGAGAGCAAAGTTGTTTTTAGCTGCGAGTGCCGATTGTTGAATCCTGAGCAAGCGAAGGATTCAAACGGTACGAGATGTAAATAACTTTGGTCTCGTGTGGCACATACAACTTTTCATCTCAGCAGTGAGAACACATATTATATACAATTGTAGTTGTACTTCCAACCATTCGGTGTGTTTATGAACACATCATACAAAATAATATATACAGTTAACGGATGAAGTTAATATTAACAACTTGATTCCCTCTATTTTTAAAAGAAAGATGTTTTAGCATACAGTATTAAACATAAGCAAATTAGACAAAGCCATTAATTATTGTTTACAAGATAAATTACGTGTATATTGTTTTTCTTTTTTTGTAGTTTTAATAATCATTTATGTTTTAAATTTACAAAACAGTCAATTTGTTATGTAATAGTAAAAGATATAAATAACAAGAATATAATTCCTATATTACAACATTTTTTTAAGCAATCAGTTTAGAAACTACCCCTATTATAAATAGTCAGTTTTAGTCAAATTAAAAATTAGTATAAAATGTACAAATTGAATACTAATACCATACTGAATTGGCCTATCTATCAGCTTAGCATACAAAAAAATCAAGCATCTACCGCACGTCACCATAAATAAAAATCTCATCGTACTCGGCGATAGGTGAAAAATTTAAAAAAAGTCATAACTCCGTAAATACGAAAAATCGCGGAACATACATGGGGGTGATTTAGATAGCCCTCTAGGTCCTCTACCTCCCGGCTTCAGTATATCACTACTTCTTGGGACACCCTGTATAATAAATAACTATACTTCATGTACAAAATAACATTATTTAGTAGTGCGATCACAAAAAAAAAATCGCCATTGTTTCAAGATGTTTTAAAATTAAAAAGTAAATAACAGTTCCAAATCGGTCCGCAATGGCGCTAGAGTAGCAAGCTATAAGTAGTGTGAAGTCAACAACCAATTACAAAACATTTTAATCGAAATATACTCAATCTTTCGTTCTACTTCTGATATAAATATTCAATCGTGTTTAAAATTATTTCCCTTGCATCGTTGTGGACTTTTTTGGCATTATTATGCTTATTTATCTTACACACTTCTGACGACCTCTTTGAATATAAAGAGGATAAAAACTCCTTAGTTCTATACTCCATGGGTTTAATTCTTCTTTCGGTGTCTAAGTGCTTCGGTAAAGGGACAAAGTTCAAATATTTCAAATTCGGTCATAGACCTAGCACTGAAAAATGACAACTCGCGCCATTCTAATTTATAAAATTAAAAAGTTACTTTGCGCAGTTAAATCGCATTTTGCACACTTTTAGCTCGCAGCAAAACCCGTCTGTTTGAGCTGCTGAGGTGAAAAAATCCTTTCCTGACGCTTTTTTATTACTGAAATACAAAAGGGCTCTTAGATATCGCCCGAACTCCATTACTCTCTGCATAAACCGAGTGTGGGTCGATGTAGACTCACGAATTACAGTAGGTTTCTGTAAAGTCAAATACAAATTAAGATAAGAACAAAAACATTGCTTTTGAGTCACCGTTATTATAGTCTTGAATAAAATATCTCCTTGGCTTCAAAGTAGTTTTCTATCTATCCATTATCTTTGGGTGACCTTTGGGTAAATATTACATGATTTTATCCTGTAGAAGCAAGATCAAAGATCTAATAAATATAGTAAGAATAAAGCGAAAAGTACACTTTGCGTATGTGTCTGACGATTGAATCAAAAGATATTATCTTAAATAATACCCTATTGATTTTGTAATTATTAAAGATATTTATTACAAAATTGACAGATATGACAGGTTCAAACTCTCGCACTCGAATGCTTGTCAGAAAAAAACGGCTGTTAGTCATTTATCGTGATTTGATTCGTGATAATGATTAACACAAACAATTCCGCCCAATCCCACACGAATGAGGAACATTTTTTCTTTCGCTATTTCTATGGTTCTAACCAAAATTATAGAAAAAAGCAATTAGCTAGCTAGCCTCCTGGATCCCCCGGTCCTCACTTGAGGAGATAGCATTAAAAAATCTACAGCCAAATGTCAAACCGGCTTAAGAAATTAACATGCATAATATAACGTTTCATAACGAAACTGTCAAGCTTAAAATATCTATAAACCCCGAGTCATACATATTCGTAGATGGCCAAATCCACATACAAGCGCAAGTCGAGAGTGAGGTTTTTTTTTATTTTTACCGGGTTATCCAGGAGGCTATATAGTTGTATAGATCTTTTTAAGAAAGATTATTCTGTATGTACTATTAGATGGTATTGTATTCTTTATCAAATCCATACCTAATTAGTCATCCATATTATAAAATGGATGTAGGTTTGTAAGTTTATTAACTTGCTAATTGGTCTTCGTCCACGCAACAACAAAGTAACGGACCGACGTATTTCTTTATAAAATAAAATATGGGCCGCATAACGATACAGACTAAATTTTATCCCGAAACGCGGTTCCGCGAACGTACTATGGGCTGCATAAGTGGATGGTCATTGTTAAACGCGAATGCCTTGAAGCAAGTCGAGGCGCTTACGCTACGTGCTATACTTCATGCTGTCCACCCGTGATCTAATCCTCTCTAAAGTATTATATTATATCTGTCAATTGAAAATATGTATTCTATGTTGCACTTTAATATACCTATGACTTTATTTTCTCGAACATCATTATATTCCAAATTTAAATTAAATGAAATGAAATAGTAATATTAGGTACGTGGGTCCATTATTTAACTAGATATTATTTTAGTAGGGCCCTAAGTTTTAAAACATAGCTTAAAATGTATAAACCGATAAACAAAAAAAAAACAAACCTACTTGTTAAAATATGAACTTACTGTTTAACTTATAAATATAAAAATAATTAAAACCATGAAAGGAAAAAAAAGTCACAACGTCACACCGTTTCCACTTTTCACTGACAGTTATACATAGTTCGATTCTTCACGTTGATAAATCGTCATCCTTCTTGCCGCCGCAACACCAGACCGAACACAGCACCAAGGTTGTCCAATGTCTCGCTCTTCCGTAACAAGGACATGTAGGAATCGACTTTATAATGTCAATTTTTCTTTTTTTTAGTAGCAGAATGTAGGTACGAATTAGTCACCGAAAAAAATGTACTTGTTTAGCATCCTCGAAAAGATTATCGTTCGAAATGTTCGACAACTCTTATATTAAGATAAAAAATGAATAAAACGACCTTCATTTTTTTTAAACACTGCACGTCTTTCACACCTCTTGTCACCAAGGTTTCGTTCGTGAAATTATTTTTTCACTAATGTCCTGATTCAAGGCCCTTGTATTTCACTGGCTGGCACATTGATGCCCGCCAGTGCCCCCGTATAAGGAGCACTGGCAGGGTCGCCATGTAAGGATGGCGCTTAATGGAAACAAGTGATGTGTTTGAATATGATTTATTACTACTCAATAATATAAGGTGCGAACTAATATACGTGAGGAGAGATGAGTGTGCGTTAGGTACGCTGCACACCACAGTTTCATGAGATTCCAATACATGGGGCTGATAACAGCCATTAAAGTAAAATAAAATATTTTTTTCCGTTGGTAAGCGGAGTCAGTTTATTTTCGGTGTTGTCCAAATCCAGAAATTATAGAATGTATCTTCGATTATTTATTAAAAATAGTCTAAATTCGAATCATATTAATCTACTACCGATGATGATTTACGCAAAATCCAAAAACACTATCTTTCCTATAACTGTTGGCAGGATTCGAACTCTGGGCCCCTTAGACGTTTTAAACAGCTGCATTCAGCCCCTCAGCCATTGAGACTCGGTGAAAGTTACTGAAATTTATTACCATATTCAGAATTCAGAATGACGTAAGTTTACAAGAAATTGAAGTAATGCGTTTCGTATGAATATTTTTTAATTGATTGTTTTTTTTTAATTTATCAAAAAGTAATTGTAATTTTAGACGAATATTAATAACAAATAATAAATTCACTTGGTATTCGTTGTTGAAAAGTGCAACAAATACTTATTGGTTAACACTCATACTTAGAGGGTAGACTTAAAACATAAATATACCGTTCTAGTTTTTATTGCAAAGTGCTCGTCTGCTAGCAATAGCTACTTATTCCCGTCGGTTCGATTGTCTTGTTTGATTGCTTTTAATTAATTATCAAGTCTTAAAATGAATTCTCATTACAACATCGATTTAGTGAAAAGGTCACAGATAATGCCTTGCATAATGAAGGCAAAAATATGGCAGAAATTTCCAGAGAAACCGGTGAAAATGTAAGTATTGTTTTATATATAATACAAATAAAATGAATATATTCAAACTATATCTGTATTATACCATATTTATAAATATTGTTGCAGAGAAAAACGGTTGTTTTATGGGTACAACGATTCGGAGAAGAAGGGTTATTATTGCACCGCCAAAGAACTGTTGCCCACGGCTGATTGGCGCACAGCAGCGTCGTTAGTCCGGGAGTATGAAGTAAACGGTTTTCAAACAACTAACCATTACCTACGCCCGTTTATATGACACAAAAGTGGACACTATTCGCCGTGTCCTTCATAGTGAACGATTGCAGCATCGTAGGCATTCGGTAAAACTTTTACTAACACCACATCACAAAGAAGAAATATTTTAGTTCACCCGGGAACAATTAAATGACGATTGGAGCAATGTCATGTTTACAGATGAAAAAAATATTTTATATGTGGAGTCTGGTCGTATTACTGTGAACATGTGGGGTTGGATGAGTGCTGATCCGGGAGAACTGGTCCGAGTGCCGAGTCGGGCGAAGAGTGCTGACTATTACAATGTGCTGGAAGAAACCGTGTTACCAACTATTAGGAATGTCTATCCAGAGGAAAAATTATCAGTAACTACGTTTATTAAGATAACTGTCCGGTCCCATACATCGTTCGCAAAATTTGCATGAGTGGTTTTACCAGCACAATAATATAAATGTCATATCGTGGCCAACTAGATCACCTGACTTAAATTCCATAGAAAATGTATGGGGTGTTATCGTTGAACGTTGTCATCATCAGAATATTCAATAATGACATGTTTTAAGTGTAATAATGAAATTACCTATGAATAAACAATTTTTGAATTTGATGAGCAAAACGTAGAAATATTAGAGAAATACTGTGCTACCATTTGGGATAGTATTCGTGGTTCGGGTCTGTGTCAAAATTTCTTAGAATTTATGCGTTCCCGCGCTTGCAGTTATAGACAAAAATGTGATAATTAGCTATATTATTACATTAATTAATTAACTACATTATTTTTATCGTTGAAATTGAAAAATATGGTACTACTATGACAATGAATAATTTTCTTTTGTGTTATTCAGTTTATTACAATCTTTTTTCATCACGCCAACTTTGACTAATTGTTAAATGAAAAGCAAAAGTGAATCAAACAGCAACATTAAATATGTTAACTAACTATTTATAACCAGGTCTCAGTTTTATTTTATACTCAATTGTATTCAGTAATAAAATAAGACAAGTATTGTTTTGTTAAGGTGAAGCTTCAATCCTCTTTCTGATTTCAGACACGAATAATTAAACTGCAGCCTGAACAAAGTATTTAAATTGTTTTGTTTTTATTTTTCACTTGAATTATAATTTTAAAATAAGTACTGTGTGAGTAATAAAGATTGTTGATTTTTTTATTGTTTTATTATTGTATATAGTCCTTTAGGTAAATTTTACGCATATACCCATTTATCTAACTTCATAGTAATAACAATAAAAAACACTTCTTACTGAGTGCGGTTTTCTACAAATAAACCCTTACTTTTTTGTACTAATTTATACAGACAAAAGTTAAAATGTATACAGCCGAGACAACTGCACAGATGTATATCAGGTTAAAAAATATGTTTATTTTTAAGTTGTGTTGTTTTTTTGATAAACAGTTTGTTCATTCGAGTCCAAATAACATGCACTATCTACAATATGAACACTACACAATTGAATATAGATCTATTCATATCATAGCTATGAATTCAGTTATGTTTCAAATTGTTAGATAATTGTAAATTTCTGAATGTACATAAAATATTTTCATACGAATATATGCCTAAAATTTGTATTTTCATTATGAAAACATGTAATATAATATTTTTAGAGCAACCCTATGCTTTGATTGATAGCCCATAGCCATAACATAGGTAGGTATTATTTGGTTCGAAAAATGTATACAAATAAATGCAGGAAGTAAAACGAATTATTTTCTAATTCCTAATCACAGCCAGTTGATTTATTTATTGTTTCTTTTAAAATCCACATAGTTCACACTTGCAATACTCATGTCCTCATATGCCATTTTAAGACCTGTCTTATCTCTTTTTCATTATTCCTGAATAATAAACATAAGTCGTTGTTTAACTATAAGCTTTTCTATTGTCATTATTTATTTAATTCTGTTTTTTTTTTATTTTCTGTTCTAAAATTTTGGTATTCAATTAATCACACTAGTTATTTATAATTGTACAAATTTCATATCCATTCAAGATCTGTTTTTCGATTAAGTTTAAAACCGTGAATTTGTGGATAAATTCTTCATACTTGCGTTGTATAAAATGGCGGCAACAGATTTTGTAACGATAGTTTCTTTGAAAAATCGCCAATTGCTTTAGGAGGGCAATAGGCTAGCTAGCGTGGCAACATTACACGATTTGTTAAAAAGAAGGGTATACCACTTGTTAAATATAGATGTCGTTGTAATTTCGGTGTAAGTTTTTTTCAATTTGATGAATAATAGTAATAATATTATATCGAACATACATTTTAGTAACTACAAAACTATTAAATTTAATTAAGTCATTAAAATCGTCAGTTTTGGTCACAACGACGCCATCTAGTTAATTTTTGCAAAGTTAGCCTGCAACCGGCCAAGCCATTATCGCCCGCAAGGTGACCATTCAATTTTGCTGTCGATAGTACAAGCAGCGGAAATAAACTAGCCAATAATGAAGAGCAATGAAAAACTTGACTCTATTTGGTATCTTACAACTTTTTCTTTGTAAATATCCTATTCTTTCTTCAAATATTTATCCGGATTAGATCTCTATTTACCATGGTCTGTATTTTATATCTACGATCAATTTACGGAAAAAATACCACGTTCCCAAAATACTCGATGATAACATTGATAAACTAATAAATATTAACGGATAACACGAAGGAGCCCCATTTCACGGGTGACCCTACAAACGTCATGCTTAATATTAATAATAATGCCCAAATACATTTACCAGCTTATTACAATCTTTCGGAAATGGCGTTTTTAATGCTATCGACACGCATAGACGACTATAAGGCATCGTGAACTTGACGTATGTGTTCGTTCGGACTTCTAATCTGTAAATTTATGATGCCTTTTTGTATCTCATATACTAGAAGATGCCCATAACTTTGTTCGCGGAAGAGAAACATGTCATGAGAATTTTGACTCCAGCGTAGTTCAATAAAAAGTATCCCTTAACCATCTGTGAATGCCAAGCTGCCCGTCTACCGAAAATAGTTGTCGTTTTGAAGCGATGAAGCTACAACGACACATACAAACATAAAATCCAAAAAAAAAAGTGAATGAAATAGTCCGTTATACTTATGTTTTAGAAAATAATTATATTCAATATACAAACTATTGTACGTGGCTTATGAGTAGGTACTGTAGGTAGTCCAAGATTTGACGGGCCTTTTTCAAACAAAGTAGTTCCCTATTCAGGAATACTTTTTTAGTATCAAAATTAAAATGAACTGGAGTCTAAACGATGCTTAAGATCACTTCATCGCTTCGCTTACAGCGCTACCGAATGGCGTGGCAAAGGTGAGTGGCACTAATAAAAGTTAACATTAACGCCAACACTTAACAGCTAATACGTACTCCGCAATCATCTGTAATGGACTTCTGAGTGCTTTAAAGTAAAGTGATATGACATACAAGTGCCCGCCTTCATAACGTTTATACCTTACTAGAAGGTTCCCACAATTCGTTCGCGGAGAAGAAAAAAGACATGACTCTTTTTTGCTTCAGCGTTTGGCAGTGTGTAAAGTTCCCTTCGGCCGCCTACGAAACCAATGCTACGTAACCAGTTACGTGTGAAGAATTTATTTCTTTGGTCGATGGTACTTAAACATAGCCTCGTAAGTCTCACGGTCGGTACTTCTGAAATGAAGGTGTACAAACACCAATTCCACCAACCAATTCCAAATGCACGTCACACGGTTAGTTCCTTATATGGGGAAATTAAGAATCGTGTTCTGCAGCTATGTTAAAACTTGCGTTTATCGAAAAGGTTTGATAACAAAAGTTACCAAACATTTTATGGGTTATACAATTCAATTAGATATTCATATTTTCATACTTTAAAAAAAGGACGTTCCCACCCAACTTTAAGGTCTCATAAAAAAAGCTACATACACGTAAGATATCGTACTCCAAATTTCAACCTCTTTTTGTTTTTTTTGCTTGTTTTATCAAGACCTCATATATTTTTTACAAATTTTGTGATCAGGTAACATCCATATTCGTCGTGAAGACGTCGCAAGCTGGTTTAGAGACAACCCATTCACTCAAACGTGTGAGATGGCAGCTGAAAAGATCTAGTAAAAAACCAGAGTCTTCCCAGGTATTCATGACATGCATCATCGACATTGCTTGGCAATTTGGTTAGACTTAATTTGTTACTTAAACTTAACTTTTTCTAGGTGAAGTACTAAATTTTCTTCGTCTCTGGGGTACTAAGTGCTAGCAGCAAATTGCAAACTAATAAATAATAGCATTTTCTCGGCTTTGATTGTAGCCATTTACTATTTAATATAGCATTTATACGACTTGTACACGATTCTCAGTCGCCCTGCGGACGCCAATTTTCAGCGGGATATTTTTCTTTATTGGAGTTACGAATGCTCCATTGCTTAAGCTTTGAAACTTTCCACGAGGAAATGATATATTATAATATAATATTCAGCAATTTCATGTATGGAATATTGCTTTATGATCTCATGAAACCTCCGAGAACATGGAACCTGACTAACCTGACGTGATCAATCACATGCGGGCAATCGGGCAAGTTAATATATGTCTAATAAACAAAAATGCGCTATAAGTGCTGTAACCGTATAAACTCTCACTGCTCGTATACCTATTTATATAATCTAAAGTTCTAATAGTGGGTTGTTTTACGAAGGGCTACATAAACCATTTTGATACGAAGTGATTATTTGCACGAGCGATATGCCATCCATTTGAAATTTGGTATAGTTGTAAATTGTAAACATAGTTATGTGCATTGCAAATGAAAAATTTAAATACATTTTTTTTCTGTCAAAATTACCATTATTAGCAAAAAGTTTTAATACTAGGTCAAGTAGGGTATCATATAAGCCATAAAGGGCTTGATTTACACAAATGTAGAAAAAATACCATTTATTTTTTAAGTATGAGAAGTGAACAATTTATAAATATAATATTTTCTTCTGTTTCCGCGATTATATAATAAAACAATTTAAATAAAATAATTAAGCCCTTCTGGCACATGTGTAACTGTGCCAGAAGGGCTTTACAGCTTAGGCCCATCTGGCATGTATGTACACCTTTATTTGTGTGTGTGTTTTTTTTTTTTTCAAAAATGGGTAGTTTGCACAAATTGTTACTTTGACAGAGGAAAATACATCTTTTCTCAGTCCACCCGTGACTATGGAAAGCTGGAAAGCTTCCGAAACGTCGGGAACTAAAATGAGATAATATACGCGATATAATCCGTTAAATTGTTTTATTTCAATTTATAAATATATTTGTTCTTATTTGAAATTGATGTTTACTTCAACAAACATCACAGAGCCTACTGACGTGTAAACACACTAATGTTTGACCCACTTATTGCTTATGTCACATTTAATGCGTGAAACCAAATCTGCCCTAGCGGGTCGGAGCAGTGTACACAACGTTACATAAATGAATAGGGGAGCATTTCTTGGCACACGGAATTAACTGACTTAATCACTAGCAAGATATACGAGTACAATTTACTTTAATTTTATTGTAAGGACCTAGGTGACCTGAGTTTCACTTCTAGGGACCTTTTTTAAATAGATAAAACTGTATAAGCTTTTTGGGTTCCGTATCCAAAGGGTAAAACAGGACCCTATTACTAAGGCTGCGCTATGCGTCTGTCCGTCTGTCTGTCTGTCACCAGGCTGTACCCCATGAACCGTGTTGGTTAGGCAGTTGAAATTTTCACAGATGCTGTATTTCTGTTGCCGCTATAACAAAACATACTAAAAACAGTATAATTTTATGTCTGTCTGTGTATGTCCGTAACCAATATAAAATAATCGAATACCGCGTACATTTTTCAAGAGTAGGGCTCTGCTAACACTAGATTTTCATAGATACGGCCGTTCGTAGCGTATATCTTGTTCGGAAACCTCGGAGCGCGAGTCCGACTCATACTTGGCCGGTTTTTAATGTAAGTACAACGATGAAATGATATTTAGAGTTGTAGAGAAAGCAAATTTTACAGTACAGAATCGTAAAATATATTATCATCATCATCATCAGGGGCGGATATTCGGATAGATATTTGCCTAAAGTTGGGAAAACACCGAAAAAAGTTCAGCAAATATGGAGTCGGCTACTTAAAAATATAATTTTGATAGTATAATTTCCGCTTTTAACCACATTTGATACCCGAATGTATTTTTGTAATGAACAGCAACGAATGAAAACTGATTCATAAAAAAAACTACCTGCAATATTGCTATCTGACCTATTTACTACAAGTTACGGGTTCACTTTTGAATGACCATCTTTTTGTTTAAGTCTCCAATCTAAACACAAATAGTTGTTTTTATATAATTATTTAACATTTGGGTTAAAATTTTACATGAATTTGCTTAACTAACTTCGTCAATTAAATAAGTTATATCGCAATTAGCTAAATAGCATTTAGTAAATCTATTAATAATAACGAATAATTATTATAAATATGTATTGAAATGTGCATTCATGTTTGCGTTTATTTTGATAGTTCGAAGAATTTTATTAATAAAATAAAATTGAGTCCACTTCCATACTATTGAACAACAACGCCGCCGTGAAAGTTTAGGTAAAAATCTATCCGATTATCCGATCCCTGATCATCATATCCGCTTAAAGACGTCTACTATGTCTCCCTCAAAGATCTCCAGAGCCACTGGCCATGCACCCTCATCCAACGGTAAACAAATTAAATGAATTAAACTTCATTCCAATTTACGAGTGATATATTTAAATAGGCTGAGGCCTACTATTAGTTAGTATGTACTTGTATCACGAGGTCTTCGAAAATATAGAAGATCTTTCTTATCCACTGCCTTCTGAAATTAATGGAAACCAGTTGGTCTATGCAATTACGAGTAGGAATTCCATAGAGATCTAAAGAAGTAAGTTTCAACTGCAATAGGGTAAGGTACTTGACTGACAGATCAATTCAGTTCCTTTTTATGAACTATCAAAACGGTCAGAATGTATGAATTTTTAAAGGAAAAAGGTTTATGACGTCATAATTCTATACGGTCAATTTGCCTCCTTATTTTTAGTTTTTGATCGTTTTTAAGCCGCAATAAAGCTTAAAAATTAGTGTTCATATATGTTGTCTACGTATTTTCAGAAATAACATTTAAGGCATTCACTGCCAGGGGGCGTGGCCTAGGAACAAACTTGTATGGAGGTGATCGCATATATGCGTCGGTGGCAGTGAATGTGTTAACTGCAAGCGTGACATAATTTATGTTAACTACAGGTGAGTACCCAATTTGTGTAGATCTGCACAGCTAGGCCGCAGTGGGAGCGCAGTCGATGAGTAGTTCCCGCACAAACACAAAGACGGAAGAAATACAAATATGCCCCTTTCGAACCGATGGATAGTAGCTTTTATTTAAGAGGCGAGAAGTTAGAAGGTATTGTAAACCTGAATTCCTACCCATATATTATTTTATCAATAGGCTCGTCTACTCATTTGTCACATAGACAGTAATTGTTCTAATCGTGATATTAGTGTTCAGGATGTCACGTCGGCAGTAATTACCCGCGGAATTTCGGAGCAGCTGCGATCATTATTAAGTGGGCTAAGATACACTACGAGTATAGTCTGCAACACCAGAATTACCAAATATATCATTAATTTAAAATTTCACACTCGATTCACAAATGATCGTGAATTGCCAACGCAATGTAATTAAATTAATCATATTTATACGCAATTAAACCCAAATAAATTATCATACGTGAGATAATGGTCAAATAAATTATCATACGTGTAGATAATGTACAATAGAGATGACTACTTGATACTATTGGTAAATTAGTTGACTTAGACTAGCTTTGGATTTAGTAGATTGAAGTAAATAGAAAAATAAACATATTCTAACTATTGGGAAATTGCAAGAAATCTGGAATCGCTAGGATTGCGTTCTTTGGCATGCGTATATCTAATAGTGACGCCTTTTGACTGGTTAGGTACTTGCGTACGGTAAGGGTAGTGGTCGCGAATTTAAAAACAAAGTAAACGATGGGCTTTGACGGATTCATTTATATATTCGTTTTGCCCGATACTTTCTTCTCTTGACGTTTCGGATTTTATATTCCGTTACGTTTTGTAAATAAACTTATTTTTTTCAGCAAATATTAACGTGTGGCTCATATGTGGACAGTTCTTTTAAAAATACTTTAATTATTTTCGAAAAAAATCGGTCCGAAAGCCTCTATCTTTTAAACAGTAAGTCAAAAAAATATGACAGAAAGTACAAAGATAACGCTTAATAAATTATTCGGATAAACCGTTTATGAACTTCTCAACAAAGTACGTAAGTGCCATGGAGATACGCTCTTTTGCTGGTGAACTTTTTTACATCGCATTTTTTTCATCTTTAGTGACTTGTTTTATAGCATATAACGGCTGCGGGATTTTGCCGTACACTGCATGTGCATGGTCCAATGCTCTTAGCCAGTTTTTTTTAAAGATCGATATCACTTTCGCCTTTGTCTACCTTAATTTTAGTAGTACGCTAAGACTTACAAGGCTATATATAGAACTATTATTTTCTTGAGACAAGTGTCTGTCACTCACAGTGTATCAAAATCGACTTTGGACAGGAAACCTTATTTACAAAACATTGCTTTCAAGTGATATTAATCACTTGTTCTCGTAGAGTATCGAGTAGAAAAAAACTCTACAAAACCCTTCTACGAGTAAATCATATATAGGTACAGTCAAGGAATTTAATTTATATACCATTTCGTACCATGTCACAGTCAAAATCAATATGAGAGCCGATAGAGATTCCATATTAATGTCACTATGGCAAGGTACGAAATGGTACACAAATTAAATTCCTTGACCGTACCGATGTGTTATATTTACGCGTCTAACCAACATTCCCCAAAGTAATATTAACTTAATATTTAGCTAAGGTTTTTGTAGCACTCAACCCGAAAGGAGACTATATAAAAAGCTAAGGGGATCATATAACGATGATAGTTGTGAATAACGACCTATAAAAACCAAACGGCTATAAAACCGAAGAGTAGTACTAAGTACATTAGGAGACGCATTACCTCCATTCACGCCGCCAAAAACACGTCACTAAGCGGTAAGCTTTTTACAATATTAGTATCGATCCGGATAAATTTCCCTTTGATGTAGCATGGAATTTTTTTCAAAAAATGCAGCCTCTAAACCTTATAGTTTGTCACCCTGGACAAGTCCAGTAAAAACTTAAATTACAGGGTTGTGCAAGCACAAATCTATAATAGTATTTTTTCTACTCGTCAACTATAATCTGATAATAAGAACTCCGCAAATCCTACTATAACGACATACTTTTTAGATTGGATCATCACTCTATACTCTATGGTCTATATTATATGTCACTGAACTATAATACCTATATTATACAACTCCGCACAGAACTATAATGAATTTCAAAAGAAGAACGCGGTGTTTTGCAATTGTTTTTAAAGCTATTTTTCATCACCTGTAGTTTATGGGTTACCTACTCGTAGAAAAAGTATTGTATACAATAGTTATATAATTAGCTCTTTATGTCTCGTACCTTAATTAGGCCACTCAGCAAGCTTCGTGGCCTAAACGCGGTACTCGACTGAAAAAGCGTACATTATATAACGATTGTATAAAATACTATTATGCAATCGTTATATAACGTATGCTTTTTCAGTCGAGTACCGCGTTTAGGCCACGAAGCTTGCTGAGTGGCATAATTAAAATACGAGACTTGAAAGCTAATTATATAACTATTGTATACAGTACGTTTTCTACGAGTAACCCCGTTAATGAAACATAGTTAAAAAAAATATTGCAAAAACACTGCGTTCTTTTTTGAATTTTTTTATAGTTCTGTGCGGAGTTGTATAATATAGTTATTATAGTTCAGTGTCATATAATATAAATCATAGAGTATAGAGTGATGGTAAAATCTAAAAAGTAATATGCCTTTTAGCATGATTTGCGGAGTTTTTATTCACGAGTAGAAAAACAAAATTTGGGATTTATAGATGAGTAACTTAATATTATTATTATTATTATACACTTATTTATTTTCAATCTTAGGTAGGTTTTTTACAATATATATATATATATATAAAGTAAAATACAAAAAGCAAATACAAAATATAAACACATTATAAAAAATCTAACCTAGGGTGCCGCCGGCAGCGGGGCAGGGCTCAAGCTACCGGTGGTTAGGGCTGCACAGAGAGGAACCTCCTGACAATGCGGGCCGTGTCCAGGATTACTGCCTTCTGTATCTGACCCTTGATCCAGCCATCTAACGACTCTCTTAAGATGTTCGTCGAGACTCTTCGCTATAAGACCGTTTACCGAAACGACTATCGGCACAATGATCCTCGAATCAACATCCCACATGGCGGTCACCTCGTGAGCCAAGTTAAGGTACTTGCTGAGCTTGTCCTTCTCGGCCTTCACGAGGTTCTCGTCATGTGGGATCGATCTGCCAGCACGATATCAGGCTTATTGGCTACAATAGTCCTGTCCGTGATGATAGATCGATCCCCAATATAGCGTGGCACGACCATTTTCGAGAACTGGCATCGGTGCATACTTATAGTATGGCACCTCAGACCCCACAAGACCGTATTTAACAGCAAGTTGCTGGTGAATAATCCTGGCTACTTGGTTATATCTGTGCAAGTACTCGCCGTTAGCAAGATGAGAACAACCGGAAATGATATGATAGAGTTGACTCTCCGGGACGGCGGCATGCCCGACAAATGTCGACCGTACCGTCCTTCAGGATATACCTCCGGTAGTTGTTCGTCATGATAACTTCGTCCGCAATTGCACAGGCAAAACTTTCGGTTTCCCCGAAGACATCGCCGAAACGTAGCCAGTTCACCGACGCGAGCAGATCTACATCGGGCCCTGTAAGGGCCTTGTAGAACCGCCCGTGTAGCTCCTTACTCTTCCATACGTCTTTGCGGTCGACGGTGCTAAGCACCGTTGGTCTGCGCCAGTTCTCGTTTGCCAAGGATAGAGGGGTGAGGCCTTTGTCTACTGGCACTACATCGCGATGTATCCCACACTCGTTGTTTAGGAAATACTCCCTGAGACTGCACACCTCGCGATTATGGAGGTCCTTGGCGTTTAAAAAACCACGGCCCCCACACTTACGCGGGATGTACAGTCTCATAACTGACGAGCGTGGGTGTAGCATGCGGTGTGTAGTGAGCAGCAGACGGACCCTCCTATCCAGGGCGTCCAGCTCAGTTTGGGTCCACCTTAGTATGCCAAAGGAGTAAGTAAGCAGGGGCATCACCCAAGCGTTGAAGGCGCGCGCCTTGTTGCCACCCGACAAAAGACTGTTACGAGTAAGTACCTTTGTCAGGCGACCGAAAAAGCGCTCCTTCACTGCCTGCCTAATGTCCCCATCCGCAATATTCAATGCCTGTGACATACCAAGGTATTTGTAGGTTTCGGTTTCGGAGAGAGATCTAAGACACATTGTCTCGGAAAGCTCTAAATTCGTGGAATTTACAACTTGCCCCCTCTGTACATGCATGACCGCACACTTGTCTACACCAAACTCCATTTTGATGGCGCTACTGAAAGTATCTGTGACTTTCAGTAGCTCCACCAGTTCCGGTCCTTTTGGTGCAAACAGCTTCAGGTCGTCCATGTACATCAGATGAGAAATGATCTCACCCCCTCTCCGAAGCCGGCAACTAAGTCCTGAATCCTTCAGCAGAGTGCTGAGTGGATTCAAGGCTAGGCAAAACCACAGTGGACTCAAACTATCGCCCTGAAAAATACCCCTCTTGATTCTTATAAAGTCCTGCGGAACAGGGCGGGCGTCTCGGCCGCTCAGTTGACGAAGGACTGTGGTCCACTGTCTCATACATGCGCCTAAGAAGGATCTTAGAGCTGTATCGATTTTATACAGCTCCAAAATCCTCTCGAGCCATGAATGAGGCACCGAATCATAGGCCTCCTTGTAGTCAATCCAAGCGGCCGAGAGAGACCCTTTGTTCCGCCGAACTTGTTGACAAATGGTCGTGTCAATGAGGAGGAGCTCCTTAGTATTATTAATACGATAATGTTTGCTTTCCTATGTTGCATGTGCCAGGTTCGCCGAGTCAAGCATTATAAGTGACGTGTAGAAATGGATAATCGAAGGGTGTCCAGCGTTATATTGATTATTTTTTTCCTATACTGTTTAGAATAAAGCGTCCCCGCGCATACCTACCACGGATCTGTAAACAATATGAAAAAAAAATGCGTTAGGTACATTACTTGAATGATGTATTTACTTCAATACATCTCGCTTCCATCAAGCGAGGCAACACCCACGTGAAGGAAGCCTGCATGTGACCGTACAGAGTAAAATAATTCCAACTAATAACTACATGATTAATTAACATTTGATTATGTACATGCTTATATGCAACAGCGTTAGGTGCGCTTATTTGAGTATATACTAAGGAAAGGAGTCGGAACTGGAGAAAATACGGCCCGAATCGGTAAGCCTCAATTTTGCAGTTTACTCAGAGCTTACCATAACGGATTCATTCCTAATTCCGATTACAAAATTGTTTTTTAACCGACTCCCAAAACGGAGGACGGTTCTCAATTCGTCGGGTACGTTTGTTTCTATTTTATGTACATATGGTCACAGATATATCCGCCAATAGGGATGTTGATTGTACCTTCAAATAAAAATAAATGATTCGAATTCGTACTTTTTATGATAGAAATTTAAAAAAATGAGTTATATAGTCCTCACGTGTAGCTTGTTTTATTGGCCTTTAAGATTGGGCTGGACAGACCATTTTTAATTTATGAAAATATTAATAACTAATAATACCATTAAATAACCCTTGAAATGTATGAAAACTTTTGTCCAAAAATGTAATTTTTACCGTACGATTACTTTGTGTTTACCACTGACATATGATTTTATTCCATTGGATATTCGACTTTAACACTAATACAAAAGAGTTTCTATTACAAACAAACGACGTTTAGACAGTGTGTAACTAATGTAAACTCTTTTACATTAGTGTTAAAGTCGAATATCCAATGGAATAAAAGCATATGTCAGTGGTAAACTCAAAGTAATCGTACTGTAACATTGTTGTAGCTTGGGGATCCCTAATGTCATTGGTCCTAATGTATCGTTTGTCCTAATGTATAATTTGCCATAACGCATTTTTTTCAGAAACCGTAAACTTTTCAGAATTATTATAAAACAAACCTAACCTAACCTGACCTAATCTATACGACGATTCTTTAAAAAATCCTTAAAAATTTACGATTACTGAAAAAAATGCGTTATGGCAAATGATACATCAGGACAAACGATACATTAGGACAAACGACATTAGGGATTCCGAAGGAGACCCCCTTAAAAGGCGAATTAGCGTTTTTGGTATTTTAAGAAACAAGCAATCAACTTCAAAAAAGGCGAGGTTCCCAATTCGTCAGAATCTTTTTTTTATGCATGTTCACCGATTACTCTATTAAACCGCTTTCGAAAATTCTTGCTTTTTTTTTGAAAGGGTATATGCTTTCTAGTTGGAACCATTGTCATCAAATCAGGATCTAATGACGGAATTGCAAGAAAATCGATGAGGAAGCATTTGCATTCAGAAAGCATAAATTGGTGAAGTTAAACTCACGAAGAAGACCACCGAAGGCCACCGGAACTTCGTAATGATAAGTGATTTATGGGAGGCGATAAGATATCTCGATTAAATTAGCTAAGCGACTTCATAGTCACAATTTTATTGTTCTTAATGAGAAATATCTACCATCGCGTGACATGGAGCTGAAAGGTAGGCACGTAGATCTCTGTAATAAAAGAATATATCCTAGCCGTGTTTGAGTTTGTTGGAATCGTCACGAGGATCCAAAATAAACCTAATTGTATAGATTGAGTTGAAAGAAGGTTACTTGTATTGTAAGTAAATTGAAGAAACTATCCTTTGTAACAAACATAATAAATAGTCTGTCAAATTGTATACCTTAGTGGAACTTAACTAAATATTAGTACTGTGCTGCTCACTTTTTTCTACTTTTTAGTATTCTAACTTCTTGATTAAGTAGTGATAGGTTTCCTGGTAACTTTAGTTCCGTGCTTGGAAGCTGCTGTTGAACTTTATTGCTCCGTTCAGGCGTAAATACCTAGGTTAATAAATGTGCATGCTGTGTTTGCCTATAATTAGTTGTGCATCAATCTTAGTACCTTATAATTTAAGTTTTTGAATGTTCTAATATAACTACTATTGGCGAACCTTAATCAATAAATAATTACGCAGTTATCTTTTCACTAAGTGCATTTTGTTTTGAGTCGGTTTTTTACCTACATGGATTGTTTTTGAGTAAGATAATGCTTGATGGCAGCACATATGAAGCCTGCAGTGGAGACAGTGTATAAAATGTCGATTGTAATAACACATAATATGTTTAAGGTTATACAAGGTGTCTCTAAAACTAACACCAAAAGTATGTCGACGGCAGCCGATAAGCTATTCTAGAGATTGAGTAAGTTTGATCTTAATAAGGACTTCAGCGTTCGGGATGTCACTTTTTGCAAGCAAATAAGTATGTAATAAATGTGTAATAGTATGCCACTTATAAGTACTTCATAAATTAGATTTTGCGAACGTTACCAAAAATAGACTTGCAATCAACGGGAAGTACTCACAAACGCAGCCCACGCGAAATAGAGACTTAAACATACTTAGAAAACCTATAAATAGATTTAACACATATATTAAGTTAAGAGTAAACATGTAAACAAGCATGATATTATAAGATTGATCATTTCGTTTCAAACCAATCAAGGTTCTGTGCGCAGGGAATTAAGATAATTAACAAATGAAGGTCGAATCAGTAACCCGTTAAACTTAGAACCAATATAAGTTTCCTCTGATGAGCTCCCATGAGCTGACCAACAATTATCAGAATAATTTATATTTACGTAACGCGGCTGGCAAATTATATAATGATGACGTGTCATTTATCGATTATTTTCGCAGATGTTTTTCCAAATCCTGATTATGGTAATCAATCAATCAATCAAAATATTCTTTATTCAAGTAGGCCTACTTACAAGCACTTTCGAAATGTCAGTTACATGAGAGTGAATGTTTGTAAATTAGGAAAGCATGTTCTTTTTATAGCATTGTTTTAAAATAAACAATACCATCACGGTACTAAAAAGTTGTTGGTTTCGAATAAGTGCACATTCAACTGACGCTCACGCGAACGAAGGGTTATTTCAAAAATGAAGACAAAGCTAAATTGCAAGTGATTTTTTTTTAACTAGCGAGTTTAATTTTCGACTGCTAAGCCACTTACCATCAACACAAGCTTTATTTGCTTAAGGAACTTGTCGTATATTACCCCTTATCCCTTCCTCGTATACCTTATCGCATTACTTACTTAGGGTCGCAGCGTGTATATACAGCAAATTACAAGACTGTATCCTGAAAGGTCAAGAAAAATAAATGATTGCTCTTATTAAATTGCAACAAACTTTAACTAGTCCTCGAATTGCATTCAAGTAGGTTCATTGTTATATATATACGTAAAATATATATAAACAATAGAGGTGGCCACAACTTCATTCATGGAGGAGGAAAAAGTTATAACCCACTAGTTTTATTTCACCGTATTAGGGGGAAAAGTATCCTATAACTATCCATGTACCCTATAAAAATGGTTGAATTCTGTCTAGCCGTTTTGACGTGACAAAAGTACAAATACACACACATACAAACTGGAAAACAAACGTTCTGTATCCTTTACATAGCCTGTTAAAATATCGTCAATGCACAGTTGTACAGACATTTTATTTTTACTATTTTATAATAATAGGTACCTGTCCATAGATTTTCCACTATAAAGAGATAAATCTGAATTGCATACTCGTTACACTCGTATATTTCCCTTTCACGCCTTCAAAGACCCGATCCTTAGCAAGATATAACAAGCACCGTGCAGATTTAGCGCTGGTAGCTTAGAGCACCTTAGAGCATAAAACCACTGGAACTGACAAGCCGTATCACAAACAATGCGCAGTTTTTACTAGAAAAGTCTGTATGTGGCCAGCACAGCTGGTAATCTTCGTATAACAAAACGCGTACGTTAGCGCCATGTTGTTTTTAATGTTAACTGACGTTTTGCTCTGCTGTGATTAGCTGTTGCTTTGTCAATACAGTCGTCTTGTCAACTATATATTATTGATCGAAATTCTGTCACAGTAATGTGTTATCGAGTGATGTCCTTGTGTTTATCCTGTCTTGCTTTTTGCAAAATGTTTTAAGAGTGCTGTGTTTGTAGAATTTTGCGAAAGGACGCTATTTTACACCATTTCCCGTGCTCTCAGAAAATACTTAGTGGTTGAAGTGTTTAAATCGTGATGATCCTGTAAAATTATGGCCCGCAGAACTAGCAAACATTATGTCCAAGAATTTCATTTTGTTTATTTGACTGCGCCGAGCACAAAACTATTCTCAGCCATTTCATTGCTCTGACTGTCCGATTTACAATTATGAATTGGTGCAACACAACCAACAAAATATTAAAGGGGACAGATGTAGTCCGATTAAAAACCGCGTATTACTTGCAATACAGAAGAAAGCTTAGGACAAATTTTAAAAGAAATTGAAAAATAAATCTTCTAATAAATAATGTGTGTTTTATTTTTTTGTCACTGAGGTATAATTCTCAGCATATAATTTGATCACGTAAATACAATTACTGAAGTTACGTGTTCAAATTTACGTGCCGGGAACTATTAATTCTAAATATTAGACCTCATTCAATGAACCTAGACCACTTTGGCTGAATACGTTACGATCCCTTGCCATATAGCAATCTCGAATAGAAAAAATATTAACGTCAGTCAACACTAATCGTACAGATTAAATACAGTTGCCTAGTGCAAATAATATTTGTTTCTGAGTTGGCAGTCTGATACGTAGTATCTCTTAGTAGTCTGTGGTGGCCAGCTACGTAATACGTTCTTCGAATATTTAAAAACAAAGATCTATTTCAAAAAGGTTGTTTAAAAAACCTAAGAATGTATGGATAGTAAATAAAATAATAATTCGTAAAGATTTATTATTAAGAAGATACGATGGCGTATTTTGTTGATTTTTAATACGCTCGAATATCTATGCGTGCTTTAGTCTGTCGTATGCCAATTTTTAATTAAAAAGTTAGAATTTAGAATAAACCATAAAGTATAGGGGGTAAGGAGGCCAAACTAATATAAGGAAACTGATGAAGGATAATTGTCCCGCGGAAAGCAGTAAATAATGATTCCAAATCCGTCCAGAATGACGCTAGAGTAGCAAGATAGTATTTAGTCAACAACCAATTACAAAACATTTTTATCGAAATGCTACACAATCAGTGGTTCTTCTTTTGATGTTAATATTCAATTATGTTTATTTATTTTTTTAATCTATGTGGATTTTTTTTGCATTATTATGGTAACTATTAGGTCCTTACATATGAAATGGGCGTTTCATATGGCAGAAATGAAAACGATTTTTTTTATGAAACTATTTTTTTATTTATTGAAAGCATTATTGTACCGGTTGAGAAGTGTAACGCAACACTCGACGCGTGTTTCTTTGTTTGTGTCGCTCAATTCATGCGGTACCCATTTTTCAAGTTTTTACATTTTCCAATTTGTTTCAAGTGAATCAAAATGGTTTTATCTCTCACACCGAAGCGCGAGAGTTAGCTGCAGGCTTCGGCCTGCAGCTAACTCTGACGTGGTTTGCGAAGGATCTGCTTCCACAATTGCTTTTAATTCTTGGTTGTCAACTTGTGTCTCCGGCCGTCCACGGGGCTTGTTCTGTAGGTCAACATTTCCAGAACGGAAACGTTAGAACCAATAACGTACCGTATTTGGAGTAGTTTCCCCATACGCGTTGTTAATCATACGAGCCGTTTATGCAGCGCACTGGTGCCGAGGTGAAACTCATATTCGTAAATATAGCGATATTTTAAGTTCTCCATATTGTAAAAAAAAACGATGTGAAAGAAAAACAAATGACGCGATAACAAATAAATTTCGAAAATCGAATACAGAAATACCTGGTATAAATTTGAAATAAATTTGAATTTGGAATTCCTAGCCGAACGCCACATATTTTGAACCAAAGTTGCCAGTTCGCCAAACGCCAATTTCATATTTAAGGACCTAATATATTTCACGCACCTGCTACAGTGGCGCCACCAATTTAACGCCTTTTGGCGGACACTTTGGATATATAGAGATTGTTATCTCCTTACCTCTATACTCCAAGAAATAAACTATAGGTACCAATAACATGGCTAATTTGGAGGATTATGTTTACAATGAAGTTTTCGTAATTAATATGGTAGTTATTATTGGGACGATGTAAGAGTTCTAGTTCGTAGTACATATTTAAGTGAAATATAGTGGTAAATACACTGCGTGTGACATATTTTTCATTGGATGATTTGGAGATTTTGGAGGTAATGTGTATAGATAAATTTATGTTCTCTTGGACTGCGTTTTCTCTGTTATGCCACGCAATTGCACGCGCTGGTTAAATTATGTAAAGTTCACAGCTTTGAAACTGAAATACATTTGATTTTTTTTTAAAAAGAACCGTCAAATGTTTTTTTCTTTTTAAGAATAGAGATCAAGGACCGTGTAGTTCAGTTTTATGATACCAAAAAAAAACTAGCAAAACAACCAAAGTGAGTGAGTGAAACGGTGAAAAGTGTGAAACTGAAATGAAAACCCAAAATAGCAAAACACGTGTCCATTATTTTTTCATGTTCATCATATTATTATTTTTTTCTATTATTTTTATTATTGATATAATTTAGACAATACCTATTTCTGTAATATTAATTATGTAATTGTTATTTATTTAAATAATTACATTAATTAAACTGTTAAATCAACGCAAGAAAAAAAAATTAAAACTAGTAATTAACAAGCATGCTTGAACAAAACTCTCTTCCGAAGTTAGAGCGTTTCGCCATTTTTCAGTACTTTGGAGGATAATATCTCCCGATAAGTTAAGTTTGGGTAGCTAAAAAAAATGACGTGTCGGTTATTTTAGACTAACTCTATGACATATATAAAAATCATTGAAATCGGCGCCGGACAGTTGGGTATGTTTCCTTGTAAGCCTTTACCTCTACGCTTAGACACACACACAGTGACGATTATATGAATCGCATAAACTGAGATGACTTTAAATGTGTTCAATGTACTTTAGCAGAAGGGAATGCATTATTCCAACTCCAGTGGTTTAATGCTCTAAGTCAGGTAACCATGATTTACACTAATATTTTTCACATAAAATAAAAGGCCAAAGGTTATCTCTTGTTTAATAATTAAGCAGCTTATCCTTTTCAACATCTTTAATTAATAACTACTTGTAAAATTTACTCGTTGTTTTAAGTTATAGGGCGCCACGCAGATAATACGGCTGTGAAACAAAATTAAATACAAAGTTACGTTACCTTAAGAATAAATATATGCTATGCACGCAATCTTCAGTTTTATGCCCGATTTGCCTTTGTTCACGGTAGTGATCCGCTTCTGTTTTCTACTTACGGGGTCCAATCAGCAAGTCTTCAAATTGAGTCACGGCCTTTTTATGAATCTGCATTTGAAATCCTATTACTTTAAAAGAGCTATACTTGTATAGTAAATGTATATGATTAAACAATTGAAATATATATATTATATATATTTCAATTGTTTAAACAAAATTCCATTAAAAATGTGTTCCTTGTGACTTATGCTTCGCACCATCAACAACAACAACGAAAAAACTTGCAGAATTTATAACAAAGTAGATTTTGACCAGCTTCGATTCCCGTTTATGTACAAGTTAATGCCATAGTAAAATTAATGCCATTATAATTAAATCTAAAATCGAATCCATGGTTCCTAAGAACAGATTTCGCTATCTCATAGTTTCTGTCTTCTCCATACTGACCCATTTGGATTAATCATCCTGTGTATGGGCTTGCCATGGGACTAGTTCGATTTGTGTTAAAATTGTCCCGTAATAAGTATATTATCCAAACGTGTGGCTCTGCGTTTTGTGTTGCGAGCCGCTGCCACTGCAGACTCAATCTGCGCCGTGACCGGGCATCGAAGGAAAATTTAACACATTTACTGCCAGGAATCCGCCTAGAGCGCGCTCTGCTCGTAGATGCGTAGCCAATACCATTCGTTTCCCTGCATGTAGAAAAAAGTGCGTAGCGCTACAAAAAACTTAGCAGCGAAAGCGTTAATTTGCTTCGAAACCAATACCATGTAAGTACGTCTGCTTGCAGTTGCCTTCTCGTACGTGTGTTACGTCGGTATGCAGGATTTGTTTTGAGATGTACGTTAACTTTAAGCTAACATTATTTAGCGGGCCTATGATGATACATAATAATAACTTGAGATATATAACAAGCTCCGCCATTCCCGCAATATACATAAATCTCAGATAGTGTTATGTAAAGCATAATAAATTTAACATACCTACAGATCAAATAAAGCTAATATCTCAAAGTACCTTTAGCGTGAGTAACGTACCCGTTGTTGTACTTTAAATATGTAAGTTTAAGTATGTAATAGATAATATATAACATAATTATAGGAGCGTCTACTACTACTATCGTATTACGAACCGCTGTCTCTGCAGACTTAATCAGCGCCCTGACCGGAAACCGAAGGATAATTGAATCTGCTGTGAAACCAATACCATGCACGTGTGCTGCAGTTGACTCCTCGTGCGTATGTTACGTCAATATATGACACTAGAAGGCGCCCGCAACTTCGTTCGCGGAGGAGAAAAAGTCATAACTCCTAATTTTTTCTTTAGCGTAGTCGGTTAAAAAGTAGCCTATAACTTTCTGGAGATACCCAGCTACCCGTGTATCAAAAATAGTTGTAATCCGTTTAGCCGATTTGGCGTGATGAAGCGACAACGAGACATACAAACATACAAAAAATAAAAAATAAATATTTTTCGATTCAATGACCTCCAAATAGTCCATTACGATAGTTTTTTTTAAATATCTTCAATGTACAGACATTTCATTTTTCCAACTTTATAATAGTATATATGAAGCAGTAGCATTCACCCGTGGCTTCGCTTGTTTCTTTAAATAGTTGGTCATATTCAGTCAAAATGGAGAGAGATTTAAGGTAGCAATTTATTTTATCATGCCTAAAACAGAAACGTTGAATTGAATCTATTTCTTTATATCATATATTTTAAGGTGAATGCTACTGCTTCATATATACTATTATAAAGTTGAAAAAATGAAATGTCGGATACCTTTAAAAAGACCCGGCCAAAACCGTTTTAAAGGTACTTCTATTTACAGGTACCGTTTGGGCGGAAGCTTCTCTGGATACCTAAAGTATTGATACTGGTACCCGAATGCTACTTTCACGGTCGGATACCTTTATAAAGACCCGGTCAAGACCGTTTTTAAAGGTACCTTTTCAGTCCCTGCTTGTAACCCCTAAAAAGTTATCACCATCTTAAAATCATCATCATATCAATAGTCTTGCGTCTATCTAGGACTGAAACGTTCGTAGATACGCTGTACCTAATCATAACGGCTGCCCTATATATCAAAAACTTGTATGGACTTTAGACCAAATTTTACAAGACAGCGTATAACAGAAATCGAGTCAGCCTCATAAAAATTACTATATTCCGGTAAACATGTATATAAATAGTTAGAATACTAATTAATGCATGTGTTATTTACTATATAAAATCTGAATTGTATAATTTAGTATATATAATCACGTTTTATACCCATAACTAACTGTAAAAATATATACTAAATGTTAGTTTCTTACATAAGCTAGTTTTAAGTTAAATCTGGCAAACGATACTTGAAATGTACGTAGGTTACTCGATATGTTTTGAGATGCTCGAAATTCGAAAATGGAACGCACCTGAATTATATGTTTTTAAAAAGCTTTATTTAAAAATATAACCCATTTGCGCAGCAGCGTCCACAAAGTTGTTTGATGTTAAACGAAACTATCATTTCGCGTAACTGATGTTTAGGCTTGTTACTTTTAATAATTGTTGGGTGAAGGATGATTACAGCGCGGCCTGGACTATAATTTGGTTAGTTTCGGAGGCCGGTCGGTCCTTTGTGGACGGCGTCCCTTCTTTCATACATGGCTGCCAAATTACGGGCGGAGTGTACGGCTAATTGCGTAGACATAAGTTTTACCACGTTTAATCTTTTAGTTTCGTTCATAATGGCGAACGTGACCGTGTCGCTAAATACGCTAATCAAGCTACAAAATACAGTCTGGTTAGCTTGTCCCGGGTCTATTTTTGTATCACCTTTTGTCTATTATAAATTATATTTAAAAAAACGTCTGGGTGTCACAGACAGAGGTAAGGTATGTAATTTCTGTCATGTTCATAAATGTGTGTTATGGTGTAATAAGTAAACACCTGAACATCGCATCCAGGTTGTATTGCATCAGAGATTTTGCGTACCATGGAGTGTTACGACATTTGTAATTAAAGTTATACTCCAACCGTTCAAAAGACCACGTTTTATGCAACAAGTAAAACAAATCAATGCTTATGGGCTTCCATTTATATAAATCAACCTAGTACCTATACCTTCCAAATGAAACTCGAGAAGGCTAGTATGGGTACTCGGCAAATATAGGTACCTATAGATACCATAAAACCTTCCAACTACTCGTAGGTATAGTCCAGTACCCAAGCATGATCCAGAAACAAAGTAATATATAAATAATCATTTTAAACCATTGTGACGAAAATTACATTAGAATTAAAAAATAATATATCGCAGCATCGATTAAATCTGGATCTCTAAAGTTCATACAAAATCTCCAAGTATTGTTTTGTTAGTCATAGAAATATTAGCCCTCACTGGGATTCGAACCCGGGGGAGAAAAGGAATATCTTGTTGTATAGTAACGATTCTGCAATGCAACTAAAATTACCTATTCTGCACCCGTATTTACGCCGAGAAACTGTCTTCTAAAGATACTGGGTGAAATTCAAATTTCACGGACTTGTACAATGTACACTAAGTAAAGCCAAAATAATTACCAGCTAAAACTTGAACTACAGAACCCCAAATTGTGTAAAATTTGTAGTTACCTGCGAACTGCAGTCTAGAAATAGCTCTTTAATTAAGACTCCTGATGTTAGTACCAGGGTTGACGAAGTCGGAAAAAGCAAACCCAAGAAATTGATTTCAAGCTCTTGTAGAAGTTAAGTAATAAGTGGAAATGTGTAAACAGACATTGCCTAACATTGCGTACGTGTGCTATAATTATACATAATCTGTTTTTATACACATTTTATTTAAAGAACCTTAACAAAAAAAAATATGGTGATAATGTGTCATTTAGTATTTAGTACTCGTATACTTACCTACAACTAAAACTTGCTTTTAAAAAAATCAGAACCCCTGTTTATGCTTTAGCGTAGTGGGGTAAAAGTATCCTATAAACATTTGTGGATACCAGCTACCTAATAGTTGAAATCCATTTAGCCGGCCGATTTTGCGTGATCAACTGATGAAGACACAACGACACATACAAATACAAACATACAAAAAAACGATTTGGAGTGACCTCCAAATGTCTATTTGTTAGTTACAAACATTATTTTTAAAATATCTTCAATGTACATAAATTCCATTTTTACGACTTTATAAGTAATATATATAGTAATATATTTATAGATTATGTATAGATTTATATTATTTAGTATAGATGTATATTATGATTAAGACAATGTATGATCTAAATATAAATCAAAAAAAGATATGATATGATATACTCTTTGGTGGTGTGTAATATGGAATTCCGCAAAGTAACGCCTGCATATAGATTATTTAGATGGATCATTCTTTGGAAAAACGTGCAAAACCTTCGCCACAGTACCTATTGAACAATGGAACTAAGTCTTCGCTAATAAAACAAGGAAGTTCTTGCCAGTTCTGATTGGAACATAGGCTGACTGCGTCCTTATTCCTTAATTACGGCTTCGAAACTGCTAAACACTCCAGGTAAATACAAGTACTCTTATCCATACCTAGATGTGATTTATTTTTATTTTTTCAGAAACGAACCAGCGAATACGACGAATATAATAAAATGTAGGTATAGCTAAGTAAAATGTGTTTGTGTTTGAAAAGTAATGGCAAATAAAATGAGCAAAATCAAAATTGGTTTTGTATAACTTGTGACTATTTAAAGCAGATGTGTCAATAATTATTAAGAAAATTATTATTGATACCTACA
Source organism: Hedya salicella (assembly GCA_905404275.2). Taxonomy (NCBI): domain Eukaryota; kingdom Metazoa; phylum Arthropoda; class Insecta; order Lepidoptera; family Tortricidae; genus Hedya; species Hedya salicella. The sequence goes on from FR990108.1 coordinate 12,015,436, forward strand.
TCCATTATTATTTTATTATTATATTTCAGCACTTCCTCTTACAGGTCAATCCGAAATCCGACGATCCCAAGTAACAGATTCGGAGCTGAGGTTTCAACGCTTTCAAATTATTTCGTAAACGTTATTACACCAACTTTTAAAAACTATTTATCCTGCAGATTTGACTATTATTTGGGAAAGTCTTCCCCATTATTTGGGAATCTTAATACAGAACTTGCAACCAGACATTAACAAATTTGAATATAGACCCAGTAATGTACTTTGCTACAACATATAATTGTATATTGTTCAGAATAAGGCGGCACTTTTGTCCGGTTGCATAAAGAAGCTGTCGAGGCGCGGAACGCAGATGAAGTCTGACTACGCGACAAGCCTTTTCAGATCACTTGCTGCATTTTTACAAACCACACCTTCAACCTTAATTCATTGAAATAGAGCTATAGTTATAACAAGCAGGATGTCAATAATTGAAATTACGATAACAAGCATTGAGACATTCACGGATTCAAGATTTTCGGAAGATGTCAAAGTAAGATCCTCCAATTTATATCACGTACGGTTTTTCCTTACCCTTCAGACCACTTTGAGGTAGAGTCTGTGCGGAAAGAGACGAGTCGTGGCAAAAACGGAAAATAACATTATGAATTTTACATGGCAATCGAACCTTAGACACCTGTTTTATAAAAATAACCAAATTTGCTGGGTGCGAAGTATTAGGTGGGGTAATGTAATTGACCGCACCGCTCATTGTGGCTAAAAGTAAAACTAATGTCGTAGCTGGTATCTGTCACATCTCAAAGTAATCGGCGGGGTTATTGCCTAACGAAATTTTGACACTTGGTATCGGAATCAACTGTCATAGCCCATACAAAATCATGACACTTGATTCCGATTGCGAGTGTCAAACGCGTTAGGCAATACGGGGGCTGTTTAGACTTGGTAACCTAATTTGAATAAACCCGGTTCTTAAAATTTTACTCATTTCGATCTGAAAACGATATTTAATTTATCACTAACCATACAGGAACAATTATATATGTTTATTGTTATTGAATGGAACCATTAAGGTAGCTTTAGCTTCTAGTTTTACAGTAAAACTACAATTAAAAAATAAGTAAATAAACAAAATAAAACACACTTTTTGAATAAATTTTACTTACCCCATTTGATTTGAATGACAAAAATTGATTTCACAACCCTTTTTCCACCCAAACTAAGGTATTACAGAAATTTTGGAAATAAATTAATAGTTAATTTTGGATTATAATAATATTCTGTCACAACGTCGCGATTAAATGTCAAAACGTCAGAGGTCACAAAGTTGTGGACGCTAGGAGCTGAATTCGTGCACGGAGCCTACTGGCTCATTTGTATGACATATTTGTCATTGTGTATTTTTATATATTTACATAAAATCGCAAGGTTTATGTTTATAATAATTTCGAAACGTGGTAAAGCCACTATACACGGCTTTACCTCAACAAGGGAAATTATATTTAATGTTATTCGGTTTTGTCCACGGGAAAAAGCGGCTAAAAGCCCCACTATCGACTTACAAAAAGTCACAGAACGAGTATCCGCTATGAGGGGTATTTATGCTGTATTTAATATTAAATTATTATCTATTTAATAGTTCCCCTAAGTGATTAGTCTTCGACACAAAATCGGTAAGTATTTTCATTCAAAATATTTTCATTTACATAAATACCTATACAGGTCATTCGTATTCGTGATCGTAAAATAACTGATAAACTATAATTACGTGACAGTGTTGTCAGCATAGCAAAAAACATAAAATAGCACTGGCACGCCCTCAAATCCTAAGACTCTTCACTTTCCGCACAGACTATAGCGTTTTTAAGCCGCAACAACGAAGGCAAACATTTTTTTGTTGGATAGCCTACGTCCTATATTGATAAGAAATAAGGTTGAAGATGCCAACTAATGGTTCAGTATCGAGCCCTTGAGTTTTATCCCAATAGATTTCAAAAATATGAAATGCCGCATGGGCTGGACTACGTCCTAGTAATGGGCACCTTCGACTTAACTTTAATGAATATATATATAGAGGTGACAGAAGATATGCTGTCAATTATTGAAGTTAAAATTTCGAACTTTGGTGCGTTTACCATACCTGAAAAATCATTTGTATTTTCCTCTTTAGCCTTCATGCTATCTTTTTTTAACCCAGTGCGGTCCAGGATGCTCCCACTACGCGTTCTGAAATGCATCCTGGTCATAATAATTTGCACAGTAGTGCTCCGCCAAGACGAGCCAAATGAAGCGCAAGCCTTTTCTCGAAGCACTTCGTCGTTCTTTTGAAACCTCATAAGTTTTTGGATTATACCAGATAAATCGAGTTCTCGGAATATGATGTCAATAGTAAACTTATAAAATATATAAAGTTCCAATTACTCACTGATGATCATGAAAACTTTTAGATCATCACAATTCTTAGGGTACTTCTTGAAGCCCTAGAATGTTGATTTTTTTTTTCGTCGTATGTAGGTAGGCTAATATTAGTACACTAACAACAAAAAAAAATTGGAACTATTACCCCCCAACCCCTTGAACTAGGGGATGGAAGCTTCTGATTGGAGGTCTGAAAATCGATGTACGAGTAAGTAGGTACTCCCTTGTTACAAATAACATATTTCAAAATACATATTCCAAAAAGCTCTTACACGCGTTGAAATAAAGTCACCTTTCGAACTTCCCCAACGCATTAATACATTTATACAAAATTACATGTATTTCATTGAAATAAAACAATTTAAAGGATTATATCGCGTATATTATCTCATTTTAGTTCCCGACGTTTCGGAAGCTTTCCAGCTTTCCATGGTCACGGGTGTCCACTATTTCAATGAGTAATAATTGCGGAAACAGAAGAAAATATTATACATGTATTTCATTTTGGATCATCTAAAAATATAAGTTCAGTTTCAGAATATTAACTGCCAAGAACTAAATTGTAGCGCCATCTCTGAGCCCTTGTAGCAAACAGAACGTAGCTCACCTGAAATCACAGACAGGTATTGTACATTATTATCTCAGGTGCCATCGCACCGTTTCGCGGTGTTCAGGCTGTACTAATAATTCCCGCTAGGTGTCGTTACGCTGTTGAACCATTTTCATCTTAGCAGATTAGCGTGTGCTGTTAGGTATAGGTGTGTGGTGGTTTGAGAAAGAGAGCACAATTTTATGTAGGTAGTTCAAACCCAATAGATTCGTATGATTACCATCAAACGAAGCATACTTAGTTCCATTCATTTTTAATAACTTTCAAAAATTTCATCCGTGTTAACTCTATAGTATAATTATCTCCAGTGGCGCCGACTTCAGCAATCGCCAACGACCATGAATTCCCGTGAATGCCTACATCTCAAATAAAAATCAAGTTGTTATGAAGGGGGCCTCGCATCACAAAGCTAATGTCACAGGCGTCCACTAGAGGACGTCTACGGCCGCCACTGGCTCTCTTCGCCGATTGAAATTTCGGGTACTGGATTGAGGTAATTAAAATGCAAGGTTTTTTTATCAGAATACTAAGTAGACGTCACAAAGACTTTCATAGATAATTATTTTTTTAAACCCACTGAACGTCCAATGTCTGTCCCAAAGATTTCCATAATAAATGATCAAACGCGTTCTGCATCGATCGGCTTCGATAAGAATCTTGTGGCAGCCGACCGACCCGGCATCTTCTCACTCATGGTCTCGATGCGGCAGCCTTTATACTCCATCGGTCATCGGTTCTTACTTTGAGGGTTGCGTCCGTAACCATAGGTACTTTTTTTTACGGCAGAGTTTCGCTCTTCTCCACACGGGCTTTCAAAGTTCATGTCTTGTTCACATAGGTACCGCTTCTGTGTGTTCTGGTATCTGTACTATCCGCTGGTAACTTTGTTATATTCAAGGAATGAGAAACAGCAAAAAAGAATTATCGTCTTCTAGCACTATCCTATTTTTTATTTTCGTTTCTTTAATATCCATGGATCGAAAGAGAAATCATGTTACAAAAAAGTAATAATGAAAGCCGTTGTTTTAGGATATATTACCCTTCCCATTCAGTAGGCCGTAAAAATATGTTTTGGTGATCGTACTTTGATATTGATTATTACCTTAAGCTTACCCTTCGGAATACCTTTCATGTAGTTCCATGTAATATCAAAATCGATTAATTTAAAATCATATGTTATTGTTTTGCGTATTAACGATTGCATAGCCCAGTTTTAGGGCTCCATACCCAAATGGTACCAACCACATTACTTAACCTCCGCGGTCAGTCTGTCCCTCTGTTTGTCTGTCTATCACTGGGCTCTATCTCTTGAAGAAATAGACAATTGAAATGTTCACAGTATCTGTATTAACTGTGGCCGGTATAACAACAAACAATAAGTCTCGTATATTATCTCATTGAAGTCAGATTCTGAATAGGTAACATCTATCTATTGTATAAGTAACTTCCTATTTATTTTTAATAAATAAGTATTTTATTACAATACAGCATAAAAATAAATATGTACAATTCAGCTAAAACTAAAAAATAAAACAAACGTATTCTAAGCTAAATAAATCAATTCTAAAATGTACAAATCCTCCAAAAGTTAACCTAATCTTACTTAAAAGACCCCACCCTGTATTGAACCTGGCTCAAAGGTGCCCATAATGCCAGCAGCGTTTCCTCGCTGAATGGTTATGGAGACCCGTTGAGCCAGATATGACCCAGAGCGGGGATCGATCATTAGAGTTCCCGAAGTTTCAGAAGCTTTGCAGCTTCATGAGGTAGACTGAGAAAAAGATATATTTTCATCTGTCGAAGTTAAAATTTGTGCAAACTACCCACTTTGAGAAAACAAGTAAAGGTGTACATATATGCCAGATGGGCCTAATGTGTAAAGACAGTTACACATGCATGTGCCAGAAGGGCTTAATTATTTTATATTAGATAGACTACCAGTCGCGTTTCAAAAAATGAGGCTTACTGAGGAGAAAAAGCGCCGCAAAGAAAACTCCCAAACCACCTCGTTAATAATTATATTGTTTTAAAAACAAAGACTCTACTAAACTACTTATGAGCAGATAACATTTTTACACCGTTAGACAAATTAAGGTTTAGCAGTCCTGTGTCTTCCTTGTTCCTTGATGAGATGTGTAAGAGGATCCCAAGTTGGTTGTAGCGACAACCCATCTTCTAAAACGCTTTGCTGGCAAGAAAAGCTGAATGTTTGAGCTAATGAGGTGAAAATGGATTTTCCTCGGGGTTTTTGCATACGGTTGTTATCTTCATGGGCAAAAGTTTGACTCAAATTAGGCCGGTTTTTTTTGTCACTCTTTGACAACGCCTATGATTAATATTTACAGGGCTCTATCGTCACTTTCCAGCCAGGAAAGAGGGGCGTAGTAACACGAAGGTGCTTGTTTCCAGTTTTCTCTTACATTATGCTAATTTTACTCAAGCTTTAAATATTAATATAGATGTGTCCTATTTGTATTACACACGCTATTATTATTTTGTTGGATAACATGGCCGAGGGCAATCATGTTAATATATCTGATCAGTTCAGAAAGTTACTAACTATAACTTTTAGTTTGCCAAAACCTAAGATAATATAATGTAAAAACAAATGTATTCCGTGTAACAATTAACATTTTGGAACAAAACCTGTGAACTTATTTGAATGTATTATAAGTAGTAAAGTACCTAACAAATTCATCCAGATCTCGTCGATAAACAAGGTATTAAATACCGTGTGTTACATCATCTTGGGCCGTAAGTAATCATTCGGGGAGTAAATTAATCTTCAAAAGTCACTCCCTAGCCAGGAAAAGGCATAAAATTGTATCCACACCACGTGTGATGGTAACAACAGCTCTCTAACAGTGCGTTAATGTTGGAAATATTATTTATGAACTCTTTGTGTAATGTATAAATTCAAATTTAAATTATTTAATTTGCATAACATACACAGGTGTTAAAATAGTCATTTCAACGATATAAGAATGTTATGAATGCATGTTCCGCCAATCTGGCATGCAAAATTATTAAGTTAATTTAACTCTTAAGTATTATATGTAATTACCTACTAATAAATATTTCAACAACAGCACCGCAACAAAACCTTAAGCCCATTTTTGAAATCAGAATTGCTCGTGCTTGGTTGTAAGTGACTATGACGTTGAAGAAAAAAAGTCACTGGTCACGCGCTATTCACTTCTTGCCTTAAAGATATCTAAAATATAATAGAAATGTTTTTTTTTCTTCATTTTTCACTAATTTACACACGCATACACATCCACGCACACACGTTGTGAGCAGATTTTCTCGTTTTAATTTGTTTTACTGAATATGTCTAATAATAATCTTAATAAAAACCTAAATTCTGTAGTTATACCAATATTCTGGTTCCACCATTTTGAAATTTGGCGCCCTGGACCAATAAGTTTCGCCCCCCCCAGAAGTTAAGGAAAAACCAGCCAAGTGCGAGTTGGACTCGCGCACCGAGGGTTGTTACGCCACCTCTGGCTGTTTGCCGCCCCGGGCCATGATCCCTTTGCCCTAGGGTAAATACGCCCCTAGGCTCCGCTAACTGTATATCTGTGGACATCTGTTATTGGCTTTATGTATTAATTCGAAGCTTTGTTATTAATATTTTGTAATGCTGTTGATGTTCCAATTAAATAAAATCAAATAAAATAATATCAATACGCAGCACCTTTACTGACTGCAGCTTTATTAAAATCAAAACGTACAATAATTATATTCCAATTTAATGCTATGAATACTGTCCGAACTGTTTCATAAGGCTTAAGAGCATTGTGCTGTAAAACAAAAGAACATGGCACACGTGGCTCCAGGCACTGAAGAATTGATTTACTAATACGACGCAGGCAGATACTGTATATTACACAAATAGAAACCACTTAGTAATTAACAGGAAAACATATTTTATTTACGTTATAGTCTTATAGAATAGAAATGAGAAAATCGTATCAAATAATTCTACGATAGAGAAATAAAGGCGTAAAGCTAGAGTAAATAATGATATAGAATTAAGATAAGTATCATATAGTAATGTTAGAAGCAGGTGACTGCGTTGAAGTAACATCGGAGTACTCGGCCTCGACCCGTGGCGCCAGTCTGCCCTCGCCGCTGAAGAACGCTCTGTCGACAATACAACATGTCTTAATAAAACTGGACGAAATTACATGTTCACAGTTAATTATCGCTAGTATTGGCTGTAATTAGTAGCTAACATTACATTTATTTCTGAGACTTATTCATCATATAATGCCTTGTTTTTTTTTCTAACCTTCCTCTAATTAATTAAACCAGTCGACTTGAGCAATCTTGGCCAAAAGACAAAAAGAACCATAATATTCTCTTTTGTATTATTCTTGCGCACCCAGCTATTCCTGTATATCAAAAATAGATTAAAGCCGTTTTGACGTGATATGACGACAAGGTCATTACATTATAAACCGATATCGTATCACATTACGTACACGCGCAGACAGACAAGTGATTTCCTCTGCGATTTTTGCGTACAACCGTACGGAACCCCTCGGCTGCGAGACTGACTCACAATTGACCGGTTTTTACAACTATAAATGGAATAGAAATTATTGGAGGTGTATCGTGGAGCCAAGTGCACTGTACGTATGTACCTTTGCGGCTTCAACAATCATCACATCAAAACGCCTGCGTTGATTTCAAAATTTTTGATTGATGGATAGCTGGACCTCCACATACCTATGATATAGTAATTTTAGCCCACTACGCTAAAGTAAAAAATAGGGATATGATATTTTTTTCCTAACGAAGTTGCCTACCTTCTAGATATATATATATCAGAGAAATAAAGAGATATACCAATGTGCAAAATGTCTTTATGAATCATAGAAAACGTTTTGACTCACCACGTCATTGGGTTCAATGTAGGACGGCACGCGCAGCGCCGAGGCGTGGGGGCCGTCGTAGGCCTCCGCCGGCGGCTCGTGGAGTGCCTTCTGCAGCGCAATCAGGATCCTGTCCAGCACCAGTGCTGCGCGCTTCTGGGGTATCACCATCTCCTGGAACACCATCATCACCATTAGTGGGTCGATAAATAAATCTAGGGAGACATTGCGACAAAACTTAAGTGACGCACGCTTGTTCGTGACCATTTTTAATATAATTCGGCTTCGGAAAAGACGGATGTATTAATGTAATAGAATGATCGCAATAGAATTGAGTAGCACTGATTTGATTTGAATATCATAATCCTATATATAGTTTAAAAAAATGAATATATTTTCCTCTATTTCACGAATTATCAAATGTGTCAAAACAAATTAAGTGCAATAAGTGCTTCCTTGCTATTTCAAATGATTTATTGACATGCAGTATATCTCATTTTACTTGTAGTACAACAAAATGTACCCTTAAGAAGATTTAATAAAAAAACTGTCAATGAGCAGCACCTGTAATAAAGGCTGGAAATGTATTGAATTTCTAGTGATTTCTCCTACTCAGTACTCCTCACTCAGCTGTTCAACCTCAAAGATGGTAATGGCTGGATATCTGTCGCAAGAAAAGCATATTCCCAATACCAACAACGGATGTAACAGTACAACTATAGAGAATACGAGTACTAATAACAATACTCCCGGCCTGTCGTCACAAGCAATACTAGGCACACAAAAGGTAACTCATGGAAAAACACATAGTTAACACCCTAACAAGAAACTCTTTCGATCGGATATCGACGGACATGGAGGAGTAGAACGACTCCCCATCAGTCAGGTTGAGCCTTCATAGTTAAAGCGGAAGCTGTCCGGATTTAATGAAATTATTGATGTATTTTACATGTACTACAGCAAAAATATATGTCTGCGAAAGATGAGATCGAATTATTGCTTGCTGAAAATGTGTGTTTAAAGAATAATATGAGCTGACAATCAAAAAAATAACTAATATACTCGTACCAACATCATCGCATAGTACGTCTGTATCAAAACAAGAAAAGCACCAAAAAATCATAGTAGTCGTAAAAGAAAAGCGCCAAAATTCAAGCTCCATCTTACAATACCGGGCCGGGATTGTAACCCTAGCAAAAAGATAACTACTGTGGCTACTTCTTTGCACACTACTCCTACTTCAAAACGCGGAAGGCCCAAGACATTTACAATTAAGGGGACAGCGAAGAAGATAATCCTATACCTTGAACCGGAACGACAATACTTACTTCACTCCACCGACCGCGGTACAAAAGCTTAGCCTCCCGTATATGCGTCCACTCAAGAAATCAAAGAGAGATATATCGTTATAATCTAAAGTTTGCCTCATTACGCGAAGAGCACTAAACACAAGTAACATATGTCACCACCTAATACAGAATGGTATACAAATATACGTTAACTATTTCAAGGACTTCAAGGAAAATTAAAGTAGTTCACTCACAACGACTACTGTGTTATCTACATTGCTGATATACAGCCTTTATTACTACACCGAACTACAATGACCAAATTACATTTATAAGACAAAACGTTTTAACTGTTCAACACACCAATATAATAATTTGATTACCCAAATTAAAGTTAAATTATTATTCATTTGTTTTAAACAAACGGATAGAACTATTTAATAAATTTCTGTATTTATACTGATAAGTCACATGAATACGCTTATATTGCTACACATATATTAGATTCAAATTTGAATTTATTGTCTCTCTAGCAATATGTGTAATGCACCAAAATGTACAGGTTGCTTTAAGTAAATTAGATCTTATCGACATCAGTCTAAGCCAACTAATGTAAAATGATAAACATGTCGATATTTTATGACTTAGTGAAACTGTCATTCAAATAAGAACAGAGCAAAACCGGGGAGAGTTATACGGCCGCGGCAGGCGCGCATCCATACTAATATTATAAATGCGAAAGTGTGTCTGTCTGTCTGTCTGTCTGTCTGTCTGTTACCTCTTCACGCTTAAACCGCTGAACCGATTTGGATGAAATTTGGTATGGAGATAGTTTGAGTCCCAGGGAAGGACATAGGCTACTTTTTATCCCGGAAAAATACTCTTATCCGCGATAAACGAATTTAAGGCGGACGAAGTCGCGGGCAGAAGCTAGTAGTCTATAAACAAATATACAGTAAGTACACAATAATCTGTAAGTACATAATTATAGATCAACTGATCAACAACACAAGTTAGTTATTGAATGAAAATATTTTGCCCAGGAAATCAACTACAAATCCCCCCAACTAGGTACACCGATAATACTCGTAGTGCTATTACATACAGTTGCGAGCATTGGGAAAATAAGGCCACTTCACACAATTACATTGATGACGCGAATCGAATTCGAAGAAAGCTGCGACCTTAAACCCAATTTATCAGCAAAATATATTTGAACTTACGTAGAAGGGACTTTCATCGTCAATTACTTGAATTACTCATAATAAATACTAGATAGTGAATTGAATAACGAGTAAAACACGCTAATTCGGACTAAGTAATATATAGATTTATAAAATAAATATACTACAGAAGTTAATCATAAGGATTACTATTACAATTTATTAAATATTACAATGTGACAAATGTATTAATTTAATGTGTCATGTAAAAATTTACGTGTAAAACCATGTTGTATATAAATTGAATGAAAGAATGAATGAATGGAGAAGTTCTTTTGGAAATAAATATAACTATTTATCGTACTGTAATCAAAATAATATTATTTGAGGTTGCATTAGACGTCCTACTTCATAATTCCAACTTGTACGTGATTTTTTGCGTCTCAATACAATTTGCAGTTACTGTTTCAACCCTTCGGTAGGGAGAATGGGGTCAATTGGAACGTTTTCAACAAAAGCGGTTATTCTTCCCTCGTTTCCGAACGAATTTGTTCTACGAAAGGTTTTATTCATAGCTAGGTTATCCAGCTATGTATATGGAAAACGTTAATTTGAATACCTTAATTACCTAATTAGTTACACTTCGCTGTCCAAAGGTTGTTTGAAAGAGATGGCTATTTAGCTATAAGACCTCTTTGTAATTGTAACTCTCATGTTTTTGTATTCCTGTGTAGTTGAGAGGTGCAATATTTGTATGGTATTATATTCGTTAAGCCTTTTAAAAAACCTCATATTTAAATGACCCTGGGTCTGTGTCAAATTAAAATGAAACACTTACGTACAAAGTTTGGGTGTTGAGTAATATTTTACAAAGAACTAATACGATAGCTAATGTATGAGGGATGATGACAAGGAACGCTACCTGAAAAACTAATCCAATCAAGTAAAAATATACCCATTATAGTCCAACCCCTGTTGTAGAGTACGAGTACAGCAGTGTCGTATTTTCTGATACTGGCGAAAGATCTCCACGATATTAATATTTTTTTTATAAATATCATCATATTTAAAGATTTGTTTCGTATATTTAGTTTTGACAGGATAATTTTCCCGAAAATCTAAATTATTGGCATCCCTATCCCTGACTCGAAAAGTTCAAAGGGCATGGGCGGCCCTGCCGAATTGTTATTTTTTATTGTATTAAAATAAGTATGTTATAATTTATCGTGAGGATAACATGTATTCATAACTCACAAACCTGATATGAGATCTAAAACACGAGTTTGTTAGCAATGTCATCGTACCTAACGTACAGTAGACGGGTACGTTTCCAATCCAATATCGTTAAACAAACAATGACACCAGAAGGATCTTCAGCTTTGGCAGATAACGACACAGTCTGCACTTTTCGACTTTCAATATTTCCTGATTAGCACTGAAATTCATCAGGGCTCTTATAGAGCTTTGTGGCGTATTGGTAATGGCACAAAGCATCACTTATCGGCATTGCTACACCACACTGCGCAACTTCTATCTATACTATAAAGTTGTAAAAATTAAATGTACAGTGAGGGAAATTAAAACGCGTACCTTTGACAATTAGGACTAAAAGGGCTAAAAGGTACGTGTTTCAGTTTCCCTTACTGTACATTGAAGATATTTTCAAAAAAACAAGTGAAACGGACTATTTGAAGATCATGAATGGTTTTTTTTGTGTTTGGTTATTTTGTAGGTGTGTATGTGTCGATGTGGATTCATCACGCCAAAACGGCTAAATCCATAACAAACCTGAACTCCTCACTGTAGCCCTACGGGAAAACCTATGTAGGGAGCTCATACCACATCGGGAGCAACATCCATCATTATTTTATTTAGTTATATATTATGTAGATATACGAGTATATCTATTTATTTATTTATTTATATATATTTTTATTCATATATATAATTTTTAATTTGAAGTAAATCTGTGCAAAAGTGTGTTAGTTACCTCAAAACATTTATATTTGTGCACTTCAAGCCCAAGTGAACCACACCTATTGTTATTCTTACGAGAAAACAAGAAGACAATGTAATATCAGCGCCAAAACAAAACTGCTGCTCTGAAGCTTTTGTGGAGATACCCCCAAATTTCAACTTTTACCATCGGGTTCATATTAATCATGTGTGACACTAGTTGAGTGTTGCCAGTGATGATAAACAATTCTCCCAATAAATCCTCGCAAAATGGGGAGAAAAATGTCACCCCAAAAAATAAAAACTTAATACAGCAAGTTTTCCATAAGAGCATGTTTGAAACAACACCATACGTGGAAGGCCCACTAAAAAACAAGCGAACTCCTGAACTAGCAAAGGACACAACTTGCTCAATAGAAGTAAACACACAGGAAGTTGACTCTGAATATCGTGCCCCACCGCCTTGGCAAAGGTTACCACAACCTCGGAAGAGCAAGAAAAGAAAAATTTGCGACTCCCCACCCCAGGTTGAGGGCACTGCCACCACAAACCGGTTCACTAATTTACCCTTGGACTCCACAGATGAAACAAGCTATACCAAAACGTCCAGACCCAACAAACCTCTCAACGGCATAGAGGATGTCAACGAGTTATCAAAACGTATCCAAACTGCCTCCAACAAAGAGGAATTTAAAATAAACTGATTAACAAATATCTACTACATATACTTGTCAACTCTACCGAGGTGTACAAGAGGATTATATCTGTAATAAGAGAGAACGGCCTCACAGGTCACACATTTACCCCAAAGGATGCCAAATGCTACCGAAGAGTTATAAAAAACCTTCACCACAGCACTCCATATGATGCAATCGCTGAAGCTATCGAGTCAACCAACAATAAAGTAAAGGGCGAGATAATTAATGCGCGCTACGGTCCTGAAAAGAAGCCTACCTCAACTTTTTTCGTGAATATTGAACCCAGTGCCAATAACCCGGCAGTAAAAAATATCCAATACATATTTAACCAAAAAATTAAAATAGAGCATCCCAAAAAATCAACAACCATTGCCCAATGTCATCGCTGCCAGCAATATGGCCATATAAATAATAATTGCATGAAACCACATAGATGCGTAAAGTGTGGAGAAGCCCACAAAAGCTCTGATTGCAAAAAAGATAGATTATTACCCGCCAAATACGCCCTTTGCTCGCTCGACCACCCTGCCAACCACAAGGGTTGCGAAGTATATAAAGAGATCATGGCTCGAAAGAACAAAAGCTCTACCGCTACCGCTCTAAGAGTGAAAGAAATCGCTCATCCTACCTCTGCTCCATTGGCTAACATGTACTCCACCATCCTACCAAAGGGAACAGAAGTCACGGCCAACTCAGTAACACAAAACACAGGCATATCTCACCAGAGGACATACGCAGAAGTCACAGATGGGAAGAACAACCAACCAAACCAACAATTCCACCTCAAACTAGAAGCAATACTCATTAAACAAAGTGAAAAAATGGATCTACTAATACAACAAATAGGATCTCTAGTGGGCCTTATCAGAACTCTAGTCTCAAAACTTGCAAAATGACTTCTCTACACATAGCAACGTGGAACATTAATGGCCTTGCTCCCAACACAAATGAACTAGAGGTGTTCCTTAATTCAAACAAGCTGGATGTCTGCCTTATATCAGAATCTCACACCACATCAAGAAGCGGAATATGCATCCAGGGGTACACGGTATACCTCACTTCACACCCAGACGGAGGAGCCCATGCTGGCACTGCAGTAATAATTAAAAACAATATAAAACACTGCCTTTTGGAACCATCTACTGCCCCCTATCTTCAAGCCACAACTGTACGCGTAGAAGATCAATCTGGCCCACTCAACCTGTCAGCAATATACTGCCCGCCACGTTATAAGATAAAGGAAAAAATGTTTACTGATTTTTTCAGGACCCTAGGGAATCGGTTAATTGCTGGCGGAGACTGGAACGCCAAGCACTCACACTGGGGATCAAGACTAACAGTTACTAGAGGCCGAGAACTAAAAAAGAGTATTGACGCCAATCACCTACTACCTAGATCAACTGGCGAGCCCACGTACTGGCCCTCAGACAGTCAAAAAACCCCGGATCTGCTGGACTTTTTTATTACAAAAGGAATCTGCGCCCAAAACACTCTAATAAAATCTAGCCTCGATGGATCCTCTGATCACACCCCAGTCATACTAATACTTGGCTCAATGAGCATGCACCACGACATCCACGCCGATTACCTATATAATTCCAAAACTGACTGGAATTGCTTTCGCGAATACCTTGAGGCAAATATTAACCTTAGACTCCCACTCAAAACAAACGAGGAAGTTGACAACGCATGTATGTACATCACAAACTTAATACAGGTGGCAGCCTGAAAATGTACTCCTGAGTTAAATGTATCGTCATATACCGCCCCGTTATCAACAGCAGTCAGGGATAAAATAGCCGAAAAACGACGATTGCGCAGAGTCTGCCAATCGTCTCACAGGACTGATGACAAGACAAAACTTAATCGAGCAATTAAAGAGCTAAAAGACCTTCTCGCTGCTACTGTAAATGAATCTATTAGGCAAAGACTAGAGAAGATGTCCCCTAGTGCACATGGAACTCACAACCTTTGGAAGGCTACCAAGTTCCTCCCACAGCCTCAGCAGTGCACTCCTCCTATAAGATCTTGAGATTCATGGGCGCGAACAGATCAGCAAAAATGTGAGACTTTCGCAACCCACTTCGTCAATGTCTTCAAACCTAATGATTCAGAGAGCCCTGAAGATCCGGACATAGATATGTTCCTGAAGCAAGATCTGCAGTTATGCCTCCCTCTACGCTCTACCTATCCATCAGAGCTGGCCAAAGAAATATCCAAAATGGACTCTAATAAAGCTCCAGGATTCGACTTAATCACCCCAAAGCTACTAAAAGAGCTCCCTAGGAAATGCATCGTCTTTTTGACTATTCTAACCAACGCCACACTTAGAACCTCTCACGTACCTGCACTATGGAAAATATCTCAAATTGTTATAATCCACAAGCCTGGTAAACCGCCCAACGAAGTCTCATCGTATCGCCCTATTAGCCTAACGCCGATATTGTCTAAATTGAGGGAAAGGATCATCCTTGCGCGATTAGGTCCTTGCATGGAAATGGCCCACTTAATACCTGACCAACAATTTGGCTTCCGAAAGCAACACTCGACTGTTTAGCAGGTACACAGAGTATACAGCACTATAAGACAATGTCTTGAAAATAAGGAATACTGCTCAGCTGCGTTTATTGACGTCCAACAAGCGTTCGATCGGGTCTGGCACAAAGGGCTCTTGTACAAAATTAAAAAACTTCTACCTCACTCCTATTCCCCCTAATGGCATCTTACCTCAGCGACAGAATGTTCCAAGTGAAGCACCGAGACGCAAGATCATCCCTTTTTAGCTGTAGAGCAGGCGTACCCCATGGCTCTGTGCTCGGTCCGATTCTCTACAACATATTTACCAGCGATTTACCTCTATCTCCACAAGTTTCTGTAGCGACTTTCGCCGACGACGCGGCGTTCCTCGCTTGCAGCTGCGATCCAACCGAAGCAAGCCGATTTCTGCAAGACCAACTTAATACCACAAACGCCTGGTTGATCAAGTGGCGCATAAAAGCAAGTGCACCAAAGTCTCACTACAATACATTTACCCTCAGACGCGAAACTTGCCCTAGTGTCAGCCTGGGCCCCGACACTCTACCACAACCAACCTGTGTCAAATATTTGGGTTTCCACCTTGACCGAAGGATGCCATGGAAGGACAACATAAAAAACAAGCGCAACGAGATTAATCTTCGTTTTAAAAACTTACTCTGGCTTCTCGGAAGGCAGTCTGCCCTATCCCTATCTAACAAGCTGAGAATTTACTGCTCGATAATAAAGCCGATTTGGACATATGGGATTCAACTCTGGACAACCGCTAGGAAATCCAATATTCTGTGCCTCCAGAGAGCACAAACAACATTTTGCGGGTTATATCATCAGCGCCCTGGGATGCTCGCAACTCAGAAATCCATGAGTACCTGGAGATCCCCACAATCTTAGAAGAGGCGAACCGCTACACCGCAACCTACAAGAATCGTCTGATAACTCACCCAAACCCACTTTCTCACACGCTTTTGGATACGAATCGTTGAAAAAGACTGAAAAGAGCCGACGTGCTGATTAATTGAGAGGAGTTAGGACAGTGGTTCTACCTCTTCAAACGCCTATCTCCTTCAACACACCTGCTTATAGTCCATTGGACTGATCGCAGATGCAAGTTACATAAAAAAAAAAATATACATATATAATTTGTACATGGTGTTAGTTTGTCTATCGTCCTTATATCTTTACTCACTTGCTCAAAGGCTAACTGGAAGAGATCCCTAATAGGGATAAGTTCGCCTTTGTTCTTATATCTTTTAAGTTTATTGCTTTTGTAACTGATTACTATGTACAATAAAGTGTTTACATATCATGATTATCGCAACTACGCAACGCAACATATTTATTGACACGGCCGATTTACCTAAGCGGTAGTGACGCTGCCTGCGAACCTGACGGTCCTGGGTTTAAATTGCCGTAAGGGCTTATTTGTGGGATGAGCATTAATATTTGTTTCTGTATCTTGGACATTTCCTATGTTTATAAGTAATATATCTATTAAATATATCGTCATCTAGTATACATAACAGAAGCCTTATTGAGCTCCTCCTAATATTTATTTATTTATACAACGTGTTTTTAGGGTTCCGTATTTTATTATATTTCCTTTAATTTTAAGAGGTCCCATCAAATACCGGAAGAGAAAAGAAAAAATTCCATTCCCTACATTTTTGTTGAGTTACTACTAAGACATAACGAAATGTCTACTGTTACTGGTACTGAATACCATCTGTTAAAATTAAAGGAATTCAAGAAAAACACGGTGTATACAGTGGCCGTACCTCGGGGTTTTCATAGAGCGGCGCAGGCGCGGCGACGACGGCCGAGAACGCCAGCGCCAGCAGCATCAACGCCACGGCACTCATCATCGCTGGCACATCACACTGTCCTGCGCAATGTAAATCAATATTTAGTAAAATGCCTACACACAATAACTACACGCAAATATATGGGACTCATTAGGCAGTTCAGAGTCACACAACGTGCAATGGGAAGGGCTATGTTCGGAGTTTCTCTGCGTGATAGAATCAAAAATGAGGATATCCGTAGAAGAACCGAAGTAATCTACATAACTTGTAAGATTGCATCGTTGAAGTGGCAATGGGTAGGCCATGTAACGGATGGACGTTGGGGCAGTAAAGTCCTGGAGTGACGACTACGCATAGGAAACACAGCGTGGGAAGCCCCCGAATAGGTTGGCGGATGATGTAGGAGGATTCGGTTGATGCGGTTTGTACAAGATCGCACTGTGTGCCGAGCTATAGGGGATACCTCAGTGGACATCCGTGGCTGAAAGATAGATAAATAGAAAATGTATTGTTACTTTAATTTGAAATACACAGATTCAATGTGGCATATGAGAGCGGTATTGGTTGATCAGATAGTACGTTAATAATAAAGTTGGTGTATGAAAGATCCGTCATAAGTGTGGGATGCACGAAATGGAACACGCATGAATGAAATCGATGTACGTGCGAGTAAAATAGGTAATATGAATTCAAGAACTTTGTTTTTTATTTACGCAATGGCGGCGGTTGTAATATTTTATGTGTATGAATAATTCTATTGGAAATTAGCTTGTTTTTCAAGCCTACAATCGCACATAAGGTATGTCCCAGTGCCCGACACTGTACAATTATTTGGAACCTTCCAACTTAATTCGTAGACATAGAGGTGACCAATACGATGCCAATTATTGGAATTAAGCTGACAAGCATCGGGACGTTTACCTTAGTTGTTCTCAATAGAACGAATGTATCGAGAGTCTGACGATAGGAACTCCATCTGATACTAAAGTCCTTGTTTTTGATCCCTTGTCCATGCTTGACAATGGACAATTACAAAAAAAAAACTGTTACTATAATATTAATACCTACTTGGCCATTGTTTGTTAAAAGTCATTTAACTTTAAAATTTAATACACTTGTTTTTCATTCGGCGGGTTTACTTGAGTGGTAAGGATTTATGTTTCTACCAAACGTTACGCCGGTCTATTACACCGTTACCAAACAAGGGACAAGCCATGTAGGTATTAGTTACATTAAATTTTCGCATTTGTATGGAGGTAAGTAAACGCATTACGATTTCCTTAAGAGATACCTAAATTCACGTTACATTCCTGATCAAATTACTAAGCTCAGTCGCTAGCTATACTTAATATTAATGACTTAATTAAAGCTAAGGCTAATTTCGTATAGAAGTGAATTTTATATGAGAATTAATAATTAATAACATATGCTCAGTTAAAAAATATACGAAGAAAATGTTGAACTAGTCTAAATAATTTCACTTGAACACAAATCCTAAGTTCCATCCAATATGACTCCACTTTAACGGCTTTTGGCAACACTGCAAAATAGTACATTGTTTGACAAGGGGCTAAAATAAGCCATTATGACACGAAGTGATTATTTGGACGAGCTCACGGAGTGAGCGAGGACAAATATGTCTGGGTGTCATAATGGCGTTTAGCCACGTGTTAAACATTCTGCTTTTCACTTTGACTGCGAGAAAATAAAAAAAGACAACATTAATCCATACCACTATTATAAATGCGAAAGTGTGTCTGTCTGTCTGTCTGTCTGTCTGTTACCTCTTCACGCTTAAACCACTGAACCGATTTGGGTGAAATTTGGTATGGAGATAGGTTGAGTCCTGGGGAAGGACATAGGGTACTTTTTATCCAGGAAAAGTACCATTATCCGCGATAAACGAATTTAATGCGGGCGAAGTCGTGGGCAGAAGCTAGTATTGTATATTTCATGAAAAACTAAAAGTACAGTTTGAGCAATTCTATCAGAATGTTTGGCCAATCTGATCAGGTTGGTTTGTTTGTTTTTAATTATTCGTATGGTAGCTGGTCGCAAGTTTTTTTCCAGTTTCAGAGAAATTTGTAAGGGATTATATGGCTTTCTTTTAAACCCTAAGGGGCTAAATGTACTATTTTAGTCTCGCTTCGCGAAGCTAATGTGACGTACTTTTTGAGCAGAAGAAGTGAAAAATATATTAAATTCGTGTTCAATAATCAAGCAAGACCCAAAAAAATATTATCAAAAAAATATAGAATGATAGATGTTGCTCGTTATAATGTGGGTCACGAAAATTGAGCCCACATAACACGGAACTTAATGCTTTATTGATAGCTGGATGACAAGCTACTTACTTTCTTTGCGGAAGGATAACATACTTTAAGGCCGTTTACGTCGAGAGAAGATACACAGAAAAAATGTACTTTAGACGGGATGTTTTATTTATTATCTAAGAAAGCCTTAGGATCAGAAACTTGTAAGTCATAAATATGAGAAGACCATCTTCCACCTGTTCGTCGTCCTAATGCCAAATTAAACTTTCCTAGTCCTATAGCCCTACATTAGAGTTAAGAAGGTATTTAAAATGTGATTAAATCAGAACTTAAATAATAGACAAGTTTTAAGTTATCTATCTATCAGCCACGGACGTCCACTGCTGAACACAGGCCTCCCCTACAGCTCGCCACAGAGTGCGATCCTGTGCAGACCGCATCCACCGACTCCCCGCGATCCTCACAAGGTCATCCATCCACCTAGTCAGAGGTATCCCGCCCTGTGCTTTCCTACAAGTATGCGAGATCACCACTCCAGGACTTTACTGCTCCAAAGGCCATCAGTTCTCCGGACTACATTGCCTGTCTATTGCCACTTCAACCATGCAATTCTGCGAGCTATGTCGGTTACTTTGGTGCTGCTGCGGATATCGTCATTTCTGATTCTATCACGCAGAGAAACACCGCACAGCCCTTTCCATTGCACGTTGCCTTATGACTCCCACTGTGAATATATGATGCAGCTTCCCGAAAACTGCCCAACAGAGTTGGATCTGACGATTGACCTGCTTCTCAAAGTTGGACTTACAGAGACCAGAGTTCGTAGCCTATCCAACTGCAGCGAGAAGTAAGACAGAGGGAGACATCATTTCTCCGAGGCTGTTTACGCGTTGAAAGATGCCTTCAAGCTTCAAGCTTGATTAGAGCGGACATGGCATCAACATCAACCGCGAGCACTTCACTCACCTTCGATTTGCAAATAAAATCGTGGTCATGGCAGAGTCGCTGAAGGAATTAAAGCGATACTTACTCGAAGACCTCGGCAGTGTCTGCCAGCGGGTGGGTCTAAAAATGAATATGGACAAGACAAAAATCATGTCAAATGAGGATGTTACACCCAACCACTTACCAATCGTTTTTGGGAGCTCCGCCCTCGAAGTTGTTGACGAGTAGGTATAGGTTGGGATAGGTTGTCTAGCTAGGTAAGTCCAACTTTTAAGTTAACCTCGGCCTAATTAATGTCAGGAAACAAAATAATTAAAACATAAAAAATTACAACGTCATGCTTATATTAATTAACTACATTAACGTATTAATCAGTCATAAACTGTTTTAATAAAATAGTCTTAAAAGTGTTTTTTTTTATTATGTGTACCTATTACTTGGGTCGGCAACCGTTTTTAAGGCAATGAAAATGGTATAAGTACAAATCAAATCAAATACGACCTAGTTGAAAAGAGAAGCCGTAAGCATTGCCGTACTTAATTATTGAATTCAAAATAGTAGTTATACAAGTCGTAACCGGTAGCGCATAGGTGAAAAACAAACAAGTGCTTTGACGGTAGTGCATAAGTACAAAACTGCAGATTATGGTTGCGTTACTGCACGATAGATGAATGATACGTACGCGTATCATCGTGATGGATGTCTTCTCATTAATCTATCGAGCTGTAAACGCGACCATTTATTAAATGCTTAATTTGTACGGAGTCCTGGGTGCGCGAGTACGACACGTACTTGGCCGTTTTAGGAAAGTATTATGAAACCATTCTGTCTAAGTCATACTCGACCAGTATGGGTTATGTACTAATTTCCGCCGTAATATATATTTTTTTATATACTACTTCTGTCCTACTGACGTTAACGCCAACCAAATGGTATTTGTTAGGCTTATAAGGATCGTTACGCAATAAGCACATTTCTATAAATATTTTATTTTAGACTAAGTATTTAAATCAAAGCGTCTAAAGTTCAAACGTGATGTAATCTCAGACGAAATCCCAGTGTTAATTATGATCAGAAACCCTTCATGTATATTTACGAAGTTCCGTGAAAGCCGATCCCGAAGGATTTGACCGTGTCTGATCTGCTACCAATAGTTATTAATAACAAAGCCTGGCAAATTACATGTGTCGAATTAACGAATACTGCACTTGCACACATTTATTGTAAATTTGCACGAATTGCACGTAATGAAGCATGGACAATTGAACAAGCGTATTCAAATACAATTTTATCAAAAATTTTATGTGTAATTATATATGTCAGAAGGTAGAGCGCGTAGTTTGACTATAAATCAAAATTGTATATTAAAAAAACATAGCGGGCTGACTAAGCTGGATAGCACACAGCAATTTCACTACCAAGATTTTCGTAGCCCGTAAAAGCGGTGCCAATAGCAGGAAAATACGTCTGCGTATGCTTGAGACGGTTAAATTTTACTATTGGAGCAATTCAATTCAATTCAAAATATACGTTATTTTGTAGGTAATCTCATTATTACACTTAAAATATGTCATTTTTGAAGCAAGAAGTCTTATATATTCATTTTTACAAAAAAAATGTGTGGCATGGAATAATTTGATATATGAGTGGTTTAATGCTATGTCCTGTCCCTGGATCTTTATCATTAAGGTAAGATGACGTGTAGTACGCCTTTTTGACTATTTTTTTTTATAGGGCTTTTAAGTTCTACTCTACCTTATTATAAAGTTGTAAAAATGAAGTGTCTGATTGAAGATATAAAATAGTAATATTAAAAAAAATTGTATTGAATCAAAAAATATATATATAGCCGCAGGCATAAGTTTAGCACTAACTCAAACATGCATCATATGCCCCTCCATAGCTGCATTTTAATATCTCGTCATCTATTCAAGTTTCTTTCATCTCTTTAGGACGCTTTTTTGTTTTTTTTTTATTTATTTATATAATTTTTTTTTTTTGTTTTAATGCGGGCACTCCCATTTTCTTGATGATTCGACCCGGCGACTTACTGTAAGACCTCTTGTCTATTTTCCATTTTAAGGAACACAAAGCCAACAATGAACATACCTTCCAATTTGCACAACCATGGGCAGAATTAGTTACGCAAACCAATTATTTAATTCAAATTCATTTATCAACAAGAGTCTATTATCACGACAAAAGGCTTGCGATGCGGTTACTCTTAGGGTTCCGACGTCACCATTCTGTATAGGATTAAAGTTCCTTTGCTTTTCCATGCTTTATTTGGCGGAAAAGCAAAGGATAATCCATTAATCTGATATGGAATTCTGCAAAGTAATGCCTGAATCTATCAATTACCAGTCTGCATTTTATTAAGAAGAATAAAATAGGTTTTTTCTTAGGCCAGGCTAGAGCCTTAACCATATCCTACACCGCTACTGACAGATCGATAGACATCAGAATCATCAAAATCCGTCCAGTAGGTATTTGTAAAGATTCAAGGGAATAAAGTAGTCGTATAGATACGCGTCTAAAACATAAGCCGGTCTTTGATGTCGGTAAAAAGGAAACAAAACAGACTGCAATTAACTTATGATATCGGGCAGCCGGGTACAAAGAAACATTAGACATGAATTTGAGATATATATCTGCCTAACATTTAAAAAACGGTGATGACAATGACTGTTATAAATTAGAATTTCATAACAATTTGCATAGACATTTAATAGTATCAGATCCCCTGGCTTTCATTAGGACAGTACACTTGTAGGGCGGTAAATAAATCAAATCTCAGATCCCAGGTATATGCGATAAACTTATTAACGCGTTTTCCTGTAACCAAGCAGTACATCTATACAATTATATACCAATATAGTTGTAAAATATAATGTATGTACATTGCATAGATTTTCATAAGAATAAGTGTAATGGATAGCCAATACACTTGAAGATCACTATGTTTTGTTTTGTTTTTTATCTTTATATGTATGTGTCATTTTGCCATGATCATGGTTAAATTACTAAATAAATTTCAACTATTTTTGGTACATTGGTAGCTCGGCATCTATCATCTAAGTTTTAGAATATTTTTACCCGATACACGAAGAAAGAGGGTTATAACTTTTTTCTGGTGATTTAATATAATAGATATACAATATCATCTCCAAATAACAACAGCTTAAGATATCAGGACAAAAATAATTAACTTGATTGAAAATTATCAAATGCCATTAGTATAAATTAACTTTGAGGAAAGTTCCTTAAAATTATTTTGGTACGGATGGTCCCATAAATATACGAAATATCTATAGAGAGCAATACTGGCTGAAAAATTAAAAAAAGATTCGAAAGTTCAAATCTTATGGCGCGTTAATTTGAAAAAAGAAGATTCTTATTTTTTTGTTTCACAGTTATTAAGAGATTGCTCTGAGTGATTTTGCGAACATGGATAAAAGTCTTCGATTTGTGATACAGTACTTTCAATTGAATGGTGTAAGTCCAACTGATATTAAACTGGAAATGGATTCTGCTCTGAGAGAGTCTGCTCCTTCATTTAGAACTGTAAAATATTGGGTTGCTGAAATTAAAAGAGGTCGCACGTGCTATCGTCGGCATGTATGAACATCGCAGCGGGCGATCAAATGAAGTGACTATGCCAGAAATGGTGCAAAAAATTCACAAATTATGACGTACTGGAAGGCCGTAGACTAAAAGTGCGCGAGTCTTACATTGAGTGAAATTGCATATTGACTAAAAATTTGGACATGAGAAAGATGAGCAGCATTAAACAAAAGTAGCGTCGTGTGGATGCTTCAATCCAGGTGTTTGAAGAAATTTCAAACCAATAAAGCGGAGTTTTTACGACGATTCATCACAATAGAGAAAACATGGGTCCACCACTTCACCCCTGAGACGAAGGAACAGTCGAAACAATGGACTGAAAAGGGAGAACACGCTCCAAAGTAGGCGAAGTGAGGTACCATCTGCTGGCAAGGTCATGGCGTCAGCATTTTGGGATACGCATGGGATATTTTTTATTGATTTTCGTCAAAAAGGCAAACCCATCAACGGCGAGTACTACGCAAGATTATTGCAGCATTTCAGTGACGAAATTAAGCAAAAACGGCCGCATTTAGCGAAAAAGAAAGAGTTGTTTCATCAGGAAAATACACCAGTTCACACATCCACTATTGCAATGGCTAAAATTAATTAGTTGAAGTCCGAATTGCTTCCTCGTGCACCTTATTCGCCAGATCTAGCTCCCTCGGAAGTTTTGTTTCCTAACTTGAAAAAGTGGCTCGACGGTAAAAGATTTACCAATAATGAAGAAGTATAGTCTGCTCTCGATGGCTATTTTGAGGAGCTTGTCACTGATCATTATAAACAGGGTATCGAAGCTATTGAACACCGCTGATAAATTTGCGTTAAAAGGAGACTATATTGAGAAATAAATAAGTTCTTTCCAATTATTTTGTGTTATCTTTGTTAGACCGGCTACTTCTGGGACCACGGTCGTATAGTATAATAATATAATATTTAGTCTTCGAAAAAGTTTCATATGGTTAAAAGTGGAGATGGACAAAATGTAATGCACTCACTAACAAATAAAGAATAAGCTATTCAATTGCAAATGATGATTTTTTCTTAGTCGTATTTATGAGTTCCGACTTCATTTATTCTCGAATAAAGTGATTATCAAATAATTGAACAGAAAATAAGTTGTTATTTGAATATAAAATAACATTAATCTTCTCAAATAATATTAAGAACAAATAAGATAGGTAGTTAATTATATTGTTAATCTAAGTGTGATCATGTCGACGGCAATATCTTTAACATCCATAATAATATCGATATGGAATATCCGATTGTTATCTACATTGCAATCTCTAGTCCTTCATGACACAATATATCTTGAACTGTTACGGGCAAAAATTAATATGGTCCTACTTTTTTTATTCAAATGGTTAGTTAAATCATTAGTTTTTGATAATTTATTCGATTAATTAAAACGCGACTATATTTGCAACAAATTAATATTTAGTCGAATAATTAATTAATTTAAATTAATATTCGAAAAATGCATTTTTTTTAATACCCCGCATGTATTACATCGTATTAATAGAATAGCCTACAATAAGAAATAATGATAATTACAGGCACATTAAATAAAACATAAAGTGACTCAATGAAAGCGAAAAAGTGAACTTACACGTAATCAATGACGGACAGACAACACGCAACCTAAACCAAATAGGTATTGAGTCATACAATTTACACAAATTCCTTAATTTATGTACACTAAGAAAAGATATTAGAAAATTGGTTTCATAAAGCGTTCAAATATAATTACGGCTTTAAAAATTTACACTGTACTTACGATAGATCATAATTTGTAACAAATAATATTGTAACTTCAACTTTACTCGTAACTTGTTAGGTAACTATTTAATAAATATTATTTATGATTATTTACGTACGGTAAATACTAGCGGCGCGAGTAAGATCGACGGACTATTTGGGCGGCGCGATCCGCCCAAGCCTTTATAAGGGCGGGCGAGCCACGCTGCTCTAGTGATTGCCCGCGACTCCACCCGTTTAAGCGACCATTTGACAACCGGTTCAGCTCAGCGGTACATGTGTTGCCTGCGAAGCTGAAGGTCCTGGATTCAAATCGCGGTTAGGGCAAATATATGTGTGTTGATCAATAAACATTTGTTGCTGAGTCTTGGATGTTTTCTATGTATATAAGTAAATATATCGTTCTCAAAACACAAGCCTTGTTGAGCCTACCATGGGACTAGTTCGATTTGTGTAAAAATTGTCTCCAAATATTAGGAAACTAGTCGTAAAGTCAGCTGCAATAAAACATTTACGATGAGTTCCTTCAAAAACATCTTCCCTCAATTCTATTGACCGGTAATAATAAAGTCAAAAGGTGTCTTAAGCGATCTCAAACGATGCAAACTTGAAAGCTCCTGAGGCTGCGTGAAATCTTCGTGTATTTTTTTTTTGATTTTCTTCTTCTGCACTAAGAGAACTTATCTAGAATTCTAGATTACACAATTTATACTGATTATTAGTGTAAGTTAAGGAATTAAATGAATAGTTTTCTGAATAAATTGTTTTTAAACTACGGCCAAAAAAGAGGAGTGTTACTAATACGAGTATATTTGTGAATATTTATTTTGTATATGTGTGTCTGTCTGTGGCATCATAGTCTTAAATTGATGGACCGATTTTGTTTAAAATGTTTGATGTTGAAAAGTTTTTGGAGTGATCCAGTGTTCTTACCCACGATAAAAAAAAAAAAACTTCTCTATTCAAAAAAAAAAAACAAAATTCAAAATTGTTTATTTCATAAATACATTTTCATTATGATCTAAGGGATGGAGCCGCCCAGTAGGCAAACAATTGCCTGTGTTGGAAAGTTGGGAAAATTCTATTCTTTGAAGTACATGAGGTTGTTTAGGTGTGTCGGGTTTTTTAAATTATTTAAATGAGTGATAATCGCGGAAAAAGATTTAATATTTTCATTACCAGAAACCCGCTAGATGGGCGGTTTTCTCGTTGTAAGTTTTCGCTACATACGCATTTCCCTATATTATGGGTTCGCGCGTAGGGCTACGAATATCTTGGTCATGGAAGTGTTGAGTAAACTTGCAATATTTCGGTACCTATATTTTAACATGTATCAGCTAAGTAGAGCGTGAAACAACATCTGCCCGTCACAATGCACTGCTTAAGTGAGAATAATATATCCTCACATCAGATATTAGTTTTCCGAGAGGTATTTTTCTTATTCGTGCATTTTCCGCGTCCGCAACAAAACGTGACGGCTCACTAGGCGTACCTTTTGTGAATCAATTCAGCAGTTGAGTACTCAACAGGAAAAAACGGAACCCTTATAGGATCACTTTGTTGCCCGTCTGTCTATCAAGACCCTTTTTTCTCAGGAACTAGTGGTATCAAGTTGAAATTAACATCAAATGCTAGTCTGCGGTCCCTTGAATCTATAAAAAAAAACGAGTTTCTAAGTCAACGCAATTTAAAGATACAGTCATTAAAAAAGGTGTTTCCTTACATATGACTGTCCATGGAAAACCTATAGAGTACGTCCAGTTGTCTTAGAAACTTGAAATTTGGATAGCTTTTATAGAACACCCACGAAATAAATCTGAAAATCTTAATGTCATGTCTGTCTGTCTATATCAGTAACCAATGTAAAAAGATTCCACACCACGTACAATGTTGCTTAGGAGTAGGGCTATGCTAACACTGGATTTTATAGATCCTGTCGTTTTTAACGATTATTTTGTACGGACCCCCGGTGCGTGAGTCCGACTCGCACTTTGACGGTTTTTAGGGTTCCGTAGCCAAAATGGTAAAAACTGAAATAGTTTCACTATGTTCGTACGTCCGTCCGCCCGTCCGTATGTCTCAGGCATTTTACTCAAAAACTACTAGATACATATTGATGAAATTTGGGGGATAGGGTCTTATATAAGCTGCTACTTAGTTTGATAGTTAAATAATAATCCATACTTAATATTATAAATGTGAAAGTGTGTCTGTCTGTCTGTCTGTCTGTTCCTCTTCACGCTTAAACCGCTGAACCGATTTGGATGAAATTTGGTATGGAGATAGTTTGAGTCCCGGGGAAGGACATAGGCTACTTTTTATCCCGGAAAAATACCCTTATCTGCGATAAACGAATTTAAGGCGGATGTAGTCGCGGGTAGAAGCTAGTAAAATATATTTCTAGGGTAATTTTTATGCATGTAACAGAAACTGAAAAAAAAAATCAGTAAATATCAATGTGTGGCACATATTACGACAGTTCTTTTAATGAATATTTATATTTTTGTGAATATGTTCGGAAATAATCGCTCCGAAAGTTGCATAAATTGTGTCCCTCTATTTTCTAAACGGTATGTCTATGTCCAAAAATATGAAAAAAGAATTGTTTTCAACATGATCGAATATACCGTTTTTGAGTTATTGCCAAAAAACTGCGCTTCTCAGCTAAAAGACGTAAATGCCGTGGAGATACACTCTTTTGCTAGTGCACTTTTTCATATCGTATTTTTTTTATCAGTAGTGCATTTTTTTGTATGAACGGCTGCGGAACATGGTCCGTCATGCTCTTGACCGGTTATTTTTTCACTATAATTAGGAAAATAATCAAATAAAAAAAAACATATTTTTCATTAATTCATTCCAGCAGCAATATTACTTTAATTTTGACTGAGAATCGGCGGGGCCCAGAAACAAGTGTACACATCCAACTACTGATACTTATATGACTGTGTATCTTTGTTTTTCAATGTTTCGAAGAATTATTAAGATAATGATAACGTAAACACATTTCCAAAAAGTTTATTGACCTCCTGTCAATATCCTTTTAACGAAGGTCCGAACCGCCTGTTGCTAACATGAATTAATTACGATGCTGGAAATTGCTTAAAATAAACTATTGTTGGTTACGAATATGGAGCATAACGTGTGCGTGACAAGTGGGTGAAAATAAACGCAGCTGTTTTTGTTATCACTAATACGGAATATGCATGAATTTTTATTTTTGCTTTATTAAAAGCTCATTCATGTAACAAACAGTAGACAAAAATATTTTTTCGAATAGCTATAAAAATACTCCCGCCAGCCCTCGCAAAATGTGTCCAAATCGTCCATCTCATTTTCGGTCTGCCTCGGTTCCGGTAGCCATATAAAAATAACCAAGATACAAGCCATCAAACATTTCATTCTATCTCTTTCTTGCAAAACAGAATTTAAAATGGGGTTTATATGGCCGGAGTGCACTGTGAAATAACAGTGCACGTCGGACCTCTCTGTCTAATTACTAGTTTAAAATGCCTATAATATGCGTATTGCTTGGCCGATTTTAATTTTAATTTCACATTTTGAAATAGTTTTTACGGTATTTTGATATTTAGTTAAGAAAAGCGATAAAAAATTCATGCATGCATGGCAAGCTTCACACAATACGTCACCAATCCTCTCGTGCTGTAGCTCTTCTCAAACATTTGTGGAGTGGGTCATTGAGTGCAGTTTTAACTTTGTCGGTCCAACGCATTGGTGACCTGCTGCCTGCCGCGCGCTCTTGGGCCTTCAACTTTTCCCTGCACTACAAGTCGCTCCACAGATGTGTCTTCTCGACGTGTAATATGTTCAAAGAAAGTGAGAATACGACATTGGACAATAGAAGATAGACCTTGCTTGATACCGAGTTCTTGGAGGATTGACGCGTTGGTTCGGAACTGTGTCCAGGTTATGCCAAGCATTCTTCTCCAGTCAAAGTATAAGGCTACGCATTAGTCGCATTACGTATGTAGTTTAAGAAGAAGCAGGTGTATAATACCCATTTTTACGAAGATTTAGAGATCGATTTTAAGTTCAACGCTAGAAATGCTAAATCCTAACAAGGTCCACGATGTACATTCATGTTAAAACTTTATACTATCACGATTGCTACTAATAAATGAAACGAAATACGCTCTGATTGTTACAAACCTGAAATTTTGCATGCATGACCACGCAAGTTCATAGCAATTCGGCTCAAAAGCAGTTGTGTGAAGGGCAAAGAAGGGATGTTTTACTATACCTGTAACCTGTATCGAAAGCTATATAGTAGGTTCTTATATGCATGTATCGTGAACGTGAATATTTTTGTTGCGTTACATGGAGTAAAATGTTGTTGAATAACTCTTATGTTGTATTTTTTTATATTTGAAGAACGGTGTGAGCTCCGAATGTGTCGTTTTTGCTGGAGATGCGTGTCCCTATCCCTATAGCTAAAACTATACTATATATCTCAAATTATAGGGTAGATATAGAACGAAGATAAATGAAAACTATCACGAGTTAAAGTAACTTAAGTTATAAACGACTAGTGTTTATTTATAGTTACGCAAAATTATTTTGTGGTTGGGATAAAAGTTACAAAACCTTACACTGAGCATATGGCCCGATTCGTCTCTCACTGCATATTATGTAGTTACTGTAATCAAACGAAATTAACATATTCACAGCGTTCATGATCTTGAAAAATGGGTCTCAATATCTGCAAAAAAATAGAATACCTACTATTATGAAATAATATTTCAATTCAGAAACTTGTCTCCTCCATGTTTTTATTGATGTTCCCATTGTGTGTAGATTATAACGGATGGCATTATAATAACCACACTCGCCCACGTGGGAGCCCTCGTGCCGCGATGAGTTACGAGCTCAGCGAATGAGGTTTCATTAAACAGGAAAAGCAATCGGTGTAAATAAGGATTATACTAAATAAGACATGAAAGCATTGGTGTTCATGCTATTGTACATCTTTCACTTGCTTTCTTCCTATTTTGGATTATCTTAAAACCTCCCAACTATACGAAGACCCATATCACACGACTATAGTCCAATCAGTTGAGACTGCATTCTACTTGTGAATAGTTATTACATGTTTTTTATTTATTTATTGTTTACCTTTATACACACGTAGGTACATATTATTGGCCTTCTAAAAGCCAAAACTATGCCAAAAATATAAATGAAAACGACAATACTAAATATTAAAGCTACCTTCAAAACGTAATTTTCACTTCTCCTGCTCAAAAAGTACGTCATATTAGCTTGGCGAAGCGAGACTAAAATAGTACATCTAGCTCCTAGGTTTAAACAAAAGCCATATAATCCCATACAAATTTCTATGAAACTGAAAAAAAAACTTGCGGCCAGCTACATACTACTTACGAATAATTAAAAACAAACAAACCAACCTGTTCAGATCAGCCAAAATTTGTAACTGAATTGCTCAAACTTTAAATTTTTCCTGAAATATACAATTTTAATGTTAAGTCTTTTTTATTTACTCGCAGTCGAAGTCAAAAGCAGAGTGTTTTACACGTGGCTAAAAGCCATTATGACACTCAGACATATTAGTCCTCGCTGACTTCAAGAGCTCGTCCAAATAATCACTTCATGTCATAATGGCGTATTTTAGCCCCTTCTCAAACAATGTACTATTTTATCTTTATCTCACCGCCTTTGAACATAATATACTATATCAGGCGTGTTTTTTCCGCGCTTAGGGCATATAATTATTTAATCGGGCACGCTCGTACACGGTGTCCAAATTTCCAACAACCTGAGCATCTTGAGTGACTGGAAACATTCACTTCAAACCGACACCCGTAAGCGTAATCAAAGGAAGGCTAATAGGAAATATCTTCAAATCAGAGACCTATTACTACTCTTCATCTGAACCCACCCACTGACTGTATATTACATGTTACGAGTAAGTTTTGGTTTAATGCGTGTCTGAATTACATGTGAAAACTGCATCATAATTTAGAATAGTGCGTATACACCAAAACGAAAGTTTCTAATAATTTGGATTTAAGTTTGTGCCTTATTGAGAATAGAGGTTTTTACATGCCCTGATTATGCGAAAGTGTGTTTGTTGGTTTGTACGTGTATTTGACGTAGGGGCTATTCATAAATTACGGGGGGGTCTGGTCATCGGATGATGGTAGCATGACGAAGGAGGGGGGAGGGGTCATTCATGACATCATCTTTTGCATCTTTAAAAAGTGCTTCAATGAGTAAAAACCGGTCAAGTGCGAGACTGACTCGCGCACCGACGGTTCCGTACAAACTTTCACTTATTCCGACTTAACTTGCCGCTTGAGTTAAGTTTGCCTCTGGTATAAAAATCGTCAAAAATAGATGGCGTAATTTATGAACAGCCCCGTAGCAACGCGGCGACGAATCCAAGTTTTTTTTTGCGTAAGCACAGAACATGGCATGGGATATGTCTCTGTTTTTAAGTAAAGTTGTAGTTCCCTAAAGCGCTTATTACACGTTACTGAATGTAGCATCTGAAATGGGGGAGGGGAGATATAGCGTTTCATTCCAACGTATTGCTTCTTCCCTGTCGTTAGCATCCTAGTTAAGACAAAAAATAATAGGCTCTTAAAGATGCGCAGTTCGCTTGAGCGGGTATTACACTTTGCTGAATTAAGCATCCTAAATGACAGAGGAGAGTTAAAGGGT
Source organism: Hedya salicella (assembly GCA_905404275.2). Classification (NCBI taxonomy): domain Eukaryota; kingdom Metazoa; phylum Arthropoda; class Insecta; order Lepidoptera; family Tortricidae; genus Hedya; species Hedya salicella. Next base: position 12,048,065 of record FR990108.1, read on the forward strand.
CTCACTCCAACGTATTGCTGCTTCCTGTCGTTAGCATCCTAGGTAGTAAAGTGTAATACGGGCTTAAGAATAAGCCCAATACCACCCTGCTGGCCGAATAAGCCTCATGAACGCCACCTTAGTGGTTTCGGTGGCACCCGGCTCCAACGGACTAACTTGACCTTCACCAGATCTACAAGTACATCATACATCATGATATGGGTATCCTGGCTGCGTCTCCTGGTATGTGGTGACCTTTCAAGTAGTTAAATTATTTATACCTTGATATGTAGATGTACACACCTTAAACTACTATGCTGAAACTTGAAAACAAGGATTATGCAATAATCTTATCGACCCTTCATACCGAGGAACTTAATGAACATAGTTGGAATCTTGTGGAAAGTGTGAGCATTAATAAGATTCGAACGAAGAACTGTCGTAAAATGTCGCTTGGTAACTACCTAAATACTTACCTAGCTTATTTCGCTGGAAAATTGCTATAAAGGCGATTACTATTAAAAAATATTTAGTTAAGTACTGAAGAGAAAAGTCAGAGTTCAGTCAGATTATTTTCTATAAAAGTCGCTCAATAATAATTACTGTAGACGCCGGGAAGGCAGGGCTTGCTGGGTGAGTAGGTATAGACGGCTGACCGTAGAGAGGCCGGATAGCGATACGAAGCCGGCAAGCCCTTTTCACGGCCAGATGCGTGTATAGTGTTTTTCACAAACATATGCAATTAAATAAAAAATACACCACTCAAAAATCTATTCGACAAAAGTTTTTTATTTTCCCTCCAATCAATGTATTTCGCGTGTGTAGTGTTCGAATAGACCCTATTAGGGCCGTTATACACAACCTTATAATATAATAATAATCTTAATTTCTATAATAAATAAAATAAATGCAGAGGATTTTAAATATTGTCTATGGTCTCTGGTGACTTAAGTGTAGAAAATATTTTAAATTTGTTCATCAACATATGAACCATACAGATTTGTGTTCTTAATGGCAATTCATGTGTAATAGGCATTAACGCGGATATTTTTAGTCCGATAACTATTCAGCCACAAGAAAAAAAATATATATAATTCAGCTGTTTAGCCTGTTCATGAACACAGGCGCCAAGTTTACATTAAAATTAAAAAAATATTACTTCCCGGCCTAGGCCTTCAATTTTGTATGAAATTCCTTTACAGTTCTCCCAACTTGTTCCGCCCGCAACCTGATACTTTGAAGCCTGTTTTAACGCCCGTAATGACGACATTTCATTACATGATTGAGAAAAATATTTTTAGGTAGGTATTGTTAGTTTTGAGTTTTATATCTGTTTACAAGAACTCCTTCTTAAAGGTGAACCATGGCGAGCAGTGGCGTGCACTGGGTTTTTTTTGCCCAAGGCAAGGCCTAAGCTGAAGCTATGGTCGTTCAGGCTTCAGGGTAGGCAGTTTATCTGTGCCGCTTATTGTCTTTCAAGATAGGCAGTGCCTTTGTGCGTGTATGTACGGCACGCCACTGATGGCGAGGTAAAGTGAGGACAATAGGGAATATGCATGAATTTTAATTTTTGCTTTATTAAAAGCTTATTCATGTAACAAACAGTAGACAAAAAGAATTTTTCTAATAACTATAAAAATACCCAAGATATAAGCCATCAAACATTTCATTCCATCTCTTTCTAGCAAAACGGAATTTAATATGGAGTTGTGACGTAACAGTCTATGTCGGACCTCTCTGTCAAATCGCTGTCTAATTAGTAGTTTAAAATGCTTATATCGTACGTATTTCTTTGCCGATTTTAATTATAATTTCACTTTTTGGTATAGTTTTGACGGTATTTTGATATTTCTTTACGAAAAGCGATGAAAAAATGCATGTTCCCTATTGGAACTATTTCCTCAACATTAGAAATCTTGGACGTCGGGTCCATATAATGTGTTGTTCGATGGAACATTTTAAATTAGTTCGCGTTCAAGTATTTTTATAGCAGCATTATTGCGCAGATCGAGTAGATATGGGTCGGTTCTCTAAGCCCTCTAAATCCTCAAAGTCCCGCTATCGGGAAACAAGGCCGATATACTACAACTCGTGTGAACGGACATGTTTTTCAGTAGCTGTTATCGTGATAGATTTACGCGAAGACGTGTTCTATGAACAATGACATCAACCTATCGATAAATGTGATGACGGTTAACGCCTACCGCTAAATATTTTGGTGGGCAATATTTAGTATTTAGGATATAGAAACCCGACTCCAAAACAACATTAATCCATACTAATATTATAAATGCGAAAGTGTGTCTGTCTGTCGGTCTGTCTGTCTGTCTGTCTGTCTGTCTGTCTGTCTGTTTGTCTGTTACCTTTTCACGCTTGAACCGCTGAACCGATTTGGATGAAATTTGGTATGGAGATAGTTTGAGTCCCGGGGAAGGACATAGGCTACTTTTTATCCCGGAAAAATGCTCTCATCCGCGATAAACGAATTTAAGGCGGACGAAGTCGCGGGCAGAAGCTAGTTGTATATAAGTACTGTATAGATTGAGTAGACAAACAGTTACTTGTAAGTAAATTGAAGAAACTAAATTATGCAGTTATTTTTTTAATATACATATAGTATTTTTGTTAAAAAGTTAATTTATTTTATTCTCTACCTACCTTCCGACTCCATCATCAAATCAATTCGATGGTACCATTATCATCAGGATCATTTCAATTTATGACTATGAAAAAGCTTAACTATAATAATAATTTCAATGTAAATCTTTTGGAAGATTCAACACTAAGTATTAGATTGTTGAATATTCAAATCTTTTCGTTTAAGCCACGTATTTATGGAACCTACTAGGGTGACCGATACCAGCGCCACCTGTATTGATAACATTTTCACTGATATTTCTCCTTCTAAACAAAGTATAATCAGTAAATTAGAATCAGATCATTTAGGCCAATTAATGGAGTTTGAGATATTAAGGGAAAATATAGTGAAAAAACAAATTACTTTTGTACCGGTAACCACAGACCGTGTGGAAAGAATGAAGCTACATTTGTTTCAGGCGCTACCCATTCTGTCTTCTGAAATGAGTCCTAATCACATGTATGATTCATTCTTTACAACTTTTATGAAACATTATAATACAATAATATTTTCTTCTGTTTCCGCGATTATTACTCATTGAAATAAAACAATTTAACGGATTATATCGCGTATATTATCTCATTTTAGTTCCCGACGTTTCGGAAGCTTTCCAGCTTTCCATGGTCACGGGAGGACTCCTCCCTTATTATGCCTCTTATCCCTTAAAATGAGATAATATACGCGATATAATCCGTTAAATTGTTTTATTTCAACATTATAATACAATATTTACTTCCAAATCGGTTGTGGCTGGCGGTGCACCAGTATTTAGCGAATGGGCTACTGCGGACTTACACAAACGTAGACAAGCACTGTATGCCATGTATGAGGAACGGCGGTTTAATACGAGTGATGAATTTAATGAACATGTAAAGCAATATTCAAAACAATTCAAAATTGATTGTCATATTGCCAAACGTAATTATTTATCCCAGAAAATCAAAAATAGTTTTAATATTATCAAAACCACCTGGAAAGTGATTAATGCGGAGACTTGTAGATCAAGGCACGCAATTAGTGATCTAGAATTAAAAATTGATGGCAAAATTATAGATTCTAGTTTAGATGTAGCAACAGAATTTGAAAATTTCTTCACCGATATACCAGTATCCACAACAAAGTGTTTAAATTCATCACCTCCGTCTGCCGTTTTGTTGTTAAAAGAAAACGGCCCAGAATGTAGTAAGGACTTTTATTTTGAACATGTCAGTCCTTCAGATGTAGTAAAGGCATTTAAATCAATTAATGTCAAAAAAACCAATGACCTATGGGGGGTCTCAGTCCATGCTGTCAAATCCCTAATAGAAGTAATAGCGCCTGACTTCAATAACAGTGTTGACTGCGGTGAGTTTCCTGATCTGATGAAACATAGCAAAATAACTCCTTTATTTAAATCAGGTAGTACCTCTGACCCCACTAACTTTAGACCAATATCTGTACTACCTACATTTAGTAAAATTTTTGAAAAGCTAATTCTATATCAATTGTTAAAACATTTTAATTTGAATAATTTGATGCATAGTAAGCAATTCGGTTTTACGCGAGGTTGCTCGACATCCAACGCCGGAGTTGAGCTCGTAAAACACATTTTCGATGCCTGGAAGGAATCGCGAGATGCTTTAGGCATCTTCTGTGATTTATCTAAGGTCTTCGATTGCGTTAATCATGAGACACTGATCAGGAAGCTACACCACTACGGAGTTAAAGGATCAGCACTAAATTTATTAGAGTCTTATTTAAATGGTAGAATACAAAGGGTTGACGTGAATGGAAAGCGTTCACCTGGGTCATTAGTCTCTATGGGTGTGCCGCAGGGATCAATATTGGGACCTTTCCTGTTCCTTATCTATATAAACGACTTGCCACACCTCGTAAAGACCCACCATGAGATAGTTTTGTTTGCAGATGATACGTCTCTAATTTTCAAAGTCGTACGAAATCAACGATCCTACAATGACGTAAACAATGCTATCTGTGAAGTAGTAAATTGGTTTAATGTAAATAATTTATTATTGAATAAGAAAAAGACTAAATGTGTTAAGTTTGTCACGAGTAACGTAAAATACGAGCAAGCAAGCGGTATGGTTAAAGGTGAGGAACTGGAACTAGTTAATAGTACAGTCTTTCTCGGTATAACATTACATTCTAAGCTCCAATGGGGTCCCCATATTGCTAATCTCTCGAATAGACTGAGTTCTGCAGCTTTTGCAGTAAGTGAGATTCGTCAATTAACAGACGTGATAACGGCTTGATTAGTGTAGTTCAGTTATTTCCACAGTATTGTGTCGTATGGCATTTTACTATGGGGCAGTGCTTCCGACATTAATACTATATTTGTTCTGCAGAAGCGGGCTGTTCGTGCGATATATAAAATGAACTATAGAGAGTCGCTTAGAGATAAGTTTAAGGACATTAATATAATGACAGTGCATTGTCAATACATTTATGAGAATATTATGTATGTACATAAAAATATTACCGACTTTAAGAAGAACTGTGATATACATAATATTAATACTAGAAATAAGCATAAGCTCGCAGTGCCTGCTACTAGGCTCCATAAAATAAGGAGACCATTCATGGGTAACTGTGAGATTTTATAATAAACTTCCTAGCAGCATAACTGAGTTGTCTATTGGTAAATTCAAAAATATTGTGAAACGAAAATTATTTACTAAAGCTTATTATAGCACACAAGACTACATGAATGATGAAGCCGCGTGGGATTAATGTAAATTATAGCGTCATGTAGGTATATGAATAATTATTTTAAGGAATACCTAAGGTATTATTATTATTTTAATCTTAATTGTTTTATATACTCTGACATTTAGAATTTTATTCTAGACACATTCTAGATTATTTATTTTTTATTGACAATCCTTTTGGGATTTATCTTATTGATTATTTTAATTTTAAAAATGATGATTTTATCAATAATATTACACTTAAGTTAAATGATCTGATTAGGTTTTTCTGGGTTTCCCTAATCCTTGCAGCAAATGTTGGATCATATTGTATTCCTCCCAGCAAACATTCACTCTCATGTAACTGACATTTCGAAAGTACTTGTAACTAGGCCTACTTGAATAAAGAATATTTTGATTTCATTTGATTTGAATAAGTAAATCACTTATCGTTGACGAGTTCCAGTGACCTTCTGTGGTTCTCTTCATCAGTTCCACTTCACCAATGTACACTTTTTGAATGGAAATGCTTATTATGTTTCTTATAATATCAAAATCGCCATATACTGTATGCTTACAATATTTGAGGAGTTCCTTCAATTTCTAATGGATCCCATCATCAGATTATCACTAACATTAAATGTGATCAATCTGAAGGCACCTCCTGTCAAACAAACACAAACCTAAAAATCTATCTATACTCGTACATATTATAAAACTCTTTCGTTACTGATCTATTGACAGACAACGCACAGCCTAAACGACTAAAGATATAAGTATGAAATTTGGAACGTATATTTTTTATAGTACGTGGACGTGTACTAGGAAAGGATTTTTCGAAATTCAACACTTAAGGGAGTGAAATAGGGGTGGAACCGTTGTATGGAAATCGTTCATTTGGAAAGTTATAGACTTGAATCTTTGTATAAACGTTTCTTACTAAAAAACAAAACAAATGATTGAGTGTTGCTATAAAAATTCATCCCCTAAGGGGGTTAAAAAGAGTTGAAAGTTTGTATGGGAAACATATCGTTTTAAAGTTAGACGTTTAAAACTTCCGTCACAACCTCCTAATGTACCGTTAAAAACATTGATAAAGGCATCTTTTCCAATTCATCCCAGGCTAGAAACATGACAGCAGGACACCAGGTTTATTTTTAACCGACTTCCAAAAAAGGAGGAGGTTTTATGTTCAATAGTTTGTATTTTTTTTTATGTATGTTCACCGATTACTCCGCCAGTTGTGGACCGACTTTAAAAAATATTTTTTTATTTGATAAGATATACTCCCGAGGTGGTCCCATTGCCACCAAGTTGGGATCTGATGAAAAAATACTTTATATCACTACTAAAATCCATCACTAAAAAGCAAAAAATTAAAGAAATTAAACAAAAAAAGAACCGACTTCAAAATAAACTAAAAAGCCATAAATAATCTTTTATGTACGGTACGGATACATTTGAATCACCTTTTGAAGTCGGTGCCGGTGAAGTAAATAAAGTTCTTTATTCAACAAAAATACGAATTACTATGACTAAATATATATGTAGGTATATAATAACTAAAGGCTCCCCGCCGCGGTTCTTAATAGTAATAAATGAATGGTTTGGCACCGACTTCAAAAGGTGATTCAAATGTATCCGTACCGTACATAAAAGATTAACTATGGCTTTTTAGTTTATTTTGAAGTTGGTTCTTTTTTTATTTATTATTTTTATTTTAGATTTTATATAATATGTAGAGATATCCAGAAATATATTTTTTAATGAATTATTAAAGTAAAACACGAATAGGGAGGGAGTTTGGGGGGAGAGAGAGAAACAGAGGGAGAGAGAGAGGGAGAGAGGGAGAGACAAAAAATAGGTGTCGCACCTAGTAAAATTATGATGCCGGTTTTCTTATGACGGCAACACGTAAAATTATCGTTTGTAAACCGACTTTATAGATAACCATTTTTTGCTTTGCCTTAAAATACTATCCTTTTGAAACGCCGAGGTACCTTCTAGAACATTTTATTTTGGCCAGTATCGGTAACTTCGCCTGTCTCTTCTTCTCATAGTTTAGCAGGCGTTAAAATTAAAAGTGCCAGTGTTGCCTTCTTATGGAATAATGTTCAATATTCAATATTTTCTCACTCTAAATTTTCTGAGTATTTTTTTTAAACAGCAAAGGACAACTGACAGAAAAAGTTTTATATATCTCTGTTTTTACCTCAAATTTACGCGTACGCAGTCGCGGGCCGCCCGGCCGCTAGTCGGTTTATAAATGACGAAGTTCTGAGGTAAAAACCATTAAAAAAAACATACAACCGAATGGATAACCACCCTTTTTGGGAGTCGGTTAAGACTACAGGTTTCTCTCAGTGTATGAGTCCACACGAATTGAGTGCATCCCTGAGAAATGTGCTATTATTAGTATACAAGTATTTACGCATGGCTTCGCCCGCGTTATCGAGAACTAAGTAGCCTACGTTTTAATTGATTGACCAACTTCCATCCCCTTTTCACCTCACTCAGGGATAATTTCCGGGATAAAATCTAAATCTGCTCAGCATGATGAAAACAGACAAGAGAAATAGACAGACAGTCTCGTCCTCATCATCGTCTGTGTTAGCATGTATAATGATTGTATTCGTATGTAGTCGTATATCCAGACTTGAGCAATCTCCGGTTCCAAGACGAAGTATCTGGCAGCATCCTTTTCAATGTTTATTATAAACAACATACTTACCTATATAGATATTTGCTTTAGGGGATGAATCGAAAAGTTAAGCAATTTTTTAGCGTATTTTTTATCAAATATAGTATATAAAACAGGCTGGTTTTCAGATATGTGTTCTTGGACTATATAACCTGTTCAAAGATTAATGCGTAAACATGTTTCTTGAAAACTTCCTAATCTAATAGGTACCAGAATTGGCTACTCTTGTATTATCACTACTTTTGTTGGAACATGAGAACTTAGCTTGTTTTTCACATGTATGTTAGTTGTGTTTGTGGCTAATGTTGTGACAGCAAAAAATGTTGGATCAGTTAAAACAATGATAGTTGCTGCATGTAAAAACAGTTCATGATTTTCATAACAAATAATTAAATATTTTGGACAATCTTGCACAAATCGACAGTCCCAAACGAAGCAAAGCTTTTAGTATGGATATAGTAACCATATTATATACTCTTAAATACATAGAAAACATCCAAGACCCAGAAACATACATACGTATGCCGCATGTCAAATTTATTGCATATCGTAATTACATGTATAAAAAAATACCAATGCATCATGAAGTAAAGAAAAAAAAACAATAAGATCTCTCAATGGCTTTAACATACAAAACTTAAAAGATGCGCAAATTTTCTGATTTTTTAAAACTTTTTTCAAAATTCTTCTAATTTAATAAAATTATAATTGTGTGACAAACATGTAGTTAAACGGTTTATTTTTCACGACCAATATATAGTTTTCATATAAATTTGGTACGCCTATTAAAGGATGAGGTCACACCTGAGTACCATTTACCAAGTATAAGAGTGTTTTCAGCGTTCAACAGGAATCCCGAACTTTGACTTAATTTCTGACTTTTAGAACACTTACTCGATTTGTAGTTTAGAGTAGATTTTGTAGTCCCATCGCATATAAACATTTGATCCTTACGAAAAACAAAATCATTTGTTATAAACCTTAAAAAAACAGTCATCGTCCCAATTGCTGTAACTATGCGATCATTATATTTGAACTAGAGATACCTTGTTTAATTTCAGCTAAAAGGTGTTCACTAATAGATAAAAGCCTCCTTGTATTATGTTCTTTTCGACAGCCAAACTTGCAGTGCCGTTTCCCGCCGCCTTTTTAAGGACAGGATCTGACATACAGATACAATATCTTTAATAATAATATGATGATGATAACATCATACATTTAAAAAATATTATATTTGTATTTATCCTCGAAAAAAAAAGTGCACCCACCGAACAACCCTCTCACTTAATACGAAGCATTGTCATAAGCCTTACTGATATTACTGACAAAACACGTTGAAGCTCATCGAAGACCCCTTGAAAACACTATCGCTATAAAAATATTAGGGGACGCTCGCAGTAACGTTATAGCCAGCCAGGAAGAAAGGTCATCGAATAGTGGGTGGGGAGTAATGCAACAAGGGCTTTTCAGTACGGCTAATGTATTGGCCATGTAGCCCCGCATGGGGCCTATAGCTAATCATTTCGGCCACTCAACTGCTGCTGGTATTAAACGCATGATTAATGTTCCGGCTTATCTTAAATGAGGTGCTTTTGATGGCTATTTAGGGCAACAAAATGAGTTGACATATAATTGATTGACGATATTAGAAAAACAAATGTTTTTTTTCCAAAATGTATATAAGCTGAAAATGATAAGTTCATTTTTAGAGTTTCTCTTTCGCACTTTGAACGGGAAAAACGGAGATCCCTACAAAGTCAGAAATGGAAATCATGCCATGAAAGATTTTACCAGTTTTCATTATAGGTAGGTACACTACTTCTGTTCATTTCGGACAAATAACTAAATCTATTTGTTCCCACTTTCACTGCTTGATAAGTAAACAAAGACAGGTAAAAACAACACTAAAAACATTAATGGATAAAATTAATTAATTAGGTGCTAAAAATACAATACAATACAACATTTTTTTATTGCACACGAACAACAGAAACAGTACAATAGAGCCCTAACATAAAATGTGGTAGGCAATAGGCGGTCTTATCACTAAAGAGCGATCTCTTCCAGACAACCTTAGTGTTAAAAAAAAAAAAAGTATTTTTTTCTGTAAAAATACTCCATTTAAATAGTTTAGCAGTAGATAGTTGGTAGTAGGTAGTTGGTGCAGTAAAGTCCTGGAGTGGCGACCACGCATAGGAAAGCGCAGCGTGGGACGGCCCCTAACTAGGTGGACGGATGACCTCGTAAGGGTCGCGGGGAGTCAGTGGATGCGGTTTGCGCAGGATCGCACCCTGTGGCGAGCTATAGGGCAGGCCCATGTTCAGCAGTGGACGTCCGTGGCTGATAGATAGATAGATAGCAGTAGATAGGTTAGTATGTGCTGTGGTATGTGTAACCAATTAACCATCAGGGGCGTGGCGTCAGGAAAATGAAAATGGAAGCCGAACCGTATTCATTCACTCATATTTAAAAAAAAGGTGGTTATAAGGTTTACCTTGGTTATAAGGTTTACCTGGTGGGCATCGGCTTATATGGACGCCACGCCACCAAAATATAGTTTTTTTTTAATAGATTAAATAAACACCTTTTTTAGTTTTTTTTTAGGTGTCTTGTTTGGTTTATACCAAACAAGACACCTAAAAAAAACTGAAAACGTTTATACCAAACCTAGCCTAACCCAAGATTTTGACGTTGATACGTATTTGTATTTTATTTAGAGGTTATTTGAATTATACTACCTAAGAAGTAAACTAAACGGCTTCCATTCAAAAACTTCCTGCAACATTCTATTTACAAAAAAATCCGAATACTGCCATAGATTTTTGTCAATGAAAATAGACTTGAACTGGCTTCGTCAGGCACGTCCGTTGTTACGTGCGCCAAATTTCAACTTGATAGCATTAGTGAATAGCTGCGTAAGCGGCCGTGAAAAGTGAAACAAAGACGAATAAGTAAGGTACCAACCTATAGATAAGTAGTAAACTTTTTAAACATTGGCGAAAAGGCGCGATATGGATGATAGTATGGTAAGTATTCAAAGTTTGCAGCCCAGCGGACCTATGATAGTCGCGTAGGTAAATGACAAAGCACTGATTGTTGCTTAGGTATACCTTGACAAAAAAAAAAATTATCAAATCGCAACCATCTGATAGATATATATCAGACACGGACGTCCACTGCTGAACATAGCCGTCCCCTATAGCTCACCACAGAGTGCGTTCCTGCGCACCACAGACTCTCAGCGACCCTCATGAGGATATCCGTCCACCTATTCGGGGAAGGACCACGCTGCGCTGTCCTATGCGTGGTGGCCACTTCAGGACTTTACTGCCCCAACGGCCATCCGTTCTCCGGGATACATGGTTCGCCCATTATCACTTCAACCGAGAGGAGCAAACAACCAGGTAACCGGACTTTGTGTAAATCTTCGAGCTGTCCCAAGAAAAAGTGATCGTCTTTTAGTTATGATTAACCTATACCTAATGATGACGATGATGGTGATGATCTAAAATCGGCCCTCAAAAGCTATTGGTTGCTTAAAAATTAACGCAATATGCAACAAAACCATGTTTTAGGTGTTCGTGTCTTTACTGCATAATTTATAATTTTTGCGTATTTTATGTATGCTTTTGTGTTATTTTAAGAAAATACATAATTATTAGATACTGGGCAAAATACGGGACTGGTTTATTGCGTAGTCAGGAAATAAGAGAGGATTTTTGTGTAATAATAGATTTAAAAAATACCTATTTTCCGTTTTTACCGTCTGAGATGCTAACAAGAATTATTTTCATTTCACTCGCTCGGAAAAGTTCTAAATCTGCGTGGAAACGCCAATTTTCCACGTTAGTGTGTAAACGTAATTTGAAGTTCGAATTTAAAGTATTTTTTCTCAATACCGACCAGTAAAAAGATTAAAGATAGGAGGCCAGATGAATTCAAAAAGTTAATTATAATCATCCATACTTCCATACTAATATTATAAATGCGGAAGTGTGTCTGTCTGCCTGACTGTCTGTCTGATACCTCTTCACGCTTAAACCGCTGAAACCATTGGGATGAATTTTGGTATGGAGATAGTTTGAGTCCCGGGGAAGGACGTAGGCTACTTTTTATCCCGGAAAAATACCCTTATCCGCGATAAACGAATTTAAGGCGGACGAAATCAAGGGCAGAAGCTAGTATTATATTAAATTTGATTGTTTAGTGCGAATGCCAAGTCAATCTATTTATTCAAAATAAAAAAGATGTGTTGTTTGATGATGTTGTTAGTTTAGCTAATTACGTAATAACTTAAGACAGAAGGACCCTTAGGGGAAGGAGGAGGAAGGAAGGAGAGACTGAATAGATTAACGGAATTGGTATTACACGGATCTCGCAACTTTTAGCGGTAGAAGAATAAAGTTACGAGACTTGGTTTTTATTAGAAGTTATGTTTGTCATTGGATTTGATATACATGAAGAATTCTCTTCTCTTGGCAAAAAATAAAGCCCGGCGGGGAGAGATTACGTTTTGGTCACATATGTATAATAAGAGTGCCATCCGACGCCAAAAAATAAGTAATATTTTACTTTTACAAAATACAGCAAAATTAAACAAAAAACTGTGTTGACCAACATAACAAAGCAAATAAGGGACTCACATTGTGATTTCATGACGTCTAAAATTACTAGAATTTGGGGCATTTAAAAATGTTGAATGTTGACCAATAGCAGCAATGCCCGCCACCGGTAAAGAAAGATGGTGGATGCCTGTGAAAGATAGGACGCGAATAGTGAATTTGTATTTGTTATAACTTGGAAAATTAGTATATATTATGTAAGTTTTTGTGACCTTATTCATTGCAAAAATGTTGTGCACTGTGTATATGGGTGATTAAATGATTATTCTTTTTTAAGGGCTCGCAATAAATCTCCGTCAGGAACGTCGGATAAAGACAAGAAGAAGCCAAAGGATAAAAAGAAAAAAGACGATTCTGGGTCTAGTAGCAGTGATAGTAGTGGCAGGTTTGTTCTTTAAATTCTCTGAAGAATATAGAAGCCAAAGTAAATGTCTATAACGGTATTAACCAAACTTTACGTAAATTTTTAGGTTATGCACGGAAATTGCTGCAATTTGCAAGATGGTTATAATTCTCATTATCCTACACTACACAAAGTTTAGAATACGTACTGTTAATTTAGTTTTCTATTACTGTTGGTGTTCAACTAATAGCAATACGTTTTCAAAATAAAACAATAACCATTGTTTTTACCGTCTGAATACTAGAAATAAAATTTCTGCTTATAAGAGTTCAATTACGTTTTTATTGATTTTAATTATTTTAAGTTGTGTATTGATCCTTACTTTGCGGTTTTAGTTCCTCAGAGAGCAGTTCATCTCGCTCATCGTCTCGGTCATCATCAAGCAGCTCCGGCAGCTCCTCAAGATCATCCTCCTCTTCCAGTTCTTCAAGCAGCAGCAGCAATGATCGTTCCAGGGCCAAGAAGAAGTATGTTGAATTCAGTCAAGACATAATTTGCACGAGTTAATGAAAACTATTTATATTTTTTGCAGTTATAACAGTTTTCAATTTCTAAATGCAAGGTATTAAGAAGAAATTGAATTTTGTTCCTTTTAAAAAAAAACCATTGCTAATTTATATGGACATATTGGCACACTAATGAATGGGCTTATAATGTTTCCGAAACTACTTCATTTCTCAACGTAGGGTATTTCCTGTGCTTATTTTCTTAATATTTATATTAACCTACACAATAATTTAAAAAAATCTGTGTACACTTTGATTTGGAGAGAAGTACAAGTTTGAAAGAATGTCTGGCATGAGTAAAGACCTTAAAAACTACATTTATGTATTTAAATTTTATTGCACAAAACAAAAGTAAGTACAAATGGCAGACTTAATGCCAAATGGCATTCTCTACCAGTCAACCATAGGGCCAAACAGATGCATGAATATGGTGCAGTGGGAAAATCATTCAATACTGAGAGTTTACACACACACACACGCAAATAATGAAAGGAATACATAAAGTTAATTACTGTTATTTAAAATCATTGATGTCTCAATTGACAAAACTTTGACAAAATTGCTTTGTGCCCTACAACTTGAACATTATATGACATTTAACATGAACATATTCTGTAGGACATCACCACAGAAGAGTCCAGTAAAGGATCGCCGGGAGCCAGACAGAGAGAAGATACGGGACAGGTCACCATTGGGAGACAAGAAGAAGATTTCTGCACCATCATCTAATGACAAATCAAAAAGCAAGGATAAGCACGATAGGTATGCATCCTGGTCATCATACAAATGTTTGATTTTTAAGCTTCTTATATGATTGTTGCATATATTGACCAGTGGAAAGAAGAAATGGAATAAGTGACAGCTTGATGGCGTTTAGTAATATACCAATTTAACTCATTATGCAAGGTGTATAATTCATTATCTTGAAAATGTCACATCCCATTTTTTCTTTCCACTGTCAATATATAAAGTAAGGTATGATCATAGTAAGCGCCCAACACAAGGCACCATGCAAGCTGCATAACATTGCTTGAATATGTTGGTCTTACAACATTTATTAACCTTTTGAGCGCCAAGTAGCGAAGTAATGATGAATGACCCAGACGCCACAGCAATAAAATAAAATGAACCTTTAAAAATAAATAAGTGGTTTCAAAACGAGGTATTGATATTATGTTAGGAGTGGCTGACATGCCGACCAAATTTCATGGCTTTTGAGCTATGTATGCCGTCGCTGGTGTTAGACGAATTTGGTGCGTCAATTTTAATAAATACTTTCAATGTAATCTATAATATAAATTGAATAAAATCAGCCGAACCGTTTTTGAGTTATTGCCAAAGAACTGCGCTTCTCAGCTAAAGGACGTAAATACCGTGGAGATACGCTCTTTTGTTAGTACCCTTTTTGATATAGTATTTTGTTCATCTGTAGTTGCATTTTTTTGTATGAATGACTGTGAAACCCTACACTGAGCATGTTCCGACATGCTTGCATGCATTTGTAATGTGCATTTTTTCGTATGAACGGCTGCATAGCCCTACACTGAGCATGGTCCGACATGCTCTTAGCCGGTTTTTAGGGTTCCATCGGCAAAAATGGCATCCTTATAGTTTCGTCATGTCCATCCGTCCGTCCGTATGTTAATGAAATTTGGAATAAAGGTGTCTTGTGTAAACCGCTACTTAGTTTGATAGTTAAATAATAACATGTAACCAAACAGAATCAGCAAATATCAATGTGTGGCACATGTTTTGACGGATCTTTAAAAAAAAAATTGATTTAGTAAATATTTTCGGAAATAATTGCTCCAAAAGTAGCATAAACTGTGCCCCTCCCCCCCTCTATTTTCTAAATGCTGTGTCCAAAAAATATGAAAAAAATTATAAAGATAAAGATGTGTAGTGCATTCTTTTGTATGAACGCATCACAATACAATGCAGTATAAAATGACCTTTAACCTTTGCGTTTTTTGCGGACAAGTATTCCACCAGTTTGTAATATAATTGTGTCACTCTTCTGTCTAGATCTCCAGCTAGGAAGAAGAGAGAGCGTTCACCCCCTCCGCGTCCTACTCGCATCCACATTGGGCGGTTGACTCTAAATGTTACCAAGGACCACATTCAAGAGATATTCTCTACTTATGGCATTGTGAAATCAATTGAGTTCCCAATGGACCGCTTGCACCCGCACAACAGCCGCGGCCACGCCTATGTAGAATTCTCCAATGCAGATGAAGCAGAAAATGCTATGAAGCATATGGATGGCGGTGAGATTTTTATTTGAAAAACTTGATTTCAAATTACTGTCATTGATATTAACGAATGAGTGAGACCATTTTCCGAAATATTCACGTACATAGGAGGCCAGGAAATGGCAATGTTTTTTTGGTTTTGAAGTAGGATTACATAGATCACCTTTACATCGTAAGCTACTTAAATCCGATGCCTTTTTACATGTTACTGTCTTTGCATTTGTTTGTTTATGAGGTTACATGGTAAGGAATTTTAAATGCCTGTGGGTTCAAGACATTTTACTCAAAATTTAATATTTGAGGATCTGTGAATCGATTTCTTTTAAGGTTGAGTGTAGGATAGCGTAGCTCTGTAGCTACGTCCCCTTTGGGCCAATAATAGGTGCGGATGTGCAAAGGTGGTTATAGATAGGATACCTTTTATAACCGACTATAGTAAAGAAAAATAATGGTTAACCGTTTTCTTCTCAATAGGGAATATTCATGAATTTTCATTTTTGCTTTATTAAAAGCTCAGTCATGTAACGAACAGTAGACAAAAATATTTTTTCGAATAAATATAAAAATAACCAATATATAAGCCTTCAAACATTTCATTCTATCAAAACAGAATTTAATATGAAGTTTATATGGCCGCAGTGCACTATGACGTAACAGTGCACGTCGGACCTCTGTCTAATTGGTAGTTTAAAATGCCTATTTCTTGCGTATTTCTTGGCCGATTTAAATTTTAATTTCACATTTTGAAATCGTTTTTACGGTATTTTAATATTTAGTTAAGAAAAGCGATAAAAAAATTCATGCATGTACCCTATTGACAAAGTTGCGATGTCAGTATCAGTATAAATGGGCAGATTTACGTTATACACCGTGTTTATGTGTGCCGTGTGTTTACCTTCATTTTATTTGAGTCACTACTAGCACATACTATGAAATGGTACTTTTTTTATGTTTCCGAAATGTCTCCCCATAGGAAAAGTTGTTCGTATTGACGGGTACTACCTATTAAGAGTCCCCGGTAAACTCGGTTCTCCATACAAACGTAGTTAGGCTCTCATTTTAAAAGGACCGGCTAGTTTGCTCTGAAACTTTGTACTTAAAATAAGTGAAGGTATATGCAAGCCTGTATTTAGTTTATGTAGCTTCAGATACCAAAGTAAAAAAAATACAGCGAATTTAAGTTTTTCATACAAAACTTGTTTTTGCTGTATTTCGTTTGTTTTATAAACTGGAGCCGTATAAACTAATTTTAGACCTAGATATACCTTGTCATTGTATATGGAAAGTTTCGTTACAATCCTAAATGTAGTTTTAAAATGAGAACGAAACTCCGTTTGTATGGGAAGGTGAATTCCGGCCGAGCTTGCTGGGGAAAAATTAATAAAAATAAAGAAAATAAAACACGGTGTATTTGGTTGACCTTACAGGGCAGATCGACGGGCAGGAGATCACGGCGGCGCCGGTGCTGATCCCGTCGCGGCCGCGCCGCCCCTCCCCGCGCCCGCCGCCGCCCCGCCACGCGCCCCTGCGCAGACACTCGCCGCCGAGGTGAGCCTTCCGTCACAGCACCACCGCAACCATCATCATTACATTATTGCCAACCTCGCGTTAAAACTGTTGTGCTGGATATTTGAGGACGGTTATAAGATACTTTTTACCTGACTACACAGATGCAAAAAAGAGAGTAAAGACTTTCTCGCCTGCGAATGAAGTAGCGAGAATCTTCTAGCGTATATATAGAAGTTTCGCCTGCGGGGGCGTTGAAAGGTTATATTTAATTTAAATAAATAATAAATAAATAAATATTGTAAAATGTATTATACAATAATCAGAGATCGGCACTATTGGTGCAAAACTAACAAAACTAGCCAAGTGGACATAAGAGTGCTTAAAAATCTGTAATGGAAATCTGTAGAATTGGTAACAAACCTTATATTATAAAGTTGTAAAAATGTAATGTCTGTACATTATAGATATAAATAAAAAATAAGTGATACAGATTAGATTTAAGGGTCACTGACTCGATTTTTTTGTATATTTGTATGTGTCGTGGCTTCATCACGCAAAAATGGCTAAACGAATTTCAACTGTTTTTGGTACATGGATAGCTGGTCTTCCATTGATGGTTATAGGATACTTTTTGTTTAACTATGCTGAAGAAAAAAGAGGGTTAAGGTTTTTTTTCGTCCGCGAACGAAGTTCACCTTATAGTTATCGATAGAATTAGGGCCAAGCGTAATTTAAGTGTTTTCGTACATTCTCAATTTGATGTTTTTAAGAACCATATCTAAAATGTCATCATTATAAACCAAAAATATAACTAATAAATATGGTTTGTGTTTACTTACGAGTACAGTGTTTTAGTGTCCATCGCATAGAAACATGTAGCATAGACAACTTCCACTCTAATTTGTCACCCTCGACAAATAAAAATATCTTCGTCTAGTTATTATCAACATTTTCAATAATCGAAAACTTCATGGTTGCGCATTGTGTCTGAATTAACTTAGACACTAAAAACAAACAATTTAGGGGATACACAGCAGAGGCGTGGCGTCAGGAAAATTACAAGGGAAGCCGAAGTGTACCTGTTCATTTACTCATATTTAAAGAAAAAGGTGGTTATAAGCCTTTCCACTTTCGACGCCACGCTACTGGTACACAGAAGCCTTAAGGGGATGCATCTAAAATTGAAGCTATTTTTAACACGCTTTTATTAGGTCGACATGTATGTAACTATGTAATGGAATCTAAGGTTTTAACCATCTTCCAATGATCGTAGGGTTCTGAAAATGGTAGCTGTATGTAGTTCTGATGACAATACAATAACATGGTACTGTCGAACTGATCTGATGATGGAGCCGGAAGATATGAACTGAAACTAAATGATGGAATATCATATCATAGCTGTGTTTGGATTTGTTAGAAAAGTCTTGTAAAGCGTGTTTTTATAGTGTTTTTTTAAACTATTAATTTATTTAGCGCATTTTTTGTCAAATCTAGTATATAAAACAGGCTGGTTTTCAGATGTGTTTTTTGACTATATAACCTATTCAGTGACTAACGCCGAAACATGTTTAATGAAAATTTCCTCTATAGAAAAGTTATCCGAAAACGCGTCTTCATTTTCCGTTTTTTGTCTAGTTTGTACAAACGACAGATTAATAAACGGCTAAATTATGTTAAAATGTAATTCTTCCCTTTATCTTTTAAGTGATTAACGTAAATGTTAACAAAACATAATAATATCTTTGATTCCATGGTACTTTTACATCTGGCGCTTACGCCAAAAAACCCCAAGCATGTAGTGAATTAGCTTTCTCTTTCTTTGATGCGCGCGAGCAATAAATGCGTCCCTTATTACAAATCACGCTTATTGGCTGGCTCCGCGCTTGGGGCGTGATTTACAAATGACGAAGTAGGCCCTTAACTAGGATTTAGTGTTTCAGGCAAACTTGTGTGAGTAGTTATTATTAGACTAATGGTGTGTGTGCGCAGGTACCGTCGGCGCAGCCCGGTGCGGCGCCGCTCCCCGCCGCGGCGCCGGCGCACGCGCTCGCGCTCGCCGCGCCCGCAGCCGCGCCGCCGCCGCTCCAGGTCCTCCTCCTCCTCCTCCCGCTAGTCCCGCCCCACACGCACACACACATACACACAATAGAGGGGTATCGATAAATCAGCTTTTAGACTAGCAGCACTATCGTATCGTGTCTGGTTTTCAGAAATCGTCGAGTCCGTTTTTCGCGAAAGTTTAACTGTCGTAAACTGTTTAAGGTGAATTGCCGATTACTGGCCACCCTCTGGTTACTGGCCAAATCGCTACACAGCCAGGGTCTAGATGAAGGATTTGCACTAAAATTAGACTTATTTAATAATAAGTATATGTAGTTATAAACACTCATATTTTTACAAACCGCGTGGTGGTAAATGCCGACAGAAGCTTTGGCCAGTAATTGAATATTCTGGCTAGTTAGTTGGTGATTTACCCTATTGTTATCGTAAAACTGTCTGGATACCCCGTTTGTCATAGAATTTTGTTATAGAGTTTGACATGGAATTTCGAACAAACAGATTAAATAGTGCAGAGTGAAAGTTGATTTGTACACATCGGACCAACTCGTGCATTATATGCGAAATTGCCACATTACCTGACGACACATTATAATATGAATTGCATGAATGGTATTGGAGATTTGGTACATTTTCTCTCAAGTCCTCTTTTTGTGTTATATTATATTGTTAATTAAAATGGAGAGATTTTATGCAGAAAAAAAGTACCAAGACTATCTCCATTTCACAACGACACATTCCAGAAGCTTCGCACGAGGTAAGTATAAATCCGATTCCCCGTTCTCTTAGAATATGTCTCCCGTAGCTATTAAGGAGAGGTAAGTATAGTGTCATGAAAGCAATGGGTTATTATCACGACATTAACTTAAAATTTCTCGTTATAAAAGCTTGCAAAATGGAAACTGAACAGTGAGTGATCAGTGCGACTCCAAATGAACTCGGTATTGGTGAAGTGTTTTAATGTATTTCAATACCAAATTTACATTTGTATAATCATTGACATTTTACTTTAATAAATTGTAATACTAGTTACTTTTTTATTTTCCTCAGATCCCCAGATCCCGTGTCTGTTAACAAGTAATACAAAAAATCTTGAATACTAAGAAGTCCCTTCAAATATAACCTTGTTAGAATTTAGGCAAAGTAAATAAATGTTCAAATGATAAATCAAATTGTTTAATTTCATTAACAACCTGGTAAAAACTGTTACAAACAAGAACATATGTGACTGTTTTTGGGAAAAGGTCCCACTTTGTCGATATGGAGTTATGAGTAGTTCCTAATACTACAGATCTATCGCTATCTTTTGGTGAAAGATATATGTCTCTAGGTGCTATAGTTATTTTTTTCAAATTCTTCAAATTTGCAAAAGTGAAAAGCGACAATTGAGAAAACGTTGGTTAAAGTTTGGGACGGCAAAAAACACACTTGTACTTTGAAGTTATGAAGTGGTTAGTATCAAATGAATTGGCATACTTTAAGGATTTCAAATTAGTCAAAATCATGTATGTAACCTTAGTAGTTTGTATGTTACGGAGGCTTGAACATAAAAAGAGAACGAAAGTATGTCAATCCTGAATATGGGTTTATTTTCTATATGTATAACATGACACGCAGATCTATCATTAAAGTTGTATTTATAAATGTATTCTCATGCTAAAAGAGACAGAAATAATTTTATGGATCCCTTTAGTTAGTTATTATTTCAAAATGTTAAGAAAAACTGAATTGAAAAGTAAAGCATAAAAAAATATAAATGACAAGTGTATTTTAATATATAACATAAGATTACTTTTAAAAACACACACTTATCAAGCATAAAAAGTATTAATATCAAATTCTAAGTACTTTTTTATGCATTATAAAGTTTAGTGATTTTCTATAGGGTAGCGTCCCACTTTGTCGATTTACTAAACTTTAGTGCTTGTTCAGTGAAAACCATGTGTTTGGTATATTTATCCCATTTTATGTACGAGATAAAGGTTTGTTATTGTTAATCTAATAGTCATTGATACTAATGTCGTTTGTATGATCTTTTTTTACGGAATTTATTTCCGACTCAAGGTTAGTGTCCCACTTTGACGGTTTGGTTTCGTTTGTATGGACATACGCTAAAAAATTACTACAAGTATAAAATCCGCTTTTAAAACATAGGTGTAATGTAAATGTCATTTTATATCTATCGGTTAATTATATTTTGTTAAATAATACTGTTTTTTATTTAGCGGAATCATCGATAAAAAAATCCATTATCGATGGTTACCCAACCCAACAACAACACACAATTCATACAATACAATTCATATTTCGTATTTTTCTTTTCTCCTGCTCAAAGCGTACGTCATATTAGGTTCGTGAAGCGAGACTAAAATAGTATATTTAGCCCCTAGGGTTTAAAAGAAATCCATATAACTCAATACAAATTTCAATGACGCTGGAAAAAAAACTTGCGATCAGCTACATACTCCTTACTAATAATTAAAAACAAACAAACCAACCTGATCAGATTGGCCAAACTTTCTGATACAATTGCTCAAACTGTACTTTTAGTTTTTCATGAAATATACAATTTTAATGTTAAGTCATTTTTATTTTCTCGCAGTCGAAGTCAAAAGCAGTGTTTAACACGTGGCTAAAAGCCATTATATGACATTCAGATATATTTGTCCTCGCTCACTTCGTGAGCTCATCCAAATAATCACTTTGTGTCATAATGGCTTATTTTAGCCCCTTGTCAAACAATCTTCTATTTTTTATTCGTATTTTTCATGCTGTACTTTTCAATTCATTTTTAGTAACTTTTTGACATAATAACTAACTAAAGGGATCCATAGAATTATTTCTGTCTTTTTAGCATGAGAATACATTTATAAATACAACTTTAATGATGAATCTGCGGGTCGTGTTATAAATATAAAAATAATCCCATATTCAGGATTGACATATTTTCGTTCTGTTTTTATATATACACGCCTCCGTAACATTAAAACTAAATAATTTTTTCACCGAAAGATAGCTTATGCTTTGTTATATTACAAACTAGTCATAACTCCATATCGACAAAGTAGAAATGTTTCCCTATAACAGGCACAAATATGATATCGACGTTTTTTTTCGGTATTCGACAAAGTGGGACGCTGGGCACTAAAGTTTGAGGCCTTAAAAAGGTGCTTAAATTGGTCATTTATGGGTCCAAATCAAAATCATAGGTTTATTATATGTTCTATCAGTTTGCATTGAAAGTGGATTTTCGGTAGGTTTTGCCATATTTCACTAAACTGCCCGCAACTCCGAAACTAGAATCGACAAAGTGGGACGTTTTACTAAACTCCCTCACATATTATTGATGCGATTTTATTGTTGTTTGCCTATTATTTTACAATAAGTTTGATAATCTGCTACTAAAATCTTTCCCTTGTACAAATAGTTTTGTTCTAACGAGGGAATTTCTTGTGGCAATCTGAAAAAAAGGCAACAAAATTATTTAAAAATGATTAAATCATAAATCAAGGTAAATTAATTTCGTCGCATCACTTACGGGTATTGTATTTTCATATTCTTAGGTCCTCTGACTGGATTCCATGCAGAAACTGGGGCCTTATTAGCCACCATTAGTCCTGCTACGGCAGTGTACAATCCATATTCTTGACACATCTTTTCCTGTGGACAATTACATGAACTTTTAAGTGACAGCGCAGTGGAGGCTCTCGAATCATAGAGGACCCCGACTTTCTGAGGGTTGGAAAACACATTCCAAATTGAACTTATTTTTAGGGTTCCGTAGCCAAAATGGCAAAAAGGGAACCCTTATGGGTCATACTGATTTTTAGTATGAGTTAGTGCTATGCGTCTTTCCTGTGGACACCCGAAAGTTAAGGGCTTTAAATACTAATTTTTCTTAGTGCCCTATAGGCGATGTACAAATTGATTAATACTTTATATCTAAGCGATAAAAATATCAGTTATATGTACCCAAGCCCTTAACTATTGCGTTGTCCACAGGAAAGACGGCTAAATTCTAGAATCAGTATGACCCTTATAGTTTCGTCATGTCCGTCCGTCCGTCCGAATGTCACAGGCATTTTATTCAAAAACTATAAGATGTATATTGTTGAAATTTGGAACATAGGTGTCTTGTGAAAGCCGATACCTAGTTTGATAGTTAAATAAAATGAATATATATTTCCAGGTGGAGTACTCTATAGATGTAACCGAAACTGCTTTTTTTTTTCAAATATCAATGTGTGACACATCAGTCGAACATACCGTTTTTAAGTTATTGCCAAAAAACTGCGCTTCTCCGCAAAAGGACGTAAGTGCCGGGGAGATACGCTCTTTTGTTAGTGTTTTTTTTTTTCATATCGTATTTTTTTCGTCTGTAGTGCATTTTTTGTATAAACAGCTGCGGAACCTTATATTGAGCATGGTCCGACATGCTCTTGGCCGGTTTTTCTTATTTAACAACATTATAGTTTTCGTAAATGGTTGATTTTCGTTATTCTCCTTTCATCTCGCACAGGGATTAGGGCATTACCAATAAGGGTGGTATGCCATTGTTTTTTTCCGAAAACTTCGTCGCCATTCAATTAAATCATGAAAAAGTTATTTTGGACAGACCGATTTACATAGGATTTTCAGTTCTAAAATACGCAAAACAACACATGTACAAATTTCATTATGATTATATCAAAAAGAAATATGAGGATCGCGTACACCTCTGCTATACAGATACAGATAGCTTATTATACTTGATATACAGGGTGTCCCAAGAAGTAGTGATATACTGAAGCTGGGAGGTAGAGGACCTAGAGGGCTATCTAAATCACCCCCATGTATGTTCCGCGATTTTTCGTATTTTAGGAGTTATTACTTTTTTTTTATTTTTCACCTATCGCCGAGTACGATGAGATTTATATTTATGGTGACGTGACTTATTGCGGTAGATGCTTGATTTTTTTTTGTGTGCTAAGCTGATAGATAGGCCAATTCAGTATGGTAACATTTACTATCGTTAGATCTTTGAATGGAATAAAAAAAAAATTAAATGCCAAGAATGATAAAATTACCCAATATGTTCACAACTTCAAGGGGCTTTAAAAAGATAAAATCACATAAAAAAAATACCGTTTGGCTTTTAAAAACTTGCTCTATCTATCAGGTAGCTACCCTGAAATTTCATTTTATTATTCATAAGGCTTCAATCAAAAAATTGAAATCTAAATGTGGTAAGTGCAAAATTTTAATTTACATGATGATTAATACAAACAAAGTAAAACCAATTACAAGGTGTTTAATTACAAGAAATTTTCAAAATGGCCCCCCTGTTGCTCAATGCAAGTGCGACATCGCCGAAAAAAGTTGTCTTTTAAACGTCTGAATGCACTTCTATTATTTTTAATGGTTTCTTCTGCTACTCTCAATTTCCGGGTTAACTCGTCAAAATTGCGGCATTCTCTTGAGTAGAGGAGGTCTTTGTAGTATCCCCATACAAAAAAATCAATGGGGTTTAGGTCGGGGGACCGTGGAGGCCAGGCTATAAGGCAGGCGTCACCTGCATCCATCTTTCAGGGTATCTGATTGAAATAGTTTCTTACGTCCAAGGCAAAATGGCATGGTGCACCATCACACTGCAGTACTATGCTTCTGCGTGTCTCCAAGTCCACATCTTCTAACAGCAGGGGCAGATCGACGCGTAGAAAATTTAAAAATTGATTGCCGCCCAAGCGGTCTGGCAGCTGAAAGGGCCCGATTAGCTGACCGTTAAGTATGCCAGACCAAAGGTTAACACTAAAGTGTTCTTGGAATGTCGATTCCCTTTTTAAATTTGGATTTTTAATTGCCCATGAGTAAGAATTGTGCATATTAAAAATCCCATTGCGTCTAAAGTGGGATATTCATCCGTCCACAAGATTTGGTTAAAAAGTTTTCGTTTTCAGCTTGTCTCCTCAGCATTACCTGACAGAATTCAATTCGCCGATTGTAATCTTCCGGTTTCAACTGTTGCACTTTTCTAATGTGAAACGGATAATATCCTACGCTCTGTAGTGTACGGTGTACCTGAGATTTAGAAAGTCCGGTACGACGTTCCATAACTCTCACACTGGTCGACGGGTCTCTTTCCACTTCTTCAAACACTGCATTTACTACATCAGGATCCGGCATAGTGGCCATACGGCCTGATCTGGTACCCGGTACGTAACCTTCCAAATACGCATTATATACTCTTAAGATCATGCGATAGTCAGGAAACGTTTCAGGTTGAGGCCCGCCTCTTCGTTCCACATGCTCCCGGTACAGCCTTGAAGCTTCCGCCGCAATCCCCCTAGCATAACCGTAATAGTAATGCATTTCTGCGTAGTCACGTGAAGTAAACATGATCACTTACACGCAAACTCAAGTCCAGTTAAATAATGCCAAGTCGTCGATTCCAGGTAATAACACTAATGCAAATCGTAATGCAAGTCAAAGTCCATATGAATAGCCAAAATGATTAGAGAAACGAACAATTAGCAGTATTAAAACACAATTTTTAAATTATTGAAAAGTACCAACGATGACCAAACAACGTGAAAATTTTCTCATGCGTCAACCGTCTTTTGTTTTTTGTTCTTTTTCTATTGATGGCCAGTGCGTGATTTAGAACGAAATTTATTTAGAAAGTTAATTAATTTTGCACTTGCCACATTTAGATTTCAATTTTTTGATTGAAGTTACATGAATAATAAAATGAAATTTTCAGGGTAGCTACCTGATAGATAAGTTTTTAAAAGCCAAACGGTAATTTTTTTAATGTGATTTTATCTTTTTAAAGCCCCTTGAAGTTGTGAACATATTGGGTAATTTTATCATTCTTGGCATTTAATTTTTTTTTTATTCCATTCAAAGATCTAACGATAGTAAATGTTACCATAGTGAATTGGCCTATCTATCAGCTTAGCACACAAAAAAAATCAAGCATCTACCGCAATAATTCACGTCACCATAAATATAAATCTCATCGTACTCGGCGATAGGTGAAAAATTAAAAAATAGTCATAACTCCAAAAATACGAAAAATCGCGGAACATACATGGGGGTGATTTAGATAGCCCTCTAGGTCCTCTACCTCCCAGCTTCAGTATATCACTACTTCTTGGGACACCCTGTATACTGACGATTTTTATCGGGATATGCGCCATGACTTGCATCAATTTGATTCCAGCAATTTTGCGCTGGGCAAAATCTATAACATAGAAAGAACTAATGAATAATTTCCTGGGTTATTTAAAGATGAGATGGGTGGTGACATAATTAAGGAATTTATAGGATTAAGAGCAAAATTGTATTGTATAAACAGCGCCAAAACCTGTATAAAAAAGGCAAAAGGTATTATTAAATAATTTGATCAAATATTGTTTATTTTTCGATGTGGTTTGTTTGTTGCATATTAAAAAAAAAAACAATTGCATTGATCAAATCGACATGGACGTAGGAATTTGATGGTCGCCACCCTCATAGTCGCACAGAACACTATGTAGGTGAACCATTTAACTGTATCCTGGCGGCTGTAAGGCACCTGTGTATGATTAATGGGTGTCTATGGTGGTTAATGGGTAACGGGAACCTCTAGTACAAATGTGATAACTCGTTGCGCGACAAATATAGTCAATCTCTTTCTTTTCAATACAGTGTGTGAATGACGGATGGAACTGAGTCGCGCGACAAAAGAAGTCGCGAAACGGTGTCATGTCTTCCGCAAGCGCCCAAATCTCCTTGTGGCTTTCCCTGTGACTACGGTCGACCAAAAGTGAACTTATCTTACCCGCCACTCCGCCAGCATAAAATCTGCGTCGCTCAAGCCCAAAGCAGCTTTATCCACATGGTCAATCGACGAGTAGTGACTCAAGTAGTTTTCTTCAAGGAAATTGATAAAAGAATTTGGCTGACTTAAAAATTGGTCGATTATATCTTTAGGTGGGTGAGTGAACTGTGTGCTTCCATTTTCGCCTACAATGACTAAAACAATAAATATTACACGATTAACGTCAAATTCTATATTTTGTGTTAGAGATAAGTAGGGTAAATTGCCTATTACTGGGCACCCTAAGGGTACTGTTCAAATCGCAAACATATGATATAACTAGAAGGCGCCTAACCTTCTTTTTTGCGTCAGTGTCATTGGATAAAAAGTATCCTATAACCATATGTGGATGCCCATCTACTTGTGCACCAAAAGTAGTTGAAAAGGAGTTGAACGGAGAGTGTTCCGAGGAATTGTTCGGGTTGATCCCAGCTGCATCGTTCCGCCATCGTCCTACGCGACAATATTTCCATCCTCACCACTTAGATGGTTGGCAGTCCACAACTGTACGTTTTTCTAGAAATTTCCTGCCTTGCACGACTTAACTATGGAATAAATTGCCGCATGCAGTATTTCCGGACCGATGCGATCTTCAAACCTTCAAGAAAAGAGCGTACTCCCACCTGATAGGCCGGCAACGCACTTGTGACTCCTCTGGTGATGCAAGTGTCTATGGGCGACGGTGATCGCTTACCATCAGGCGACCCGTCTGCTCGTTTGCCCCCTATGCCATAAAAAAAAATCTGACATGATAAACTGATAAAGTCAACACATATAAAAAAAGTTCGATTCAGTAACCTTCAAATTATCTGTTTCACTTTTTTTTTATATCTTCTATGTACAGACATTTAATTTAAACAACTTTATAGTAGTATAGATATAGGCTAGGGTCTAGATAAAGTATATTAAATAAAATTACTTTTTCCGGGAGCATTTTTATAAATCGCGTAGTAAACGCCGAAAGTTGTGGCCAGTTATTGGCGATTTACCTTACTACATATCATAATACTCGTCACGTGTCATATCCCTCCATCAAATATTGTTTAACAGCAAAGTGAGAGCGATGGCGGACTACAGATACGAAATTTGAATTTAGGAGTAAACTCCCAGACACAATGAATAAAGTACCTTTTGGATTTAACACTCTTCCTACTCCATGTAGAATGCTAACGGTTTGGTCTTTCCCTAGGGAAACAAATTTACTTGATGGTGGCTTTTTCTTGCTATTTGTGGTTTTCTTGCCTTTAGATTCCTTCTCAATAATAACATCAGTCTCCAAACTTTGGTAAGCACCTGAAATCACATCCATGCTTTTGTTATAAATTCTCTCGTATTTAGGATACAGCCATAACGTCATTACTTTTGTGCCAGCAAACAACAAACAAGCATGCAGTCCATCTGGTGGAAAGAATTTTAAATTCGCCCTACGTAAGTTTGTGTCTGTGAAGTTAGCTACTAGCAACGTCGCAGTAATTAAGTGTAACAAGGGTACGATGTACGCATCGGACCCAACTTTGAGGCTACACTTCAAACACTACGTGTCGCGAATTGTAACTGTATCTAATGGTACCTACAAAAGCTTCGGACCCGTGTCCCCCTTGGTCAACCCCCTGGGTGGGCAATCAGGAATTATTAGTCCCGGTGTTCCCCATTGCTGAGGGAGACATCGATACTAGGTTTTGAATTATCAGGGGGCTGACCAAGGGGCCCACGGGTCCGAAGGACCTACAAAACTTAAAATGGTGAGGCTCAAGTGCGTTACAGCCCTACCCACCGTTCCCGTGTGTCATTACGAATGCGAAAGTGTGTCTGTCTGTCTGTCTGTTACCTCTTCACGCTTAAACCGCTGAACCGATTTGGATGAAATTTGGTATGGAGATAGAGTCCCGGGGAAGAACATAGGCTACTTTTTATCCCGGAAAAATACCCTAATTCGCGATAAAAGACTTTAAGGCGGACGAAGCCGCGGGCAGAAGCTAGTTTTTTCATATAAATTATTGACCGAACATGTCGTTGTTTTGTGGTTGTGGTAAGTCTAAATATTCTAAATAGACTAATATGCCCTGTATTAATTATCATATAGATCTAGTTAGTATCTACTATATGTTATTACCGGTGTATATTACAGAGGTAAAGAATAAGCTAAAATTATATGATTATTGAGATGTGGTAAAATCATGACGTCAAAGAACGGCAAATAACAGGTACCTTTTAAACAGGCAAAATGTAAGTTCAACACTGCCGATCGTACATCGCCTGCCGAGGAATTGACCACACAGTCTACCAGTTCTGGTGTTGGTTTATTGTACATAGTGGTATGTTTTTTACTAATTATTTCAGAGACCCGCTTTAAGGCCGATTTTAGCCCAGTGATTGAAACTGCATTTAATCTGAAAGCAATAATAAATGAATATCAGGGACAATCTTACATAAATCGATCTAGTCCCAAACTAAGCAAAGCTTGTACAAATAGCAACACAAGTGGCCATCTGTAGCGTTTATGTCAATGTCAACGAGGTATCATAGGTACTAGGCAACGATATGAATAATATATAGATAAATTATAATATGGTTACCCTGGTTCTTCACATTATTATTTGCTATATTATATAAGAGTAGTTTTCAGATCAATTTACATTAATATAAATAATGATACTCACGGGATGTGATGTATTTTAAACTGCTCCTTTAAACTAGGTGTGAACAAATTGGCTGCAGTATTCTTACTATCTGTATGACTTTCTGAACATATGAAAATGATTGGTGATTTAGCCCTTTGTTTGTATTGGCTGAAAATATGTAAGGAAAATGTTACATATTGGCTTTGTTAGCTAGAAATAAGACACAGATTTAACAAATAGATACTGATTTAAATAAAACAATTGAACGGATTATATTGCATATATTATCTTTATCTCATTTGAGTCCCCGACGTTTCGGAAGCTTTTCAGCTTTCCATGGTCACGGGTTGATGTTATTTGTTTTCTGAAAGGGGCTAGTTTGTACAAATTGTAACTTTGACGGAGGAAAATATATCTTATCTCAGTCAACCCGTGACCATAGAAAGCTGAAAAGCTTCTGAAACGTCGGCACTTAAATGAGATAATATACGCGATTAAATTATTTATTTAAATGAGTAATAATCGTGAAAACAGAAGAAACTATTAAATAGATAATGAGTATTGACAAAATATACAATATAGGTACAATACTCTGAAACTACTTCTAATGCAATTTCATAAAATATTAACAAACTCTTGCCATTGATGCTCAAAATCAACTTACTGTAAAATATCATTAAATTCAGATGGTGTTCTTAAAAATGTATTTGGTAAATCTTCGACCAAAACCAGTTTGCTGGTATTGTTGTCTAGTAGAGATGTAAAGTTTGCTGCATTCAATATAAAGTCAAGGAATTTTATACATTGTTTTTCTTTGAACTGATAATCTCCTGAAAATTAAATATCCAAATAATTTAACTAAATCGAGATTTTCAAAAGTGCAACGAAATAAATAAGCAAGATAGTATTAATACAAATTCCTCATATTACAGCCCGGCCATTGCTTTACCACCCACTGCATCATCCAATGAATTTATATGGTTAATTCCATGCATGGAGTGAAGAACTTGATAAGTTGTCAGTAAAGTCTGAAGAAAATTAAACCATAAGACTCATGTCCTAAGTTCAAATTTCTTTAAATGTATATTTTTTCAACTTATCGAGTTCTTCACACCATGCACGGAATTGATTTTGAACACATATTACTTAAATTTTGTCATGTACAACATGGTACTTATTGAATACTGGCAACTTCATCCGTGAAGAAGAAAAATAAAGTGTGTATAATTAACAGTAAAAACAACCATACCATACTCTGTAGGTATATCAATATCCAGTGGGGTAATCCATTCTGTGACTTTTACATTGTATTTGGCAGCTAGAGTCTGAACGGTAATAGTCTTTCCACACCCTACCGGGCCAGTGATTAGTAAAATCTCGCTATTATTGTGGCGAATATTTGGTTTTAACCACTCCTCAATTTCTTGTATCTTTTTAGTACTAATAGCCAAGTCTTCCACTGTTACTGGATCAAAGTTCTTCATCCAATTCTTGTGACCAATATTAATTGGAATTTTATCAGCTGGTTCGGATATATTACCACTGTTCTGTAAGTAAATGATATTGAAGTTCCTATAGAAAATGATGATACTTAACAATATAGAAAAGACAGCAAAGAACTTACTTTTTTTATTGGTGTCCTACAACTTGGTAAACGCCCATCTTTGCTTTTTCGTTGCTTTGCAGGCGGAACATCATCTTCGAAGTCAAAAATGGGCTTAAACCATTTCTTTTCCTGTTAACAATTCATACCATTATGTAAACAAATCTAAGCCTCAGATCATTGTATGTACTGTTCTAATAAATAAATAACCTTTTGTACAGACATTGTTTCCTTTTCTATAAATTATATCTCATTCAAACCATATAATAACTATTACGCACAGTACAAAAAACGTACACATTCAACGTAACTTTCAATTCAAAACTCAATCAAAACTTCAATAGTTCGACATCAACGTCGCGATACGTTACGATGACACTGACACTACTGACAATGACCGTTACCTTTGCATCAGCTGAGCTGAGACTTAACAGCATTCAATAACGTGAAAATAACGAATTAATTATACATAATGTCCGAAGTAATTAATAAAATAATAATATTTATTGTACGCCTTATACAATATTTTTTTCAATATTTAAATGCTTACATTATATTATTCGTAAAAAAAAAATATCCTCAAAAATCCACAGAAAAATACACTCGTAAAGAAAGACAGCATTTACAAAGAATGAAAAGTTATTATATCTTTAAAGTATTTTTGAACAATGAGATAAGCAATGGCAAGCAACATATAATTTTAAATATGTTTTCTATATAAATAATGTCTACGGTTATTTGATGTACAATTAGAAGTAGACTATTTAAAAATAAATTACGCGTAGTTTTCGAATGATAAGCTAACTTCACAAACACTTGTTAGGTCTTACGTAAATTTTGTATATTATAATTTAATTATTTAAGCGTACAGTGGCATAGCTCTATAAAGTTGTTTGTAGGTAAGCTTGTAAGTAATCATATTTCTTTGATGTGCGATTGCTCGTGTTCGTTTTCACTAAAAGAAAGTTCGTAATGGATACCCAAATACATAACCATAATACTTTTCAGGTAATCATGCAGGCTATCAAGGCTCTGGGAGCAACGGCTCCTAAGGCTCTTTCTGTAGTAAAGAAAGGTGCCTTTGCCCCTATCGTCGATCAAGTCCGTCAGACTCATTTGCCGGCCCCAAAGCCAAACGAAAAGCGCCCGTACTCTCCCTTCCAAGATGCAAGTAATATGGCAGAGATTGCCGTGGCCAGGCTAGACGATCTGCTCAATTGGGGAAGAAAGGGTTCCATGTGGCCTATGACCTTCGGCTTAGCTTGCTGTGCTGTGGAAATGATGCACATTGCTGCACCTCGCTATGATATGGACAGGTACGGTCTAAGTGTTTCACTTTTAAATAGCTATTTACTACAAAACAATAGACGATAGAGTCCACGGTGTCGCATTTATATTATGAAGTTTCATAATAGTAGCAGGTCTTCTAAAACTACTACAGTTATGCTACCATGGCGGTGTTGTATTGACCTGCGACTTGCAATGATGCCTCAAAATTCCATACTGAAAAAAATATTTATAATGGTTTATGATAGTAGGTAATCGGGTATCTGACATCTTGAATTTGTGTTTTAATACTAAACTTTACCTTGGCTTTTTAACCGACTTCCAAAAAAAGGAGGAGGTTCTCAATTCGACGGAATGTTTATAAACCTTGATACTGGCAAAATGATCCTAATGGACAAAAGCCATTAAAGTTAAGAACTGAACTGGACTGAGATTTCTAAGCTATAAGAAGCTGATTTGAACTGTCATCGAAAAACCATATTACTAACACACATTGTTAAACTTCAATAGTATTTTAATGAAGTTTTCATTGCTTTTGAATCTTTCTGCTAATTTTAGTTCATTATTTTATGTATATAATTTATGTCTGCATGAGGTGAATTGCTATGAATGTCTACTTTTCCTGAAAATAATGATGCTGATGCCAAATTGTTCGTATATGAAGCACTCCTGATATTGTTTTGATTTGTTCCAAGATTATGTATTCAGAAGAAGCAAGACAAATTAACATGTTCACTATGGTACAGGGTCCCATGAACCCCATACCATATGGTTAACTACAATTTAACTTTGCATCAGTAATGTGTTAAGGACGAGGTAAGACTTAATTTTGATAAGACTTAGTCTTATTCATATTTCAGATATGGTGTAGTTTTCCGTGCATCACCACGCCAGTCTGATGTCATGATTGTCGCTGGCACTTTGACAAACAAAATGGCACCTGCTCTTAGGAAAGTTTATGACCAGATGCCCGATCCCAGATGGGTCATCTCCATGGGAAGCTGTGCCAATGGTGGTGGATATTACCACTACTCCTATTCTGTTGTCAGGTAATAATATATTCCTGTGTTAATAAAATCAAAAGAACAGTATCAACAATGAACTTGAAATAACAGAACTCATGTCCTAGTAAGAGTAAGTTTAAATATTTTCGAGATCCTCATCCTAATTTAATTAATACCTTCCTATGTTGCTGTCAATTAAGTCTCCTAAATTACCCAGTGCCTGCTCAAAACAGCAGTTTTCTCATAAATTTTTGATTCTGATAATAGCAAATCATGTTGATGGACGTAATCTCGGACGAAAACTTATTAGTGAAATCCAAAGGCAATGGAAAAAGTAATCTCAGGGTTGTTTGTGTGCTGGGGTACTTCAATGGGTTTTATTTTAATTTTTTTTTATTTTATTCCAGGGGTTGTGACAGAATTGTTCCCGTTGACATCTACGTTCCTGGATGCCCGCCATCTGCTGAAGCCCTACTTTACGGTGTTCTTCAATTGCAAAAGAAAGTTAAGAGGATGAAAACTCTTCAAATCTGGTACAGGAAGTGAAGAATTCTATTAAAATACATTGTGGTTAAATCAGAACATAGACAATTTTTTATTTATATGTACATAATTTGTTCTCGCAGTAAATACATCGTGTAGTTGCAGCTGTAACTGTTTTATTTCAGAACGTGTACAATAAACTTATTTTGATTATCGGCACTGGAGAACCATGACAATTACTGGATAGAAAAAGCCTATTTGACTCTTCTATCTAGGCCTGAAAGTGAAAAAGCCTATTTCTATCCCGGAAATGTCAGGGAAATAGTGTTAACGCAAAAAAATCACGTCGGTCTATGGATAAACCAGCAAGGGTAAGATAGAATATGACGACGATTTTTTTTCCATCGTGAGAAGAGGATACCACGTTGTTCCATACCCTTGTAACTCCAGTAGGTATTTTGAATCAAGAGTTTGCACAACAGAACTGACGGCACGACTTTATCCGCTTAGTTCGTAATATATTTCACGTCACACGCGTTCGGTAAATCTCGCAAAATAACGAAAAATTGTAAAATTGTGTACTCACCACGGGCAGTAAAAAAGAAAGGCCTCTATCGCATATTTACAACCCTCGCCTGCTGCTCGTGTCATAAATACCTGCGATTTCGGGCTTTCTTTCTTTTACAGCTTGTTTAGCGTGCGTAAAGTTGATTTTCACGAACTAGTGAAAATCGACTTTACGCACGCTAAATTTATACTTGTTCCAATTCATGACTACTTATTGATGATGATTTTGATGATGATGATGATGATGATGATGATGATGATGATGATGAGGACGACGACGACGACGACGATGATGATGGTGATGATGCTTACTTGATGTTTTTTCTTATTTTTTCGCAACTGTATTCAAAAACGTCGTTCGATACACGTGCGAAAATATAATTTATCACTTCATTCGTTCCGAATCTTGCTACTCGCCTACGGCTCGTAGCAAAATATCTCCGTACTCGTATCTTGATGACATACTTTCTGTACTAGCATCAAAATGTACTATTACCCATACCCATCTCAATCTATTTTAGTACCTGCCTGCGAGGAAGATGAGAAAAAGCATTGCATGTCGTGTAAACTAGTGAAGTTAACCTATATACCGTCATATTCATATGATGTCAGTGCTTGCAGTGCCGTCCAAATAAAAAAAAACCGGCGGACCATGCTCAGTGTAGGGTTCCTCAGCAGAAAAATGCACACAGGTGAATAAAATTATATATGAAAAAAAACATTCCGTCGAATTGAGAACCTCCTCCTTTTTTTGGAAGTCGGTTAAAAAAGTGCTCTAGCAGAAGAGCATAGGTATCTCCACTTACGTCCTTTTGTTGAGAAGTGCCGTTTTTCGGCAATAACTCAAAAACGGTATATCCGATCTTGTTAAAAACAATTTTGGCTGAAAGTATTCATTAAGCTTTATTTTTCGTAATTTTTTTGGGCATAAGGTTTAGAAAAGAGAGGGGGGGTAGGGACACAATTAATGCTACTTGAGGAGCGATAATTTCCGAAAATGTCGACTAAATCATCTGTCGATCTATGTGCCACATAATGATATTTGCAGATATTTTTTCAGGTTTACCATTGGAGTGCCCACCTTAGATTTTTATTATTTAACTATTAAACTAAGTAGCGGCTCACACAAGACACCAATACTCCAACTCCAAATTTCATCAATGTACATTTTGTAGTTTTTGAGTAAAATGTCACAGGACATACGGACGGACGGACATAACGAAACTATAAGGGTTCCGTTTTTGCCATTTTGGTTACGGAACCCTAAAAATCGTCCTTCCAGACTTAGTTCGTTATAAATTATTGTTCCCTAATATTTCGTTTGCGCCACTCTATCTACTTATTGTCCGAGAGATGGCGCTGTTAGCAGTGGATACCGTCCATACTATATTGTAAATGGGCATTCTCTTTTAAATATCGATCTTTAAGAAGAGGTTACAGGTTGTCACGAAAGAACGAGAATGTCAAATAGCATATTTCGTTATAAAACTGACAGGGTAGCCATTTACATATACCTAGTTTAAAGTAAAAATGCCGAAATACTAAAGTATTTTTTCTCGTTTACAGCGCTTTAGATTTAGATGAAATTTGGTATGGAGATAGTTTGAGACTTACCCTGGGAAGGACATCGGAGTGTTTATCCCAGAAATCATCCCTGACGGGGGTGTGGAAGGGTGGAAGTTTGTATGAGGAGTGAATCATTAAAACAGGCAGTTATCAGTTACAGATAATACGGGTTTCTTGAAATATTTTAGACATTTTTAAATTTGATAATTATTGCCGCAAACTGGGACTACTTTGATATACATAGGTGTAGCAGATGAGTCACGACAGTTAGCAGTATTGTGAAACTAATGCCAATAATAGGCGGTAAGGAAGGGTATAAAAAAATCTTATTGGTATAAAAATCAAAAGTTTTAATGGTATTTTCTGAATCGCACCAAGCTTTCATTTACTTTTTAGTATACAGAATGATTTTGTATAAACTATAATACACTTCATCGTTCATCGCGAGATAAGAACACAAATATTTTAATGTGCCATAAGACAGGTTCCAACTGCAATTTTGTCTGACTCAATGATCATTTACGCTGATTTAATGGCACATTAACGCGTTCATAGTTGCTGCCTTAACATAAATAAACAAATATGAACACGGATACTGCTCACAAATATTTCAAATCCAAACCTTGTTCAAACAAATGTAATGATTTATGGAATACTTTTATACAAATTTGAACATTACTGCATATACTCATTAGATCTATAAACCTGAGAATAGACACTACTTGAAGTCAGACAAAATGTTTTTTTCACAATACATACATATAATAATATCACATACTTTTAAATGCATTTAAACAAAAAGTCACCGCTATTACTGTTAAGTGTAATTTTATTTTATGATCTCTAATGAAGGAGTCAGTAAATAAATAAATTTACTCCACTGGTACAATTGAAAAACCATTATGAGATTTTTAACGGAAGCATAAATTAAACTCCCGATACAATAATAATTTATGGGATTTTCCTTTGTTTGAAGTTAAATAAACCAATTCTATATTTTAACACTAATTTACACGCTAATATTTACATTTTATTTATATGTATATATAAATATGTATAATTATATTGATAGCGATTCCGATAATCCTATCCCTCACATAATCAGCAATTTGATGTATAATTAACTAATAATGGTCACAATAACAACTCTATAGATATTTTCATGTAAATAAACAAGCAGTAGTTTACAGGCCGGCGGCGACGTTCGCCCAGAGTCCTCGTCCTATATTGCACTTGTGGAGCGAGCCTCGCTCGCACACCCTCGCGCCTGTCGTCTCCTGTCGTCCCCGCCGCTCGACGGTCCGCTACGATACCGACCAACATTACACTAAGGACGCGTCGAGACGGCGGCCCGCGAGTACAGCGACCGTCGGTCGGCAAGCGACGTTACAATAAATATTTTTTCTAAACGATAATACGAAACGATATACATTAAATTAGTCGTATTCTCACTTGCGACGTCGTTTACGCTACTCTATGTACACGGGGGAGAGACGGCGGGGTCGCCGCGTCGCTATAACCGCGGCTCCTCCTTCTTGAGCAGGTCGAGCGGGGCCAGCGGCGCCAGCGGCGGGGCCATAGGCGGCAGCGGCGCCAGCGGCGCGTGCGGGTGTGCGTGCGCGTGCGCGTGCGGGTGCGCGCCGTGGTGCAGCGGCAGCGCGTGGTGCGCGCCCAGGCCGCGGTGCAGCAGCGGCGCCGACTTCAGCTGCTGGTGGTGCGCGTACGCGCTCAGCATCTTGTGGCGGTCCTCCTCGGCGCGGATAGCCGCCTCCACGATGGGCGCGAAGCGCATGTGCTGCAGCGGGTCGAAGGCGCGGTACGGGTCCCAGGGCGGCGGCGGCGGGTAGGGCGGCAGCGCGGGCGGCGGCGCGCGCGGCTCCTTGCGCTCGTCCTTGACGCGCTCGGCGGGCGGCTCGGGCAGGCCGTTGCGCAGCGGCGAGCGCGCGCGCGCCAGCTCGCGCTCGCGCAGCTCGCGCTGCTTGCGGCGCTCGCGCTCGTCGCGGTCTCGACGTTCGCGCTCGTCGCGCTCGCGGCGCGCGCGCTCGCGCTCGTCGTGGTCGCGGCGCGCCTCGACGGCGGCGGCCACGGACGCGGCGGCGGGCGGCGCGCGCGCGGCGCGCCAGGCGTCGTGCAGCGGCGCGCCCAGCGGGCCCGCGTGATGCACGGGGTGCAGCGACGACGACAGAGCCAGCTCGCGCCCGTAGGCGGACAGACCGAACGCGGTCGGCGCCCCGGGAAACGCGCCGGCGCCGTAGCGTCCGAACGGCGATATCCCTGAAACGCGCAAACCTCGATCAGTGGGCGCGAGGGCGGCGGGCGGGGCTTGGTGCGCGGGCGCGGGCGGGTATCGGGCGCTACCTAGGTGCGGGTGGTGCAGGTAGGGCGCGGGCGGCAGGTCGTAGGGCGAGCGGTAGGCGGGCGGCGGGGGCGCGGGCGCGGGGAAGGCGCGCAGCTTGTCCTTGTCGGCGCCGGCGACGGGCGCGCCCGCGGCGCCGCCGGCCTTCTCCTTCTGCTGGTGGTTGTAGATCTCCCACGCGATGCGGACGTGCATCGCGTTCCATTTGCCGGTTTTCTGCAAGCACACGCCGCAACGGTCCACATGAGAGGG
The DNA here is from genome assembly GCA_905404275.2 of Hedya salicella. Classification (NCBI taxonomy): domain Eukaryota; kingdom Metazoa; phylum Arthropoda; class Insecta; order Lepidoptera; family Tortricidae; genus Hedya; species Hedya salicella. The sequence goes on from FR990108.1 coordinate 12,086,999, forward strand.
TTCCGACTGCGTCGGCAGTGACGATATATATTTGAGAATATTGAAATGATAAAAATAATGGTAGTGAAACGCATGCAGTGTAATGAAGTGCCAAAAGTGGAAACCTACCGCGGCGGCGGAGCGAGGTGGTGGTTTAGTCGCGGAGTCGCTTGCGGCCGACACTACGGGCTGTTAAAATGAGGCGAGGCAGGGTTAATGATCGTAAAGCAACATAAAGAACGTAAGCACTAGGAGAAGTAGAATAGACAACGAAAGTATTGAGTAATAATGATGTATGCAGGATTTGTAAAGTTACCCACGTTCCGTTAGTATACTTTACGTGTAATAAACAAGAGAAATACAAAGCTTAGTTAATTCGGCAAACTAACTGAGATCGTAAAATACATGTATAACTAGACTTGCAATTTAATAGTTTTTCATTTAAATAGAATTCTGTATATGCATGAAAAAATATTTTATAAAATAAAGCTACTCATTCAACAACATTTGCTAAGTTTGTATATACGAATTTTCCATTTAGCCTGCCGACTTCTATAGTAAAAGAATAATAGAAAAAGTAATTAGGTTAATAACACTATGATGAAATATATTTGATTCCGACAAAACTACACATTGATTGTTTCAACATGAAACACACTTTTTTGTGTTTCTGTGTTTTTAATGTGGGAAAACTAACACCACATTACTATCTATTGTGACATAGATACAAGTCAAAGTGGTGGAGGGGTTGACACGCTCGACGCGTAATCGAGAGGTGCCGGGTACGAGTCCTGGTGTGACCACGTGCGAGAGCAATCGTATTTTTCTTTGCGCTTTGACTTGTAGCTATGTCATTGATTGTTTGATCAGGTACATTAAATAAATGTGTAAATAGGACCCCCGTTACATATGGTATTAATCCAAATACATTTTGGTTCATATGTAACGCTATAAGACCATTGCAATGTCATATTCTAGCTTTTATAAAATATGAACCTAATTGTCAGTGAGAAAGTAGCCTAAACATTGACAATTAAATTAGTCATTACTACATAACACTTTATTAGGCGGTGGTCTGCAACAAACGCTGTCGGTCGCATCCGGCGTGACGCTGTACGCGACGTACGAATGCTTACTATGGAAATGCACTGCAGTGGTCTCTCTCACCCGCCAGACGCGGCGCACGAGCGTCGTGCGCCGCGTTCATAGATCGTACGCCGCCTACGCTATCGTTTCGGAGCATTCTGGCGTACGGATGTCGCGTTTTTGTCATGGAAGATGGTGAAATTTACAAAGGAGCAAGACGAATTACTAATCCTCTTCATCTAAGAATAACTCTTAAATTGTCTGTTTATCCATATTTCAATCATTTCAACCGTCCATTCACATTGGGCGCGTGCGAGAAAGGGTCAATTTAAGAGCGTTTCAACCGCACTCATTAGTGTCACCACATTAAAGGTGCCTTCTATTACAGAATCGAATGGCATTTTGAGATATTGTGTAGAGGTACAGTACCTCTACACAGGTGGTATAGTATCTCATTCGAATTTGTAATAGATGGCACCATTAATGCGGTGACACTAATGAGTGCGGTTGAAACGCTCTGAAATTGACCCGAAACCGATCGCAATATGCGCTGGAAGCCGCGTCCGGAAAACCCGGCTTCCAGCAGACGTCGGACGCGACCTACGACGTCTGTTGCAAACCACCGCCTCCGTTGCATCAACGTTCATTCAAATTTAAAATTACCGTAAGGTGATTTAGATAAAACTATTGGATTCTCAATAAATAATATTAGATGGCTCATAGTAACCTCTAGGGCACGGGCAATGGGCATAATGGATATACGGACGATTTTAACCGCTCGGAGCTGATTAATTCGTTTTGTGTACTCCATGGAAAAGAAATTGTAGTTGCACAATCAACTGCTGCCAATTGTTCATCTATGGCCATTCTAAGACCCAGAACACAACGCGCAGTTCGAAAGAAACGCAACCGCAACTCAAGTTACTTATGCGTTTCATGTTAAATTATCCAGATCAGATAGATGGACTTATGAAACTTCACGACGGAACTCGTTTCAAACTATCAAATTAGTACCATGGTGTTCACGGTATTAAAAATCATTTTCCGCCACGATCCGTTGACCCCGGCACTCCAGTTAATATAAAGCTCGGACAGGTCATTCCAAAAAGAAATACGAAAATAGAATAAAGTGCAGTAGAGTCGTCATTATTACTATTATCTAAAGAGGATACTATCGCATTTAACACGTGACCTACTTTTATTGAATTTCTAGCTTTGTCATAGTAGCGTAACTTGACAACCAAAATTAGTAGAACTTTTTTCCATACTACATTAATACCGGGAAGAAAGGGGTTGCCGGCCGAAGACATATAGAGAGGATAGGTCTGAGGTGGGCAACCCCATATTTCCCGCCGAGGTATGTATAGTGCTTTTTTCAAACATGCAATGAAATAAAAAACAAAAAAATCAAAATTTTATTTTTTAATACGCACAGTGGCAGAATGTCATGATGCCTGTGCCACAAATTTATGTGGAATTGAAATTAAAAAAGAGGACTTTGCCGGCCTAGGCCTGCATGATTTGTATGAAATTCCATTAACGACCTCTTGTCCTAGCCGCACCTGAAACATCATACTTCGCAGCCTATTATAAGGAACATAATATCAATATTTCATTGCATGTTTGAGAAAATTATTTTAAGTATGGTGAGAATAAAAACGCCAAGAAGTGCGTAAGAACTATTCTGAGTTTGCGTCTCAATCGTCCCACCACTACTTTTCGGTCTGCCTAGTCCCGGTAGCCATCTTGGGGACCCATTCGGTAGTTACTTTGGCTCACCATTCCGGATTTATCGGAGATATTATGTACATAAATATAATTTAAAAACGTACAAAACTGTTCATAATAAGACTACTACATGTTGTTCTATTTTCGTGTTGTAATTGTTTCGCGATGACCGACCGGGCTCGGTTGTAAAGCCAGTAGCGCAGCGTACCTTGGGCGGGTAGGTGGAGAGCGGCGCTGGAGGCACGTAGGGCGCGGCGGGGTGCAGCAGCGACGACGAGTACGGGTAGCCCAGGCCCAGCCCCGACCGGTACAGCGAGCTCATCTTGCTCACGTCCTTGAACTGAAACACATTGTCAATTTAAATTGGGAACTATCGAGACACTTAAACATATTGCAAAGACACCAATACGGTGAGTAATGGCTCAACGTGTTTCGGTTCTGAACCTTAACCCTTGGTGGCCCACCGACATGACACCATGTCGCACAGCATCATAAACTCCTAGCACACTATTGAATATGAACCGTATTGCATAATAATAGGGTACATGCATGAATTTTTTATCGCTTTTCTTAACTAAATATCAAAATACCGTAAAACCGATTTCAAAATGTGAAATAAAAATTTAAATCAGCCTAGAAATACGCAAGATATAGGCATTTTAAACTAGTAATCAGACAGAGAGGTCCGATGTGCACCGTTATGTCATAGAGCACTCCCGCCATATAAACTGCATATTAAATTCTGTTTTGCTAGAAAGAGATAGAATGAAATGTTTGATGACTTATATCTTGGTTATTTTATAGTTATTCGAAAAATTCTTTTTGTCTACTTTTCGTTACATGAATGAGCTTTTAATAAAGCAAAAATTAAAATTCTTAAGTTATCGCGCAAAGTTATATTTTCCATACTTCGCATAAATTCAAACACGGAAAACGCTACTATGGAAAAACAAACTCTGTGTGCTAAATGATGAAACAAACTGGTGCGGGTGCGGCGGGTGGTGCAGGTGCTGGTGCACGTGCGTGTGTTGGTGCTGGTGGTGGTGCATCTCCGTGTAAGTAGACGTAGTGTGTCAGGCTACTCACCAGGGGCGAGTGCGGATGCAGCAGCTGGTGCGGGTGCGGCGGGTGGTGCGGGTGCTGGTGCACGTGCGTGTGCTGGTGCTGGTGGTGGTGCATCTCCGTGTAAGTAGACGTAGTGTGTCAGGCTACTCACCAGGGGCGAGTGCGGATGCAGCAGCTGGTGCGGGTGCGGCGGGTGGTGCGGGTGCTGGTGCACGTGCGTGTGCTGGTGCTGGTGGTGGTGCATCTCCGTGTAAGTAGACGTAGTGTGTCAGGCTACTCACCAGGGGCGAGTGCGGATGCAGCAGCTGGTGCGGGTGCGGCGGGTGGTGCGGGTGCTGGTGCACGTGCGTGTGCTGGTGCTGGTGGTGGTGCATCTCCGTGTAAGTAGACGTAGTGTGTCAGGCTACTCACCAGGGGCGAGTGCGGATGCAGCAGCTGGTGCGGGTGCGGCGGGTGGTGCGGGTGCTGGTGCACGTGCGTGTGCTGGTGCTGGTGGTGGTGCATCTCCGTGTAAGTAGACGTAGTGTGTCAGGCTACTCACCAGGGGCGAGTGCGGATGCAGCAGCTGGTGCGGGTGCGGCGGGTGGTGCGGGTGCTGGTGCACGTGCGTGTGCTGGTGCTGGTGGTGGTGCATCTCCGTGTAAGTAGACGTAGTGTGTCAGGCTACTCACCAGGGGCGAGAGCGGATGCAGCAGCTGGTGCGGGTGCGGCGGGTGGTGCGGGTGCTGGTGCACGTGCGTGTGCTGGTGCTGGTGGTGGTGCATCTCCGTGTAAGTAGACGTAGTGTGTCAGGCTACTCACCAGGGGCGAGTGCGGATGCAGCAGCTGGTGCGGGTGCGGCGGGTGGTGCGGGTGCTGGTGCACGTGCGTGTGCTGGTGCTGGTGGTGGTGCATCTCCGTGTAAGTAGACGTAGTGTGTCAGGCTACTCACCAGGGGCGAGTGCTGGTGCACGTGCGTGTGTTGGTGCTGGTGGTGGTGCATCTCCGTGTAAGTAGACGTAGTGTGTCAGGCTACTCACCAGGGGCGAGTGCGGATGCAGCAGCTGGTGCGGGTGCGGCGGGTGGTGCGGGTGCTGGTGCACGTGCGTGTGCTGGTGCTGGTGGTGGTGCATCTCCGTGTAAGTAGACGTAGTGTGTCAGGCTACTCACCAGGGGCGAGTGCGGATGCAGCAGCTGGTGCGGGTGCGGCGGGTGGTGCGGGTGCTGGTGCACGTGCGTGTGCTGGTGCTGGTGGTGGTGCATCTCCGTGTAAGTAGACGTAGTGTGTCAGGCTACTCACCAGGGGCGAGTGCGGATGCAGCAGCTGGTGCGGGTGCGGCGGGTGGTGCGGGTGCTGGTGCACGTGCGTGTGCTGGTGCTGGTGGTGGTGCATCTCCGTGTAAGTAGACGTAGTGTGTCAGGCTACTCACCAGGGGCGAGTGCGGATGCAGCAGCTGGTGCGGGTGCGGCGGGTGGTGCGGGTGCTGGTGCACGTGCGTGTGCTGGTGCTGGTGGTGGTGCATCTCCGTGTAAGTAGACGTAGTGTGTCAGGCTACTCACCAGGGGCGAGTGCGGATGCAGCAGCTGGTGCGGGTGCGGCGGGTGGTGCGGGTGCTGGTGCACGTGCGTGTGCTGGTGCTGGTGGTGGTGCATCTCCGTGTAAGTAGACGTAGTGTGTCAGGCTACTCACCAGGGGCGAGTGCGGATGCAGCAGCTGGTGCGGGTGCGGCGGGTGGTGCGGGTGCTGGTGCACGTGCGTGTGCTGGTGCTGGTGGTGGTGCATCTCCGTGTAAGTAGACGTAGTGTGTCAGGCTACTCACCAGGGGCGAGTGCGGATGCAGCAGCTGGTGCGGGTGCGGCGGGTGGTGCGGGTGCTGGTGCACGTGCGTGTGCTGGTGCTGGTGGTGGTGCATCTCCGTGTAAGTAGACGTAGTGTGTCAGGCTACTCACCAGGGGCGAGTGCGGATGCAGCAGCTGGTGCGGGTGCGGCGGGTGGTGCGGGTGCTGGTGCACGTGCGTGTGCTGGTGCTGGTGGTGGTGCATCTCCGTGTAAGTAGACGTAGTGTGTCAGGCTACTCACCAGGGGCGAGTGCGGATGCAGCAGCTGGTGCGGGTGCGGCGGGTGGTGCGGGTGCTGGTGCACGTGCGTGTGCTGGTGCTGGTGGTGGTGCATCTCCGTGTAAGTAGACGTAGTGTGTCAGGCTACTCACCAGGGGCGAGTGCGGATGCAGCAGCTGGTGCGGGTGCGGCGGGTGGTGCGGGTGCTGGTGCACGTGCGTGTGCTGGTGCTGGTGGTGGTGCATCTCCGTGTAAGTAGACGTAGTGTGTCAGGCTACTCACCAGGGGCGAGTGCGGATGCAGCAGCTGGTGCGGGTGCGGCGGGTGGTGCGGGTGCTGGTGCACGTGCGTGTGCTGGTGCTGGTGGTGGTGCATCTCCGTGTAAGTAGACGTAGTGTGTCAGGCTACTCACCAGGGGCGAGTGCGGATGCAGCAGCTGGTGCGGGTGCGGCGGGTGGTGCGGGTGCTGGTGCACGTGCGTGTGCTGGTGCTGGTGGTGGTGCATCTCCGTGCGCGCGCCGCCCGCGGCCGAGGCCGCGCCCGCTGCCGCCAGGAACCGGCTGTCCAGCTCGCGCCGGAGCAGGTCTGCACTGGGGCCTGCAATGTCACGCATGATCATGTTTACAAATAGTACTTTATGCAACTAATACATAATGAGAGGCCTTAAAACACAAGTGTGGTGTTAAGAAACGAGCGTTAGCGAGTTTCATAATAGGATCACACGAGTGTTTTAAGGCCTAATTATGTACAGATGCATACACTACTTTATCTACACACATATCATAAGTACTCTAAGATGGGTTCAGAAATAGCCGTAGGGAAATGACCTGCAATGTTAATAGTGGTACCTGTAATATATCAATAGATTAAAACAAGGCAAAAAAATAAACTGGAACAAATACAGAAGGAAACAAATTATTTATTCACATAAAGTCTTGCATTTGTTCACTCTCCAAACTAAAAAATCTTTGTACTTTTTTACTATTACTACATTTGGCTATCGATTTTTCTGACAACAAGTTATTGGTTGTAATCGTGGCTGCATTTATTTTTATTCCGGCGGAGTGTTCATATAGATCTCGAAGTCACTTCTACTCATATTTTCAACTTAAATGTAAATTACAAACCACTTTTCACAATTATACTTTCGTAACAGCAAAAAACCAACAAACAAATGACAATTTGTTGTCAGAAAAGTTTAATTAATGGCGGCAATTCGATCCTCCGTCAAAACGAATGTTTTTTTTTAAAATCATAGACAAACGAATGAAGTCCTTATTCTCATATCACTCGAGATCAGATGTCGTGCGGTTTATATTAAAAAAACATACTGAATTGACGTTTCGTATCGATGTTTTATTAATAGAGTCTGGCTACTGAAATATTACCCAAATTTTTGGCGCGAAATTAAAAAAATCTTGGGTCACACTTTGTGAAGTAGGAATTATAGTTTTGATATTAGAAAATATTTTGAATTTTCTGTGCACGTGTAAGGTACCTAAACCTAAGGAATTAAGTAAATAAAATATACGTTGACGTGCACTCAAAGGGCATAATTTCTACAACTATATGTACAGTACAGTGAACGACAAACACATGTTTACTTTCTCACCATATAACATTGTAACAAGGCGAAAAATAAATAAGATCTAGCTCTATAATACCATAATATTAATCCATCACCAATGTCTGTGGGTAGGTTAAGTAGGTATAGACATGGGTTAGGTTAGGGTGTTGCACCGGCACGATGGGCCAAGTGCGGGAATCCATCGACGCGCTTGTCGCTCATATATAGACATTTTTGGCCAAGATATTTTTATATCAAATTACTACTGACCAGTCCGCAGATTTCTTCTGATTATTGGTTTTCAGTTACTCCTTACGTTCCGATGTTTTGATTTTATTGATATTCCCTAGAACTTCTGGTTTATCAGTTTCTTTACACATTTTCTCCTATGTATGAGATTCAGGTATTGATAAATTCACGTATATAATCATAGTTATAGGCAAATTTTAGAACTATTACACAAAGTATCAAAATATTTATAGAGCACCAACCTACTAAATTGACAACAGACTTTCAGCCAGTTTTTTAATCATGGATGAGGGAAATATCTGTCAACAATATTTGGCTAGGCAGACTCTATCTATGGATACTAGAATAGAGATCTACTTGAGTTTTGACAGCTATTCCAAATTTAAACTCGTAACGTTACAAAAATCGACACTGAAATAACATTACAGTACAGATTATACCTACTACCACAGACAAGAAAGTTCTCATAGTAAAATTGGTTGTAATAATGCTGGTCATTTCCTACGGTTTCTGAACGCATTTTAGAGCACTAATGATATGTGGGCAGATAAATAAACGGCGTATAAGTAAGTAAAAAGGAAAATTAAAAGGACGCGCTCTTGCATGAATTTAAATAATAGCGCAACGATTAATATTGTGACGTCAAGAGATACTTGACAAGGTTTTTCTAATCATCTAACTATCTCTAATGAGTTTGCGAGTCACAATATAATTCTAAGCTTTCTACTTCTTGAATTTCTAAATAAAATCACAGTGGTTAAGGTTACGAAGATGTACTTACTGGTTTGGAAGAGTGATTCTGCCGAGAATGGATTAGGGTTAGGCGGCGGGAGCGGCGCGCCAAACAACGGCGGCGCCGGCGCGAACCCTCGTTCCGTGGCTCCAGGCCTGCTGGAAACAAGCGCCAGAACACGATCACTATACTGAAATAGCTTATATGGGGAACATTACAAAGATTTTTTTATGTTGGTGACGCATTTCAACCATTTCTTAGAAACAAAGTATATCCCCAGTATCTCGTTGCTTGGCATCCCACAAAACAAATGGGCATAACGCTCATTTTTACCACGAATTTGCAAATTATGAATTAGCCTCGCTCTGAGGTATTTCAAAAATAGAGCGCCTAAAGGTCGGCAACATTTGGACGGGCCTGGTGTTACACATATCCATGGAGACTATGGGGAAACCAAAGACTGTACATGATAAAATTTTGCCATGCCTGACCTGGTATATTTTTGTATCAACTTCTTTAACCACTTCTCATCGGGTGGCTTATCCGGCCGTCCTATCATGATAATAAGAGTAGGAGGTACACCGCACGGGAGCTCCAATGGATCTATGAAGCCTATGAACAAACGATAGGGTGTATAATTGTACTCACGTCACTCCCCAGTGGGCGGGCGGCTTGGCGCTGGAGCTGATGCTGGGCACGGTAGGCACGGGCGCCAGCGACTGCGCCAGGTGCGCGCCGCTGGGTGCCGCCGGCGTGGGCGTGGGCGCGGCCAGCGGTGCCGACAGCGGCGCCAGCGGACCGGCTAGTGGGGCTAGTGGAGCCTGCAATGGAATGTAATACACGTCCATTTATTGTGAAAGGTTTTCCAGCATTGATAGAAGTATTAAAATAAAAGAACGGTTTCTTGTACACGACCCTCTCAATGGAATTGCCTGTGCGATACACTCGAGAGCAAAAATTTCGGGTTCTTGACATACCGTCATATCGTCTAAAATAGTTCAGTTGGAAAGTTTTTTTATATAAGCTCGTAAAAACCCATGAAAAAAGACGTTAACGGAACGAGATATTGAAAAAAAAATCATTTTTATATATTGATATTTTCATGATAGGAGCACAGTTCGAAGAATGGTATATTATATCAATAAAACTAGTGTCGAATAATAATAAAAACTTATATTCTTCTTCATCGTGCCATATCCTAACGGATGTCGGCGATCATCATGAGAAAGTCCTCTCTGTGTTTCGCCACTAGACCTTGAGTGGCAGCGTCGACAGTACCGGTCCAATCCCTTATGTTGCTACACCATGATGTTCTGGGTCTTCCTCTAGCTTTTTTTCCATATATTTTTCCCTCTATAATATTCTACAAAATTGCATATTCGGTGTTTCTATAAATATGTCCGAAATATGCAGTTTTCTCTTTCTTACTGTCATTACCACTTCCCTTGACTTTTTCCTTATACAAACCCTTATAAAAACCTATAGCTGTTTTTTTTAATTAGGGGGACTCGAAATTTTTGCTTTCGACTGTATAATGGATTTCAATATTATTTTTACAAGCTTTATATTAGGTTCACTTGTAACTATGTCAGTATCAGTAACTATGTAAACAAATCTTGCATGTTAAATTTGACCCACTTTCCGATTTCCGATTGAACTAAAATGTGATATACTAATGAAGTTAAGCGACAATACAATATTATGACACCATCGAGCTGATCTGATGGATAATGGAGTCGGTAGGTGGAGTAATTCTGTAATAGAATAACGCCATCCTGCCCAGTTTGGACTGTTCAGAATTGTCTCAGTGGGTACTTGGGCCATTCTTCCACTTTCCACATTCCATTCCACTCATCATAAATAACAAACAGCTCCGACAAACGCAGTAGTCATACATTTCCTCACTTTTGTATGAAAATAGGGTATTTACCCGCTGCGTACCACCTTTTTACTACTATAATGATCAATGTATGACTTTTCGCATATAAGAGTCCAAGGTAATTTTATAAATCTTTTGTTCAATTTAGGTTATTAATTTGAAAACTAAAGTTTTCAACATAAAGCACAAGAGAATAGCCCACTCGGTTTAATGGAAAGTAGTCGAAAATAAATCTTGTCATGAAACATTTTTTTTTTTGACAAAAGCTTATTTAAACGCTAAGATCATTTTTTTGACAAAAGCTTATTTAAACGCTAAGATCTTGTCATGAAACATTTTTTTTTTTGACAAAAGCTTATTTAAACGCTAAGATCATTTTTTTGACAAAAGCTTATTTAAACGCTAAGATAGATACCTCTAATATGCGCGTCACAATTTTCGCATCCTGTTATTCTAGTACGCAAACAAAAGACTGACCGCGAGCGGCGTTGCCAGCGGAGTCGCCAGCGGAGTGGCGAGCGGCGCGTTGAGCGGTGCGCCCAGCGACGGCGCGAGCGGCGCGCTAGACGAGGCCGGAGTGCTGCGCGAGAGACTATTGATGTTGCTGCTGAAATTAAACCATTCAAGTCTTAAAACAACTGTCATTGAGATAACGTACGGTTGGGAAGTAAATTGTGGAAGTCTGGAAGGGATCAACATTTATTTTATTTAGGATTTTTGAGGGGGAAATACCTCTTCCGACGATCCCCGATCCCTCAGAGGATCCTCTCCCCAGAAGTCGTCTCGAAAGAGGCCGGTATACCCGGCGTCCTAGACACGTGCTCTTTGATCCAGACGACGAGATCGAAAGGATGGCAGCTGTAAGCTCTTCGGACGAAGATGTCTAAGAGTCAGCTCCGCCGGCGGGACCACTCAGGATGTATTTTCCCTTTCTCGCCCCAATCCCTCCCGATTTCTCCTTTCTCTCCCCAGCCCGAACTCGGGGTTCAACCCACCTCAGCAGTTATTGTGCCTTGCGCACTATGTCCCAAATATAAGTGGCCGCGCGTGGCATTCCCGTTTGCGGGTTTGCGCTCCCCCACTGAATCCGATTACTAATAAAGTAAAGGAGGCCTAGCCAGACCTGACTTTGAACTGAGTAGGCAATTCAAAGTCAGGTCAAAAAAATAAAAAGGCATAAGATGGACTGAGATTAGAACGGTCATTATTTATACTAACTTGGTATTTTAATCAAACCGTTTGCGATGTCGGAGATAATGCATTGACTAATTTCGATTCTCAGGAGAATTTGTTTGAGCTCGACGTAGTTATAGGATTAATTCCTCTTCATAATCCAGTGGCACCATTGATGAATGATTTTTTTGTAGAAAATAAAGTTGTGCGTAGCTTACTAACTACATTCTTTTTAATCACTTGTATAGGATTGACAAGTTATGTGGTTGATGCAAAAATAAGCATCCTTTTAACTCATATCATAGTCCCTCGTATTATTAAGCTAGAATTTGATATTAAGATTTCACCCGACCGGTGTGTCGCCATTTTACCTTGCGAACTTGGTTACATAAAGAACTAGTTTCTGCCCGCGACTTCGTCCGCTTTAAATTCGTTTTTCGCGGATAAGGGTATTTTTCTGGAATAAAAAGTAGCCTATGACCTTCCCGGGACTTAATCTATCTCCATACCAAATTTCATCGAAATCGGTTCAGCGGTTTAAGCGTGAAGAGGTAACAGACAGACAGACAGACACACTTTCGCTTTTATAATATTAGTATGGATATGCGTGGTAAATGAGTATACCTAAAGCTTTCCCTCTCTCTGCTAGGGCTGTGTCCTCTGGGCGAGTACGAGTGCGGCACGTGTGGAGGTATGGAGCCCGCAGCGCCCGTGGAGCCCGGAGTGTGCGGCCGCACGCCCTTCGGCGTCTTTGGCGCGACTAGGGGCGACGCCGAGAGACTTGTACGCTGGAATGATAAATATACATTTATTTACCACCTCGTTGTATGTAAAGGTTCCGAAAAATAGTGGCAGACAATGTGTACATGATTATTTAAAATCGTCGATCAAACATATTGTAAGTTATAAACGTTGAAGTCATGATGAGATTTAGATAAATATGTTTGTAATAATATACACTTTTTAAGGAGGAGAAGTGAAATGGACAACATTATTTTTTTAACCTCCCAATTTTACCGACTATCGATATATATTTGCAAAATTACAACGTATTTCGTATTTTTAAATTATTTTTAATTTTAGCCACTGATTTTAATAAAACAAAACTACCTTTAAGAAGTAAGAAATATTCTGCATCTGAGGGCTCATTGTGACAAGTGTCATAATTATGACACTTGTCACAATGAGCTAATTAGCTAATTAGAGATGGTGACAAGCGTTACAATTCAACTTCAATCACCGTGACTCTCATACCAGTTGTAAAATGAATCACAGTGATTTTGTTACCCACGACTAACCCTGACTTGCCACGTTAAAGTTGCTTACTGTAATGTATTCTGATCATTATAACAATTTTACCGTGATTTTATCATACTTGTTGCTCACATAACCTACGTGAATCTGTATCCTTCCGTCGTGACCAGTCACAGTTATACTTTTCTAGATCGGCCGATCGTTGTGATTTTTAACACGCTTTTATTAGGTCGACCTGTATGTAACTATATAATGGAATCTAAGGTAACTAATTTAACCATCTTCCAAGAATCGTAGCGTCATGAAAATTGGCAGCTGTATGTGGTTCTGATGACAATAAAATAATATGGTACTGTTGAACTGATCTGATGATGGAGCCGGAAGATATGAACTGGAACTTCATGATGGAACATTGTATTATGGCTGTTGTTGGGATTTATTAGAAAAGTCTTGTAAAGCGTGTTTTTCTAGTGTTTTTTAAACTATTAATTTATTTATCGTGTCATTATTACCCGCCACTAGTTATGACACAAATGTAAACCGCCAATATGACACGTTAAACCTTTTTTTATTATTGCCAAAAAAATATAAAGCAAAGGAATTAGCTTTGTACCACCTACAGATCACCATGTGCTAATACTATATCCATTAAAAAAAAAAAGTGATCCATAAATTCCAAAAAATAATGTAATGTGTTCAGAGAGCCCAAATTTATCCGTGACATTTTAATTGCAGTCACTTTCAAAAAATTTAATGTTGTCCTTTATAAAGATCTACAAATTCGACTTATTGTTTTATATGTGGTGATGTTAACGGTTCTTTTAAACTGTGATCAAGAACCGATAGTTTGATATTATTCCCGGATCTTATTCTGTAGAAAAACAAATCGATTATTTGTAGTAACAGAGTCGGATCTATAAAATGTAGATATAGTTTAGACTTGGGCCACATTCCAATTGTTTAGTGACTTCTACTAAACAATTTTAGATTCGACTCTGTTACTGGGACTCGTCGAAAAGATGCTACTTTTGTTTCGGAGACCCCCTCCTTATTTACATAAATTAAATAAGAGAAAATGATATGTAAGATGAAGTTGATGTGTGTACTAACCGTGTCTGCAGAGTTTCTAGGTGACGCAGCAGCGGGCGGCAGATACGGGCTGTGTTGCAGCGTCGTGGCGTACGGAGCGTACAGCGGCGGGAACGTCGCCCCGGAATAAACGGCCGGCGGCGGGAACCCATTGGACGCGAGCGTCGAGCTCACGATCGCCACCTCGCTTCTGGTCTGCGCTTCGCTCGGGGCCGGTTGCCGCGAGTCTATCACTGGTGGCGCGAGGGAATGGCTGCTGCTCGACGTGACCGCGGTCGGCGCGCCGCTCAAAACGGGAGAGGCATCCACGTGATTGTGCTGAGGCTGGTGAAGCGTCACGGGGGGGATTATAGGAGCCGGGTGAGGAGGTAGACCGAGACCGGGATGCTTTAAATTTGGCGTAAAACTCGACATGGAACTGGCAGTCGTAGAAGGAAGAGATAATGGAGGCCCAATGTGATTCGGAGTGGAGGTCGCTATGGTATTAGAATTACTCAAAGGAAGATGATTCACATGATTGACAATGGAATGAGTGTTTATCGGATGACTTAAGTGTGTGGCAGTCGGTTGATTGGCTACAGAAGATTGGACATGATTCGACGAGACGTGGTTAGGCACGGTGAAAGGGGCGAGGTGAGGAGGTCGACTCGTATATACCGATTGTACGGAATGTTTCTGTAAACTTGATTGACTCTGATACGGTATCGAATGGCCGTGAATACTGGAACTTAAACTCGAGTTTATATGACTAGACCCGATCGACGGGGCGGGGTAGGGGCGGGAGGCGGGCGCGGCCGGAGAGAGCGGGCGCGCGGCCAGGGGTTGACTACTCGGAAGACAGCTCGGCGTGGCCGACGCGGCCGAGTGCGGCGGCGGCGCCGCCACGCCGTTCACTCGGCTCGGGAACGAGATAGGAACGGAGGGGTGCGCCGGGGCGGCGGCCGGCGCGTTCCGGACGTCGTGCCCCGGCATCACGGGGTGCGGCTGCGAGTGCGGCCCGCGCCCCGCGAGACTAGCGAGCGGCGGCTGCGGCGCGGCCGGCGCCGCGAGCGCGCGCGGCGCGTGGTGCGCGTGCAGGTCCAGCGGCGCGGCGGGCGGCGTCGCGGGCGCGGTCCGCGTCTCGTGGTTCGTGTGTCTGAAGTCGGGCAGCGCGGGCGCCGCGTGCGCCTGGTAGGCGGTGTGCGAGGGGAACAGCGGCGAGGGCGCGGGGGGGCGCGGGCGGCGCCGGCGTCGGGCTGTCGGCGGCGGCGCGCGCGCCCGGCTGCAGCTTGTTGTTGCTGGCGGGCCGCTCGGGCGTGTCGGGCCCGGCGGCTCCCACGGGCCGCGCGGGTATCTGCGTGGCGGCGTGGCCGTCGAGCGCGGGGATGTGCGCGCCGTTGGGCCGGTGCGGCGTGTCGGCGCGGAAGGGCGGCGGTGGCAACGCGGGCGGCGGCAGGGCGGCGGGCGCGGGCGACGGCGCCGGCTGCGGCAGCGGCGCGGGCGCGGGGCTGGCGCTGCCGCCGACGGGCGCCCGCGACAGCGCGAGCGCGCCGCCGCTGCCGCCACGCGCGACCAGTTCGTTCTTGGCGCCGCCGCCCGCTGCTCCCGCGCCCGGCGCACCCCCTACTACACCCGCGCCCGCGCCCGTCACCCGGAACAGAGAGCCAGCGTCCGATACCTGGAAAATAACCAAATTGATTAGAATTTCTTTCAATGGCCTGCCAGAAGAGACACACTGCACTTAAGACTAAATTATACATGCCGATACGTGACAGTAGGCGTTTATGAAACTAGATTAACGACTGGTCATGCAGGAAAATCTAAACCAAAACTTAATCGCGTATATGCTACACGCAAGGCCACTGATACGTACAAACAAAAAATACTCACATCTTCCATTGACGCATCATGATATCTTGGTGAGACGTTTCTACTATTGTCTGGGCTCGCCTGTAACAAGGAAAACATATGCATAAGTAAAAGTTGACGTAGTAGAAAGCGTTTATTTCTAAAACAGTATTTCAACGTCTAGCTTACGACATTCGAGTGAAAGCTAGAATTTCGCATCATACGCTCAGGCGCTGCGGGCTGGTTTGTATGCAGACACCGAGCGGCATATGAGTGATCATTAGTATTCCGCCTATGTCTGTTGCTCTAAAACAATCGCCGCCCACGGGGTTTTTTGTGTCCGTCGAACAAATACAATCACGTCTGACACATTAAACAATGTTAATAGGAATTACAAGCAGACATTGAATGGTAATAACAAGCTAAGCAGGATTTCAGTATCATCTTGCATCATCAAAATTAGCATCACGAAAATAAGGAATTAGTAGGTACAGTAAAATTTATTTTAAATAGATAAGTTATCGTTCATAAATCTGAAAATTACGAATATTTCAAAAGAAATCTGATAAATGAAAGTTATATCTTTTAAACGTAGGCTGACATTCAAAGCGTTTTAATCTTCATTATTAGTAACGTAATCGGATGACCGGTTGTTAATAAACTTTATGGAGGTTTTTATTTTTTTCAGCGTTTTCTACGTAAATGACAAGAACAAAAATGTAAAAAAGGAATAACAAGTTACATTCAAAGAAGCGAACCGTTTATGTGTTTTATTCTAAAAGATAGACTGCAAATTTAAGGGGGAATGGAAAGTAATTACTTGGGGATATTTACGAGCCAGTCAGTGCGGGGCTCAATAAAACTAGCTGGGTAACCGCCGGGCAGCCATTTACGACCAACGTAATTTAAGTAGCAGTGTTTCTTCAGTTTTGTTACCTAGGAACACCTGATTTAACAAAGCCCGTTTTATTTGCGAACACGCTCTAAACGTTGAGCAACTTGGTGAAGAAACTGAATATTACAGCAGCGTAACGCTGGTTAGCGGGCCTGTTAGGCGGATTCTCGATGTCGCAAGTGTTGAAACATGAAGTTAACACGTTTAATGGGACATCATAAAATAGTGCTAAATTGTTTAGTAAAATACGACGTTCGCTCAGTCCCCTGAACTTTGTATTTGAGCAAGAATTGTGTTTCCGTAAAGAATTCCTTTGAAATTTGAAGCGATCTTTTTACGGGGAGAAATTCGCCCGCGGGCCATTAAACGCAACTTTAGCTATTATCGAACAGATTCTCTCCCTTCCGCGGTCAAATACAAAACAATTGTGACGAGCTGTTGTAATATCTGTAGTTATTTTAAAGGAGAAATGTTAGGTACATTATACATTATGCTCGCATTTTTATTTGCAACAGGCGTGGGACTTGTTAATTCCGTCAGTGAAAGGCCTCTAAGACCAACTTTGTTCTTTTACATAAATACACTAACATATAAAAAACCAAAAGCCAGCAGCTTCATATTTCACCCTCACAATAAGCAAATAAATCTGTTTTGAATTGCCGCCGGATGGCAGGCGGAACGAGCTAAATGTAATGTAGGTAAAGTAGTCAATCGATCGTTTGAAGGGAACAAAATCTTTTCAGGAGCGTTCCGGCAATTGAATGTTTAGCCTTATCCGGAGAGGGTGGGTCGACGCTCCGCAACAATGGAGTGATAAATCAAGTATGGGCCGCGCGTGCCGGCGGCGCGGCGCAAGCGCCCGCGTCCGCTCCTATAAGATATTCAAAGGTGCCGCGCTGGTGTTGTGACGGTGGCACGCTGCGTTGGCGGCCTGTCAAAACCGTCTCAGGTTAAAATAGATATCCACTGCGGTATTAACCCGATGACTGATGCGTGGACGAGCAATAATAGCGAGTAGCGGTCGACGCGAGCCCACCTCCGACCAGAAACAAACGCCACTAAAATAAACCAGCAATAAAAATAAACGACAGCATTAGTCAACGATGTCAAAATAAAAATTAGAATATTAACACGACCCGAACAGTGAAGATTGTCTCGCTGTCGAGACAGTTTATCTTCTGAAAATAAATTTAAAAGCTCATTTGTAAAAACACGAGTTTAATGGGTAGCTTGAGCGAAAAATATTTGTTGGCTTTTATTGTAGCGTAGGCAGATCGGATGCCTACAAAAAGCAGTTAAAAGAATAACTTCCAAAATAAATTAAACGTAGGAATTTCTGAATTAATTATATTCAAATTACGAATTCAAAACAGATAGCGAAACATAATCTTGCGATCCCAGCCCGGGGGGCCGTTTTGCTCGCCTCCCGCCGCTCCGGAGGGAAGGCGGAAAAATGGCGTGATAGCTTCTCGCTCGCCCCTCGTTCGAATTTCTAATACTTTGACAAACTTTTAATAGGATAGAACTTGAATTTCAAGGAGAATTCCGTCTCGCAGCAAATTTCAAACAGCGGTTCGCAACGCGATCGTCGACGGTGACTTTTCTTTTTTACGTTACTAGCTTTCCCGTTCAACGTTTAATCAATTTGAATAAAGAATTAACTTTCCCGAGGAAAGAATTAATAACTAGTTGTAAACTAGAGAGAAGTTACCAGCTACTTTGTTAAGTAAGCTTTATGATTATGAAGTTGGCCTGCCGACTGCAAGGAAACGTTGATGTTATTTTATTCAATTTATCCAATTGCATTTTCAAACATGAAATTTTTTTGATACTCTCGGCGCATTACATTGATTTTGTCAATGTACGAAATGAAGAAACTTGTCAACAATGTCAACCGAGACATTAATGTTAATGCTTCGATAGTTTTTCTACTACAATAGCATTTATAATTATAAACAACATTTACTTGCGTGTAAATGATCTAAATAATTTACAAACATGCAACATTTCCTGAAATAATAAAGTTCTTCACGACGAATGTTAATTTTTCCATGTATAGAGAATAGATGATGACTAGATAAAACGGCAATAGAGACCGACATAACCGCTCGTCCGAGCCGCGAGGATTTCAAAGGAATCGCACAAAAAGAGAAAGACTCCACCATTCGTAACGTGTACAATGAGCTCGCCTTGCCCTATGAATAATTCACAATGCTTCAGTAACTTATTGTCGAGTCCCACTACTGCATTTGCTTTCGGTCTGTTTGCTTTCCTCACTTTTCGTTTGTCGAGTAACTTAACGAAATAAGGAAAACAAATAAATCATTGAAATGTTGATGGCAAATGTTTTTACAAGTGCTGTAAGTATTAAACAATGTTTCGACAAATATTCCGTCGTCTATATTATTAATGTAAATACCGTTTCACGAATGCCTGATTGCATTAAACTTTCATATTTTTCACACATTACAATAGAATCATCATTATACGTTATACAAGAAGACAATGAACATATATTATGCATGATTAAGTACCGATTAGTTATAACAATTTCGTGCATAAATTGTCTTATTGGGTAGAACCAGATTACCACCTTTCACGTCTAGTAAAAAAGAACGTCTCTGGGTCTAACAAATATCGACATCACTACAATAATCAACGCAGTACATGACTTGACATTTTCCATATTTTTTGGAAGAAAACTTATCAAGGTCCTTATAAATAAAGCTTGTACAACTTTTATATTTATTAGGGTAAGTCTGCTGTGCTATGTAACTGCAGTCAGAATTGGAAATCAACATGTTTCATTTCATGATACATTTTCATTTAAGAATGTATGTTGAATAACTAAACACCTATTCATTCTGATACGCAAACTGATAAAAAGTTGTTATTGGAGAAAAAATCGCGTCTATGACAAATTTTATTAATACAAAACTATAGATTAAAGATAAGACTTACTTTCATACATTAGTAACCCTTTTCTGGCTTTTTCGGTCCGTATACGTAGATAGATATATTGGCTGACCGTATATATTTCATATTAGTAAACAAAAACTTTGAAATCCTTAATAAAACCTAATCAAATCATTCATGAATAATGTAGTGCAAGATTGGATGTTCATGACCCGAATTCGTGTGGCATACAGAATTTGGTCGACTGTCCATGCATAGTGAGAGACGTTGCGTACCGTCAGTTCCTCAGAGCATAGAATACTATATTCATACACAGATGTATGAATATAGTATTCTATGCTATTCAGTTCGCTACGTGAGTAAAAAATTAAAAAAGGTTTAATATCCACACGTATCTTTATCGAATTCTTGTGCGAATGCAGTGTGTATTTAGTAAAAAATGTTGGTAAAGAAATGCCTTGTAGACTATAATTGATTATGATTATAGGTCCAGTAATGGCCGCTTGTAAGAACTCGTTCATACTGGGCAGTTTCAATACCCTAGTATTAAGGAAATATTGGTAGCGGCGAATTAATAGAGCGCGACTTAAGTGTACTTTATTATCGATGGTTGACTAATAATTACGTTACCTGTAGTAATTGTTAGTATTCAGTCGTACGTAATAAGCGGCAAACAAGAGACATTCCATTCTCTATCTCGGTATATGTCCTTATCTATATATTATAAGGGATAGGAACCGGTATTTTTTTTCATACAAAATATCCGAATAACGATTCGTTTAATTCTTTCAATTACGAGATTCTCGTATATTTCATTAAAATTCTAGAACTTGAATCAGGTGTTTGGTGATTAATTTCTCTTCTCGTAAATACAGTTTAAAACTTTCAAGAAATAGCGTGTATTTTAGAAGATTTCAAAAATACCGGTTCCGATCCTTAGTTCATCTGGTCTGCTTTAACGCTGTAAAGAAGCCACGAAAGTGTTTTTTTTTCCAGAGAAAAGACAAATGAACGAAGAGAAAAGACTGTGGGTCAGACATACGATTTCATCCCCGGAAACCACGGCCCCACCAAAAAAAACGTGTCATGGAAACACGGAAAATAACTATTTACTCCAGATATAACTGTTTTCTTGGTCTATGGGTTACTGACAGAGAATGCCTTTATGCATTAAGGTCGTCACTTGATCTTTTTATAATGCGTAATTAAGAAAACTTAATTTCAAAGAGTTTTTGTTGTAGCAAAACTAAATGTAATTGAATAAACAATTCCAAGAACACTCCATTATAAACACGATAAGAAGTATATTATCCAGACAATTACAAAATCAATCAGCGGGATTAATTAAGTATCCTTTACAAGAGCGTAAAGGAAACAATTATCCACTTTGTTATAAGTTATGTTATCCACGAAACGCGGTGATAAATTATGCGCTTGCATTGAGCTAGCAAAGCCGACGTCAGCTTAGCGTGCATAAAAGCATTTACTAACCGACATAGATAATAATACTGGACTACTATTATAAGCAAGTAAGACTAATCTTTCCACTTCTAATAATGCGTATAATTAAAGTTATTATCACAATTCCTAGAGTTAAACTCTTGTTGGTGTAGGTGGTAAAGCGTGCAGGCAGCTCTCCGTTTAACCTACCATATCTACAGACAACTTTTTGAATTTCTTGTACAATATGATACACCCTCTCTTTGGTAGATTATCATTGTCATTTCCCTACCTCACCCGTTTTTAATCTCTCGTAGGTATAACTAAAAAAACATTCGGTTTTTTGTTATTTAACTATAAAACTAAGTAGCGGCTTATACAAGACACCTACTTTCATCAATATACATCTCGTAGTTTTTGAATAAAATGCCTGAGACATACGGACGGACGGACGGACATTACGAAAGTATAAGGGTTCCGTTTTTGCCATTTTGGCTACGGAACCCTAAAAAAAGCGTTAAGCCGTGATAAACATAATGTGAAAAATATTTATTGTAAACCTGAGTGTGATTGAGAAGTTCGTCGATAAAATAATATTGCAATGTTGCAGTTGTAAACATAGAACTTGAATGTTTATGAGTGCTGATTTAGAACACCTCATATACATAATGAACCTATGATCGAACATAATTTAAATATTTAGTATGCCACTAAAGATAGTAAATCCGTATCATCTAAAAATTACATTATCATACTGCAGCGTTTCACTGATGGTACGAATAATTGTGTGAATCAGCCCCCTGTCGACTGGAGTACAGGTATAATTACGGGGCTATAAACAATCAACCGGAATCGTAGTGTAATAGCAGTAAAAGCTACGCATGTCTGCGTTTCGAATGTGTCGTGACCACGAGCAATAACGATTCCATTAGTTTTTCAATGTGAATAATACCTGCCTGGGATCTGTTGACGGATTTTCACCTTTTTTGTAAAATGATACATTCTTTGTTATGCAAATTAATGTTTACGATGTAGAAGATAAATAGCTCATTTAAATACGTGCAGCAGATGATCTTGGTTACATCTAAATAAACAGTATATAATTATTGTCATACCTACATATTAGAAAAAACTGTTTCATATTAATGTATAATGATTTTCAGTTGTAGAGACAAATGTTACATGCTGATTCGGTTCCTTTCCACTTCCTAACAAGGGCATTTTTTATCGGGGAAAAATGTGAAACGGGGTATAAAATGACAAATTCAGATCAAATAAACTAATAACGAAACTATGTATCTCGACCATCTGTCTGTTAGCAGATACCTGATATTCCGTATCATCCTTAGCCACCGACTGTTCTTTTCCTTCCTTTTCCGTCCTGCAGAAGACAGCACTCGCCTTCTCTTTTTTCACTCCTGTCACCGTTCCGATGTTGCGGTCTGTTTTCTGTCTACCGGTCTTTTTCTTGCTTTCTTTCTTGCCGCCACTCTCAACATTGCTTTTAGGTGAATCTTTGATCCTCACTATGGTTACTGATACGGCAGCTAATGCGCAATAATATTCACTGCACTTTTATAACTAATGAATAACATCAATGAAAACACTGTCAGTCACTTTTCCATCGTCAGATTTCCTTTTTAACAAAGCACTGAATCTATATTAGCACTTTAGAAACACTTTTCCAAGTTTGCCGGCAACACTAAACTTTGTTATTGCACTTATCACTTTATCAAAACAATCGGCAAAGTCGTGTAAATGATCTCGAAAATCACTGCAATCCGTGCGCACTGCAATCCAATGGCGGGTGTCCGATGCGACGTGATCCGATGGGGAACAAAAATAAAGACGAGTCGCGATACAAGCGCAGACAAAGAAGATGGTTGTGTTGTGCAAGACATATGGTCGGGCTGGCGGCCGGGACGAGAGTGCGGCGCGGCCGGTCGTCGGCCGCGTTCCCCTCCCCACTCGCACGCGCGCACGCGCCCGCCCGCCCTACAAATCTGCCTCCGCGCTGAGCATTTCACACTACACATGTAAACGGCTTTCGGAAGCTAATACCCACCTACATGCCGATAAAATATACCACTTGAAAGAAAATTTACGTTCCGATTTTTTCTCACCAGATATGAAGACCCGCTGTTTTATTTAATTTAATAATATTGGATATTACCAAGTCATAGAACATTTATTTATTGATGTTTAACTAAAATCCAAGTGATTTATTTATAACAATAAATATTCTAACGTCACATATGGACTTATTTATTTAAAATTCATCGTAATAAACATACTTCACAAGATATAAGAGGTTTAGATTTAGAAGTTTATTTAACAAAAAAATTACAATATCAATTTTCACATCACCCGAAATGTCAAAGCAAATTAATTTTACCCACTGTGAATTAGTAGCAGTTAAAAACAATTAGCCGCATAAATAAGTAGAAGATTGATAGCGGATTTCCCTCAGTTGGCTGGTAATTCAACCCATGGCGCGGCACGCCTGCCACTCCGGACGGCTATTAAGTCATTATTAATTAACGGTAATTACAACGAGCAAATGTTTTACCTACACGGCAAATTCCTTGTTCAGTTATAAAGGCATTAATTGTGCTTTATAAATGCTAGTGTCAACTCCATCGGCTGTGTTTTGATAATGTAGCGGTTTATTGTGTAGGTTGTCTGCTGAGAAACTATTACACGGAATAATAACTACATATTTGAAATTTGCGCAGATGTTAAGACGGCACTAAAATTATTCGCAGCAAAGCAGTAAACTGGGCGTAAACAATGTTTTATTGATCGTTTTTTTATTGTATAATCGTGCTCATTATTTGTTATTGTGCGAGTGTTTGTTTAGTTAATCAAATAAACTGAAAACAATTAATGCGGTCGCAGCCAACAGCTGTGTAATCAGAGCTTCTAGGAGCGCGACGAGTTGACACGTTTTCTTTATCCCTAGAAAATGGAGCACTGCTGCGAAATACCGGCCATTAGTTGTCAACACTTTGTACATTGCCATTTTAAGGCGCCATAAGTAACCACTTTATTAAGCGTTCGTATATATTTTTTATTATTGATAAAAAATATATACGAACGTGTTTTATAAAATGTGTTTATCATTAAAAGTTTTTAGTGGAGCATTCACCCAATACACTATCGTAATTAAGTTTAAATTTTCCCAGCGATAATATGTACATATAAATTTAAGTTAATAAATTCGTGCTTTGCATGCGACTTTACTTCTTTTCTAGTAGGTTCACGAGTATCAGACTAACACCGCACGTACATTTTATAATACCGAGAGACGATAAAATAGCGACATTCTTGATCCGCAAACGAGAAGAATGATGGATATAAGAGAATACCTACATTAAAATATATAATTAAGACAGTGTCTCTACTTTTTTAAATTTAAGGCTTAATTTCACCGTGCTATATTAGTTTGTAACGGTTGATTGCTCCTGTCAAAACGCTGACATTGACAGGCGTAGCGTTATCAGCTTTTAATAACTAATTGAGGCTTAAGAACACAGTAATCGAATAAATAGCACGCCATATTCAATTCTTTTTTGAATAAAACAGACTCCAATAAACTGGATCCCATCTAGATACTGCAAAATTGACAAAATTGACGATTTTACTCCTTGTTACACGGGTTGGTACCGACTCCAAAATATCATACATTTCTATATAATATCTAGACTATTCTAAAGTTGTAAAACTAAAATGTTTGTATGTGTCGTTGTGGCTTCATCACGCTAAATCGGCTAAACGGATTTTAACTATTTTTGGTATACGGGTAGCTGGGCATCTCCAGATGGTTATAGGATACTTTTTACCTGACTATGCTAAAGAAAAAAAGTGGGGTTATGATTTTTTCTCCTCCGCGGACGAAGTTGCGGGCGCCTTCTAGTATTGTATATATCCTTCCGAAATATATTACGCATTTACAATTTGCCGCATTTTCTTTTGAGTCGGTTGAATTTTTTGTTAATGCGGTAATATCGGTGAATATACATTAACAATAACAAACAGCCAAAGTATTAAGAGCCGTCCTCCGTTTTGGGAGTTTCTTAAAAATGTAGATTAAAAAAAAACAGTCACTGGTACCGATGTTGCGAATGCAAATAATAATTGCCGATAGCCCATTTGCAAGGCTGACGGAATTAAATCATGCCGAAAGAGTAATTAAACCTGCTGGAGGGGAAAAAAGTCATAAACTAATAGTCCATTTTGGCGTAACTTAATTATCAATGACTTAATTTGAATGATCAAATTGATGATTTTGTGCATAGGTTTATAAATCAATACAAACATACTTACGTTTAACTGGAATTTCGATATACAAAGACGTTTATGTTTCCCAGAAATAATGACTATATTATATTAAATAAAAAATAATCCGCGACGTATCCCGAGTGAAGATGTAATTGAAAAATAAAATTTACAACAAGATAAAATCGTAGAATCATTGAGGCTTAAATAATTAAACGAGAAACTATAAGATGTAAAGTTTCTTTGAAGCCATAACAACGAATCTCTTGAATTATGCGGCTCGAAACATAACAATTAGTTGTTTGATGTTTTATCTCAAATGTACCAGCTTGTTCGAGTCGGAAACGTTAATAAATCGAAAATAAAATAACAAACGGCGGTAGTTTATATTTTGTAAAATTGAAATTCCCGGCCGGCAGAGTGCCGGAAATTCACTTGCGAGCGACAGCGAGCTGTTTATTTTTTCCCACTTTTGAACGTACTGAAAACTGTTCTTATTTTTTTAAAACCTTCAGGTCGCATTTTCATAACAGATTTTGTACATTTTGCACGAGTGAATAAATAGTTGTATTGTTTTGTGCAGTGAGCATGCAATAACGCATCAGTCATATATTTGTCGATTCTTAGTTGGTTGGTAGATTATTCGATATAATATATCACTATTATTATATAGACGCTACTATAAAGTTGTAAAATTGTTACGTCTAATTGATAAGTATTGAAGATATTTTGTTAAAAAAAAAACGAATGGAATGTAATACACTGTTTATAGGTCCACCTGGCAAATAGATAATTTAGATGTTCTCCTATTCATAGATACTTTTGAGCACGGTAGTCCTACTTAACTTTTTACCCGAATAAGGTGGAGCAAAAAAACTTGTGATTTTTCATGATGACGGATGTACTTGCGAACGTCTACGTTTTAGTCTAAACTAAGAACAACGAAAAACCTTGGGAGTAAAGTTACACTTTTATAGGTGGGGTGACCCACGTCGACCTTACGTCTCGCCCATTTAAATAACAAATATAAAATATTTGATAGGCCTGTATCTACTTTAGCTGCGGTTGAGCGGTTAGGCAGTGCAGTTAGGCTAGAATTAGGTCTGCGGCGCGAGCGACGTCAGCTCCCGGCGTTGATTACGCAGATTGAAATCGCTTCTCCCCTCGCAGCTTGTTAATGATGCAATAAAAACGACGCTTATCGATTTAGCCGCCCGTTAAGAACGCTTCAAGGCATAATAATTTATTATCCAAACAATGTTGCGTCAGGCCATGTAAATTACAGTACTCCGCGGAGGAATTACGTAACGTTAAGATTTGTTAACCGCCCGCCTGTGGAGTGACAAAAGTAATTAACACTTACGATACACTCAAGTGCTGGTTTACGGTGCTCGACCCTCGGGGCCTCGATCTCTAATGAGGGAGAGAAAATGGCTCCCCCGATAACAATCGCGGCTAGGTATTAGCACTGATTTGACTCTTGTTGTTTCGAATTTCATTTTATCCCCGAGATGGTGTTTAATAAAGCGTAACTAATAATTTAGGCATAAGTTGTATTTGTTTGATTAAAGTTTTTTGTTGTTGAGATTGAGATAGCTCATACAACTTTTCTCGTTTTACAGGTGCGAGCGTTCCCCGTATGTATTGCCGACAACGGCGAACAGGGGTGAATTGCGAACACGGTATTGGGAGTCAGACAGCGACTGCGGGATTTATTTCGAGCCTCATTCAATTTGCGGTGAACGTATTGTTGAATTGCGTTTTTGTATCGCTCACATTTAAGGGGATTTTTATTTACGCACACGAATCCTACAAACATTTAGTGTCACAATATATTGCGGATTTTAGTTGGCAGCAGTTGAATTTTACTAGCTTTTATTTATTGGCGTGTTATCTGGTATTGCTTTTATTTTATTAGGGTTCCGTAACCAAAATGGCAAAAACGCAATCCTTGTAGAAATAAAACAATTTAACGGATTATATCGCGTATACTATCTCATTTTAGTTCAGTACGCCTCATTTGTGAAATGTTGCTTGGTAAATTATTAGAATAAAATAATTAAGCCCTTCTGGCACATGTGTAACTGTCTTTACAGCTTAGGCCCATCTGGCATGTATGTACACCTTTATTTGTGTTTTTTCAAAAAATGGGTAGTTTGCACAAATTGTAACTTTGACAGAGGAAAATACATCTTTTCTCGGTCCACCCGTGACCATGGAAAGCTGGAAAGCTTCCGAAACGTAGGAACTAAAATGAGATAGTATACGCGATATAATCCGTTAAATTGTTTTATTTCAATGAGTAATAATCGCGGAAACAGAAGAAAGCAATCCTTGTAGTTTAGTCATGGCGAGTTAAATGCATGTGACATCTGTCCGTATGTTACAAGCATTTTACTCAAAAACTACAAAATGTATGTTGATTAAAACTGGAGTATAGAGGTGTCTTGTATAAGCCGCTACTAAGGAATGCAATCGGTTAACCGATTTGTATGAAATAACCGTCGGTTTCGGTTAAAACCCGGTTTTTTTCCATACTAAAAATAACCGATTGCATTCCCTGGCCGCTACTTAGTTTGGTAGGTAGTTAAATATTTCGTATTTTTTCATCAGTGGTGTATTTCTTTGTAGTAATGGATACGGAACCCTACACTCAGTATGGTCCGACCCGACATGCCCGGTTTTTTAGTTACGCGTAGTTATCAAAGTATCAGAACTACAAATCAAATTATAAAAGCGTGGCGTTCATTTATGAGCAGCTTACGAAGAAATATGTACCGTGATTTTATTAATATCATTCTAAATTGAAACAAACAAAAATGAAAATCGGAGAAAAAACTTTAAAAGCATAACCGACACTCGAAAATAAACGAGGCCATAGCGAACAAGGCGAAGCGGCCGCACATGACATACAAACATATTCAGAGTGGCAATGGCAGGCTCATACTTAGAATTACAATGAGGATAAGCTGAAGCTCCATGTGTGAATATATTCGACACGGGTATAAACTGTGTTTATTTAGATCACACGGTTGAATCTCAACAAGGCGATGATGTGAGGCGAAGTACCGTGCCAAATATCAATCAAGTGCAGGCCAAGTTATGGACGCTTTAGTTATTTCTGACATACCTATGTTAACAACGTCATAAACATTTATTGGACAGGTATAAGGACTACGCATTACATGAAACAAATAGTTCCATTAGCACGATTTCGTTGCCGGACAGTCTACTGTAAACATAAAGCGCGGAGATGTTAAATTTAGAGAGAGAAGCTCCGCGAAGTAGTTTTTAAAAGAGGTAGTATAGTGTCACTCGTAAAGGAGTTGCAATTGGTATTTGTGGTAAAGAAACGAGCGAGGGCGGAAAAACGGTGGAGCGTCAACAGTACAAAGGGAATACCCGCTGCTCCGGATTTCTCTAAAGCTGGAGTAATCTCGCGCAACGTATCGTACCGACTACAATAAAACCCTTGTATCATCCCACCCCCGCCCCTCCAGGCGAAAACTCCACTTATATTTTGGTGTATACTAAAACATTTGACTTTTTCGTTCTCGTATTGTTATTTTGAATAAATATAAATGTTTTGTTTAGCATAAGTAATATAGGTAAAAACTTAAGTACAGCCCCTTTTATATTTAGTAGGTATGGTAGCGTATCCGTAAAGACAATTTGACGTCCCATGTGAGAATAATGGCATAAGTCCGATATCAATTCAGTACACGAATACATGCAAGAAGGGCATTCATTAGGTTTTGAACTATACACAATTATGAGCGATAAATTATGTTTTACAGGCAAACTTATGGTCAGCGTGGAAATTAAATGGCAGGCATGATTTTAAGGGCAGTGGCGGAAGGAGGGAGGACGCGGATGCATCAGGGAGGTGCAGTTGACGATTCAGTGAGAGGCGACATAAAATTTTCAACGACTGCAAAGAGTATCTGCCGGCATTATCTAGCCGTTTGTGAGTGCTCTGCCGCTTTTCATATCTTTCAAATAAAATTCTTAAGTGTAACATTGTTTCCGGTCGACGTGTTCAACGTTGCAGAACTATCAGATTGTTATTATTATATGACATTCAAGTTCATTGGTACGCTTGTCAAAATTTAACGACATTAACTGCTAAGCTTTACGCTTGGGTTTAACAAAGATAATTAAATATTGACCCCAATTTTATTCGATTGTAATACCTCACATTGAAATAATTTATATATAGCATTTTCGGATTTGCTCACTTAGATTAATTTACATACACAAAATGAGTATATTTAATTAATCAAATAAGTATATTCATTTCACTAATTTACCCTTTTTTCGGCCACGTTAGAGTTATTCTAACTTTTTGCTCGACAGCATATGTTGTCTCCGGCGGAGGTATGTAAATAGAACAGACGTTCGACGGGAGAAAACATTTGAATAGCGGTGTTACTGCAATATTGAGAAGCGCTGTACTGTACGCTGCAAGGACTCGTCGGCAATTTTAGAGGGAGAAAATGTAAAAGGAAAACGTAATAGCTTTATAACTCCGTCACAAAAAGAGAATTAAACGAGCAAAAAGAGCGAGTGAGAGTAAATATGGCGACGGGAGCGAGTGGCGAGACAAATAAGCGGCTGTAGAGCGCGCACGGGGACGGGGGCACCGACAATCTCGTTATAGATGTGAATAAATAATGAGTTAGCATTAAGCTCGCCTTTCGCAGAGGGGGCGATTGCCGAGTTGCCTTTGTTGTCGGCGGTGTTTACTGCGACGGGGATTGCGCCCGCCGCAAGCCCAATTTATTCCGCTAATCGAGCTCACCTCGCTCGCCGTAAATTAATTAACTTCGACTTAACCTCAGCATATACCTACAAATTGCAAAGGATCTTAAATCCCGAGTTAACATTAAATTTTTTATTAATGTAATGGGGCAAAATTCGATTAAGATCTACTGAAATTATAACTATAATATTGCTCGGAGCGGTAAAGTTTAATTTGGTAACTGACGGCGGTCATTCGTTTACGCCGCGATTAATAAGCCGCGATAAAGTTTTTTTTATTGAATTCTGAAATAACACTCGCGAAATATATTGCAGTGCCGTTTTGTGGACAATAAAATAAACTAACAGTAAATACGTTTTACGACTTTTCACAATGTAGGGGGTATTAATTGAGTTTGATTTGAGAATTACATATGTAAATGGTTAAATTTTGTGGGTTAATTGAGTTTCAAAGTGTCTCGTCGCATTCGTTTTTTTGTGAGGGGACATCAAAGCGTGTTTGGAATGGCGGACCGCCCACGGCCAGGTGGACGTGCGGAATGCACTCGCGCGGTGCCAACAGACGGTGGGACATCATTCCGGTTGCACTCGACAGCTCCGATCAAACCACTCGGTGGCACGCGAGTTATCTGTCACATGTCACGCCGGCTGAATCACGAGCGGCTAATGACAAACTTACAATACTTATGCTATCTCTGAGGATACTTATTATACACAAGGTAAGATCTGTTCATAATTGAAAACTAAGATAAACAATGAAAGCTGGCGACAAAGCATATTACGTAGACACGTTTTGCCAAAGCGGAGAATGCGAGCTTTGCGAGTGAAATTGAATCGAATGTCATACATAACGCATTCCGCCCGCTCAAAGGGAGTGTAATTGCGATCTGGCGGCTCCATTTAAAATGTATCCGTGCAAATCTGAGCCACACTAAGCGAGACTTGAGACTGCGTTGGCCGTGGTTGAATCACTATACAGCTAGTCTTAACAACGATTTACGCTGGCGCGCGGGTAAGAATAAATGTTTGAGATTAAATTACACGGACAATATTCCAAGTAATAAAAACAATGTACCTATCGTTTGAAGTGCGTATAAGTAGTTACAGGTTTCTTCTCCAGCGTGTATTTTAGTCGTGGCGCATTGTATAGCTAGCTGGTCGCAAATCGCGCGCTCATCCACTCGTGTCGCGATCGCAGCGCGCGACTTGGTCGCTTGCCAGACGCTTTGTTTTATCGCGAACGCGAACTATTTGGCATCTTAACAATGTTTTTATTTAATGATACAGAAAATTCATACAGAATTTCTCAATCTGTCAACACAAACGACTTGATTTCATTTTGTTATGCAGGTAATGTCATGTATTTATTTATCGTGTTACACAATGGAGAGCGATGTTTAAAAGGTTTGGCGTTCGGGAGTAGCATACATATTTCGGGAGCATTTCAATCCTTTTGTAAAGCGAGCGTATAAATAGAACTCTCCGTTCATCTTTCGACGCTTGGATAAAAATGAAGCAGTTAAATAAAGTGACAGGCAACGGATTAAAACAATTTATAGTACATAAACAAACAATGCGTCGGCGCGCGTCATAACAATCCACAGTAATTAATTACGAGTTAATGCGTGCGCGAGCGCCGCCGCGGTTACCGCAAAGCTGAACATATATTTTAATTTCCCGCCGTAATATTTTATCGGGCCCTCAAGCATGTCAGCTTCTTCCCTTCGCTATCACACGTTGCTTCATTGTTGAAGATTATTATAAAAAACCTGTAGCAGTCTGAAAGCGAAATGCAATAATTTTAAGCGCCAAGAAAAGAATGGCTATTATATCGAGTTCGTTAATAAAATAATAACGTCGTAAAAAAAGGAGCAACAAACCGAAAGAGATAAAGAGAACGTAATAAAAACAGTGCAATTTTAGGGGTATTTTGTCGAGGTTATATCCATAAACTGAGCGAAGTGAGGGTGGGTGGCCCCCATCCCCCTCGCTCGCGGCGGAAAGTAATGAATAAACTCACCCGGGAGATTCCACCTATTTTATTTAATTTTACATTCAAAGTGATTACCATCCTTTAACAAGCAAACTGATTTGTCTATTGTGCTCTGTCAAAACCGTTCATAACTCGGTTTAATGAGTATTTAATGTTATTTTTATTTTATCGTACCTATTATAAGGCTCAACTACGCCAATTACCTAATTGCATTAAGATTAAAACACAATAACAACTATTCATAAAATAGGAATGTAAATCGGATTGTATGCATTACACTATAAAATCTCCTGAGGATAAAATAAACCTAAACGGCAAAAATATGCGGAACATGAAAGCTCGAAAGAGCTGTAGAACAAAGGCATTAAAGCGAATTTTCAGCTCGCTCGCAAGGAATACAGGAAAAAGCGACGCAATGGCACCACTAACTCATTTTGTTTGCTCTCCGTATAAAAATGTAGTTTGTTTCTGAGCGTTTGCCGAGGGTCGACGGCGGTGAGTGTGGCGACGCGTTATTACAGCGGTTCCCGCTACGGCTGCCTGTTTGTCGAAAAATGAAATTCTTTCTTTTATTAAGTAGCTTCAAAGTTTGCTTTGCCGGTCGAGCAAGTCGACAATACGGTTTCAGAGTAAGAGGCATGGAAGGGTTTCAGCGTAACAAGTAGCAGTAACGCTTGAGGATCAATTACGAATACCATAAGCATGTACGAGTCACACAATAACATTAATCGCTCCTGAAATTTACATAGGAATATGAGCAGAGAGTGGATGATAAAAGGGGAAACTAAGCGAAACGGCGAAGAGCAATGAGGCGATGCATAAAGTCGCTCCGAGACGAAGTATAAAACAACAAAGTGGTAGACGCACATCGCCGGCGTAAAGAGGGGAGTAATCCGGCAACGATCAGGGTTCGGGCGGGATAGTACTTTAGGGTCCATATAAAATAATGATCTGTCTTCCTAGCACATTATTCTGAGTCGGTTTACGACCAGATGTTAAATCGAGTTTAAAGGCGAGATCGAACGTTAGACACAATATATTTTGCACGACAAATGTGAGGAATGGCCGTCAAGAGATGCCAGCCGGACGTACGTTAATTTGAGTGAACGTCTAGCGAGGTGGTAACGACAGGAAAGTAAATTTACACTTTTCTGTGATTTGTCACTGACACATTTTGTCATAAAATATCCATTTCAGCTAGCATTACCAATGGTGTTTACGAATGAGCTTGTATAACGAATGGCTTCGTATAAGTTAGCAGACCGATCAAAAAGCATTTTTGAATCTGATAAAATTCAATTTAAATAACGTCACCCACGCTGCTATTCAAAGCTCATTTTCATAAGCATCCCTTTCATAAATTCGATAAACGTTTACAGATAAGATCTCTGAATATATAATAATTTGTCAACAAATATTCGGTCGTCGGTAAAGCGCTGACTCGCGAGTGAGAGAGAGAGGTCGAGTGTGAGCTGAGCAGCATATACGATTATGTAAATTAAGATGAGGGCATATAAAAGAAAGCGAGCCGCAACACGCGGAGGCATAAGTGATCTGGCTCGGTTCAATAGCGGCGAAGTAATAAGATAAACATAATGCCAGGACAAAACAATATTCAGATCGCGCGATTCAACAAATCGTGTGCTCCAACTGCTGACTGCTCTATCTTTCTTATTCCCACTGGTTGTGCCAGAAAGGATAGCACTAACTTACGATAAGTTTGTTTTCCAATGACACCGAATCGTGGCAGCGAGATATCTTTGCGATATAACACGATCTGGTACCCGCATCGGCGCCTAACCGGTTTTCTATTACGATAACGATCCTGATATAATATATAATATTTTTGTACAATTGTAAACTAATTACTATTATTATTGTACGACCGGATACAATTTAATAACGACAAGCTATCTGTATCTAGGTACATCTAGTTATTAAAGTTTGCTATTTTGATAAAGCCAAACAAAGGTTCCGTTTCCGCACTTAAACAATTATTTACAGCTTCAGGACGTGGTGGCTGCAAAGCAGCGAGTTGCATGTGGTTAATTGTGGTTGCGGCGCCCAGTGTTTAGCTGGCAATTTACACTACATTCCGTAATTGAGATGTTATTAAGATTTTAACAAATACAACTGAGCTTTATGAAAATACATGAATATAATCTAGCCACTTGAAAGTAAACAGTAATTACCGCTTTATAACATAGCCACATCCATAATACTTCCCGCCATTAAAATAGAATTCTAACGCATATAACAGGCCAATAAAATGCTCTCTCGTAGAAAATCCGCTGACAAGTATTTTGGCTCGAATCTGAGGCCAAAATGTAAGTATTCAGTTTGCGTCGGAACGAGCAATTAATGGGTAGAGTTCAGAAAGCTACCGCACACACTCGAGCTCGCCATGTAAAACAGAGAATCAGTCAAGCGGTGTGGGAGGAGCCGTATTTAAACACCTGTCAACCCCCTCGTCTCTACGGGTCGACTAACTTAGATTACTTTATAATAATTCCACCAAAACTCACCCCAGACGTTAACTATGCGTCTACATCTTTAGACGATGTCGTGAAGTTAACTAATTATTAATGCTCGAAGGGCGGGGGAGTAGAGTGTA
Source organism: Hedya salicella (assembly GCA_905404275.2). Classification (NCBI taxonomy): domain Eukaryota; kingdom Metazoa; phylum Arthropoda; class Insecta; order Lepidoptera; family Tortricidae; genus Hedya; species Hedya salicella. The sequence continues at coordinate 12,121,562 of FR990108.1, forward strand.
TTCGACTACTTTATCATGTCGTCGCGCATGTTTGTTTTTCTTATTTTCTCGTGCCACTAACGGTCTACAGCAATTTACGACATAAATAACGACCGCTGAAACTTGAACCGTTAAAAGTCTTTATCTTTCTCCGGCGGAGACGACTGCTCGCTCGCTGGCAACAGTAGGGTACGTACTTTAAACATTATTTAACGCTTGTAAAGATTTGCCCGCAAGCGAATAAATAAATAATGAACTTAAAATCTTTGTCACGAAAGCAATGCATGAATAAGGTTCTCATATATATATATTTGTGTGCATAGAAATTCCATCAGCTGAAACTTCTTATAAACTAAACACATTAACTTAAACACGTCAATATTATTATCGCATTCCAACGGAGTAAACAAAGTATAACTTGACGCCGTAATAAGAGCATTAGGCAATAAATCTGTCGATTATAACAACGAGGCGAAACTCATAAGTTAGCTCTAACACAATTCACTGGGGAGCAGAACATTCTTGTAACAGGAAAACGTCCGCTGATACCAGAACAGAGCCAATTGAACTAAGAAAGGGGCAATCGGAAACCGAGAACCAATTGGTGAGCGACCGCACGCCCGTGGACAAGTTAGCTCTCAACACCTGCTTGAATTATGGGCCGCGATACGATAAAGTGGCTGAATAAACTGTAGTGAACACACGGCTTTCTGGGAGTTGTGTTTTAAATTGGGTGGGGGCAGCAGGGGTGTCAGGCAAGTTCAGAATATTTTTTAATTCTACCGAATATCATTTTCGAAAACTTACCAATTTGACTGCATGGATGTCGATTAATAAATATCTTGGGTAGAGAGTACTCGAGGGCGAAGTATACGATACGTAAGAAAAAGGTAATTTCATTATTGTCTTGAAGGACATCATACTTCCCTAGCTATAAGATCTGGCCTATTAACATTATAGATCTGTAAAAAATCTATAACTTTATGTGTAGCGTTTGAATGAACTTTGCGGCCGGTCACACCGCGCGCACGACGATGTGCAAATAGCCGCACGGACGGCCTACGTGTCGTGCATTCACGCAGCATTCAGCCACCATTATTTATAAACTTTTCTGGTGTAAAAAATACACAAAAAAATTATTAGCATTTTTATTAGTTTTAACAAAACCAATCGAAAGATTTTGCATGAAATAAAGCTGTATAAAATGAACAACATTTACATTATTCGTAAATAATTATAAAAAAAAGTAAATCATAGCCATATCACAAGATATTCCCCAATATTTAGACAGCCCTGTGCATGTAGGTCGGGAAAACGGCGAGGGTGTGTTCGTGTGTGAAGCATTCCGGTGAACTTTGCGGGCAGCTAATTGCGGCCGGTCGCACCACGATGTGCAAATAGCGCGGCCAGCATACGTGTCGCGCATTCGCCTCGTGATCGCTACGCTACACCGGTATTAACATCGTTATATGTCATTTATAACTTCGACGATGGTGTTTTAATAGCCCACATTACAGAGTCAAGTTACGGCGCGACTGTTAATTTAATAATGTCGCTTTAAATAAAGCTGTTCTGAATGAAACGCTGAAGTGAAATGTTCTTTTCTAGGTTTTCGGCGCAAAGCAATAAACTGGCAGAGTTGTAGCTGAATACCGCTTATGTTCAAAGAACGTTTACATGAGTGTGTTTATCAGAGCGAGAGGCTCAGACCGCAGCCGGGTGCAGTGACAAACGGAATCGCCGAGTGCATCGCGAGTGAGCTGCTGATCCGGCGAGATATTCTCGACCTCGGCGTCGAGTGCTAACACTCGCCCGCCTACAGATAATTACAGCCCTTTGACGACGCGTCTTTGTTCTGCACGAGAAAGTGGCAACCGTGTTTTCACTATTTTAACAATTCTCGACGTAGCTATTTGCTTAACAAAAATGCAAACATAAATTGTTGCAACATTTATAGAAAACAAAGCGACAACCTAAATAAAATAACATGAGAGAGAAAAGCTTTGTTAGAGCATAAAACAATCAAAGATTTGAGTGCCGTTCGCGTACGGTACGATACATACTTGTAGTAAAGCAAATACGGCGCGATTGTTAAAATTCCATTAAAAAAAAAATAACAAAGAGTAAATTGGCTAAGTGAAAAAGCTCAAGGTAACCGAGATTGTCGGTTTCGAAAACAAAAGCGGTAGATAACTGAGTTGGAAATGCGAGAGTTTGTAAGCCGGCTGTGTTTAAGGTTTTGTTTGCATCGTCGCGAGTTAAGTTCTATCCAAGTCGAGCCAGTTAGAGTCAAGCACGAGGAAGTAGTATGGATCTCGGTGGAAGTTTGCAAGCCGGCGAACTAGCGGGCGGCGGGGCGGAGCGGGGGACTCTTGTTATTTCACCCTCTCACCTACGCAAGGGGTTTCTACTCTGAGCCGTTCTGTCGCGCAAGATTAAGACGCTCGTCGCTTTACTGTTAACGCTCTGGCTTTCGTTCTGAATAGCATCAAGTATGTTCTCCACTTTCTGTTCGCTGAGTTTAATAAAACGCGATCAGGTCTAAGTGCGCTCTTTAGTAAGGAGTCGCACGTCCATTTAACGAAGTTAAAGGGTATTTTACGATACATTTTACGACGACTTTATCCTTGGAAGTTTAGCGGGCTTATGTAACTCGGCTAAACATTTGTAAGGATTTGTTTATGGACGCTTTCATAAACAGTTTTATATTAGTTACGTAAAGTATTTTTAAGTACTCGTACGTCACATCACAGGCACATGTACAACTAAAATTAATGTCCCTGAAAACTGTACTTATGTTGATTTATCAACATTGCATTACAAAAAGACGCGTTTCTTTACAAATTATACATCAATGAGTTTGAATCTCAAGCTAGAGTTTCAATCGTAAGTTTATGTTTGCTAGAAGTCCATAAATCATACAGCGATACAGCTGCACGATTGAAACCGACAAGATGTTAGAATATGAGCAGCGACCGGAATCGTTTATTTCACGTTTTTACGTTACACCACTTCGGTTATAAATAAAAGTGCCGAAGAAAAGCCAGATAAGACGGAAGAGAAATAAGTTTAACCGAACGGGAGAAAGCATTATCATTGGCTGCGAGTGAGGAACAAAAGAAAATGGTGGAGCGCGAGCGTACGAGAGTACTTTATAGGCGCGTAAATATGTTTTATATCCCTCTACTGTCTGTTATACACTGGCGCGCCGGCGACCCATCCCAGCCCGCCTCCCCCGCCCGAGGGTTGCTTCGCTCTCGGAAATGCCGAGCTTTAATAAAACATATATTTTTCCGAGCGAGGAAAATACTGGGGAAACTCGCAATTTGTTCTTTCACTTTATGCTCGTTTACAAGACAAAAGTGGAACATTCTGGAAACATTATGTTAATCACGTAGTTATAGAGTTTACAAGATTATTGCCATAGGTGGGAGTTGGCACTATGTACATACTCGTAAATCGTAATGTATATGACACATAAATAGGCGCAAATGGAGGGTGTACTAAACGGTGGATTTAGTGGCTTAGTAGAGGCGAGAAACCGTAAAGCGTGAGACGTAGGAGGTGGGGTTGTGTTGAGTTGATCAGAGGAACTGTGACATTGTTACTTAATCCTAGTGCATCACAATGGTCGTATGTATATCGGTGGACGTATAGGACATTGGACCAATCGGTCCTAAGGTGCATTGTGTCGTGGTGACCCTTAATCTTGCGTGCCGCGGTACCATCGCGGCGAGGGCGATTTATTACCGTTCATGTTCCCGCAAAACAACATTCAACTCTAACACTAATTGTTACAAGTTCTTATCGTGTATAAGTTTGTCTTATAGACTCATGATCATATCCCATGTAAGTAATTAAAATAAACAAGGATCAGCATTTAAATAAAATTGGGTCAGTGTAAGAGCGGGCGTACAATTTAATTTGATAACGAATTTGTTTCCGTAAATAAAATTAGGGACAAAGAAAAATAAGCTTTAGCTGTGAGATGATGAAATAGAAGTAGCGATTAAGGAGATAATGTTGAAACGAATTTATATTCTGATTTTGCGAAGTAGATTAAATTATTTTCTTGTTCTTTTTTTCTAATAAGAGTTCTCCAACAAGTGAGATGGTTTTATGATGAAAAGTATTGTTGGAATGAGACAGGTAGTACTTGTGGGCTCCGTGGCATAAAATATTACACCCGACGAGAGCTCTTTCAATTAACCGCGCAGGTTGGCGTATATTATACCAAGAGGCGCGCCAATGCAAGGAATGGAGAACATTTTATACGGCACGATTTCACTTTCAGATTATTTTGAAGAATCTTAGGGAGGGAGAGGTAAAATAAGTTTGCAATACTTTTCTGCAATATTAATTCAATTAAGTTTTTATTCCAATGAACCTCAATAAAATAACCCAACCGCATTCCCTCCAAGTGCCTTGGTAAAACTTGAAGTTAGCTATGTTTTTTATCGAATTATCAAAATGGTCGTCGACTTTATCTCACTTATGAAGAATCGAGAATAAAGTAACCAGTTGGACATGATATCTATGGAAACTCGAACATGTGCTAGTTAAGTAATAACAGTATTTTACACCATCTTGTGGATATAAATTATACTCAATAAGGCGTGACAGTAATTGCATCTGTCGTCGCGTAACGGGTTTGTCATTACAGCTTATGCAATGTATTGACTCGTCATTTATTATCGCCATAAATATTAAACATACTCATAAAAAAAATACATATTAAATAAAGGTTATTTTTGACAAGACGACGGCGTTGTCATTGGGTCTCCATACAAGTTGTTGAAAATTGATTACAAGTCATCCGATACACGGGAACGTGAATTTTCTCCTGGTCGTATTTTGCTATTAAACAATTCAATCTCACTAATTTTGTTAAAGCTTCTTAGCTTACGAGTATTACTAACCGTATCTACGATTAGAAGTATCTTAAAATTGAATTGCACTATTTAAATAAAAAATCTAAATTGTTAAAAATATTAAACTAAATCTGACCATGTTTGTAAAGTGAGAACTGAGGAAGAACGCTATGAAGAAGACACTATTGGAATATTTACAGCTTTATCTACCTATTTAAACAAATTACATGACTCATGCGTTTTAAGTCTATAGAATTAGTTAATAGTTTGCATAATACGAGGATCATATACGCAACGAGATTTAACAGCTGATAATAGCAACTTCACAATTTCGAGCTTTCTCCATTACATAACGGATCGAAGAGTACAATAGGCGTTATGTATGTGTGTTCGGAGGTTACCGGCATCCGATAAGTATTCATGAGCCTATTAATGCGGCGAGGCACCCTTGCTCGTGTTCGCACAGATTGCGCACAAGCCAGCCCGTCTAATCGACCAGAAGTGATATGCCACCTGATGAATGATGATGAGCTTTGTAACCCGGTTCTGAACCTGATTTACTGAGCGAAAAAAGGCTTTGATGGAATGCTTCGGGCGTGCAGGCACCTATTATTGTCGATTGACTTTCAGCTTGTTTCGAGTTCTAGGAATCAATATTATGGGAGAGTTGCATCAACTACGGTTTATGAGCTGAAAGCTGCTTTGGCATAGAAAAATATAAAATTTCAACGATACCATTTTTTGGCGCACGTTTAGTTATGATTACCTATAAAGAACTGGTCTTGGATCTAAAAACAATATATCAATACTATCGTGAATTATTCATTATAACAACACATGAACATTGAGCTTCGAAGCACAAAAGTACTTCGAAATTATTAATTCCTGTCATGTCATTTCCAACAATAAACGAACGGCATTAATTAAAAATAACAATCCTAGTTATTCATAATAGCGGATAAAATCTCTATCGTCCGAACCTACAGCTCCAGTCACATTTAATTAATTCTATACAGAATTTCACGGCAAATTACACGTTCATTTTGGAATGGACATGGAACGACAATTCCATTAGCGCTGCCGGTAATATTGTCAGAGAATACCGCGTACAAAGGACAATATTGTGCGCACGTCACTATAACTCGGTTAAATTACATACACCGAATTCGTATGCAAATATAGAAGTATGTTTTTAATATCAACACGAATTAAATAATAATTGTGTTAATTTGGTAACCCGATAATTTACTTTCCACGTCGGACCGATGACATAAAGCTTTATGGTCGTAATTATTTACTGATTGAGTGAGATATTTAAATGGATGCATTAATTTGGGTAGTTAAATTATTGTTAACAGGCTTTGTGGTTTTCTATTTTCGAGTATCAAACTGTAATTAAGGCACAAGTTCCGTTTTGTAAAATCAAATGGTACGGTTGGAAAGCTCAGGCCGTAGGCTAAATTAATATGAAATAAGCTGAGTCAAATACGGTAAAGCTATTAATATGTTTAATTCTAAATGTAAAAAATTGCTAAACACGGAGCCAGAACAAAGAAGATTAGATATCATCATATCAACTCAAGTACGTGCACTGCTGAAGAAAGGCCTCACACAAGGATCTCCATTACAACCGGTCGTGCGGGAAACCGTTGAATGAGAATCCAACAGTTTCCCGCTATCTTCACCAGAACGTCGGTCCATCTTGTTGGAGGCCTTCCCACACTTCGACGTCCTGTACGCGGTCGCCACTCCAAGAAAGAAGAACCAAAGACGTCGACATAGCTCAAAGAGTTGCTAGATTAGATATGGACTGGCATAATTCATATTGTAACATGTTTTCAATGTTCTGGTTACAATCATATTTCTAAAAATAATCAAGAAAAAATAAAAAATACCCGACTTTGCCAATTAAGCCGGTCGGATTGTCTTAACAGTGCTATATTTTAGATATTAGATAATATGCCACAAAACAATCTGAGTATCACTTTTTGCACAATATGCTTTTTACGTAAAGATGTGAAAAAATAATGGCGCTAAAATAGTAGAATGGCCCATTTAACTAATATTTTGTTTAAATAAATGCATCAATTTACTCGTTTAAGCGTTCTAATAAACAAACAGTCCTATTACCGACAATACCGACGATAGACAGTAAAATAGAAAAAGGACACCGTTTGCAAAGCCTCTATTTTACTTGTTTACTCATCACACTATGTCACCAAGGGGGAATTATTAGGGGCACGTGTTCCCGATTGCGGGGAGATTAATAAATAATGTCGGTGCAAGTAGTCGTATTAGCCGCGAGCGAGTAAGTTAGCCCAGTCCGAGTCCCGACGGACCGGGTGCGGTTAGCGCAGGGCGGTCCGGTACGCTGCCTGCATAATGCCAGTTGCTGACTCCCGTTACTGCTAAGCTAATAACAGAGTTTGCATAGATTCGTGCTCGAGCTATTCATAACTTCCACTAGCGGAGTGCAAGTTTAATTCTAAAGGCGTACCTGTTTCGTGACATTTGTTTATGCTTGTGTACACAGGTTTAGATAAAGATAAAGTAACTACAGGACTATATTTGGCGAAACGAAACAAAGAACTGGGAGTTTCGCCCTTTTTATGCCACAGGAAAAAGGGTAAAAACTTTACGTGTAGCTATTGCGCGACGAAGAAATCAAGACTACGAAACATTTGGCAATCTTAAAAGATATTTTTTTAATTTCATTCCATTTAAGGAGCATCTGTTTATCAATAGACTACAACTAACCGTGTTAAAATACAGACACCAAATAGGTATGTAATATAATTTAAGAATCATCATAATCATCATTTTAACTTTGCTGATCATAGTTGGCTACGAACAATAAAAAAATAAGAATTTTATTTCCGAATAAAACGTGGCCAATCATATATTTTACTAACACGATAAATATCACAAACGTCATATATACCAACGGAAGTATGCAAATTGGACTTCTACATAGGAACGCTGCAGAGGCGTCTAACGTAATTAGTCAAAAGCAACCGGATTTGCATATCAGTGCGGAGGCATAATTGAAGCGGGAGTGCAAATAGCATGAGTGGAATCGGATTGAGTTAGCGCCGCTTTCGGAACGCACGCGGGCACTATCAGCCGACACTATAGTCAGCAATTTGCCCATAGAACACTAACTTGAACAAGCTACAAGTGTTGCAGTCGTGTCAAGATGGTACGTGCCTTACTCTATATAAATTAATTGCCAATAAAATTATCATTAAATGCAGCTTCCAAAAAGACATGTAAATTTTTTGCACATTTAAGGACATTCTTACTTAAAATCTACGGTTAAACGAAACTTACATTGTATTTAAATAGCGTCCAACCTATCAGTTTTGTAACGAAACATGCTATTTGAAATAAATCGTCAGTTTCGTGAGAATCACTAAACTTTAGTTAAAGCTACATTTTTAAATGAAAATGAGCTTTAATTAGCAAAACCCATAGAAATGTAGATCGACGCAAATCTTCCTAACAATGGATCCCGACTGTTTAAAATCACTATTGTCCATATTAGAATTTATTATTTGTTATATTCTGAGTATCGATCATGAATCATGAAAGATTTCCATTATAACTTAACAAATTTCTAGGGCACTGGACTTGTTTTTTTCTTTTTAGGTTTTTTATGCAGTCGGGTTTTTTGTTTTTTTAATAATTATTTTTTATTTTATACTTTTTAGTTAAAACTATAAAAGTCAGACAATTTCTCAATCTTTATCGTGGGGGTTATTGAGAAGCTTGCACAGTTTTATTACAATGCAATTAAATGAAAATTTAGTGAGAACGGCTTGCTAACCAACTTTAAATCGTTATAGTTCTTAACTGGTAATTCCAAATTAAAAATGATAAAAGAAACCTAATAATGATTTTTAAATCCCTATTCATTGATACCCCACTCGATATATTACGTCGATTTTCATTTTTTTCTTTTTCAGAATATGGCGTCTCATTATCGCCATTTTCAGTTTTCATCATTTTCATGTCTTCAGTGACATTCGGACAGTTAAGACAAATCGATTGACGTAAGAATCACCAAAATCGGTCCACGCGTTTGGTCTCTCGAGTGCCAGATAGGAACAAACATACATACATACATACATACATACATACATACACACATACATACATACATACATAGATACATACATAGACTGATAAACACATCACCACTCCTTTGCGTCGCGCAGTCGGGTAAAAAGGTCGTAGACCCATAAAGTTTAAACTTAAAAAGATATATAAGTTTATACTTATAAAGATCATTGGGGGACCGGACAGGGAACGTTTTAAGATAGGCTAAGTACTAATATTCTAATAGTAGGAATTATTTAGAAAAAAACGACTGACTGTTGTTTCTTTCGGCTTTCTTCTCAACAGTGGTCTCCTCCTGGAAAATTCCGGCAGACTCAGACTTGTAGAAGTGCCCTTGCGGCCTACTTAGACAATAAAGTTCATTATTTCATCATAAGTCTACTGTGATGTGAGTATTTAACTTCGCAAATTAGTATAGCCCTCCTAGGGTTATTTGAAAACTTTAAAATTCCTGGCCCTCAGAGTTCACTTACCAGCAGAGAGCACTCGCGTCGCTTGCCTACTGCGTACCGTAAAAAATATGTTTTCTACTATCATTATTATGCCAAATTAATGACCAAAACTTTAACAAACTAATTCCGCTCCCGCTTCCACCTGAAGCGTTTCGCTCGTGTTCTACAGTGTTACAGTTTCACGACTCGCTCGGGATAATGTAATTAATCGACTATGCTTGAAGCGAAGTCGAGACTGATTTCCTTCTCAGATATCCATTTACAAGCATTATTCTGCTACTAAACTTCCAATTCGATTAAGTTTAACGTAAGAACAGATGTTCTGAATGTTTATTGATGAGTGATATTACTATACGAGTACAACAGCTGTAAAAGGTACTTGAGCTATGGAATTATGCATTAGTAATTTGTGTATTTAATGCAACATGGCGGTGAATTGGTTTCCGTCCGTTATTATTTAAGTCTAAAACTGAGCATTGTTTAAAACTTTTTTACCTTTTGTATTTTATATTTTACTAGCTGTTGCTCGCGACTTCAACCGCGTAGAAAATACATTTAACTATATATATCGGCACAAACCTTTATAATAAGACTTTTTAAACGCAGCAATATCGGTATGGTTTTTGGCACAAAACAAAATATAATGGCCAGTTTATATATTGTTGTTACAAGTGTAGCTATATTATTTGAGCCACCTTGACCCTTGCCTACAGAAACTTCTAAACAAAATGATATAGAAACTTGAAATTCCCACACGATAAATAAATCCTTTGCCCACACCTCGAAATTAGTTTTTAAAGCTGCAATACTTTAGCTGCCAAAAATTTACCAGTATATAATTCCAAAGTGAAAATTAGTTTGTGAACTGCAGAATTAGGTGGCTATTTTGTGGAGTAAAAAAATTACCTATATACAGACTCGTGATGTACAAGTTTGAGTAGCACTTATTTAGATTTCATTCAGTGAGTGAGTAAGAGATACCTATAATTTAAATAAGGTAGGTCTATGACAATATAAGGTGAATAACCGCAAATTATTTTCCTTTCACGGAGTTAACGGTTGACATTATTGATGTTGATATCTAATTTGACTTAGTGTATAGGGCTTAAACGCAGTCCAGGTAGTATAATTTTATAGCTCTTATTAAATTTTACAGACGGCCATCTTCACAGCGTTGTTAGAAGATTTAAAAAAAAAAGACACCTTAAAAAAAAATTAAGGTGTCTTTTTTTAGCTTCAAATAAATAAATAAATAAATATTAGGGGACAATTTTACACAAATCGAATTAGCCCCATGGTAAGCTCAATAAGGCTTGTGTTATGGGTACTAGACGACGATATATTTAATAGATATATTACTTATATACATAGAAACCATCCAAGACTCAGGAACAAATATTTATGCTCATCACACAAATATTTGCCCTTACCGGGATTTGAACCCAGGACCTCAGCTTCGCAGGCAACGTTACTGCCAAACCGGTCGTCAAATATATAAATTAAACGTTATTACTACCTTTAGATCAACATGAACCGTTTATATATTTACATTTGATTTTCATAGACAAATTACTTGATACACGGCTAGTTTCGACTTTTTTATGACAAAAGAAACGATGTAACAAGTAATCTATCATGTTAAGCTCAGGTTGAGTAGTAAACAAGAATCAAATGTTGGTGAAATTATGTCGCATTAGTTATTTACACCTCATTTTTTTTTACGAAACACAAATCAGTTATCAGATAAGATTAATGATTGTAAATTTAATTTCAGAAAGCAACAAAAGACATTTACATAATTATTTATAAGTCACCCAAAGAAACGAAAGTTAAGTTTAACGTCTAAAACTCATTTAAAATCTAAAGATTTCATTCAATTTTGCGGGGGATGGATTGCCTAAAATACTTTCATATTTAAACGTTTTTGCTGTGAAGAAAATTGAGAGAGATAGAGGGTGGGGGAGTTTCGGGACGGCTGGCGGTGAAGCGGCCAGATAATTAGATTAAGGGGAACGGCGGCTCTGGCCGCGCGCTCCCGAACAATACTACCTATCAGTCTTTAAAGCTTTCGGCTCCGCTCGACTGCCAACGCTGATTGTACTTGCCAGCTCGCTTTATTCTTTTCTCATTCGCACTATTTCAATCACTTTGCGGTTTTATTGTCTGATTTATTGTGGTCGTAGCTGGTGTAAATACTTTAATTAATATTGCGATCCTTTGATCGATCACGGAATTATGGGGGAGACAAAAAGGTTACGACAAATGCCAGTAGGGATCATTAGGTGGGCAGTCAGTGGAAGAATTGTGGACAAACTGAACATATTTGTTAATTACTGTTAGTTTCGTACGAACGAATTCCAAATATTAAACGAAGGAAACGAAGCAAATACGTTTTAGTCAACAGATATGAAAATAGGTAGAAACTTCACAACTAAACTCCAACTTATGTTAAATTCACAGCATCACATAACTCAATTTATCAAGGAAACAAATTGTCATAGCGACAAACGCAAAACGTAGCTTAGCTGCGCTTAACTGAATTTGGCGTAAGCAGTTTAGTGTGGTTGTTTCGCTGCGACGTGAGTAACTAACGGCAAAGGCGGGTGTAATGTATTTAATTACAGGCACTCCGATACTGCACCAATCTAGTAATTACGGAACAGAGCGGCGGCGGCGCGTAATCAGCGCCCTTTGCGACCCCGACACGCGCCGGAGAGCGCTCTAAGCTCAAACTCCGGCGCCTTTGATTCGCATTTCACAACCTGTTGACGAGTTAGTTAAGCCCCTAGAGCGTGTACGGCTCAGCACAAAGCGAACTCTCCTATTACCCTTTAGCTGCACGACGTATCACACTGACGTTTAAAGCTAAGCAACCTATTTTAGCTAATAAACGTTAATTTATATTAAATAGCAGCAGATCTTAATTTGTAGTGAGCCTACATTTTCTTTGTATTATGAGTTTATGAGGTCAAGTAAGCCACTTGCCGCTTAAAGGCACGGCTTAAGAGATTGGAAAAACATTTTATGTTACTGAAAACAAGTCATATTACAAACGTATTAACAAAGAGCTCGATCGAATTAATTTCATTTCTGCCTCTTTTACTCCTGAAAAAATGTATATTAATCGCAGAAATCTGAATAAAACATGAAGCAGTCTTTTGCTGTGAAACAATAGGTTCGTATAGACACGGTAAACAATTTATAAACAGGTGCGGGGGCCGAGCATTGGGCGGTTAGCCCCGCGAGATTAATCACGGCACCAAGCAGTCCGGCTCGGTAATAAACCGGGAACGAGCAACTTCGCCACTTACATTACATGGACATTTATTTCCTACGCTCTGTTTCGAATTTTCCAACTCGCAGCGGACTAGACACCAGTTTAATTAATTCGCGGGATTTGTAAATATAGACATTTGTACAAAGTTTAAAAGACGGAATAAATCACTTGCCTTGTCATCGTCGCCTTCACTATCACACTGCAAAAGGAGAAAAACGTCAATTAGTACATGTCTGAACAACGAACAAGCAAAAATTAACGTGCGGAATTCCATGCAGTCTACCTACTGTTTATTCATTACATTTGTAGCCACGTGTTAATAAATACTTCAGAAGCGTTGAGTTAATAGAATGTTGGTCTTTTTGTCGCTTATGATAACGATCTTAAGTGTTAAATATAAAATGAGTAGTCCGACCCGCTATAGCAAATAAACTTAGAGATTTTATGTAATAATAAGGATGATATACGGTTAAAGTATCCCCTAGTAAGAGTACGGATTCCTCTGCGTCCTAAATTGGGGGAGTAGGTAGAATATCAATAAACAGGTGAAGAAGATATTATCGTATCATAAATCGACGAGAACATTACACGATATTTACGAGGCAAGTTCGCGTCGAGGGAAACAAGCAGGGATCAGGCTGAGATATTACAATTTCAAATAAATACACAGCATGAAGTATTCAGGGCGGGCGCAGGTAATGTTATGTAGTGTGGAGCGGCACCGCCTCGACAAATCTCGTGATTTAGCTGCGATACGCGTCGAATATCGAGCAGGGGATGTGTGTGTTGCGTGATCAGGGTATATTTGCGCACTCTGATCGGGAATTACACCTATTACCATGTTACACGGCTTTCTATAAGTTAGTGCAAGCTTAAAATTATCCTGACCGATTAATGGAATAAGAAAAAAAAATAACCATGCGATGTGGCGTTTAGCAAAAAGCTAAAGATAATTTAATAAAGTAGCGCGCCGTAAAAGATTGCGGTGCGATAAAATGGTTGTGAGACATGCCAGAGAGGAGCTGCGTATACTAAACATGGACAACAATGATTATACTCACGATATAGCCTTTTCCGGAACTACAGCGGCTACTGGCCTGTAGGCAGGAGAGAGAAAGCGAACATATGAGTGGACTGGAGTGACTGGGGAGGTAAAGTTTGTCTCGTCTCTCCCTAGACTACACACCACATGCGCTATTTGTTTTCAATCAGTGCGAGATGACACGGCTCATATTGACTTTCCTGCTATTTGAATCCTAAACGGGGCGATGTAGGAATAATGCTTATTTCGGTGCTTTTTTAGCTTTAGAAGAGACGAGAGAAATTGCAAACGAAATAGAAGACGACATGTCGTTACACATTCTAACAGTCAAGTACAGTTACAGCGGATATCGTGTGAATTTATTGTGCATGCGCGTCGGTGTAGTGGGCTCCTATTCGTTATTTATTAAGTCGGCAGACCTAAGCGGAGACGATAATTAAGAGGCAGAGCAATAAACTAAATTGATGGATACTCGGAGAAAGCGCGCCGCAAGCATTCCACCTTTCCTCGGGTCGTCCGGGGCGGCAAATTGCTAACCCCTACTCTTTTGTACTACCATTATGACTTTTGTGTAAGATTCGAAGGGAATTTATTGGACTAGATTTATTACATGCGGTAATGAAAGCTATTAAATAAACGCGATGCCTGACCGAGCAATGCAGGATAATAAACGTTATATATTATTATTAATTTTGTGACTTGCGGTTTATGACATTATAATGAGTATTTATTATTAATATAAAAACAAAATTTGTAAGTGGTTAACATTTTATTAATTCAACGATTCCCAAGCATTGTACAAGAGAAATTAGCAACGCATGGTATTCACGTATTTTAGAGCAAACATAATTTTGATTTGATATCATTAGCAAAGTTGGGACTAAAGCAGAAGAGGCTGTGCGAGCATAAGATAAAATTAAGAATATTTAGCATCTGATTCTGTTTTAAAGCTACTTCCCGCTCGTTTTCATCGTCTCCGCTAGTAGAGCAAGCTCCACACTTAACGCAAGAATTCGCCGAGTTAAGATTCCGCAAGTCGTGACAGTGACAGCTTCCCGTACTTGTAATACGGTTCCTAGACGGCGATATTCTAGGATTAAGTGAAGAGCATGCGTAGTACAAAGCGGGGTGGAAGGTTCGACAGGCGATGGATCACTTACGTCACTAAGCCTGTCGCGGGAAGAGTCGGGATCACGAGGCGCTACCGAACTGCCCGTGAGCCGCTCGGAGGCCCGTCCACTGTCATCCGACGTACCAGCGTCTTGAAGCAGCGTAATACCCTGCAAAAACCGTAGCTTCAACTACCAGTAACAAATACTCTGCAACTTTGCGGACTTTGTATTTCATTGACTTATGCGTCCGCGCAACGACTTCTATTAATTTTTCATTCTCTGTTCACAAAACTGTACGTTTGTTCTAGTAGTTAAGTATAAGCTTAATAACAAATGATTTATATTCACCCGTATAGATATTAGTTATTTATTAACAAGAATAAACAGAATTTAATGACTAATTCTTAAGGTTAATGTAGTTCATAACGTTTTCAAGCCACTTAATAGAATAATTAATCCCAGTCATTACTTTCCCGTTTGAATAAATTTCACACTTTCATGTTTCTCGATAGACTATACAAACACAAGCAATTAGATCAAAGATACGATAGAACAAATAAAAATTATGCAGCTCTCGTCTAAAGAAACGACTACATTTGAATAAACAGAAGCGTTTTTTGTATCAGCATAAATCAGTTTCGAAAAAGTTTACTTCTTGTTCAGGGAAGGGAAAACGAAATTTCCCAATAGACTAAGATCGTTATATTAAAGCTCCCGGCAACTGATACTTTAAGTTCCAATTCTGAGTTGCCAAGAGGGCACAGTGGAAAAGCTTTTTATATAGCATCGCAAAATTGAGCGGTAAGTAGGATATAAGAAAACTTGATAAGACGGGTCGAGGAAGCAAGTAAGCGAGGGCACGGAGGACACGACCCATAACGTAACGTGCCCGGGGCTGACAATAAAAAGAGTTTTCCATTTATCACATTTCGCGTGTATTTTACGGTAGGGCTTCAAGCACGAGCGGGGCCGGCACTCTGCGACGACTGAGGGACGCTAAAGGAAAATAAAACGACGAGTTACTTCTCTTTAAATGGATAAATCCCCTACCGCCCCCGCACAATCAACTCCTACATTATTATACATAATTTGAAATAGTTCAAGCCCAACTGATTCTATATTAGTTTTATCGTAAGTATAATTGAATCGCGTGGAAGTCTGAATAGGAGTTTATTTTCTTGTCATTGAAGTTGACGATTTGTGCTTTGCGTGTCAAAGAACAATAAGCAGTTAAAACGAAATTAGTGTTTTGTTCAAATAATGGCAAATAACGTCACCGTTAATATACGTGAGAAAAAATGTTTTTTCTCTTACAAGATACATTAAGCTATTTAATTTAGATTAAATCCATACTTCCATACTATTATTATAAATGCGAATGTGTGTCTGTCTGTCTGTCTGTCTGTTACCTCTTCACGCTTAAACCGCTGAACCGATTAGGATAAAATTTGGTATGGAGATAGTTTGAGTCCCGGGGAAGGACACAGGCTCCTTTTTATCCCGGAAAAATACCCTTACCCGCGATAAACGAAATTAACGCGGACGAAGTCGCGGGCAGATGCTAGTATGTAATAAAGGCCGCACTTAGTCTTGTACTATACTCTTGTACAATGTACCATCAATTCACAGGATTTAAATTGGGACTACTTCAAGTAACACTATTAATACCTAAGTATGCCAAGTTAATAAATATCTTACGTTAACGTTCGCTTGAAATTAGCCAGAATTTTAAGCAGGTCGATTCGATTCATGTACGATTCGAGTCGTACTTTACATTCATGAGGATATAAAAGACTTCTAAATACGACACAAAAATCTAATTGACTTAATTCAAAGTCAAGACATGGCTGAAATTCCATTTTGCTATTTGATCCCAGCGTATTCTATAAGATTTAAAATTCCGCTCAAACCCGCAAGTTATACGGCGTACATGCCATTACTCACGGGCGGTTTAGCTCCGTAAAAATGGTGTCGGTTCCGGGACCGGAACAAAAACTCAAAAAGCTTAGGAATCCGTCGCACTCACGCGGATTTATCCAGCCGAGATTGAACCTCCGTCAAAATAAATTTATCTACGTTATATTAACCCCAGTAACACTAAGCGCATTAGCTTTATGTTAGAGTAATATTTCAAGTTAAGAAGTTATTTTACGAGAACGCAATATTGGCTCGAATACGTCTACGAGTGGCCATAGCAGAGAATAATAAAACATACCTTACGCATGCGATTATGTCCCCATTTCTAATAAAAGGGATTGCTTTCCGACCCTTTACATAGATAAACGAGTGAAGCAGAGTCGCACATATCAATTTAATCCGGGGCGTGGAGGCGAGAGATCCCTGTAATCCGGCAGGGTCGGGGTGTAACGCCGGATGTTACCACATAATTACTCTCGCTCGTTAAGCTCTGCTCTAATTATAATTGACTTCTGGGACACTTTCTCCTACAAATGTTTCTTTGCATTCATTTAACTTTTAATTCAACCGCAATCAACTCGAGATCCCCCCAATGAATCGGATAAACATGATCTAATTTCCTGAGAGTCTTCTAACAAAATATTCTATGTAAATAATAAAACATAAAATAAAACACTGGGGAAATAAACTAAAGTTCTTAAACATTAAATACAAACAATAAACCCCTCCATTGAGAGACAATAAGAATGAAGTTACTGTTTTCAGTATTGGTGAGCAATATCGAATTTCCTCAGGCAAAATACACCCGAGTAAATGTGGTCAATTGCGCGACCCACTCAATCGGTTCTTTATTACAATGGACCTGGGTCGGATTTCGGTTGAGAGACGGTGGGTGGCGAGGCAGGAGGCAGTCGTGCTCGAACGGCGACACAACCGCTAATTGAAACAACGACCGCGACCGAACATTACTTATTCATGAGAGTCCATATGGCGATGGCGGCAGGACGTGGCCAACCAGATAAATCATTCAATTACATTTTTCATGAATAGATACTCTGGTCAGGTACTCTGTGCTCGCTCCACGTCTAACTGCATCGGACAACAGACAAGTTTGCTTACCTCCCCTCAACATAAACAAACGCCGAATTGTGTGACAAGCTTGCTCGGTCATGCTTGAATTTGGGCCCTAGGCGCTGACCGCGAATAGATAAATATCATTTTGCATACCACATTCATGAAATATTAACACGATTGCATTGTTACAATGATCCGTGTAAATACATTGCGGTATTATTCATGATGGTAGTTTATTTTGCAATAAATCGTTAAAAAGGTAGTGTTAGCGGGTGTTGTATATCAGTTAGTCGGAGTAGAGTACATCGGAGGCGGGGTCGCAGATCAGGTAATGCGTGGTGCGACGAGGCGCAGGGTGCGGTGGCGTGTTGCATAATTTATTTATGTCGCGGCACGTTACTCCCTTGTTGGAAGTTGTCGGCTATGTTGGAGCCTTATTCTAATTACTATGCACTGAATTAGTTTAGTTAACAAGCGCGCTATAATACCGAACAACCAGCGTCAACATTAATTCTTAGGGCGTTTTTGCAACGTTTTGGTTTAGCGGTATCGAGTAGACATGATATTTGGTCAAAAAGGCAGCGTTACATTTGATATTCCGTAGAACATTGCTTTCATTTCTCACTTTAGTTGTGTACAAATAAACTACAGCGATACATTTACAAAACAATAAAGGAACCGAAGTACATAATATTTTAAAATGACTGGCAAAATGTTGGCAATATTTCACTCTGGACAGATGCGAGTGTACAGCTAGATTTTCGAGCACATGTGAGTGCTCGCGTAAGCTGGTGAGCCATCACAGAGGATCAATCAGATCCGGCGTCGACATCAAGCGGCGTTAGCTTGCAGCGCTTCCAAATCGACTGCTTATTTTGACAACCTCATACGTTCACCACGATGCTTTGAAATGTGAACTTTATTTTGGTTAGTGCACGGGTGCCTCTGCAGTTGCAGAATTGTGAGATACGAGATGGTGGTAATAAGCTTGCAAATGGAATTTCGCGACAGACTGCTCTCAGTTTAATATACCTACCGTGGCAAGCCGAACGAATAATGAAATGAAATAATGATCTTTATTCTGTAAGTAGGCCACAAGGGCACTTTTACAAGTCTGACTCTACGGCGTTTCCCAAGAGGAGACCACTGAAGAGAAGAAAGCCGAAACAAACTCAACAGCCAGTCATTTTTTAGAAATAACTCTTATATCTATTACAATATTCGTGCTTAGCCTAACCAAAATATATGTTTATATGTAATAGTATTGTGATTGAATTAACATATTCACTGCGTTACGCTCAATCAATAATTTGGGTTGTAGTTATTGCAGTACGGATTAGGGGTATGGAAAACATATCTCATCTTTCATCTATTATTCATATTGGTTAACATTGGTTTTACATCAACACTTGTGATTTGACTGATGTCAGGCCGAGCTACACTAAATGCGTGTGCGTGACGTGCACGTAAAAGTGCATAACATAAGAGATGACACACTGTTTGCGTGACGTGTTCGTGACGTGTGCGTACGCAGCGGTGTGTCAACTCTTATGAGGATTCGTACTTTACAACGCGCACGTACCTATACGTGCACGTCACGCACACGCACACGCATCCGGTGCGGCTCGGCCTGTCCTCTACTCGGAACTAACTCGGCACGCCTAGTAAGTACAATTCGGAATATCTAGTCCATTTCCTTTCAACGACTATTCCGAGAAAGCTAAATTCATACTACTCGTTTGTAAGTATTATCCAAACAGCTTTCGCTGTATAATTCAAAACAGTTAATTGACATTATTCTGATTAAAAGATTTTGTTTTGTGTGTATGACCGAGTCTTGTAGTGACTAAACAAAGTTTACTGCCAATCTCGTCAACAGAAAGCCATCACAGTGTTGTTCGCAAAAATACGTCGTAAAATGGGAAAAGAAATCCC
This sequence comes from Hedya salicella, assembly GCA_905404275.2. Taxonomy (NCBI): domain Eukaryota; kingdom Metazoa; phylum Arthropoda; class Insecta; order Lepidoptera; family Tortricidae; genus Hedya; species Hedya salicella. The sequence goes on from FR990108.1 coordinate 12,141,340, forward strand.
GGCCAACGAGCTGTTTATCTAGTGACAACGTGATACTAAGCTATCTTGCTACTAAGTTAACAGGCTCCGCTGATTTATTTACAAGCGAGATATCTTGTTTATAATACTGTTCAGACTACTTGTTCCATGTGATTTACATTTAGTTAAGCTAACGGAGAATTATGTAATGTGCTTAAAGTTTAACTGCATGTAACTTTAATAGTCACAACGTTATTCTTAAGAAAATGGCGACTATTTGTCTCAGTAAAGTACATATAGTTACCAAACAGGAGGCAATTAGTCTGCTTGCTAACTGCATCGTACAAAGAGGAACAATGCAATTGAACGCAATTCTTTACAATTGGAAAACCATTACCGAATAATTAAGTTGAATGAATATTTCATTGTTATTTCCGATAAATCATAAAGGTAACATTTTCGCGGCGCACTGTATATATAAATTATTTTCTGCTTTGTGATTGAAATTTATGTAAAGTAGCACGCTTTAATATGCCCTCCGCTATGCATAAGGCCGGCAAAAGAAAGTAGCGATGAGCAGGAGAGGGTCTTTTCTTTTACATCAAAAGGCAAATTCAGCTTATAAATTTTGGATACCCTTCAGAAGAACATAAGTTAACAGGTGACGTCGGTTATCGTGCAGAATGCAGCAAAAACATTTTTATAAGAGGTCGACCGAGCCGTGGCGAGACGCCAGACCTCTCTGCGACAACACAAGAAGGTCGTGCAGCTGTTGGGAAAGATCAATAACTTCATGTTTACCACAGCCAATACAAAATGCGATGTTGATGTGTAATGTAATATAAGCATTAGTGGCTTTCAACGTCGTAACGCTACGTTGAGCTGTAAACACATTGTTCGGTTACTAAATAATGGGACGTGCCGGCAGACTACACTTTACGTTACTAACTAACGTAATTAATTTATTTAGCAATTGGTCTAGTACGTGTTTAAAATTAATCTTTACTTGCTCGTCGCCGGAGCTACGGGCGTAACTTAATGATCGCGTAAAGCGCAACGGGAGGCTATCTATTCGACGGCAAATTGAATCTGCGAAGAGCTATTAGCCGACACCGCCGCTCGCTCCGAGCGTGCCAAACCATCGCGCTCATTCCCTGCCCGCCTCGCTCCACGCTGTTAAGGCGCGATACACTCCGTAAACTGCAAGCATGCGGCCGACAAATAAAACTAAACGACATCGCCTCACAACACGTTTATGTCGACAACTTTTAGTTCAGCTTAAATGTTTCTCTTTAAAAGCTCTGAGCTTTTCTGGTGCCTTATATATGTAACTATTCTTTGCGTTCTTTAAGTTAATTTGAGTAACGGCAATAGTTAAAATCGTACCAACAATGCAATGCGGTAAAACAAAGAGGAACATAAATAGTACGCTTGTTTGTTCAGAGTTATAAGACGCGTGGAGCATTGTGGCTTTTTATTGGAGTCGAGGAAAATGTATTCTTTCGGCGGAAGAGCAAGATTTTCCACTTTATTGAAGCAACAGCGCGGGCGGCAGGAGGCAAATTGGATAGGATTGCGACATATCTGCCGGAGGACTGTCGAAATGCGCGGGGGAGCGAAGGGTAAACTGTTCACATTTCACCGTGTGCTTTCCAAAGAACCGATTATACGACCTATTAAGAGAAGCATTTGTAAGTCAATAGCGGTAGACCGAACATTATAAATATGTAACAATGTAGAATTAAATTAACTAGTTTGTTGTCTCGTAACGCGGTTGTCTGGATTATTAACATCTTTTATCAGACAATCATTATCTGACTATTAAATATTGATTCATTAATCAGGTAACAACAGTTTATTTATGCAACTATAATTATTTTAATTATTTCACTGACTTTGACCCCCCTTATGACTGAAAAAGGGGAATTATAATTTCCATATCAATATAGTGAACTATCTATATAAAGATCAGGCTTTGCCATGAATTGAAAATTTCAAACGTAAGCGGAGTGCCGTCGCGTCAGTCCATGACGTGTTAACTAAACGAACTGGCTGATCCACAGACAGACCCATTAATAATTCGCGAGTCTGCGGTTCACATTATCACCTCTATCTCCACCGAATTGATTCAACTGATATATATTTTTAATTGCGTTCACGGCAAGTTAACCATTTTAATATATCTCGCAATTAATCGCATCGTTGAGTAACCGGCGGCATGACCACAAACTTGTTAATCTGTTAGTTTCGGTGATCTTGTTCAATTTGAAGCAATTTAAACATTGTGTTTTCAGCAACCCATGTTTAAGTGGGATGTTGCGAACGGAAATTACGATTCTAAGTCGCTTAAAGTTGGATTTCTATAATCACAGATATACGGGATAATACAATAAACATTATCTTGAACGACGTTAAGCCTTACCTTCCTATTTTCGGATAATATTGTTGTCCGGATAGATAATATAGAACTATCGAGCTGACAAAATAGAGTAGATAGATAAAGGCAGAGTATTTGCAATGGCCCTGCCATTCCACGCCGAACCGAGCCACGCTCCTGCATTTTAATATCGAGTCACTGCACGCTCCGACTATCGTCCCGCCCATCCAGCTTTCATCCTGTGCGAGAATCAAGTGCATTGTGATTTACTTCCGCCTCGCTAAGTACTTTCGCCACAACCAAGGCTTTAAACTAGAAAACAGCATTCTCTCCAGGGTGTCGGTTTGGCGCTGAGGACACTTTGCACTGGTCAAATTCAATGTTAATTGTAGACTGTTACCATGCTCGTTTTAAACAGGAATAAAAAGAAAGGTAGAACGATCGGAACAATAGAATACAAATAGGCGATTGTTATTATGATTGAAAATTACTTAGGAATCACAATGTTAAATATTCAAGCAAGACCACTGCCGTGGAAGCTAGCAATTATTAGTACAGCATTTAATGAATATCGATGTCTTTTATACAACGACAATATAAACACAGATGGAAAGCAATCGCGTATCTACGGCATGGTCAACTAAACGCTTATCTTATACAAAGTTAATTTACCGTTCAAATAAAGGGTTAAGTTTATTCTCATCTTAATTCAATATTGCGGTTAATGGTTTGGTAAACTGTTGAAGATAAGTAAACAGTGTGCCATTTCACGCGTGTTGATTTAGCAGCGTGCTCAGAGATGAGGCGAGTCGCGTTGACAAGTGGAGTGGCAGTTTGCATACATTTTATGCGTTTGGCGAGAAAGCATAGCCCGGAAGAGCCGCGGCGATGGCTACAGATTTAGACTCGCTGCATTTAGATGTGTGAGATCACCCAGCGCATTTACTTTAGGTACAGACGAAAAGCACGCAGCAACAGTTCTGTTTACGTTCACCGATGAGCGTAGCGCATACGAAACTTTGTACGACGTGACAACTAGCATTTAACTTAATTAATGGAAAGCAAATTTACATATGCCAGTAAGACGATCTCGCCTGTCGGTTGCCCTAATATGACGCAATCTATCATTACTACATTACACGCTGCTATAAATATGCATGTTTCTCTCACGGAGACTTGCGACTTCATACATAGTCAATGGCATGGCTTACCAGCTAGGGGATAGGACCCTTAAATTTCGCTTTAATGTTTTACGGTGTAATTAAGGCATTGTTGTTAAAAGAGCTTATTATCCGTGTGCATACATTTAAGCACTGGAATAAAAAATGCAGCGGCCGAGCGAACCGTGAAAAGGTGAAAATGGCAGATCGCGCGGTTGACGACACCCGAGCTCGCCTTGTAGGGACTGACGGAAGTGAGTACCGTGAGCAGGTTTCTACCCAATGTGCTTTAATAGACACGCATTCAACAACGTTACGTACAGGATACACACACACACACACGCATGCATGCGGGGTTGTAGTTAAGAACTTACATGCGAATTTACGTTGTTGGGCGGGTGATTCCGAGCAGCGTCTCCGGGTAGCGCAGCCAGGGGTAAGCGCGGTTTGGTCGACAGCGAGTTGGTACGGGGTGAGGAAGCACATTTTACAGCGGCCTGTAAGCAAAGCACAGCATTACCTCATAAATACATATAAATATAACGGTATTTTTATACAGAGTAGTATCATAGGTTAGTAGTAGCTCAATAAAAGAATATAAACGTTGTGAACTTATGAAGTCCCCGATTATTCGCTTCTTAAACCACAAACTTCATGTCACATCGAATTGGACAATAGATGGCTAAATAAGAAATTGCGATAGGTAGACAAGCTTAAACGAATACTTAGCACGCATTCACTGCTATGTGAAACCTCGCTAAATGATAGCCCAACGCAATAAACATAGTAAGTTATACAACGCACCATGGCAAATGATAACGAGTACTTCCGCGATACTCCACTTCAAGTCTAGTGCACTTTTACAATTGAGGATCTATTTGCATCAGCACAGTCAAGAGTAGTAGGTAATGTAGGGGGTAATGTTCAAGTAATTTCAATGGAACTACTATCAAATTCAAGGTAATAATGAACTAACGGGACATCGAACTATCAAGTCCGTTTTAGTAGTTTTTATACCGGTTATGATAATTGTTACCACTGTTGTGTTGTAATTTCACAAAGGCTATATATAGAACATTGTTTCAAAATATTGATTATATTATTATTTAATTTATGTATTATAAGTTAAAAGATTGTTTTTTCTTTCTTTGAAACACAAATTTTCTCAATAATTTATTTTTTATTGAAACCTACATTGTCTTGTAAGAAAAAAAAAGATCCGTTTTAATTTAATGTTGCTGTTTAATATGTGTCGTTACGTTTATAGACTCAAAAGTTTATATTAAAAAAGCCGATTTCAGCCTTGTCAGGGATATTCACCTGTTCACCAATTTCATTCGCTTTAGTTATTAATTCAAAACAAATACTAGCTTTTGCCCGCAACTTCGTCCGCCTTAAATTCGTTTATCGCGGATAATGGTATTTTTCCGGGATAAAAAGTAGCCTATGTCCTTCCCCGGGACTCAAACTATCTCCATACCAAATTTCATCCAAATCGGTTCAGCGGTTTAAGCGTGAAGAGGTAACAGACAGACAGACAGACAGGCACACTTTCGCATTTATAATATATATAGTAATATAGTATTATATAGTATATATAGTATAATATAGTATATAGTATATATAGTATAGATATATACATTTTCTTAACCTTGTAAACACCTGAATGAAAGAGGGAATACCTCCTTACGCGAGTATGACACTTAAAAGGAAGATTCGACAAGCTTTTCTAAAACATTGGTAATAAAAATAAACCAATGTTTTATTTTTATACGTATACATACTTTTTATTTAAATTCCCTACCTAAATCATTTCAAAATTAACATAAAGTAATAACGAATAGGCATAAAAACTAAAGCAATACAATAAGAACTAGTAACAAGTGCCCTTTATAAGTTAAGTTAGAGATTAAGTGCATTTATCTTGAATGCAACTTGACAAAACTACATGTAACAAACAAACAATCTTCGTGGGAGTGGCACAAACGAGAGGGTGCCTACTGACACGCTTTTGCATTAATGAACACAAAAAAATGACCGGATTTCAGTTCGACGGGCGCCGGGTGCCGGGCGAGGGCAAACGAGTAGGGATATTACCATAACAATTAAACGATACATCCCTGCCATTGACACGGCACTGAGCTCCGCGGCAGATGTTACCGCTCGCGATGTTACGTGCGCAATAAAAACAGTAACTGATTCTAAATGTCTGAGGAATTCTCGCAATAAACAGCACATCATTTTTAACACCGCCGTCTGGAGAATTTGCAAATTGTTTGGAACATTATCAGGCCATTGCTTTATCCCGAGCGAGATTTAAATCCATAGAGACTTTCCAAAAGGTTTATGGAGCTTTTCAGCACAAAAAGGGTGTTTTACCGAGTTTCGAGCGAGCCGAGATGAGGACCCACATCAAAATCTGTGACAACTGGGAACAAAGTGAACACGTAAACCTTAACCCTCTGTTTGAATGATGCGATGGTAATGTCACGAATTGGAATTAGGTAGGGTTTGGCTCGTCGTGGAAAAGTGGCTCGTGACGCGAGCGCCGCGCGCGTGCCGCGACCGCGACCTAATGTGAATAAATAATAACAATCAACAACGTTTCACACAAACTGGGGATATCACACGCACTTCATCCTTTATTTATAGACAACACGTACCGCGCTCATAATTCCGACAGCCCGTGTGATTTATTATTATCAGATAATCGTGAGATAATATCAGGTAGTCAGTACAATCACGTACAATTGATTTTCTCCTTTAATTAAATAACAGATGATAAAATTATATACTTCAGATCTTTATCGAATAAAAGGCAGGCGTCAACTTCATTTCATCGGGTTTTACAAACAGAGCAAAAGAAAAAGGCAAATAACAAAATTACCGAAGTTACACCCAATAATCATTTTGCCTATACAATAAAAATTATGAAAAGAAAACACAGGAGTTAATTTAACAGGGAATAAATCTCTTCAGAATTGCGATGAAAGCAAAATTCTCTCGAGAAATTTATGTGACTTCCTCAAAAGATTTTTATACAATTCATTTCAGTCTCATAAAAAAGTTATCAGGGATTCGCAGAAATCGGGCGAGCTATTTTTCTGCCGGCGGCGGCGTTCCCCGTGGGAAAGGCAGCTTAATTCCAGATGCCTCGAACCATAACATTACTCGTATTTTGGGGTCTATTATGTAAGTTGTCTGTCGGTATCTTGTAAAAAAAAAGGGTTTTATGATGATACCGTTGTAATCAGTTGTAATCAATTAACTTTCTTCTGTTACCGCGATTATTACTCATTGAAATAGAACAATTTAACGGATTATATCGCGTATATTATCTCATTTTAGTTCCCGACGTTTCGAATGCTTTCCAGCTTTCCATGGTCACGGGCATGGTCCACCCGTATAATCCGTTAAATTGTTTTATTTCAATCAATTAACTTATTATGTTTTGTAGTTAAAATGTCACAGGTGTTTACAAGATGGCATCAAGCAATGAGCGGCGGTGGCCACTCGGCCAGCCGGCGGTATTGTAATCACCTGCCTACGCGTTACACCTCGGCGGCTGGTCATTTGCCGTAATTGCTTCCCCGCTAACGTATTAATCACTAATACGACAGCCCCGATACTACCAATTCAAAGAAGATAAATTCATATTGGCTCGACGTCGGCTCAACTGACATAAATTTATGCTATTAGTATCATGTTTGTATTTATGCGACAGCCAATAACTCTTAACTGTGAATTAACCCGAATTAATGTAGATTCATACGCGAACATTATCTTGAATATTTTGCATTATTAGCGTGTGATGAAATAGCTAGCGTGAATTTGTGAAACTAATTCGGTCGACATTTCATGTGAAAAAGTAGAATGCTTTGAATAAGCAATTAGTTTGCTTCAAGTTTGTATAAATTGGAACGATACAAATGTTATACGGCATTGCACGGTCATTAAACAAAAACATCCAAGCGAGGTGAGAACGTTAATACGAAAAGCGTTACGGTTCCGGTGGCGCGCCGCGACGAATTTTGGTGACAACTCCGGTGCGGTCAGGCGTTCTATAACGTCCTATTTTTTCCCAATCCCGTTACTACGTGAGAAACAGATGTCGGGCGAACTTCACAGGTGTCAATAATAATGCTATTATGTCTTTCTATGTGGTCATTAATTCGAATGTCTTATTAAAGAGGCTATAAAGTTTCTACATTTCCATATTGTGTTATTAATGACAATATAAGTCAATTAATACCTATTTGTAGTGTTTTATTTTCTGATTGGAACGTTCGGTTTGGTTTATATTAAAATGCGTGATAGATGATTAAGTCACACTACATTATTTATACGTTTTAGTTAATATTTTAATCAAATGTAAGCGCGGGCGCAGACGTGGAGTCAATTTGCCAAAGCTGTGTGATTAATAGCTGAATGGTGGACCATTAATTAAGTCCTCAGACAAGCCAGCGTGGGTTACCGCGGCTTGGATAATGTAAATCGTACTAATCAACGATTATGCTCAATTTCACTAGTTTCAAGCCAATCTAAACTAGATTTAACGGTTTCGATTAAGTACAGCTTTAAATTGAAATTGATGAAACATTTTGTCGCATTTATTAATAAATTAAGTTTCATAAAGCGCAAATGATAAATGAACTATTTCTAATTTGTAAGCTAATGGTACCGAATAAGTGCCTCTGTGATGATGTCGATAATAAACCCTAATTAGGAGCACAAGTAAATGTTCCCCTCTAGTGACTTTTTTCACCCGATTGAGTTGCTTAGTCAGAATAACGCCAGTGTGATAAGCGAGAATTAAAACATAATTTATTCAATTATTGCAAACCGTATTACATAAAAAAAGTTTGTCTATACCGCTACAAGCTTCTTTTTATTAACAAAGAAGAAAAAATATAATAAAAACCACAAGAGCGCTGTCGAGTAGAGTAACAAAAAATGATACAAAAAGCGTTTACAAAAGCAAAACGTAAGTAAGTTTGAAAGGGACTGAGCACAAAACAAGTCAGGTATATCAAATTCACAAAGAAATTGATGCTTAACAAAACAATAGCCGACCTCTTGTTTCGCTATTTATTGAAATATACGCCAACATGAGTACAATAGTCACGAAATTACGCTCTAATAATGTTGTGTGTTGTTTTATTAATAAGTCGTACAATTAAATAAAACTTCCCACGATAAATCTGAAAAGCGATAGAAGTAATTGAGGGAGGGAAAGTAGTAGCGCGTGGAAACAAATATGAGGGCCGTATCGAAATGTTTGTAAACGGCTGTCGCGGCCTCGTCGCGTGTCGCCGATCGCCCCCTCGGCCCACAACCCTCTCGGCGCCGCCCCCCGAAGACACCGGTATAACTTTACTTTGAGCACACCGTACACGTGGACACTTAAACAAATTGTTATTCATCTACATTTTAATTTTATTTCAAAGAGAAATGATTATTGATGAATTTTACGGATTTCGATTCTTGTATGCGGAAAAACAAATAATTTTAAAACGAACTGATAGGTATCAGGACAACTCTATATATTTTTGATTTAACTTAGTCGGCGTCTGTGTATGACCTCCTGTGTACCAAAAATGGTTGAGATTGGTCCAGCCGTTTTGGCGCGATGAAGTAGCGCAGACACATAGTATATACAACACTTTTGTATATACAATGTACGCAGGTACATATGTATATACAAAAAATAAAATCTTTACTGTACAGACATATAATTTTTACAACTTATAGAGTAGTATGAGATGGTTTTATTACGGGCCTACTTCGTCATTTGTAAATCACGCCCCAAACGCGGAGCCAGCCAATAAGCGTGATTTGTAATAAAGGACGCATTTATTGCTCGCGCGCACCAAAGAAAGAGAAAGCTAATACACTACATGCTTGGGATTTTTGGCGTAAGCGCCAGATGTAAAAGTACCATGAAATCGAATATATTATTATGTTTTGTTAACATTTAAGTTAATCACTTAAAAGATAAAGGGAAGAATGACATTTTAACATAACTTAGCCGTTTATTAATCTGTCCTTTGTACAAACTAGACAAAAAACGGGAAATGAAGACGCGTTTTCGGATAACTTTTCTATCGAGGAAATTTTCATTAAACATGTCTACGCGTTAATCACCGAATAGGTTATATAGTCAAGAAACACATATCTGAAAAATGCGCTACAAAATAGCTTAAATTTTCGATGCATCCCCTTAAGCATTCACTTTAGAATTATTTTTTTTAGAACAAATTTTATATTGATAATATATTTATTCAAAAAACACAATTTTTTTACAAAACAATCCTTAAAACTACTTTCCGCACTATCAATGTTTATATACTTTCATTACTTAGTTTGGGACTAAGAAGGTCGATTGTCACCAACTAAAAAAAATAAAACTAACTGCGCTGGCTCAGCGACCCAAAATGAGTCGTGGCCTCCGACACAAGAGCATGTCACTATCACAGATATTTATATTACTTTATTTTACTTTAACTATAGAAAACTTGGAAACTAGATAAGAAAGGTACGCACAGTCAGAACCATGCACAGACATTTTTATAAACCCAACATTTTTGTTGAAGTAAGTTCATTTTTAAACCATGCACACATGTTGAATTTTGCATATTCAAGCATTACGCTACCGAGTCCAAAATACAGCAAAATACGTTTTAATATACACATCAGCATTAACTTGATATAATTAAAATTTCCAGACAGGCGTGCCCTAATTCTGCGCAGCTTGTGGTGAAATTTTAATTACGCATTTGAATAATCGTGACTAATAAACGAATATAAGTAGTGGCAATAACTAGAACCGAGAATTAACCGCTTTACTTGCAACGATCGCAAAATGAGGTCGCTATTAAAAATTCAATGTCCCGTTCCTGTGGAGAGTTCTATAGAGAATTTCAATAGAATTGCTGGTGTTTTAACTTCTGACATGACTACGGTGATTTCTTATGTGTGGACAATCCATACTAATATTATAAATGCGAAAGTGTGTCTGTCTGTCTATCTGTCTATTACCTCTTCACGCTTAAACCGCTGAACCGATTTGGATGAAAATTGGTATGGAGATAATTTGAGTCCCGGGAAAGGACATAGGCTACTTTTTATCCCGGAAAAATACCCTTATCCGCGATAAACGAATTTAAGGCGGACGAAGTCGCGGGCAGAAGCTAGTCTATAATATAAATAACTAGCTTCTGCCCGCGACCTCTTTGTAAAAATTCAGAATTAAATACAATATACATTAAAGTTACCATGTTTGAAAAGTTATTTTCACCATTCCAAACTCGCCCATTTTCGCTAGAATCCCCTTAAAATGCTGGAATCACTTTAGTATAGATACCTATATCATTTTCAGACTCGGTCCACAATTGGAGGACCAATACAAACATACAAAAACATGTCAGTCGAATTGAGAACCTCCTCTTTTTATTAGGCTCGGTTAAAAAGATTACCTATCACAAAGTAAAGAGAAGACAACGCAATCGGGATACGTTTGTCTTTGTGCATGTTTAATATCATATTTAAAGTAATCAGTTCTCACTTTATTTCTATAATAGAAGTCAAATATGACGAAAAGAAAACTCATTAATATATACTTACAAAATATTTCGTTTCTGTCCTCCCTACGTTGGTTAATTTTGTCTTGAATTTTCCGAGGTCAGGTCTGAATTTATAAGAAAATCATTTTCACAAATTAAATATAAAAGAAATAAAATTTAATGCGATTGACTGGTGGGAAAAGTGTTCATATTATAGGTACATACAACAAATAAATTAATATGTGTCGTTATTTTACTCTCTCTATACATATACAGGGTGTCCCAAGAAGTAGTGATATACTGAAGCTGGGACGTAGAGGACCTAGAGGGCTATCTAAATCACCCCCATGTATGTTCCGCGATTTTTCGTATTTTCGGAGTTATGACTTTTTTTTAATTCTTCACCTTACGCCGAATACGATGAGATTTTTATTTATGGTGACGTGAATTATTGCGGTAGATGCTTGATTTTTTTTGTGTGCTAAGCTGATAGATAGGCCAATTCAGTATGGTAACATTTACTATCGTTAGATCTTTGAATGGAATAAAAAAAAATTAAATGCCAAGAATGATAAAATTACCCAATATGTTCACAACTTCAAGGGGCTTTAAAAAGATAAAATCACATCAAAAAAAATTACCGTTTGGCTCTTAAAAACTTGCTCTATCTATCAGGTAGCTACCCTGAAAATTTCATTTTATTATTCATAAAACATCAATCACACCGTACACTACAGAGCGTAGGAATTGAATTCTGTCAGGAAATGCTGAGGAGACAAGCTGAAAACGAAAACTTTTTTAACCAAATCTTGTGGACGGATGTATCCCACTTTAGACGCAATGGGATTTTTAATATGCACAATTCTCACTCATAGGCAATTGAAAATCCAAATTTAAAAATGGAATCGACATTCCAAGAACACTAGTGTTAACCTTTGGTCTGGTATACGTAACGGTCAGCTAATCGGGCCCTTTCAGCTGCCAGACCGTTTGGGCGGCAATCACTTTTTAAATTTTCTACGCGTCGATCTACCCCTGCTGTTAGAAGATGTGGACTTGGAGACACGCAGAAGCATAGTACTGCAGTGTGGTGCACCATGCCATTTTGCCTTGGACGTAAGAAACTATTTTAATCAAAGATACCCTGAAAGATGGATTGGTCGTTGCGGCCGGGGTGACGCCTGCCTTATAGCCTGGCCTCCACGGTCCCCCGACCTAAACCCCATTGATTTTTTTGTATGGGGATACTATAAATACCTCGTCTACTCAAGGGAATGCCATGGAAATTGAGAGTAGCAGAAGAAACCATTAAAAATAATAGAAGTGCATTCAGACGCTTAAAAGACAACTTTTTTCGGCGATGTCGCTGTTGCATCGAGCAACAGGGGGGCCATTTTGAAAATTTCTTGTAATTAAACACCTTGTAATTGGTTTTACTTTGTTTGTATTAATCATCATGTAAATTAAAATTTTGCACTTACCACATTTAGATTTCAATTTTTTGATTGAAGCGTTATGAATAATAAAATGAAATTTTCAGGGTAGCTACCTGATAGATAGAGCAAGTTTTTAAAAGCCAAACGGTATTTTTTTTATGTGATTTTATCTTTTTAAAGCCCCTTGAAGTTGTGAACATATTGGGTAATTTTATCATTCTTGGCATTTTTTTTTTTTTTTATTCCATTCAAAGATCTAACGATAGTAAATGTTACCATACTGAATTGGCCTATCTATCAGCTTAGCACACAAAAAAAATCAAGCATCTATCGCAATAATTCACGTCACCATAAATAAAAATCTCATCGTACTCGGCGATAGGTGTCAAATTAAAAAAAAAGTCATAACTCCGAAAATACGAAAAATTGCGGAACATACATGGGGGTGATTTAGATAGCCCTCTAGGTCCTCTACCTCCCAGCTTCAGTATATCACTACTTCTTGGGACACCCTGTATACATTAGTACGCGATAAGCTACAAAATATTTTCATCGTTATTTAATTGTTTTTACTAGTGTAGCTTGATTTTTGATCTCGGCTTTAATGTTAAATGAACGTATAAAACTAAAAAAAAACACTGTAATCGTACAAAAATTTAAGTAGGTAATATTTACAGAATGTTTTTTTATTACTCATACTCATATTATCTACTGCAATCATGTTCATTACAATAAATTCATTTGTTCAAGTACATGACACCCAATAATATTTAATTAATATCGTCCACCGCCTTCATTCACGGTTTCCCGCGATCTTCACCAGATCATCGGACTATCTTGTTGGGGGCCTTCCCACGCTGCGTCTTCCTGTACGCTGTCGCTACTCGAGAACCTTATGATAAATAGCTACTGAGACTGATTCGTCCAGACACTGTCTAGAGACACTTAGATTATTTTAACTCAGAACATTGGATCGCGTGACGCTGACACTACGACACGTCATATGAAGTCGAAGTAGAAATTATACATAAAGTTAAGGATTGTTATCTTTATCTAACAGTATGACACGAATGAAACCCCTACAAACACACACATCCAGGCTAGTATAACTGCCCGCGACTCTGAGACGCTGGTATGACACACCATCAACATAGAGTCAAATTCCGTTTGTTTAGATATTTATCTAAATGTAAACAACACGTGACTCAGATCCATAAACCAATCAAAGTAATCAATTGTATCTGTGCCATCCAAAGGTTGTCTGAAACAGATGTAAGACTGTTTGTTTTGTTTGTTTACCTATACTATACCTACTTGTTGTATGATTGTAATTATTTTGAACTGTATTTTTGTGTATTTAGGTGCAATAAACAATATTTGTATTGTATTTTACAATACCACTGGCTGAATAACCTAAGTCAGGTGCTTTATTTCGTACTTAACTAAGAATAGGTATAGTTAAACAGTTTATAAGTGAAAATCTTAAGAAAGCCCTTTTTATTTATCTGAATTTTTAAGGAACTTGGTATGGTCGGTGAACGATCACATGCCGCTCAAGAATGCCCTTCATGTATGTAGATGTAGTTGTTAACGTGTCCGTATAAACTATTTGACGTTTCATTCACTTAATTTCATATCAATTCTATACCTACACTACTACACACAACAAGGGCCTTGATAAGATTTTTGCTAAACAGCACTATTACCGATAGTATCGCGCGTTGCATTTGACTTACATACTGGTGAAAATAAGCTTCTGCAGATGTACTTCCACTTCCATATTTTTTTGTATATTCGTACGTGTCGTTGTAGCTTCATCACGCCAAATCGGCTAAACGGATTTAAACTATTTTTGGTACACGGGTAGTTGGGTATCCACAGATGGTTATAGACCCTAACAACAGACTACGCTGAAGAAAAAGAAGAGGGATTATGTCTTCTAGTTGTTATATAATTTTGTTAACATGTACATGTTATTGAGAGGTCTGCTCAAATAAACATGACAGGATACCACCTTTTATATTTAACTTTTGTATATCTTCAATCAACAGACATTCAATTTTTATAATATTATAGATATACATATTTTACGAGACACAGTCACAGTGGCAGTGACAAATTGATCAGAATACAGACGTCTGACGTCTTGTGTTACAATTTAATGCCAGTTATTTAGTATTTTGCATGTTAACAACTGGCGAACGGAAAGCTGGAAATTATGTATGACACAAATAGCTAAACGTGACGTTAAACAATAGAGACATATAACATGAATGTAAAGTGATATTATTTAGTATTTTTGGCCATTTGTTTTAAATACGTATTTTGGCATAATTAATATTTTATACCTTTTAACGCATAATTGACGCCTTAGAAATGTGGTGCTGGAGGCGTATGCTGAAAATTTCTTGGACTGCTTTTCGCACCAATGTATCCATCTTAAAGGAGTTAAGAATCAAGGACAGGCTTTCGTCGACTGTACAATTGCGAATTCTCAGATTCTTTGGACATATCTCCCGAAACCAGCAGTCCATGGAGCGTCTAGTGGTGCAAGGACAAGTTGAAGGCAAAAGGTCTCGAGGGCGGTCTCCAACCCGATGGACGGATCTAATTAAAACTGTGACAGACACCAGCATCACCGAGTGTGCTCGAAATGCTGCCAAAAGAATAAAGTGGAGACAAATTGCAAAGGCGGCTACCCAGGTCGAGAGGACCAAGGACGAAGATCTGCCGTGTACGATTACATCATCATCGAGACCACGACCACTCTGACAAGTGAGACGACTAGAAAGAAGAATATTAATTTGATTTCAGATAATACAACATGATGAATTTGAATTTTCCATTGTAACAGGTGTTACAATGCACCCATTTCTGAGGAAAACAAACATTTATATATGATTAACCAAAATGTTATTGTTTAATGACGTAGCAAGGAGCCTGAACGTAAGTTATTTTTTGCTATAAGAAGTATGCGGTAAGTATTTTAGAGGATTCTTAATAATAGTATAGTTCCAGAAGCTATGATCTGTTATTATTATAATAAGACGTTTATAATGTAAATTACTTTCTAAAAGGTCGATTTTAGATGTCTTATTTCGTATGAAAAGTGCTTAACTTGATGCATTATAATAGTGTCGGTGTCGGTAAAATGGATCATAGTGATTGATTATAATGCTGATTTAATTACTGCTACAAACCAAACACCAATAAACGCTTATCTATTAGTCAACTAAACACAATAACCATTCTTAATTGCCCGACCATCGCTGGTAGCTGTACGGTCAGAGCTCATTCATCTGTTTGATGTAGGTTACACCAGAAATCAAATGTTGACGTGACGCTGTCTGTCCACTCGACGGCGAGTCAATTTAACTTCTAATTTCTTAGTAAACATTTACTACGGTTAGCCGTGAAGCAATACTAGCGTATGAAACGTAACGTGCTACAGTTCTCTTTAAGTAGAATAACAATGTTTTAATTGAAAAAGTTTGGAGATAGCGAAATACTATACTAAATATATTTATAGCACGGGTAGCTATTGTAGTGCTTGATGACGTCAATAAACCTGCAAATAATTATCTTAACGTCATATATAAAATATACGAGTATCTACATAATAATTCCTTTAAAATACAGTATTCAACACTTAAATACACAAAAGCGTCATCTGTTGAGTTGTTAAGGAAATATATACGTCAGGTGTATCGACAGACAAATTTTCATACATAGGTAGAGATGTAGTATCATCGAAAGGAGCCAAAATAACCTTGTAGGTCGTGAAATGAACATTACTGGTTCTACTGAATACGATATATAGGTACTAAAATTTGTCATGTTTGCGTTAAAACTATGCAAAGCAAACGTCACAGATTATCTACTGTGAAGTTTATTAGAGATATGTTGACAAACAAACTCTAACTTACAATATGAGTATAATAAATCACCTGGACTCTGTTTACACGCTTTATTTATATTGAATAACAGACTGCATTGCGATGCGATTTAAATAAATTATGCTATGTTAGATCGGCTTGATTGTGTACCTACAATGATAGTGTAAGTATTGAATACATTATTATTTATAATGAAAACAACGTCACAAGGAGAAGTATCACTTTCATTTATCATGGCTTAATAAAATTTTAGTGTACCTTTGATAACTTATTATGTTAAATATCATGGAAGCAAATGTTTCTTTTATTCACGAAGTCGCAAATATTTACATAACTACTTATTTTAAATATATTACGGAAGTCATGAAGTACACTTCGAGAACAATGAAAACAAGTTGTATAGTCTGAGTGGCGGCCAAGTGCCAGCATTGCGTTACGTACGAAAACTAACTCATAACATAACGGGAGGTAACTCCGTAACTCATTCTGTAGTGTAGGTAGTGTACGTCAGAGGCTATTAGCGTCGCAGTCCGTGAGAGATGTCAACGTCTCTGTCTCTAGTGAGTTAATGATCAACAATCGGCCTTACAAAACCAACATAACAGCTCTGCTTCAATAATAATGGCTTAGGAGCAAAGTGTAAGAATATTTATCCGATTTCTTCATGTTTGAGTATTGATAAGTACGGTGCAGTGTTTTTTATTTACATTCAATTCTTCAATCGGAGTTAGTTACGCATTAAACGTTAAGCACGATAAGAGGGTGTCGAGTGCGCACTCGGCGTGGAGGAGTGCCGACAAGTTCACATTGGCTCTAGTGAGCTCTCGTCGGACTATTAGATTGCGATGGCATGGCCGAGAGGGTGCACAAACTTATCGGCCGCGAGCAGATCGGCGAGATACAACGCGCCCTACCCTTGCCCCACTACACTCTCATGCTAATCAAAAACGACGTTTGTGAACTTTACACTCTAATCCATATAAGACCTTTTCGGTTAGCAGGTAACACATCCCCTGACGAAGCGCCGCACTTCAACGGCATCGCGATTCTTGCCACTTGGCACATCTTAAAAAGAGTACCTCAAGTGCGTAATACATTTACATTTAAAAGGTGGGTATAACAAATTTCGTTTGATCAGTTTGCGTCCAGAACCCTCTTTTGAATGTAAATTTCTTATAGGTTCATGGGTTCTGAAGCCCTTGCCAGAATTATCTATGATCAGCATAGACGTATCAAGAAAAGATACGGGCTTACAATGTTAGTAAACATCTACTCGAGATTTAATTTTGTTCGCTGAAGAGAACAATTCAGAACAATGATAAGTTTCACGAGTTAAGTATAAAGCGCACGCAAGCGTGGTCACCACAATCGCATTTCCTTCGCGTGAGACTACACAGCACATTTAAAACTTTAAATAACATAAGTTAACTCTGCGTCTAAAGTTGACGGGAGCGCAGAAATTTCAAGCAGCAACACGAGACGAGTGGTAATAAAAGCGAAACGAAGCGGTTTAAACTTCACCCAGGTAAGTATTATGTCAAAAAGTGCTAACATTGAGCTCTAGGGAATAACTAGGAGGGGATGGGCCATAGGGGTGTCTAGGGGCGCCGAGACACTCGGTCCCTGCTCCCAGCCGTCGCGGCTCGTCTTCTAAAGCGGCCGATATTGATTTTGTATAAGCACACGCAGCCAGAGTGCATCAGACACGAGTTCGGTCGAGTATATTGCTGCGGCTTTTACAGGTATTAGATGTCTTATCCTACAAATTTATGAGCCCGCGTCGTCCACTACCATAAATTAAATCGGATTACATTGAGAGCTTTGATTGCCTATAAATAAGCCAAACAATAATCAATTACTCATGTGTTGACAAATGAGTACACGATCACATGACCAAAATTAGGTACGAACTTTTAATTGATTTAATAGATGGCATCAATGGCCCTTCGCCATTAGTATGAAATTAGGCATAAATATAGTGTGTAATTTTCATGAATTACTTATATAACTATTTAATACAATAATACAGTAAGAACACATATTATTTTCTACAAAGACATTTTAGGGATTACTCTAAGCTACTTATCATCATTCCAAATAATACGTAAACCAGCAAAATAAATTGTAAATCTCTCACAAAAGGGCAAAATCCGCGTTCTCAACAAGATAAAACCACCGTAAGGAGCAGGAAATGGATCGTGAGCTCGCTCGCCTCGCCAAAATCCGATGTCTACAATATTTCACGGCCGCGTAACTTCTCCATGCCACGTACAAACTCCCTCGACCGCTATCAGGTAGGTTAGACGGGTCTTGCCAAACTTTACAAATTAGTTGGGAACATCTCTTTCTTGTTTTTATTTTGCAATGTTGTTCTCATACGCCTCGATCTACACCAGCTGATATTGATCATGCGGTATGAGGCTAATAAATCAACTAACACTGATACAGAAAAAAGCTACGTGTAGTGCCCCATGATGCGATGACCATTATGAAATTGATCAATAAAGAAACTAGCGAAGCAATTTTATGGTCAGTAAAATCTGATTGAGTTGTTTAATTGGACACATAAAATCTTAATATACATCGTGGGATGTTATTGATAATAATTAACTGTTCAACCTACTTCAGGTTGTGTGCGGCATATTACAAACATAAGCGTCGACAGCGTGAGAATAGATAAGAACCGTTTTACCTGATCGCCTTATCAGACTATTAAAGATAATTTACTACGTAATACAATAGGTTTTATACTTAACCAGTATTTACCTGCGGCTTCCCCCGCGTTACCAATGACTGAGTAGCCCATGTTTTAATGATTAATTCTCCTTACAAACTTCCACCTCCCTATTCACCTCATTAAACCATTAAGGGATGATTTCCGATGTAAAAACTATCCTGTGTCCTTCCTAGGGTCTCATACTATGTCTATACTAAATTTCATATAATCCCAATTAGATGATATTCATTACTTTATTGTGGAAAGAGAACATACAGGCAGACAAACAGAGTTACTTTCGCATTTATAATATTAGTTGGATTTTGCGTAACTAGTTACAGAGATAAGCATTAATTAAATATTCTAAGCAAAATATAACTAATTCCATTTTTATATTAAAAAAACTAGCTTCTGCCCGCGACTTCGTGCGCGTTAAATTCGTTTATCGCGGATAAGGGTATTTTTCCGGGATAAAAAGTAGCCTATGTCCTTCCCCGGGTCTCAAACTATCTCCATACTAAATTTCATCCAAATCGATTCAGCGGTTTGAGCGTGAAGAGGTAACAGACAGACAGACACATACTTTCGCATTTATAATATTAGTATGGAAGTATGGATAGTATGGATATACATAAGGTACAACAAACTCAGTTTTCTATAACATCTACGCATCCAAAATATTTAAACATGGGACTAAGCAAAGGTATATAAAGAGTGAGGAAGTTGCTGGAATAAAGCTAAAATGATGACGTTCGCCTTTGCCTTACACTTACAGAGAAACGTGACCCCCTCTGCCCTGTCATGTTTGTATGGCAGCGGGGTCACTTTACTCTGCAGTGTACTGTATATTTCTCTTAATTCAACGAAATGTGACACCGGGCGTGCAATAGGTACTTTCCGTTGAAACAGAGCGAAATCAAATGTTTAAGCATTATAGAGCCGCTAGTCAAAATGCTTACAAATTCCGACGCATATAACATAATATGAACGATAATGAAGACAATTTAAAGGATGGTTATCTTGATAAGTTAGTCACAATGAGATCCACAAACAAGAAGTACCTAATAATGCCAGGTTAAATAGGGATGTTGACTGTAATCAAATAATAATAACATTTTGATGCAAAATTATCTTTTTATGATGCAAATAAAAAAAAAATAGAGTTGGATATCTTGCGTGTAGCTTGTTTTAGAAGATTTTAAAGTTAGGTGGGAAAGTCCATTTTTAAAGTATGAAAATATTAATAAATAATAATACCATTGCATAACACATGAAATGTATGGTCACTTTTGTTATCAAACTGTTTTGATAAACGCAAGTTTTAACATAGCTGCAGAACAAAGTCCGTAATTTTCCCATACACGGTAGGAATGTGTGACGTCACACCGTCCTAGGGTTTAGTATGGAGCGTTTTTTGGGAAAGTCCAAAAGTGTGATTCTTACGTCGTTGTATCTTGGGGAGTTTTTATGGCATTGAAGTAGTTTTTTCACCAGTATTTCTACATCATATCACAGAAAAAAGTTGTCAACATGCCTATTTGTCTCATTACTATCAATCAAGGTATCCGCGACTTCGTCTGCAGTGACGATTTTTTGATTTTTTTATTTCAGAACACACATTGCGGTAAATTTCTTAAGGCTGATTCGCATATGTGCGTTTATTGGCGATTATAGTACTCACTTTCAATTTATCTCTAAATGTACCTAACCATGCTATTCCATCACTCAACTCTTTCATATGTGATCATATTACACAGCGCACACATGATACATTATAAAGTCGTAACACCTTTTAGGTTCCCCCATTATACCTATAAAAAAATCAAATGTAATTTCCCTAATACATGTGCCAAAAAAGTTGAAGTTCGTTTATCCGTATTGTTATGATGTGGCATAATAAACGACGCCACAAACAAACAAAAATGATGTTTCAAATATTTTCTTTTCAATGTAGGTACAGTCGGCTAAAAATTGGTCTGAAATAAAGAATGAAAAAAGTCGAAAAGTGGTAGACCAATTTCTTGGGCGACCGTACCTACAGATATTTCGTTAAAATATTTTAAATGTAATACGAATGATAATACGTTCCATAAATCCTACTGGCCAGTGTTAATACAACTACCTACCTATTATGTATATTAACACTGGATGCCTATGGGCATGACACCACGGATAGGGGTTAAACGGGGCCCTATTACTAGAAATAGGTAGGTAGGTAGGTATTTTGTCTACATTATGATCAAACTATCTTAATCGAGTACCTAACACCTCGCGCCCAGAATAAATATTGTTTGTATACATAACGTCCCGAAATACCTTCGTAAAATTAGGTCAACATAAAATGCCCCACCTGCAGACTTCTGGAACGTTCTGTGATCTTCAGCCACGTCAAATTCTTTGTATTGTTGTAAAGTTGGATTCGCGGAGGAGAAAAAGTCATAACCCGTCCTTTTTTTTTAACGTAGTCGGGTAAAAAGTATCCTATAACCATCTGGAGATACCCAGCTAACTTTGCGTGATGAAGCCACAAGGACACATACAAACATACATAAAATCCAAAAAAAATATTTCTCGTTTTAGTGACCTCCAAATAGTCCATAACAATATTTTTTTTGAAAATATGTTTAATGTACAGACATTTCATTTCTTCAACTTTATAATAGTGTAGATGTATAGAGGTGGATGGATAATATTGGCGTGTGTACTGTGTATCGGTCTGGGGCACCTTAGCTCTTGAACGGATGGTCCGATTATGATTTAGTTTTTGTGTTTCAAGGGTTGACTCCGAGAGTAATGTCTCAGACATGATTTAAAAAAAATGTCCAGCTGTTTGAAGATGCGACACCCAGAACAAACCTGATTTATTGTGGGTGTCGGGTCTTTTCAAATCAAATCAAAATCCTTTATTGCATCAATCGTCAGTAAAAAAGTGGCTAAAGCTCTGTTTTTTTTCGTTTTAACGATTACGTACTTATTAAGTGCATTATATAGCGTAGGCTATAATTGTACCAGCTTGTCCGTCTATTCATAGTAAAATCTATCCAATAAAATTATACACCTTCTAATTAACAGTAGATGAAAGGATTTCGGGAACGAGCTCATATATTAGTTTTTTTTTAATTGTAATATTTATAATAATAATATTGCTAAAAAAGCCACGAAAAAGGTAAATATATATTTTCAGAAATTATGAGCATGGTGGAGTGGAGCACCTACCTATGAACTTCAATAAATCAAGATCAAATATTAATAACGTAAGTAACTACATAAACCGACGGAAGATTAATCAATTTATTTTAAATTTATTAAATAATTCTGCCTATCTATAATGTATCATTATCAACGCATAGCATTGAGCCTAGGTATAGGTTACGTCAAAAAAATAAGCAACACGTACAGAAATAAAAAGAACCACGGCAATGGACAAATAAAAATAAATACGTACCTAGATGTGTTTTTTAACAGCGTTGTCGGATAAAAAGTATTGATTACTTCTAGAGACTAGACTTAGTACTAGATACCTATTTATTGTTTATTAAGCTCAATCAAAAAATATTTTATCAACTAATCGGAAAAACATCTTATTTATTGCCACAATATGTATATTAATGCTATTTGGAACCTATGCTTATTAACGTAAGATATCTAAGTAGGTAAATTAATTTTCTAAATAAAATAGATCTTTAGCTTACAGATAAGACCTTTATCTTTAACGTAAATATCACATGGTTAATTGCTACTGACACTGAGCTGCAAGAAAAACATTACGCGATTTGACTCTCTTATCTCCCGTCAAATCTCTAGGTGTTTTGCGCGGATTAAACCCTGTTTAGATTTTAAATTAATTCATCTTCATCACAATGGAATTTAATTATTCATTGCATTTGAGTCATTTTACAGAATACAGGTAGGTTGATCAGGGTCAAATGGAGGACTTGATTCCATTTAAAAGGTCAAATCGATTAATTTGCGGATAGGTTACAAATTACCTAGGTATTCTCATGTAGGTAAAGTAGGTACCTATAACAACGAATTTAAAAACTTACATAGATAATACCTATGACTGGTTTGAGATTCATAATATAACCTGGCAGAAAGTATATCTACTACTAGCTTTTGCCCGCGACTTCGTCCGCCTTAAATTCGTTTATCGCGGATAAGGGTATTTTTCCGGGATAAAAAGTAGCCTATGTCCTTCCCCGGGACTCAAACTATCTCCATACCAAATTTCACCCAAATCAGTTCAGTGGTTTAAGCGTGAAGAGGTAACAGACAGACAGACAGACAGACACACTTTCGCATTTATAATATTAGTATGGATTGCTATGAGTAAATAAGTTCAGCTAAGCATCTAAAGCAATAAATTTGACAACTATGTATTATGACAATTAATAGAATCGTTTAATTCCTTTGGATCCAACACTTAAATTGTTTAGGAAAATATAATAGATATTAAATTAGGGTCCTAAGTGGTATATAGACATTTAGGCTCTTTGTTAGTAGGTAACCTATACCTACGCTACGTAAGCAAGTAGGTATATTAAATCCTTAATAGGTGCAATGGCTATTCCAGTGGTGTTTATTGTTATCGACGATTATTACGAGATTTTGCACCTATTCTGATAATCTGTATTACGGGGTGGCATAACGTACCCGCTGAAAACCGAAATATAAATAAAAGAATAATAAAAAAAACTTGATATGGACAATAATGAATTGTAGATACGTATAATTTTAATATGTTCGTCTCACGATTAGTAGGTAGGTAGGTATTTTCGCTTATCTTCAATGTATGACGATTAATAAGTAATTGCATTACCTAAGCAGATTAGTATCTCTACCAACTTAAACAGGTATCCTTACTCATTTTATAATTTCTATTTTGGTAGATTTGTCTTTCTTTAAACGGAAAAAGTAATTTACGTATAATTAGAGGCAGGAAGGGCAATTTTTATTGCGGATAAATGCATCGTTCTCAAAGGAAAATACCTATCCTTGCCACTCGAAGGAAATCGCGGTAAAAACCTAGGATTAAATAAAGTTTCATTATCAAATTCCTACTAAAGCTTTTTTCAAGAATGAACAGGAAATGGTATCGTTTACCTTTGTCGGCCATATGCCGGCCGATTGATACTGCAATTTCTACAAAAACCCGTTTCACGTAAACAATTAACCCCCCGTCCATTGTAAGCAAAAATTACATAAGCTTTGAACCGCATGTGGCGAATTAAATAGGAGCAAAGGAACCTGTTCGAGTTCCAAGCCTTTTAGTACGCCCGTAGCGCAGCGAGCCACAAACGGCAGGCCTGTCGCCATAATTTAAAACGATAGCGCGGTATGTAGTTTTATTGTGCACATGCTAACATACCTACTCAACATATTGCCGGTTGAGGACAGCGATAAATGAGCACAAACGAGCGAAAGCCACTTAGACCGAATTTACACTTTGTGGGAGACCGCTGCACCTCGCCGGATCGCCGAGATCGCGCCTACGACCTCGTCAGCTGCTTTATCTACTCACGTTATTGTTATATATAACGTAATGTATACTTATCCAAGCGTACATTTAACGCAGCACCTACCTATAAATTATATGTTTTATGGCAAAAATGCAACGCAATCATTATAGTACTACAAATTTCACTAACGACTGATCTTTCTTTACACTAGGGTTCATTGAATAGGTCAATGCACTTCCGAGGCAACGACGTCCAAAGCGATTACGAGGCACTGTTTTTATAATGAGAATACGAATATATACGATGCTAAATGTCCAATTCGCCATGAATATTGTAATAATAAAAGTTTGTGGTAATTATGCGTGGAATTTTATAAAATGTCATTCTAAATATCTTTTACTTTGGTGATAAATGTTACAATGTGGCCAGGCCCAACAATGTATTATGTTATATACCATAAACAATACAATTGACCACTAAGCAACGGTAACGAGAATAGTGCATAATGTTCAAGCGTGTTCCAATAAGTGTTCGTGTGTTTAGAAAGAAAGGCCAAGCCATATTGACAAGGTGACAATCAGCAGGCACAATAAGTCGTCAACACGGTTTGCACCTGGTCGTGCACTGCATCGTGATAACAGACGGGTTTGTATACTCACCTCGAGATCTTCGTAGGTGCGAAATGCCATTATGGCGAAACCATCGATGATGTCCTCCTCTCCGAGTGGCTCCCGCGACTTTTTCCTCCTGGTAGGAGGACGAGGCGGCTTCTCTCTCGCCGGAGACTCGTCCTCGCCGCTGTCCCCATCCTTAACTTTACTCTCTCGCTGTGCTTGCATGCGCTGAGCCCGTTCCCTTCGCCTATTTCTCTGATTGCGCTGCTTCACTTCGTTTTCCATCGTTCGCACATTATTCGAATCACCCGACCACCGTGTTTCACTACACTAAAATCCGCACTGCACTTGTATCACACATGGTTATCCGTCGTTATTAGGCTGTATTCAACAAAATACAAATCTTGCACTCGGAGAAAGACACTGGCCGTTTCCAATGGCGGATTGTACACCGTTGCCGCATTGCAAGTAAAATGGCCGCGTAGCACTCGACGGGCTGTCTTCTTTCACATTCACGTAAATGGAGACATAATTACACTTAAACTAAGACATATTACAATATAATTTAACAAGAACTAAGATAATAATACGATAAATTAAGTTTATACATTATTCTCTATGTTGAGAATCAGTCAATAGTCAATACAATGAAAGGTGTTGCACGACGCCAACGCTACGTCGCGGTCGCGATGGTGAACTAAAGCAGGGATACCAACATAGTAAGTGAAAATACAATAGGGCGGCTGTGGCAATGTGGCGCTCGGCTCGGAAATACTCTTTTAACACACGCGCTTACGCCTATCTTCTCTCTCGTGAAACACAAACTGCTGATGGCGCGTTGAGTAGACGATGTTTTCGTCAATTTAAGTGCGATGGATGATTTGTGTGTAGACCTTCTAGACATAAAAATAAGGTCTAAATCATATTCTGGTACAGAAAAATATCGTAATATGAATATGCTGAATAATATTTTATTTGGCAACATTCTTGTAAATTAATTATTAAAAAAATATATTATGCTTATGATGTAAAAAAACTTGAATAAAATAATAGTATATAATTATTGCTTTAAGAAATAAATAAATTACAAGGCATAAAACGGGGAAAAGGCGTTCAAAGTAATTTGTTCCATTTTTAGCGCATTAAATCGCTATGTAGCGCTTTAAAACCGGTTCATGTCACGTAGCTTTGAATGGTGAAAAAACAATGATGTAACGGCGAGCAACCGATACATTGCTGGCTTTATATGCAATTATGAAACTAAGTTGAATACAGCAATGGAAGTAATTTATGCTTGTTAATTGTTTTTAAAAATAATGTAAGCAACATGTGAATGTTAATAAATATAAATCACAATAAATATAAATCCAACATAACACCCAATTTATATAAATTTCACATGAGTAATCGCTTAATATTATCGATTTCAATTCATTGCGTTGCATGTTCGTGTACCTATAAGGTTAACGTAGGTCATGGCGTGGATAGCTCTTTGTACGGTGATATATTCTCATGCTAGATGTGCAGAAGCGCTGACTTGGTGGCCAGGCGTTCGAACACACAAATAAACAACATACATGTACATTTTTTTTTCTAAAAACAGGCGACCTGAATTACAAACCTTACGGCTAGTTCAGAAACCCGATAAGACAGTGAAATCACTTCGTGGAGTTCATCGTCCCATACCCCCGTCATATTAGTCTGCCATTTAACAGACTTCAAAAGAGGGTCTCAGTTCAGCTTAAGTAACTTTTTTATCAATTTTGTTGTAAGTAATATTCTCTTCTGTTTCCGCGATTAAGTACCTATTACTCATTTAAATAAAACAATATAAACTAATTACATCGTGTATATTACATCTGTGAGTTCTTGACGGTATACTGGGAAAAAATATATTAGTATCTGTCATATTTACAATTTGTGCAAAGTAAACTGAGAAAACAAATAAAGGCATACATGGCATACATTCCAGTTGAGCCTTTTTTTATCGGAGTGAATATGCTTAACGCATACCCCCAGCGTGGGGCAGTCATTCGGGGGTTATGTGGAACTCTCTTCTCCCGGTCCTTCTTCTAGTAAGAGGGAGGGGAGTAGCCTACCCACAAAAATACTCCGTTGTTTCCCGCACCTGTCGTTGATGGGGGCGCCATGGGATCGCGAACATTTCGCCACGATGCCCCTTGATGCCAGTTGAGCCTAATGTGTATAGAAAGTAATCTGCCAGAAGTGCTCCGTAATTTTATTTTTAATAATTACCAGCATTTCACAAATAGAGGCTTACTGAAGAAAAAGAAACGGCCACAAAGAAAACTTCCGGACCATTTCGTTAATAATTATATTATTTTAAAACAAAGACTCTCGGTAAACTACTTTTGACCAGATATTTAATTTCATTTCAAGATTGGAAAATTACTTAAAGTTTTGTAGTCCTTGTCTTGCTTGCTCCGTGATGAGATTGTACAGGATCCCAAGCATATACCCCTTAGGTGTGATCTGTGTTTCATGATATTCGTAAAGGTAACCTACCTACCTTCATTCGACATTAAATTCTGAAAGTTTGAAAATCTTCCTAGAAAAATATCTATCTAATTAATGCATCGTTACAACTGCCGTCGATGTTCTATCTACAATATTAAAAACTTAAAACCTAGCAATCGAATTAGCTTCAAATTTATCAAAAAGATAATATTTATATCAATTCTCTATTTAACAAAGATATTACGTAAGAGCCAAAACAAAAAAAAATTACAGCGATTATCATCGCGTTTATTATCTATCTCATTTGAGTTCCAGATTTTCGATAGTTCATTTTTGATAATTAGGAACTCAAATGAGATGTACCTAGATAGAGAAGTAGGTAAGTTAGGACTTTTACGAATATCATACAACACAATATCAATATCAAGTTTACGTGAAATTATTGTATCTTTCTGTTATATGATTAAAAATCCGGCCTTTAAAATATAAATCTTAAAATAGAGGTAGACAGTGTTGTATAACAAAATGCCGATAACAAATCGACTGTACCGACTCGTATAAATATAAAATAACTGTGAGATAAATTCAGTTACCATAATAACATATAAAACATAAGGGCATCATGTAGATATAAATAGGAAGATAAAAGATAAGGCCAGATATACTCCAATGTCCGTAATTCAAATCTCGTATCTTATCGTCTTTCTCACTCTTCTGTTTCACAACATTTGTGTGAGCGAGACGGTACAATATGAACTCTGAATGAGGAATGTCGGAGTGTAGGCCCAGAGCCGGAATCATTGGAGCGCATAATTTAAACGGCACGAATAGTCATTGAGCTGACGTTTTGCATACGTTAACGTGTTATTTTGGTTAGCCGTGGTTTAACATTTTATTTGTTACCAATAACTTTGCCCACCCATGGACTTACTTGAGATGTGTTCAGAAATTATAACGGATATTTACAGCTCTCATGCGTGCTTAGTTAAAAAATACTACCTAAATTTAATTTACTTTACTCACATAGTCATACTCTGAGTAAGTATAATACTTAGTCTGTACAAGTTATAAAACCCCATTATAAACTACTACTATAAAAAAACTGCTGCTTGCTTATCATTGACAATATTATCAATTGTACATTTCTATATTTATCTGTACTACTTATTATAAAGTTGTAAAAATGAAATGTCTGTATATTGAAGATATTTTCAAAAAAAATATTGTTACGGACTATTTGGAGGTCACTAAAAGGAAATATATTTTCTTTTGGATTTTATGTATGTTTGTATGTGTCGTTGTGGCTTCATCACGCAAAATCGGCTGAACAGATTTCCACATTTTTTGGTACACGGGTAGCTGGGTATCTCCAGATGGTTATAGGATAATTTTTACCCGACTACACTGAAGAAAAAACGACGGGTTATGACTTTTTCTCCTCTGCGAACGAAGTTGCGGGCGCCTTCTAGTACTATTATAAAGTTGTAAAAGTGAAATGTCTGGACATTAAATATATTTAAAAAATGACTATCTAAAACGGACTATTTGGAGCTCAAAGAATCGAAATACAAACATACATTACAAACATTGAAAAGATTTTTTCAATTTCCATGTGTCTGTCTGTCTTAACCACGCTCTGCTACCACAGCAGTGTCGTGGTCCTGAAAGACACAAAGATGTGTGAGCCTTTCAACCACTGAGGCTCACGCATTTTTGTGTCTTTGAGGACCTCGACACCGCTCCCGCTGCAGCCAGACACACGTAGCCAGATATTTGTTATGCAGTAAATGTTTTATCGAAACATGTCGAAAAACCCGATAAACTCCATTATGCGATCGCTAAGCGAGTCTTGAGATACTTAAAGGGAACTCAATGCCTGGGTATTCTATACAAGTCATCGTCAACGGAAGAAAATTCCTTCGTGGCTTACAGCGATGCGGATTACGCCGGAGATAAAGATACGAGGAAATCAACTTCTGGCTACGTGTGTCTGGCCGCAGGGGGAGCAGTGTCGTGGTCCTCAAAGACACAAAGATGTGTGCGCCTTTCAACCACTGAGGCTGAATTTGTGGCGGCCAGCCTTGCAGTCTAGACGGTTATATAGCTCAATCGCCTTTACAAGGAAGTTTCATTTTAAGACAAAGCACGTGTATCACGTTATAAGTTTTTGCAAGAATTGCATCAAGAGAAGAAGGTCAACGTTCTTTACGTGCCCTCGAAATAACAAGTAGCGGATACGTTTACGAAAGCCTTGCCTAAGGAAAGCTTTCTCAAAGCACGAACCTCACTTGGACTTGTGAGCCTCATCTGATGTAGGGGGAGTGTTAAAGCTGGCCATCAGTTTTGTTTGTGCTTGTCATTAATTTAATTATTTTGACTTACTTCAAATAAACATAGCTATACGAAATAGTCGCTTTATTAGTGTCGTTGTGGCTTCATCGCTCCAAATCGGGTAAACGGATTTCAACATTTTTTTTGGTAAACGAGTAGCTGGGTATCTACAGATGTTTATATCATACTTTTTACCCGACTACGCTGACGAAAAAACGGGGTGATGATTTTTTCCTCCGCGAACGAAGTTGTAGGCACCTAATCTTTTTCTTCAATTGAATTAAAGAATTACAGTTTCAAAATGAAAAGGTTCTATTGTATGCTTCATACTTTCACGAAGGGAAGTGGTAGATTACAGCAGTGGCGTATTTTGCAATTTGGCGCCCTGGGCCAATAAATTTTGCTGCCCCCCAGAAGTTAAGGACACAACCGGCCAAGAGCGAGTTGGACTCGCGCCCCGAGGGTTGCTACGCCGCCCCTGGCTGTTGGCCGCCCGGGCCATGCCCCCCTTGGCCCTAGGGTAAATACGCCCCTGGATTACAGGCGTACCTATTCATACCTATAATTGTAGCCCAATCAGATTGTTAAACCAGCAAATGGTCATAATTGCATTTCCAATTAGTAAATATCCGCAGCTTTAGATGACTGACTACAAGTAGAATATGACTGTAGGTATAGAAGAGACATCGCCATAAACCGTAACACAAAGACAGTCATTAAATCAATGAAATAGTCGTCAAATTTCCGTAACACGGCTATGTATGATAAGATCAGCTCAGTATAACGCGTGATACCGACCGTCGAGGTAGCGTGTCTGCGTCATTCTATAATTAATAAAAATCGTTGTTTAATTAATAAACGAAGTACAACGCTGATGAAAACTCTGAACTGTGATGTGATATTATTTTAAAACATACTTTAAGGCAGGATTTTTATTGAGTTGGTGGTATGTTTACTTGCTGGATACTCTTATTAGTTTATTGTGTTTTAATTTGTAGATATTAAGTAATGTTTTGATGTGTAGTAGGCAAACAGCGTTGATGCTGATGACAAACAAATCATGTTAAGCTACATACAGCACGATTAAGTCAAGGTTTGGCATTTATTTATAGTACCATAATAATATTAAAAATCGGTTTGTAAAATTCAATATGCAAAAAATTATCATTAATCATTACTATCTAATCAACCTCTTCAGCTGACGTAGCTGTATTTTGACATTTAAGACGGTCAGTAAAGACATTACTATACTTGAATTTTTCTCACAACCGTTTTTTGACAGCCGTCATCCCAGTACATTTACGCCTTCGCGCCATCGCAATTGTACTGGGATGAGCTGTCAAAAAACGGTTGTTAGAAAAATTCAACTGTAACTTTCGTTGCCATACGTATATTATTTACGT
This sequence comes from Hedya salicella, assembly GCA_905404275.2. NCBI lineage: Eukaryota > Metazoa > Arthropoda > Insecta > Lepidoptera > Tortricidae > Hedya > Hedya salicella. Next base: position 12,172,730 of record FR990108.1, read on the forward strand.
CGTCAGATTTAGAGTTTGGTACGTTTTTCAAATCTTCTGGAATAGTATGCTTCCCATTGGAACGATATTCCATTTGTTAATCTCTAACGATATTCTATTGACTTCGGGGAAGATTAGACTGAGTTGTAATAAATGTAATATTACCTAATATTACCTATTACAACTCAGTCTAATCTTCCCCGAAGTACCTATATTACCTACTCAACAAAATATTTTTCACTTCTCCTGCTCAAAAAGTACGTCATATTAGCTTCGCGAAGCGAGACTAAAATAGTTTATTTAGCCCCTAGGGTTTAAAATAATGCCATATATAATATATATCCCATACAAATTTCTATGAGACCGAAAAATAAAACTTGCGGCCAGCTACATACTCCTTACTAATAATTAAAAATAAACAAACCAACCTGATCAGATTGGCCAAACTTTCTGATTCTGATAGAATTGCTCAAACTGTAATTTTAGTTTTTCATTAAATATACAATTTCAATTTTAAGTCTTTTTTAATTTCTCGCAGTCGTGTGAAAAGCAGAGTGTTTAACACGTGGCTAATAGCCATTATGACACTCAGGTATATTTATCCTCGCTCACTTCGTGAGCTCGTGCAAATAATCACTTCGTGTCATAATGGCTTATTTTAGCCCCTTGTCAAACAATCTACTATTATTTGTAACGGGCTGATTTTTTTCTAATATTTCACTATCGCGTTATTATTAAACATTGATTGACTTTATCTGTCACTAGGTATTTAAAAGCATGCTGTGACGAAACCGGCATAGAGAGTACGCTGTCTGGTATCTGTTAAGAATATGCGGTACTATATTAGGTATATGTGTTATAAACCTGTTTGAATGCGTCATTGACATCTTTTTTTAACTTTAGTAAAATAACAAAAAACTCCGTACAATACAAATAGATACTGATATAACGTCCTGCTTTTTGCGATCGAATTGTTATTGTGAGTTATTTATTTGATTTCGTCAGCGTTACACTCAGAACCAGGCTTGAATACGGGTTATAGGAGTCAGGGGGACAATGTGTCTTGACTCACAATTAAATATTTAGAAGATTAGAGATTTGATTAATTCGAAAACTATAATAAACTAAATAACAAAAATTGTCATGACGAACCCCCTGCCGAAATCCTGAACGGAGCCGGCAAAGAAGATTGACATATCTATACTATTATAAAGATGTAAAATTAAGTGACTGAATATTGAAGATATAAAAAAAATCGTGAAACGGACTACTTGAAGGCCACTAAAACGAATAATATTTTTTTTAACTTTTTGTATGTTTGTATGTAATTTGTCGTGTCTTTGTGCCGTCATCACGTCTAGATAGCCGGCTGGACAGATTTCAACTAATATTTGGTATTTAGGTAGCTGGGTATCCACAGAATGAAATATGATACTTTTATCCGACTCCGCTGAAGGATGAAGAGAGTAGGTACCCCTACCTAATGTTTTTTTTCTCCTCCGCGAAAAAAGGTGCCCACCTTCTAGTTATGAATAAAATGCAATGGTTATTTGATTTTACCTGTGTATTACAAAGCGGTACTCGCGTTCAAGAACAGTTTGTTTGTTTTCCTTATTAATTTTAATACCGTAGCGTCCATAATGCGGCGAACACACGCAGGGGTCGCGTTTCAGTTGCCCTTTGAAAGAAAAAAGACGTAAAACATATGACTTTCAAATAATCTTACCACTTTCTCTTCGTAAGGGCAAACCGTCTGACTAAACGACTTTTTTATTTCATTTCATACGGTGTTCCGTGTTCCCCTTCCGATAAAATTCTACAAGAGATCGTGTGAATTGGTTTTGAAATAACATTTATGTATATCAATTTAATCTTTTAAATTAAATTCACATCTACAGTTTATTTTGGCTTAGATAACGCTGTTTAATTTTCCGAAGGAAGATAAACCGTTTTGATATTAGCATAATAAAATATTCAAATGTTTTACTAATTTATACACAAGTGACTGTTCTGATAAATTTAATTATTGTTTGGTTGTAAACACACTAATAACGACCATAATCGTTATCGTATCATTTAGTGTGATGACATATAGTTTAACTTGACCGTATCATCATAAAATAAAAAAGTTAGTTAGTGAACCTGCTTAAATTATGTTTTTTTTTTTTTTTTTTTTTTTTTATTATAAATAGATGGGCATTTGACCGCAATGTTACAATTGAAGTAAAGTTATATAATAATAATAATAATAGGTTTAGGGATATGACGACCCCACCGCCCTCTGGTTCACCGGGGCAATCAGTCAACGCAGGGCAGCTTGTGGCGAGGTGTTGGGGAGTGGCGACCCCACGTACCTGAGTGCTCCTGGGGGTCCCCCACCCTGACGGAAGGTATTGGGTCAGGACCCCCACCTCTGGCTTGCCTTAACCGGCCGGTCAGAGTGGAGTCACTAGAGCTGCGGCTCGAGGGTGGATGTGGAACGTAAGTGGCGAGTTGGCTTCGGGAGAAAGTCCAGTGAAACCTCTCCACCCTTAGCCCTCCGCACCGATGTTGCTCTCAGGCCACTATATGTGACGTTATTTACGGAGGCCCATCTAGCGGTGGGCAAGTCATCGTCTACCAGTGCCTTTAGCCATGGGACACTTTTTCCTGGTAGACGTCCGATTGTCTCAAGCAATAGCCCGGTATTTATAGTCCATCATTTCAATCCCATAACCCAGCATATTTAGATCTCATTCCTCTCCAATAGTTCTTGCATCTGGCGTGTGCTGCCTCTGTGCGTGTCCCATGATATGGGCAGGAACAGCACCCGCGCGGTGTACACCTTACATTTCATTAAATTGTCGAAAGGGCCTCTACGCGTTGGCTTCGGCTCCGCGCACGCCTCCCAAAGGTCCGGGACACCATTGTCCCGTGAGCCGGTGCGACATACAGATAATAATAATAAGCCTTTATTTGTTCCTTGACTTAATCCTAACGTAACAAAATACAATAAAATGTAAAGGTATGTAATTCTAAATTATAATATTAATATTAAGTTAAAGTTAATGTCTCCATTGTACTATATCTCCTGCTGTCTCTATCCAATTGTCTCCTGCTACCTTTAGTAAAGTTATATAGTTACTATTATTTATTTTATACCTTCTATTATGCCCTAGTTCGATGTGGAACTAGAACATTTCAAAGGCTATTTATAAACATCGGTGAAAAAAATGGGGTTTGACGTGTTTATATATTTGTATCTGTGTGACTGCTTAAAATCGCTATGTGCCACAATAAAACCCTTTTGAGCAACCACTGACTGAAATATGATGAATGACATCTCGAAATTTTGGGATTATTGCAGATTCGTGTTTGGAATCCTTCAATTTCCGACCTTCATTAATAAATAAGCAAAATGACAACCATATTGACCAAATATGAAAAGATTTCTACCCATTTTACTACCGAGCACCTGTTATCTTGAGATGTGGCTTTATTGCAGTCAATAGACGTAATGTAGCTCTCTGGTTCAGTAATTCTAGTAGCTGTTTAAATAGGTGTGAGAAGACGGCAATTGAACAAGCATAATACAGCACGCAAAGAAGAATAGGTTATTCTCAGGGTCGGATTTAGGGGTTTGGAGGGCTTAAGGCAACGAATGAGTGGAGCACCCCTAGTAATTTTACATATACCAACCTTATTTTTTGCTATTCCATTTCTGGCGCCCTTCACTTGTGGTGGTCCCAGGCCTGCAGCCCCGGTTGCCCTCCCCACCATCCGGCCCTGGTCATTCTAGTAATACTTATCAGAGTAAAGGGGCTACCAGACTCTTCAGCAGTACTTGTGCCACGCACACCGCGTCCCTTTCCTTTTTCTAAGTGGTCGAGGATTGCCATCCCGTTTAGGTTAGCGCTCCCCCTACCGAATCCGATTACTGATAGTAGGAGGCCTAGCCAGTCCTGCCCACCTACCCAGTTCAAGGTCAGTATGTACAAATATTTTGGACCGATCTGATGGGCGGGCATGGGATGGTTGCAGTAAAACGCATTTAGACGGGGCGGCTACAGATCGGCCGACGGTTAGCTAACATTTCTGACTGTGTGGGGGCGCATGACAAAATCTAAGGTCACACGGGCGGGCACATTGATTGGTTGAATGGTTTCTTTTTTTTTATGACATAGAAGGCAAACGAGCAGACGGGTCGCCTGATGGTAAGCGATCACCATCGCTCATAGACACTTGCATCACGAGAGGAGTCACAAGTGCGTTGCCGGCCTTTCAGGTGTGAGTATGCTCCCTTCTTGAAGGCCTGAAGATCGCATCGGTCCGGAAATACTGCAGGTGGCAATTTATTTCACAGTTCAATCGTGCGAGGCAGGAAATTTCTAGAAAAACGCACAGTTGTACAGCAACACAGTATAATCCTCTGGGACATAAAATAAGCATAATTTTGAGGAGGATTATACTGTTTGGTGGTGGTTTGTTGTATTTGCATGCGTTTTTTTTTGTGGAAACTGCATGAAGATATGCGCATGTGTGCACTATTTATGGTTACATCTAACCAAGACACTAATTCGCGAAAAAGCAAAGGATATATACTCCATTAATCTGAGATAACTAATCAGTTGCATTTTTTCGCAGGTTTCAAAATGAGCAAACGCAGCTTAGATCGTTCCATCATACTGATGGGCATACTCGGCGTTCTGATATCCACTTATGCCTTATACGTGGAAATGGCGGCCGATGCGAATCCGCAGTACCAGGCCTTCTGTGACTTGTCCCCAAGAGTCAGCTGTTCTAAAGTCCTCACGTCTGAGTAAGTATAGCAATGAATTCTTAGTTTACAGAATTATGGAATTCTTATGGCACAAAAATACTAACTATCAAAAAGAAAAAAAAAACCGGCCAAGTGCGAGTCGGACTCGCGCACCGAGGGTTCCGTAAAAATCATTACTTACCCTAACTTTTTTACCCGGTACCGGTTGAGTTAAGTTTGCACCTGATATCTACAGCATCGCATACAAATCAGGTGCGAAACTTAACGCAACCGGGTTGCTCAAATAGGTTTTTTGAGAATTAAAAAAAAATGGTAAGCTTCGGAGATAAAGGGGGGGAATGGTGGTTTTTTTCACATTTTCCTTAATAAAACAAAAACTAATAAAAAAAGTTAAAATGTTCAAAAATGTGCAGGATAAGCCCTTTCATATGATACCCCATTTGACCTAGTAGCTAGACTTTTAATTTTTACCCCCCTCATATTCGTCGTTTGTTTTTTAAAAAAAATTATATTTTTAAATATTTCCTGTGCAAAAAATGTGGGCTGACCATGTTTATAAATATCCCAAATTTCAAATAGTTAGCATAAGTAGTTTTTGAGATATGGCGCTTTAATAGTCGGACAGACAGACAGACAGAGTCGCACCATAAGGGTTCCTTTTGTACCTTTTTGGTACGGATCCCTAAAAAACAACTCTTCAAATAACCTGCCTTAAAAATATCATCGGCTATACCGTCTACCCGGGTGAGCGCATGGCAGCAGACTGAGTTTTACCCCTTGTTGCTCGTGCGAAACCTTTAGTTAAGCGAGTTTTTATTTTTTATGGTTTCACAAGTGACGTAGCGATGGTACAGATCTTGAACGAGCTCCTAGGATTAACGGCAGGTTTATGAGTACTTAAACAGTACGAGTAAGAATGTCGGAAAAAACTACACTTTTTTTGGAAATAGACCGAATAAAAAACAAAAATCTTCGTGTGAAAAATGGTACAGAGAAACCTCAGATCATAGAATTTCTATGGGGGACACTTATTCACCGTTTTGCTTAGTCGGAAGCACACACTCGTCAATCTTGCGGAATGCGATTCAAAATCCACTTTAGAAACCATTTATGTCTAACGAAAATGCTGTTTCCATAAATAATTTTCCAACTTTCGGATCATCAAACAGCTACAAGGGGAGATTTTTGAAAGCCCTGTCAATGGAGCATAACTCAGTAGATGGGGTGCGCACAATTTTCGTCACCAATTTGCCTCCCCTTTTATGTCTATCATCACTTATCGTGATTATGATGGTATCTGTCTATTTTTCACAATATGCTGTGAGTTTGATGGATGAAAGATTGTTATTAATATTTAGTCTCTGGGAAAGCCCCAAGTGGCATACAATTTTTATTTGAATAAAAATAAATAAAATCAATATTACGTGACAATTTTTACACAAATCAAACTAGTCCCATGGTAAGCTCAATAAAGGCTTGTGTTATGAGTACGACGATTTATTTAATAGATATATGTATTAACATACATAAAAAACGTCCAAGACTCAGGAACAAATATTTACGCTCATCACACAAATTGCCCTTACCGAGATTTGAACCCAGGACCTTCAGCTTCGCAGGCAACGTTACTCCCGCTAAGCTAAACCAGTCGTCCAAAATATACCGACTAAAAAATATTTAAAAAGAACCAATATAATGTTTGATTCGGTACGATTCTATACGATTGACACAATGACATCAATGTGATGGCTTATATAGTTAATACGCAGTCGCGTTGGTGGTTGGCACTTCTACGGAAATATAGGTGCTCGGGTTCGAGTCACGCTTACTTTCTTGTGAATCACATTACATGTTTCCTTCGTGACTGACTTTTGTATCAATATTCATTCCTACTATGTATGTACCTATTCAAAATGATCATCATCATATCAGCCCAAGGACCTCCACTGCTGGAGAAAGGCCTCCCCTAAGGATTTCCATAACGACCGGTCGTGCGCCGCCCTCATCTAAAGGTGCGTCCACACTTGTATCATTTGCTCGTATCCGATCACCGTGGCGTGGCATAACTGCGTAGCGCGCTGCTTGGACGCTCACTGTCGGCGCGGCGATCATGCCCCACTCGTCCGATCTAAGTGTGTGATATGCGTAGCAACATGGATTTCGAGCGATCGGATCGGCGCAACGTCTAAATGCGTGATCGTGACACGCGATCATGCCACGGGACGAAGATCTGATCGGGCAAATGATACAAATATGGATGCACCTTAACGGTTCCTGCGATCTTCACCAAGATCATCGGTCCACCTTGATGGAGGCTTGCCCACGCCACGCAGTCCTGTACGCAGTCGCCATTCGAGAAGCTTTCTGCCCCAGCAACTATGTATTATGATGTACCTAATTAATAAATATTTTTTCTGTTACAGTTTCTCGAAAGGATTTGGTTTAGTGACCAAAGGTTCGGCTTTGGAGGTTCCGAACTGCATTTATGGAATACTTTTCTACTGTCTGATGATTATTATGAGTAAGTATAAAGATTACCAAACAATATCACACCGAGTATGTGAACTTAACTAAATTTTGAGTCTAGCTTACCCGCGGATTACCGAGCTTCATACGATTATACCGCGTTCAGCGCACCAAATGGTAATCTCACTTGTAAATCCGATAATAGTCTTTGGCGACGAACCGCATCACCCGCGGTTAGTCGTGACCGGTGCCTGAGAAAAGTATTGCGAAAGCCTTCCTAGTTCTAAGCTAAGCGCAAAGTAAGCACTTTACGCTTATTTGGTAGCTCACGAGCGAGTAACTGTTAACGTAATGGGCCAATTTGTAGCTAGCGCCTGGGAAGTGAGAATCAAGGGTTACGTTTGCCAATAATGATTTAGTGATGTGTTGGCAGGTCGGTCGTTATATGGTTTGTTGTACTTACGTAATTGAGATAACTTTGTTGCATGTTGGTCATTAATGTTATACCATAGTAATAGTCACCTTCATTATAATCCGGAAAACGTTTACGCGAACATAACGGATATGGGCCTGTTCTAAAATCTAAAACGTTACCTTGTACAGCTTCTATCAGCAATAATTTGTAACTTTTTTAACTTGATGTGGCCCCCTACCTTTCGTGCTAGTCAAAAAATTTCTTGTCTTAAAAGATATTTTGGCGCCTCCAAAAAATTCGGCCCGGGGATGATAACACCGGTTCTTCCCCCCAATATCCCGCCCTGCCCTGCAACCAACGGACTCTTGCAATCTTCACCAGACCATTAGTTCACCTTGTAAAGGGCCTACCCACGTGGCGTTTTCCGTAATATAATCCCTTTAAATTGTGTTATTTAAATGAGTGATAATCGTGAAAACATAAGAGGATAATTATCATGGTTTTATATATTAGACGTTCACTTCTGAAGTTAGTTGTAGGTTAGAATTTTAGTCAAAATCTATAAAGGCGTTCGCCTGTCAAATTTTTAGATTGGTAAGATTAATTAGGTGTTTATTGTACACCTACGAGAAGGTTGTTCCTGATCTTACCTAAGACCAAAACGTTCATCTTTTTCCTAAAAGTTAAGGACACTGAAGCCTGATTTTTGTTATTTTATTATGAAAAACTAACATTTGTACGATAGAGGTACAATCAAGGTAGGGCTGCCATCTTGACTATACCGGAACCCGGACGTAAACTTCAAAAACCCTGAATATTTGGAGGAAATCGCATTTTTCCCCGGACATGTTACATTTTATTCAGTTCAGTAAGGTTTTCCCTGTTACAAAAAGAGACCGGGTTTTACCCGGACACACTTTAAAAACCCGCCCGGACGGCCCCCGGACAGCCTCCAAACTAGGACAAATCCGGGGAAACCCGGACGGATGGCAGCCCTAAGTCATAGGCAAAGATAAATACACACCAAAGGTTTAAAACAATTGTACACTACAACTCTACTGATATAGTAATAAGTTAAGTTTGGATACATATAATATTTTCTTCTGTTTCGGCGATTATTACTCATTGAAATAAAACAATTTAATGGATTATATCGCGTATTATCGCAGTTTAGTTCCCGACGTTTCGGAAGCTTTTCAGCTTACCATGGTCACGGGTGGACTGAGAGAAATTTGGATATAAATTTTTGAGGTCTTGTAGTGTCTACTTATCTTTGTCTTTAACTGCTACCTACTTCTATGTAAGTATGAACAATAACTTTTTTGTTCCAGCAACATACGACAACGTGACGATGGTACGACTTCAGTTTGTGGCTGCAGTGATGTCAATAGTCTCCTGTGTTTATTTAGCTTACCTTCTAATATTCGTCTTACAAGATCTCTGCATTGTGTGTGTATCAACTTACTTTGTAAACTTCATTTTAGCCACTTTGATTTATAAAAAAATGATTTTTGTTGTCAAAAAAGACACTTAAATGTATTGTGATCGATTTCTCGAAAATAAAATATAAAAATAAGCTTAATAAAATTAATTATCAAATGTATAGTTAGCTTTATTTTGGTTCTTAGTGCTACCTAGTAGCGAGTAGCAGTACTGTTAAGAAGCATGGAGAAGTTTTGTTTACAAATCGTAGATGGCGCTCCGTAATGTTTGATTACAGCGCCATCTGTCATGTGCATGTAATAACTATTGGAGTTAGCTTCATGGCGAACTTATGTACACGGACATTGACATCTACTGGTAAGTAGTAGAGTATTTTATTATTGTACTTCGAAATGTGATAGAAAAAAATATAATAATTAATTTATTCACAGTCGATTGAATGTTTTGTGATCAACTCGAACTTAAATACAGCGAAAATTCAGAATGAATTTAACCCATATGCACGTGTAATTTTGAATATAGGCAATCTGTCTGTTATGTCTGTAGAGGTCTGCATTAAGAACTTTTGGCAACTTCACAAAATAACCATCAAATCTACTGTTAAAGCTTATAGTATGATTTGCAGATTATTTTAATGCTTTGTCAGATAGAGTAGTCTGTACGCGGTCGAATGCTTAAAGCGATCTCGCGGCACTCCAATTAAAGTCGGAGGAGTTGGCATTCGTTGGTGGTTTTAGACGGCATTTCAACGCATCAGCCTAGCTCGGTTAGTCCGTCATACCTGCTTTGGTCCTCCGACTTTTGCAGGATGCATAAACGCATTTCCCCAACGTTAAAAAAAAACAAAAGCATATTATTAGTCTATGAATAACATATTGACCATTTGCAAAAAGGATTTCTTGAACATTTTATATCTTGACGTATATAAAATGCTCAAAAAGTCACTTCTGCGTATGGTTAATCCTTTAGATTCGGAGAGATTATAAAACTTTTTACATATCTATACTATTGTAAAGTTGTATAAAATGATGTCTATGTTTATTGAGGATATTTTCAAAAAATATATTGTTATGGACTAATTTGGAGGTCACAGAAAATAAAAAACCAGCTACCCGTGTGCCAAAAATAGTTGAAATCTGTTTAGCCGATTTGGCGTGATGAAGACATATGAACATACAAAAAATCCAAAAGAAATATTTTCCAGTGACCTCCAAATAGTCCGTAACAATAGTTTTTTTTGAATATATATTCAGTGTACAGACATTTCTTTTTCACAACTTTATAATAGTATAGACATGACTGTTTTTAACGCAGTTGGGTAAAAAGGCAAAGCACAAAACTTTTAGGCGGAACTTTTGAGTTGTGCCCTTATTACATTCAAGTTTGTTTTGGCTCAGAAGTCATTGTCGCCTTTACGTGCCGCGATTGATATCAAGGTAAGGATCCAGGAGCCGTATCTCTATATCTCCGCTGCCAACGTTGATGCTGAGTAAGATGAATGGGAGGCTGCGACAAACGTGATTTGGAAATGTACAGTTACGAGTTTAAATGTTTTATGTACTTCCATCTACGCGCTTCTTAGGGGCGTATGTCCTCCCGTGACCATGGAAAGCTGGAAAGCTTCCGAAACGTCGGGAACTAAAATGAGATAATATACGCGATATAATCCGTTAAATTGTTTTATTTCAATGAGTAATAATCGCGGAAACAGAAGAAAATATTATTTATTTTATGTTAGGTTTTTCACACAGCTTCACCCGCATGAAAAGAGTATTTTTTTCTTTTGGAAATCCTTTACTTAATCCTTGTCAAAATCGCTTCGATCCGTTAAAACGTTGATGCCTGAAGGCAGGGCCAACCAACAAACACACATTATCGCATATAATAAATAAAAAAATATGGAGTACAAAATTCTGCTTAATATGCCTTTTTTTACATTGGTTCATCACTTTTGTGCAATGGCCCATGGATATGGATCATACTGAAACTATTTTTTTTTTAGAAAAAGAGTTCTTTAATAATGTGCCAGAGGTACCTATATATCGGAAAAAACTACTTCGACCAAGTCTCGGGACTTTATTTTTGAGCTTATTTATTCAAGTTACAAAAAAACTATCATTTTTAGGGTCGCGTACAGTGCGACATAAAAGAGTTGAAATTAAATGAGGGCTTTCTACGTAACTGTCACATTTTTGACTCAAAATGCTTAAACATGGCAAGAATTTCGTATGGATTTTTTTTTTGGTTCCATTTCATTTAATCTCGACTCTTTTATGTCGCACTGTACCTCAAAAGGAAAAGACGGAATCCTTATGCGATCACTTTGTTTTCCGTCTGTCTGTCTGTCAACGACCTTTTCTCAGGACCGCGTGGAGGTATCAAGTTCCCTTGAAGCTGTAAAAAAATCAAGCTTCTAAAGTCAGGGCAATCCAACGATACGGACATTAAAAAAAATAGTTTCCATAAAAATTGTCGTCCGTGGAAAACTTATAGGGTAGGTACTTTCCAGTTGTCCTAGAACTTTAAATGTGGTTTGATGGTATTCTTACGTACAACCGACGAAATAAATCTGAAAGTCTATTTTTTTATGTATGTCTTTCTATGTCATTCATTATCATCATCATTTCGGCCGTAGGACGTCCACTGCTGGACACAGCCTCCTTAACAGATTTCCACATGGGCCGGATAGAGGCGACCTGCCTCCAGTGAGTCCCCGCAACCCTAACCAGGTCGTTGGACCACCTTGCGCGTGGCCGTCCAACGCTGCGCTTTCCGATACGCGATCTCCATTTGAGAACCTTTCTGCCCCAACGGCCATCAGTTCTTCGAACAATGTGCCCTGCCTATTTGCCACTTCATGTCTACTATGTAATTATAATTAACCAATATAAAATTACCGAACACCGCGTACATTTTTCTTAGGTTCGTTGTTCGTTGAATATCAGTGTTAGCAGAGCCCAGCTAACACTGATATTCAACGATACGGCCGTTTTTAGAGTATATTTTGTACGGAACCCTCAGTGCGCGAGTCCTATTCGCACTTAGCCGGTTTTTCATAATATTTTGAGCTAGGCCACTATTACATTATTATTATTCAGCGAGATTTAATACTTTTTTTGGTTCATTGTTGCTATTGTCAGACTGTTTCGGCTGATATAAAGTCGGGAGCATAATCTCTACATCTCTGCTGTCAACGATCTCTGAGGGTGAGCAAGATGGATGGGAGGCTGCGACCGACGTGATTTGGTGATGAATACGGATGATCCCGAGTTTTGAGTTGCCCCCGTATTGACCCGAATGAGGCAGAAGGAGGGTTATGTTTGTATGTATGTGGGTACGTGTGTATGCATCATATAGTGTATGTATCTTATGGGTATTTATGTATGCAAGTGGTACCTATGTTGTAGTTGTAATACGTATAGTTATAGGTATATAGCGACGGCAAAGGTCGGAAACGTAGTAAACGCCAACTGAATCCATTGGCAGTTAATACGTTTCTGCTATTTGCCATCGATATTTATGTTTCTTTGAGAGGTGCTAAGCGGGCACGCCAGTACTAAGAGTGGAAATGAAAATCGACAATCGGGAGCATTAAGTTTCTCAGAGGCTTTCTGCTGCAGATTAAGTTTCTGCTTAAAATTTGGTACAGTCATGGGTCACAATGTAAAAAAAAACGTTTCACACACTTTACCCGTATCAGGCATGCAAAATATGAGTTTTTATGAATTTATATAATACCAATACAAATAAACAAAAAACAAAGTTATTCAAACGAGATCAATTGATAGATTTAACAAGATAGTAAAATTAATATTTAGCAATTCATATTTATATGTCACATTTTACACCTATTTAAGTGGTCAAAGTATTCATTTACGGAGTAGAAACAGTGCTGTATTAACTAATTATACGTTATGTGAACTCAGAATCTACAAATATCTATTTTCATATCGAATAGTTTGTTACATATACTTTTTTAAACACTCGTCGTGGCAATTGTTTAATTGTACAGTTCTCTTGTATGAATACATTTTTACTTTGAAGATTTAGTAAGAAAAATTAAAAAGTTAGCTGTCAATGTCATGTTTTTTTTCTTCCTACAAATCTATGTAGACCACAGTAAACAAGTATTCATACTGTGTGTTATATCGGGTGTTGTATGAAGTCCGCCATTTGTACATACTATTGATTTGTGCAATAAAGTTTAAATAAATAGTAACAATAAACAGCAACATAGGCCAACTGTACTTATTGGCCCATGAAAGAGATGGAGAGGCATTCTTCTCTTGTCAATGCCTCTCTAAGAAGAAGAAGTATCAGATATACATCTGTTAAATAATGGTGACGTCTTCGAAGTTAAGAAAAGTTAATTACATCGAATTGACGCTGAGGACAATCGGTAATTTTTAATGAAAAAAAGCTGTTTAAAGTTGAAACATATTAAGTGGCACGCAAGACTTAGCAAAGCCCTTATAAATGGGAATAAACTGTGATGTAGATTAGATTAGAATACTTTATTTCATAAAATAAATTACATAATAATTTACATTTTAGTCAATTTATACGAATTTAAATTATGATCGTCAAATACAAAGAAATAATAAAATAAAATAAAATCATAATAGCTATACATAATGGGAATGTCACAGGTGAAAAAGGTCCATGTCATGCGACGCGGGACTGTTCTTAGTCTTCCTGTTGACCGGATCTGCTTGCCTGACACTTCAATGCGTCTAAACGTTGGCATATTTTTTCTGACGTACATTAATATTTAAAATATTTAGAGTGAGTAGTGCGTCATAATGTTGTGCGTTACAAACAAATCCCTGCAAGAATGTCGAGGATTCACTCCAGCCAGTAATCTAATTGCACGTTTTTGGAGAATTAGTACTCTCTTAGCGTCTGTGGAGTAACCCCAGATAACTATCCCGTATGACATGAATGAGTGGAAATGTGAAAAATATACAGCCTTTAAAGCATTTTGTGATATTAATGGCTTTAGTTTTTTTAATGCAAAGACAGCACTACTCAACTTATCACACAGCCGGTCAACATGGCACTTTCAGTTCAAGTTGGAATCCAGCATAAAACCCAGGAACTTGCACTCACTGGTTAACGGTATTTGGCCGCTGGTGATGCACTAGGGTAGTGTGGTGTTTCGGGCTGAGAAAACCATTACATTTGACTTGGAGACATTTAATAGTAAGCCCTTTGATGAAAACCAGTTGTGCAGTTGGCCACATGCCTCATTCATTTTCGTAGCAAGTTGTTCATAGGTTTTAGCACTGACTATGACGGTGGTGTGATCCGCAAATAGCACCGATAGGCCAGTTGTGATCGCCGATGGTAGGTCGTTAACAAATATAATAAATAATGTATTTCTAAGGGCTAAACCTTGAGGAATACCTAAACTAACGTTACCAGTATTTGAAATAAGTGTTTTGCCACTTGTGGTCACCTTCACGACTTGCTTGCGGTTAGACAGCAATGACGTGAACAATTAAAGGGCAGAACCATCAATGCCATAAAGACCCAGCTTATTTAACAATTTTCTGTGACCTATGACATCAAATACCTTGGATAAGTCGCAGAATATACCTGCCATTTTGTACCTATCATCCAGCCAGACCACTCACTATGCAATCGGTTATTTTATTGTGCCGCCGCTGAAGTTGACCTGTTTTGTCAGTAGCAACTAGAATTCAAAATTAAAATTACTTATATACATTTCTGATTTTTTTTTTCAATTTACCGCTTCAATTTAGATTCCAGTTGCAAATTACATACGAGTATAGTCAAAATTGCGAGGAGATAATCGCGGGGCGTATACATAAAATTTAGGAAACTCAAACTTTATTTAAATTTCATTGCGAAAACCAAACCTTGCTAAACCCACACGGCGTAAAACGGCATACCTTACCTATGCTGTCCTCTTAATTGTAAAAGGTCTTATACTCATAGAAAAAAACAGCTTTGTTAAACTCTTTTGAGTAAGGGCAGTATGACGGTGTAATGACCTCCCTTATCTTCTGGGCGATTTGTCTCGTCGGCGCAAACGCATCAGATACTGTCAAATGACGAAGCTACTTTACCTCTAAAATATACTTTGTATCTATTTATAGTTTTGCCTGTTAATTTGTCCATCGTGCTACTTATACTTTAAATATTTACTTATTATATTTTCAAATAAGTAGCATTATAAGCAAGGCACACCAAACTGCAAAAGATAAAGAATGTATACCTCTTAAAGACAAATTAAGTTCAAATGAAGTATTAACCGCAAGTCTTCTATTGTGATTGTATTTAAGAGTATGAATAGCCAAGAAACGGTAGCAAGGGACATTAGTCTCAAAGCACCCAATCAATCTACACCAAGATTAACGACCAATCTTTCAATCCTCAATGAGCTCGTGTGACTTCACTTTCGACCGTAAACTTGACAGTGTGGGAACAGTACGACACAATAGGTACTTGTCTTGGCGACACCGAGGACTTGGCGATCTTACGAGTACGACACGACATTAATTACGCAATCTGTGACATCATGTGCTTGTAGCATGTCTTTGTGTGTATAAGTCAAACTGCATTAACAAAATTATTCTTGGATTTCTCTGGTATCTCATTCTTTATGTCTGTAGTAGAGTATCCAGCTGCCTACGACAAACATTTGCTACTTACGGAACTATAATTTCGAGAAAATGTTCTGTTGTGAATCTTTTAGATCGTCGTACGGCTCAAGGGTACTCGTTTTGCAAAACAAAATACCTACGTTGCTTTGTTCCAGGAAAAAAGGTCAAAGCAACAAATTCATACTAATATTATAAATGCAAAAGTGTGTTTGTCTGTATGTCTGTATGTCTGTTACCTCTTCACGCTAAAACAGCTGAACCGATTTGACAAATAATGGAGATAGTTTGAGTCCCGGGGAAGGACATAGACTACTTTTTATCCCGGAAAAATAGCCTTATCCACGATAAACGAATTTAAGCCGGACGCAGTCGCGAGCAGCAGCTAGTTCGCTATATTTTCGTATGTGTCATATGGTTAGTTATAAGAGCACACATAAAATCAACCAGATTAGTTGTGGCAACATACGAACAATCACGGATAGTTTAAAAGTTGAAATATTAAAGCTAAATATTTGATATTTCCGACACTATGGCTACTTATTAATTATGTAGGTACATAGAATAACTTGAAATCAGAGACATTTGAATGTTTATTTAAAAATGATTAATTATTTGGATAATATTCCCTTTTTGGCATGCTGTAGAAGGTAAACCCAAGGTTTGCGCACAATATTCTTGTCATACTCATCTTGATAATACTTATAACGCATCTGATTCTTGGAGGTCGTACCTTGAAACATGTTCCGTGCCTAACATGGTAATATTTACATTTATAGAATTCATTCCGTTCCTGGGCATAATTAATTCTTCGAGTTTATTAGTTGTTTGGAGTCGTAGTCCTTTAAATGAGCGGCAGAGATTAACAGAGCAATAGCTACGATAACGGGTTATTTGGAATATACGCCGATGGTCTTTTTATTTAAATCAACTACCTAGTGAATAGTATGGGTACAGTTTGTATTCCTCGGATCACACCTTTAATCCTTAGACCAATTTCTTGGCCGAGTACGCGTTTAATTGAATTTTCTTTGTTTTCTGATAACCATCTTCGGATTCTTTGTATTATATCTATTTTTTTGAGAAATTTCTATTGCATAGGTCCTACATGGAAGTTTTGTTCCTGGTTTCTTTTATTATAGAGCTAAAAAGGCATGCGCAGAACTCAAATTTGAATTATTTGAAGTAACTTCGTCGCATTAATGGGTAAGGCTGCGGGAGTCTCAACCGCCAATGCTCTTGTGCTACGAAATATTCACTTAGATGATGACAAATGTACTGTAATTCTAAGGACGCAGTTAAAACGCAAGCTTAAATTCTAGTTCTCATTTAAATTGTCATCGCATCTGTGAATATATTGTAACACAAAAGCACCAGCGGTTGGAACGCCCACGGCCTTAAGGTACAATTTTTTACATTTGGGTTTAATAGGTACAAAATAAGGAATTACATACTTACACTCCAGCTTAAGTAAGACGCATCAAGTGCCAACTTCCCACGAGATGGACCGATGACCTGTTTATTGTTACTGGAATCCGACGGATGCAAAAGGTGTATGGCCGTGCATTGTGGAAATCTATAGAGGAGGCTTATTCAGAGGACTTTTACGGGTTAAAATTATGACGGTGATGATAAAAACAAAATCGATGTATGGCAGTCATAAACCATTTTTTTTCTCCAATGTAAACAGCAAATAATTATTTTTCCCAATAGATAATTAAGCGATGCATGAGACCTTCAAAGTTACTTTATTTTAGTATATTCAAGCTATCATGATTATTCATGATAGCTTGATAACTCTTCAACATTAATTCCTCAAAAGTGTTTAAACGTTCATTGAAATTGCTAATGCTTCTAATGTTTCTGCCAAATATAGCCGATAGTAGCTTAATCAGGTGCCATGACTCACGCATTTAGCTCGTCACTGGGCCGCATTCAGGATCTAAGTAGATGGCTAGAAGTTTCTGAATAATTCGGGAACTATTATTATTTGTTTTATTGTATTGTATTTATTTTAGAGAACCAACAGCTTTGCATTACTTAAATAAAATAAAAGTCAATTACAGCAAATTACGGATAGAAGCAGCATAAATAACTAAATTAAAGTTAATGCCGGTAGCACACCTCTCCGCCGCGAAACCGCGAAACGCCATACAGAGCTCGCGAAACTAAAGCGGAACTGCTTTGAGTTTGACGTTTCGCGGCGGAGGTGTACTACCGGCATAAGTGCCACACTCAACACAATAACCTACGTTAAGATCTACTAAGACAACACATTTATGACTTATTTATAACTTAATATTTAGAATTAAAACCGTTTTATAAATTAAATTACTGAGAATGTGGACCTGTGTACAATAATAAAGTAGCTCACTGCCAAAATTCACCTAACCACAGGCCTAACGGAAGGGATCTTACTGTTAAATACGTCAATATCCAGTTTTTTCGTCACATTATTTACACTACGACTTGCACGCAATAGGAAGCTATTCTGTCTGTAATTGGATGATGCAGATTAAAAAATATGGGGGAATAATGTTATTAGAAAAATGCTCCTAAGTAGACACCATATCTTTATTTAGACACACGCACTTACGCTCCTGCTGCGGGCCTATGAGGTCGCGTTTATCACGAGACGAGATAAATGATATTATAACACGTCTGTCACTCTCGCACTCACATACTTGTTAGAAGGTGACGGCAGCTATGTCACTTATTTATCGCGAGACAAATGCAACCATCATAGGGCCGCTGAGCGAGTCTTTGTCATACGACAAATATTATGTATTTCTTTTTGATGATTATCGCGCGATAAGTGCAGTCATCTGCAGTTGTGCAGCCCTAGTTAGGTTTGAACGGGTGATTTAAGGAATCTCTTGGATTGTAAATGTTCTACTTTTCCTCTTCGTCCCTGTGTTTCATGTTATGTAGGGTCACCAGTCTTTGTGCAGCTCTGTCCTGACACTAAGTGCCTTGGTCACTAAGTTAAAGTTCTTTTTAACCTTAAGTTGTCAACGACGAGTTATTTCTCGCCCTCTTTTCTATGAATGTCGAAGTCAAAGTTACATATAAAGGGACAAATGGATGATAACCTCCGGCCGCCGCATACCATGACCATACCATCTCAGTCGAGACTTTGGCAGTTTATTGCCGACCATCGTGACTTTAAAACTACCTTTGACGCATTTGTGACGGATCTGATTCGCATTTCTACTCAGTGGCTTAGTTAATCACGGCCCCCAGGGTAAAAGTAAAGATGGGATGCCATGTCAGTCCGAAGTTTAGTAAATAGGGGCTAAGGCCCCTGCGAATTTTGGGGGATCGGTAGCTACGCCACTGTTTCTGTTGCATGAAGCTTCTGTTTCTTTTATAAGCCTTGGACAACACGCAGGCAGAGTTTAAATTCGGCCCTGTCAACAGTAGTTTTTCGCGGACTGTTCCAACCTTTTGCCAAATTCGCGTATGCCCACGCCTATTCCCCGTGTGCAGAATGTCGTAACTGTCCAACCTCAACGAATAACATACGTCGTTTAATGTAAGTGAGGCAGGCCGCTGCGCCTACGCCGAAGTAGCATTTTGGTGGCACGACACGCGCCATTGACCTTTAACGTCTTAAGATGTGGCCAAAACTTGAGAGATAGCGATAGCGATTAAATAACGGAGCTTTGTAAATATTGGAGTATGTACCTCTAAATTTAATTGGAACTCGCTTCCGTTTAAACATCATAGACGTCTATGAAGTTCTCCCTTATGGACCGTAGAGTTACGTAGGCATAGGCAGCAGTATGCTAAAAATGGTTGGAATTATTTCATCAGCCGTTTTGATGTGACACAGTAACAAAAATACCAACATGTTAAAGAAATGAAAATAGTTAATTTAAAATGTTAGCAATAAATAAATTAAATTGGATGGAGCGGGCGGTGGCGAACAACTATGTCTTAGTGGAACAGGAGACGCCTTTAGTTAATAAGGCTGATATGATAATGAAACTTGTATGTAAGTTAAATTGATATATAAATGTAAAAGTACCATGCTATGCTATGCATACTTTTACTTTGAAAACACGCCGCTGCCGTGTAGATATTTCGTGTTGGTGGTGCAGTCGCCTATAACTTGGTTGGAGGCGTAGCTCAAGTTGAGACCTGCCAGTCTCCTATTATTAAAGTTTCGGAACAATGATATTTCAATGGCAAACGTCATGTAACAATATCTCTGTTATAATTTTGAAGCACACTGTTAATAGTGTAGGTTGTAATGAGATCACTGTTCGGTTTTTGGCTTTGTCGTCTAGGCGCAGAAAAATATCTTAACTTATCGACAGAGTTAAAGCAACAGTTTTGTAATTAATTTGTTCGACTGTTACTCCAAAAATTTGCATTTAAGCTACCTCCAGTTCACTCCTGACAAAACGAGACACATGAAGTAATAAATAGTACATGCTCCAGATCCAGATCACAGGTGTAAAAATGTGGTCCAAAAAGAAGATTGTTAAACTATCTCAAGGGAACAAACCTAAAGGAGAGATGTATGATTATAAATACCTATTCAAATACGAGTCTAGGGGTCAGACCATAGTGTGAACCAGCCCGGCAGCCCTGAAACTACATTCGTAGTATCAGCGCTACCCGCTAGCTGGAATCTGGAATACGGTTCGGAGACATAATATACGGCAGAACATTGTATTCTTTTACAGTGGCTTTGCGCAATAGTAATGTTCAATTCCACCAAAAACTTAAATTTAAAAATAAGTAAACCGTCAAAAATTCCCCAGTGCTTGAAGACGAAGGTTTTCGAACAGTGCGTGTTGCCAGCGATGACCTACGGAACTGAGACATTCACAATGGGATTCATAAGGCGACTCAGAGTTATGCAACGTGCAATGGAAAGGACTGTGCTCGGGGTTTCTCTTAGTGATAGAATCAGAAATCAGGATATCCGCAGAAAAAGCATATTCTTAAGCTATTAATTCAAAAAAATAGATACTGCCATTTCAAAATTTTCAACTTTAGTCTAGACATGTCAGGCGTTTTTTTTATTAGTTCAGCGATTACCAAAAAGGATAAATTGAATAATTTATTTATTAAGCCGGCGGTGCACGAATATTTCTTCCTGGGTCTTGGATGTTTTTTATGTATTTAAGTATTATAATTTATTTATAAGAATATTTAAGTATAGTAAAAAGCGAACTTAATGCCATGAGGTCTATGCCATTCAATCTTAGGGCAAAGCAGAAAAAAATGAGGCATACATTTTTTAACATTATATATATTCGAATAAATAATATAATAATAGGACAAAAGTGTACATAATGTGGTAACCCTACCAAATTTATATTTAACGCTGTGGGCGACAGAAGTAGGTCGATCGGCGTTATGTAGCGAGTTTGGTTATCTGCTGTAGGTGCCCGTAGGCGCTTATTTAGGACTTGTTTAAGAAACACCGCATTCCAATATTGGCAATTTGCGAAAAATATCTTGTTCAATTGATACTATACTTCACTTCGATCGGTCGACTAGTAGCCTTTAAGCCAAATGGCTGGTTTATGCTCTGTAAAGATGGTTTAAGTTAACGAATGCTTTTCGGCAAACCCCTATATAAATTGCAATTACTGCCTTTGGCTTTAGCAAAGCTAGAAATGCATAGGTTTTAGTCAAACGTCAAAAACAAAATAATTTGTTTTGACTTTACCTGTAAGTAGTTAGTAGCGTGTAAGGCAACTTTTGTACCTAAATTCGGTCTGGGCACTCCCCAGCCGAGTAGTTTTTCAAATATCACTCCTTTTATCTATTTACTTATTTAATGTATATTGGGTGAATGCAGAAAAACAATACATTTATAACAACCTAGTGCCCCAAAAATTTTGTAAGGAAAATATTTTTCAGATGCATTTACGTTCATAGAAAAAAAATACACTAAAATGTAACAAAACTAAAAGGGAAAGTTGGGACAAAATAGTGTCCCAAAATTTTGTATTGAAAATTACTCTATATGTAGGTTACGTTCATAGGAAAAAAACATACTAAAATATAATAAAACTGATATGGAAATTTGGGACAAAATAGTGTCCCAAAATATTGTATAGAAAAATATTCTGTTGGATGGTTGATAATCAAACCAATGTAGGATTAGAACATTGGTTTAATGCTTGAATGAAGTGTGTCGGTCTAGTGAAAGCCTTAGTAATCAAATGATTAATCAAGACAAAGCGCGGGTAGATCAGAAAACTCGCGCGGTAAAATGTTCAAAGCCTCTTCAGTTTCTTCGCGACTATAGACCTAAGGCTACGTCCGAATCGTCGAAGAATTACTGACAAATGGTATTAAAATAAATCATATTGCTACGCGATCAAGCCCCGTTTTTTATGTTGTGATAAAAACCAATAGCGTAGTTTCCTGTAAAATAATATTATTTTAATTAGTTGTTCAGTTAGATTATCAAAACATATTGAACACGTATTTTTTCTTTTGAAAATCAAACAAAAAAAACAAAGATAAAGCGCGTCAAAGTTTGGGAGTGGGGGCGCCTGACGTCACGCCGTGCAAAAACGGTCGCACGGCTTGACGTCACGGGGACACGCTTTTATTAGGTCGACCTGTATGTAACTAACTATGTAATGGAATCTAAGGTAACTAATTTAACTATCTTCCAAGGATCGTAGCGTTATGAAAATTGGCAGCTATATGTAGTTCTGATGACAATACAATAACATGGTACTGTCGAACTGACCTGATGATGGAGCCGGAAGATATGAAAGGGAACTTTATGAAGGAACATCGTATCATATCTGTGTTTGGATTTGTTAGAAAAGTCTTGTAAAGCGTGTTTTTCTAGTGTTTCTTAAACTATTGACTTATTACTTTAACTGACCAAAAGGAAAAATACGTATCCAATATTTTCTGATAATCTAAGTGCCGACTACCTAATTATATTTTTTTAGGACACAAGCCTATTTAGGTACATTTTACAAACACACCATTTTACATAACATCGTTAAATATGGATTGGTTAAAACAGAACGCTTGCAAGTGTAAAATACATACAAACGAGTCAAACTACAATAACATTAATATATTTGATTAATTTAGTTACATGTGGTTGGATACCTAAATACGAATTATAAATTCATTACATGGATGAATGCTCTGCCGTTAAAACTACATAATAACAAACGTAATTGAATAATAAACCGGTATGAAGTAATTACGACATTACGCTAATTTAGGCATAACACAGCCAGACAGGCGAAATGGATGGACACTCATTTTGCCCAAATAATGTGTTGATTACGAACATACTAAATACTCCGGCTGGTGTCCTACTGAGATGTATAGATATTCAAGAAAATATAATTGTATGAACTAAAATGAACAAAAGCGGAATATTGATCACTAAAATCGATCTCATTTCGCAAAGCTCCAATAAACCGAGCTTTTTTTTCAAATTACTGCTGAAGTATGAGAAAGGTGCCACATAACTGTTGTGTTTTGGTGACAGTAAATACCCGGTGAAATTACTAGCAAACAGGTAGGTATAGGTACTCCACCTGAGTCCTCAAGGTTAACAATGTATTTGTATCGATTAATTATATCTTTAGATTGCAGATATCCATGAGCCTTACAGTCCACTTATCATCATGACTCGCGTGTTCGCTTTGGTTAGGGTAAGAAAAGGTTCATCACTTTTCAACTCTATGTGATCGTGTTAAGGTCGAAAAGTGACGAACCTTTTCTCACCCCGACTGTACTTCATGCAAAAAAATATAATGTAACGTAGAAGTTACTTAAATCCACAAAGAGAGGATCCTGTGTGTCTTGCCCGACGCGAATTAGAAGTTTTTGGGACAGGAGCGTGACAATCGAACAAACGTCATAGCGATAGTGTTTTGTTTCATATCTAGGCTATGGGCAACAGAACATCTAGTCCATACGTTTCATATCGTTGTTAAAAATTTATAACACTCATCACACCACGCGAGAAAAGATTTATCATTATTCATAATATTCAGTGATTAATGATTATACACACGCGAACCAGCGCTGATGTTCGTATTCAAATGATGTAATAACGTTTTGGTGAAAGGCAATAACCATTTATTTGGTTAATTAAATTAAATACAGTGCGAAATGGTTTGCATGTCCGTCGTGTGATTTATCTGTTACTATTACGTGTATAATGATGATTCATATGTTGAAGTAATAAATAGATAATGTGTAGATTTTTTCGTGTCTCTGCTATTTGTCAAGAGTCTAGAACTTCTCGATTTCAAAAACGTGATAAATATAGCTAAATTTATTTCTATAAAAATATGCACTGCAGATGAATAAAATACGATATAAAAAAGCGCACCAGCAAAAGGGAGTATCTTCCCGACACTCAAGTCCTTTTGCTGAGAAGCGCAGTTTTTCGCCAATAACTCAAAAACTGTTTATGTTTATCCGATCACGTTCAAAATAATTTTCGTTGAAAGTATTCATTAAGCTTTATATTTGTATTTTTTTTTTCATATTTTTGGACACACTGTATAAGTGTTCGTAAATGGTCCACAAAACAAGTGCGAACGTGTCGATTTATTAGTTGCCGCAAGAGTCGTTGGAGCGAAGATAGTACTCAACTGTAGTGCGAATGTTTTTTGGTCAGTTGGACGATTTTAGGAACTAAAATACTCGCTGTTTCATAAAATTACTAACGTAGTCTGAACCAGCCTATACACTGTTAAGAATTATGTAATGTCATGCAAAGAAACATACCTGTAAAATTTCCGAAAAAGCAAGGAAATTTACAAAACACTATGTAAAAACACATAATTTTCGAAAATATAAATAAAAAAAACACAATTTATCGAAAGTATTCTTGCTTTTTCAGGAATTTTACTAGTTAACATGTTTTTTTGCATGTAGAATTATATAATTTTTAACAGTCTCTAAGGTGCACTGCGTATTCGCGATGTGAGCCGCGTCTGCCTGGACCAACAAGACAGTCAGGAGAATAGATAAGTTGGATGAAGGTAAACAAATACTTACTTGCCGAATTTCATCCTAATAAAGCTAATTGACCTCCAAGATTTCAGAGTAAGCGAAACGTTTGCAAGGCTAAAAATATAGTTCGTGATAAATTGAGACGATATCATGTGTAATTAACACCCGACACGGAAAAGGGAGGTGTTGTTTGTAGCAGATCACTGGGGCTTTAGATTTCCAAATTCCTAGTCAAATTTTATATTTTTTGGGTTCCGTATTGTTTCTAAGCTTGGTAAGTACCGGTAGTTCCCGTAGTAATAAAAAAATGTTTCCATTTTCTAGATAGTATCGCGGAGCCCGAGCTCCGCGGAGGACACTTTGAGGATCGCTAGTATAATAAAATGAAATCATTTATTTCAGGTAACTAACGTGGCCCATATATAACTATAGAAAATTAAAAAAAATTAAAGCCCCCCGACTTGTTCCACTAAAAGCTGAATATATTGGAGACGAGTGCTCCGATTTGCATCAAACAAAGCTAAGAACACTCGGAATAAAATTATACACAAAAAACCGCACTCTAATCGGTCCATCCATAATGGGCGCTACAATGCCACAGACAGATGCACAGATACACAGAGTCACAGTCACCCCTGTTTTTTGTCGGGGGTTAATAAATACTTTATAAACTAACATACATATTAATTATAACAATGAGTATGAGTGCGCGAGTAACGGATAAAGAATACTTTATAATTAAACACGATATCGATAAATACAACCATCGTAGGTCCACAGATCGTCAATCCATCCCAAGGGGGCCGATCTATGTTGCGTCTACTCTCATCTAGATAACTTAATCTAAATAATCGTATGCACATTGCACATACAAACAAGTCGTAAGTCCCTAGTTGGCACGATTAATTAAAACAATGTAACTCTTACATTACAAGTTACGAAGTAGTTTGACACAGGTGCGTTACAAAAGAACATTCGCCTCGGGCTGCCTCTATCGAGGGAGCATCTGAGAACGGGTCATTTATAATTCTACTGTAACGTACGTAAGTGTTCGTTACTATGGTTGCTTCAAAATCAATCATAGCATGTTAATTGACCATCAAAACTGAGTAAGCGACCTGGTTCAGTGCATTGTTACAGAAGGCAGAAACGACAGTGATACAGCGAAATAGGATCAACTATTGCCAACGTATCTTACAGGACATATCGGATACCGCCGATACTGGCCATCAATAGTTACATCTCGCAAACTGAAAGGCCTATGATGATAATGGTACAAAAAATTTAAATAATGTAAGTAAATTGTCGAAATAGGCTTATGTGTCACATGTTTGTAACAAAATAACGCCTTTTGGACGAAAGCGTGGGTGTTTCAGATTTTGTTTTAGAGGTTTAAAAAACTTGGCTTATCGTTGCTTAATAAATGAATCACAATAAGATTCTGGTTGGATTTGTTTTTATATAAAAATGGCGACCAAGTACCGGAAGACGCGACGTAGGTAGTTCCCTGAAGACCGATGGATGCAGACAGTGCAGGACCAAGCAGGTTGGTGGCGCGTTTGTGCGGCAGCGGACATGTTTGGACTAATGATTTTGACAATTTTATAAAAAAAAAAACACGTAAACATTGTAAATAGCATTCGACCTGGTAGACAGCGTTTGGCTCGACCACTGCCGCTACCGGCAGAAAAACTTGCGCCAAATCTTAATGCGTAATCGAGTTTGGAAGAGCCCAGCCGAACACCTCTCCGTGTGGTAATCGCTATACCTGTTGATTACAAGCGCGGTAGGAACGAGTCGAGTTAATCGGTTAGATGAATTATATCCCACGTTGTTGCTCAACCCTTCATGGTACTGGATCGAAATGTGTCCTGATTTGTATATGTAAATACGCCATTTTTCATGCCCTCGCCAGACTGAAAATGAAGGAATTTGGTAATGAATATCTAGGGCGAAAGTATTCCAGGCGCTACCATTGGGATCTATCATCTGGTTTATGGAGGTGGAAGAATAAGCTATTGAGTTGCAAGGGGTAATTATACAAAACATCCCCCTGGGTCGAAGTGTATCCATAAGGACCCTAGTAACACAAACCATGAAATACTATAAGTGTGTATGTTTTTACTCAGCCATATTCCACGTTACACAGGTCACATTTGGTAAGACGAAGAGAGACTGCAGCTCATTCCCTCTCATCTATAAGAGGAAGATTGTGGCCTAGGGCAGGGGTTGGCAACCTGCGGCTTGCGAGCCACATGCGGCTCTTTGGTTGTGAAGCTCCAGCTCTGTAGATAATTTTTTTTTATCAAAAAATTCTATTTATTGTGGTAAGAAAAAAATTTGAGGATCTTCAAAAATTTTCAAATTTTGTATATTGTTATTTTTTACTCTTCCGACTTAAAAGGTTGCCGACCTGGCCTAGGAAATGAGCTCCACTCTTTACGCTGGCCCAATGCGGACTGGAGACTTCACGTAGGTACACCTTTGATTTTCTTCGTAGACGTATGCAGGTTTCATCGCTATACTTTCCTTCACCGAAAAGCTAGCGGTAAATATCAAAACGACATTCCTACATAAATTCCGTGAAATTCAGTTGTATATACAGGCTGGATTCGAACCCACGAGCTCCTGAAATTCGCACGCTTGAACCATTGCACTCTACCGTAGTTTAAAGCGTGCGTATGTAAGATGGAATCCGAGTAACAAAACAATTGACAAACGGGTATTTCTAAATCTGGTTTCTGTCTCTCTTTGGCCAGGTTTTCGCGCAAACTATACTAAACTTTATTTAACAACGAGAAATGTAATGTCTCAGCCATTTCTGATATCTGCCTACATCACGTGATAAGTAATTGATAAAGCGTGCGTCACTCTCGCACTTACAATCTTGTCAGCGTACCATGGAATGGTGCTTTGTCATTTATCTATTATGCGATACATGTGACTATCGTAGGCCCAGTTATACATAAAAACAAACCTTTCAAATCAATCAGATTGACTCAGTTGCCAACTCGCCACTTCATTAATTAGATAGTTAAAATACATGAAGTAAATGCAGTTATTCCCGACCACTTAAAGCAATTTGGAAATCGATCAATTACTAGTTGCTGATAGTTACTATTAGGTACTTATTGTCATATGGACTACTTCATTTGTAATTATTAATTGTAAAAAAATATATATTTATTATATTAGAAGCTTGTAAGTAGGTAAAAAAAATCCTGCAAAAAATAATTTAGAAAGTAATGGAGCCGATTCTAGGGAAAAGTTACTAACAGCGAAGGACCCACCTAGCGGGTTTCTGGTCGTGAAAGTGTTAAAGGTTTCTTTGTAGCACTGGCTGTAAGAAATGATACAGTTTTAAATGTAAAATATTGCTGAATTGCTTCAGTGAGTTGAGTTCCCTAGCAAACTTATCTTTTTTTGGATTATTAATTTCTGTAAAACTGTGTATTTTCAACTTTTGGTCCTTACTTTGTCGTATTCTTTTGCAACGTTAAGCTTTATGAAATAATAAATACGTCATGAAATTACAGTAATAATGGTCGCTTATAATTATATATTTACAATTTATATTAACCTAGTGGCAGCTGTCTACTCGGCGCGTGAGTCAGTAACGCGGATTGATCAGTTACATACTAAAATCACCCGGAAGAAACGAGGTCCAGTTTTCCCGTTTATACAGGACCACCTAAAACATTCGTATTTTCATGTGCTGCTTTGAGGCTTCTGAATGCATTGCTCTGCAGGTGTTTGCTGGTTGCGTATTCTTAATTTCGTTTATAAATACACAGTATCAGAACAATTATAATTTTAATTTTTATGATTATGGTGATACAAGATCCTCTATACTTTTTGCCCCACACTTATCAGCCGTTAAAGAAAAAGAAAATGTATTGATGTTATTTTATAATTGTATAAATGAACAATTTTGGTAACTCTTCATTTGATAATTGGATATCACTAAATGAGTTAAACTACACTTTAACAACAGCTTTACCAAAATTCTCGCCAGCCAACATTCCAACAAAGGCATCGTAGATATTATCGAAGCCCTCAGTGACGTGTTCTCCAGTTTTCAGCTGGCCAGATTTCGCCCACTTTATCAGGTCCGCGAACGCCTCGGGCCAGCGAGAGGCCCAACGTGTTACGATGAAACCTTCAACTTTCAGCTGCTTGAATACTAAAGACGGCTGAATTATTGTTGCTTTAGGCTGGTTCGTAGGATCCTCGTTATATGAGCTTATACTTCCACAAACTGCTACACGTCCATATATATTCATCTGAGCCAGGATTTGGCTACTAATCTCACCGCCAACGTTATCGAAGTAGCAGTCCACTCCTTGAGGTGCAGCTTCTTTGAGAGCCTTGATGACATCCACAGTTTTGTAGTTAAATGCTTTGTCAAAACCTAAGTCCTTCTCCAACCATGCAACTTTATCATCTGAGCCAGCGAAGCCAATGACTTTGCAGCCTTTGATCTTGGCAATCTGTCCGACGATGGAGCCAACAGCTCCAGCAGCACCCGTCACTACCACTGTCTCCCCAGATTTAGGTTGACACAACTCGAGAAACCCGAAATATGCAGTCGCCCCTGGCATGCCAATAGCTCCGACTCCTAGAGAATTGGATAGGCCTTTCAAGTCAGGGAGTTTATAGATTACATCCATGGGTGTGGCCACTTGGCTTGCGTTTACAATGCTGTGGTCACACCAGCCTTTATGAGAGACGATTCTTGAGCCTTCCGGGAATCTGGGATCTTTGGATTCCAGCACTGAAGCGACTTGGTATCCGAATTGGTCGTAGGGTACTGGGTAGCGATTATTGTAGGCACGTTGATACGGGTCCACGCTGAGCCATTCGGTTTTGACGAGCATCTCTCCGTTCTTGATGGGAGGCAGCTCGGTCTCCACAATTTCGAAGTCATCCCGTTTAGGAACTCCTTGGAAAGTCTTCTTGACGACGTATTTCCTTTGCTTCACCATATCGAACGCTTGCTGCCACTCACGTATTCAACTGACGTACTATTGAGTTTTATAAAGATATACATGCTTGTCGGATAGATAGCGTAATCAGTTGTAGTGGTACAAAGTTCGTTATCAGGTATGTAGAAAATGTGTTTTCGTAGGTGAAGTTAGACTCATTATTAAAGTGTTCTTCATAAAAAAGTTAAAAATGAAAACATGAAATTAGTTTGAAGTTTCTACATAAATTTGTTTATTATCTGTTACAAAAGCTGTTAACTTTTTTAATTAGTTAAATTCTATTTTATAATAAACAATATTATTATTTAGGGTTCTGTAGCCAAAATGGCAAAAACGGAACCCTTATAGTTTCTTCATGTCCGTCCATCCGTCCGTCCGTCCGTCCGTCCGCATGTCACAGTCATTTTACTCAAAACTATACGATGTATATTAATGAAATTTGGAACATAGGTGTCTTGTGTAAGTTGCTACTTAGTTTCATAGTTGAATAAAATATATATATATATGTAGGGTGGGCACTCCATACATGTAACCGAAAATGAAAAAAAAAAAAATTGCAAATATTAATTTGTGGCACATTATTCGAAAGTTCTTCTAAAAACACTCTGAGGTTTCTGCAAAAAAATTTTGATTAAGTGAATATCTTCGGAAATAATCGCTCCGAAAGTAGCAAAAATGGTGTCCCTCTGTTTTCTAAACGGTATCTTCAAAAAATATGAAAAACATTACAAGTATAAAGCTCAATAAATATTATACTTCCAACGAAAATTGTTTTCAACGTGATCGGACATACCGTCCATAAGTTATTGCCAAAAAACTGCGCTTCTCAGCAAAAGGACGTAAGTGCCACGGAGTTGCGCTCTTTTGTCAGTGTTTTTTTTCCATATCGTATTTTTTTATCTCTAGTGAATTTTTTTGTATAAACGGCTGCGGAACCCTACATTGAGCCTGGTCCGACATGCTCTTGGCCAGTTTTTTTATTATATAGGTTCCGTCAGCTACCCATATATTTACTTGATTGAAAAAATGAATTAATAAAACATCAATCAAGAATCATTATTCATTAAAAAATATCGGGGAAAAAAATGAAACCATTAAGGATGTGTAAAGGTGCGTCCACATTTGATTCATTTGCCCGTATCAGATCATCGTCGCGTGGCATGATCGCGTGCCACGATCACGCGCATGGACGTTGCGCCGATCCGATCGCTCGAAATCCATTTGCTACGCGTATCAGACACTTATATCGGAAGAGTGCGGCATGATCGGCCCGCCGACAGTGGGCGTCCAAGCAGCGCGATACGCAGTCATGCCACGGCACGGTGATCGGATACGAGCAAATGATACAAGTGTGGACGCACCTTAAGACGCAAGGATCATGGCTGATCAATTTTGATCGAGTAATTTATTAATTTTATATAAATAATAATATATAATAAAATAAATATATAGAACTAAATAATAAAAGAAAAATTCTGTTGATGTTATTTTGTAATATGTTAACATTTTTGTTAATTCTTTATTTGGTCACTGGATATCACTGAATGTGTTAAACTACACTTTAACAACAGCTTTACCAAAATTCTCGCCAGCCAACATTCCAACAAAGGCATCGTAGATATTATTGAAACCCTCAGTGACGTGTTCTCCAGTTTTCAGCTGGCCAGATTTCACCCACTTTACCAGGTCTGCGAACGCCTCGGGCCAGAGAGAGGACCAAGTTGTTACGATGAAACCTTCCACTTTCAGCTGCTTGTAACCTATAGACGGTTGAATTATTGTTGCTTTAGGCTGGTTTGTAGGATCCTCGTTATATGAGCTTATACTTCCACAAACGGCTACACGTCCTCTTGTATTCATCTGAGCTATGATCTGACTACTAATCTCACCGCCAACGTTATCGAAATAGCAGTCCACTCCTTGAGGTGCAGCTTCTTTGAGAGCCTTGATGACATCCACAGTTTTGTAGTTGAATGCTTTGTCAAAACCTAAGTCCTTCTCCAACCATTCAACTTTATCATCTGAGCCAGCGAAACCAATGACTTTGCAGCCTTTGATCTTGGCAATCTGTCCGACAATGGAGCCAACAGCTCCAGCAGCACCCGTCACTACCACTGTCTCGCCAGATTTAGGTTGACACACCTCGAGAAACCCGAAATATGCAGTCGCTCCTGGCATGCCAATAGCTCCGACTCCAAGAGAATTTGACAGGCCTTTCAAATCTGGGAGTTTGTAGATTACATCTATGGGTGCGACCACTTCGCTTACGTTTACAATGCTGTGGTCGCACCAGCCTTTATGAGAGACGATTCTTGAGCCTTCTGGGAATCTGGGGTCCTTGGATTCCAGCACTAAAGCGACTTGGTATCCGAATTGGTCGTAGGGTACTGTGCAGTGATAGTTGTAAGCACGTTGATACGGGTCCACGCTGAGCCATTCGGTTCTGACGAGCATCTCTCCGTTCTTAATGGGAGGCAGCTCGGTCTCCACAATTTCGAAGTCATCCCGTTTGGGAACTCCTTGGAAAGTGTTCTTGACGACGTATTTCCTTTGCTTCACCATATCGAACGCTTGCTTCCACTCACGTATACAACTGACGTGCTATCGAGTTTTATAAAGACATAAGTACGTGTCGAATAGATAGCGTAATCAGTCGTAATAGTACAAAGTTTGATATCAGGAATGTAGCAAACGTATTTTCGTAGGTGAAGTCAGATTAATTTTTAGGGTTCCGTAGCCAAAATGGCGAAAACGGAACCCTTATGGCTTCGTCATGTCCGTCTGTCTGTCTGTCTGTCCGTCCGTATGTTACAGGCATTTTACTCAAAAACTATAAGATTTACATTGATGAAGTTTGCAGCATAGGTGCCGTGTGTAAACCGCTACTTAGTTTGATAGTTAAATAAAGATTATACAGTAGAACTCCGATTATCCGAATTAATGGGGACCGGGACCCATTCGGATAATCAAATATTCGGATAATCGGATTTTTTAAAAAAAAATTGCCATTGGAGAGAATAAAAGCTACGTTTTGATATTGCACTATTTTTTTATTGAATGAAATGAAAGAAACATGAAATTTTCACATGTTTTAAATATAAATAAAATGTACTTATGTACAAGTTTAGAAATAAAAATCATTGTTTTTTAAACATCTCCGTCAATGTAAGCTGTTTTGGACAATTTTTTGTGATTCGGATAATCGGCGATTCGGATAGTCGGAGTTCGGATAATTGGAGTTCTACTGTATATATTTTAAACAGTCGGGCACCCATTGTTGGGAAGATTTGCGTCGATCTAGATTTCTTATGGGTCCCGACTGTTCAAAATCGCTATGTTCCATATTAGAATTTATTATTTGTTATATTGTGAGTATCGATCATGAATCATGAAAGATTTCCATTATAACTTAACAAATTTCTAGGGCACTGGACTTGTTTTTTTCTTTTTAGTTTTTTACGCAGTCGGGTTTTTTGTGTTTTTAATTATTATTATTTATATAAACGGCTGCGGAACCCCTCATGGGTGAGTCCGACTCGCACTTGGCCGCTTTTTAAAGTGTTCTTTATACAAAAGTTAGAAATGAAAAAATGGAATGAGTTAAGTAACTTCATAAGTTAACTTGCCTA
Organism: Hedya salicella; assembly: GCA_905404275.2. Lineage (NCBI taxonomy): Eukaryota > Metazoa > Arthropoda > Insecta > Lepidoptera > Tortricidae > Hedya > Hedya salicella. The sequence goes on from FR990108.1 coordinate 12,206,008, forward strand.
TTTTGTTTATTTTTAATAATAAACTATATTATTATTTTATAATAATACAAGCTTAAAAACCTCTAATACATCTTAATGCATGTGTTATTTGCCTTTTATTATAAGCGAGTGGAAATTGCAAATTTACTGGCCAGTTTCCAATATTTTAAGTTACATTAAAGTCTTGAAAAATATAACATTTTTATAGATCTTATTAACGCTCTTGGCTAAGGAATTGTTGTTTAATTATTTACTCGTAATAGTCGTAATACCATCAGATATACGTACTTAAAATCTTCTTCAGGTTTCTCGTTTACACGTTGAATACTCAGAAATGTATATAAATTAGTCCTATATTGTCAGCTAAACGAGCAACAGGTGTTTTCTTAAGCTTATCTAGTCTCAGTAAGCGTACTAGTTTGCTACTTGTAAATAGATAAAAGAACGTAAAAAGAATGTTTTACTTTAAAATTAACATTTTGTGCCGGTTACTTTTGCTATATGCAAATATTGCTAATAATAATTATGCAAACAGCGTAGAGTAGAAGTTGGACCTAAACATTTTTATTTATTTCAGATTAGGATTAAACATTTGTTTTTGCATACGAGAAGAGCGGACACATTAAATTGAAATTATTTAACCTTTGCCCATATCTGAACTAAATACATACGTACCCACTAAAGACAAATACTTCTTAAAATATCCAATACTAGAAGGCGTTTGCAAGTTGCATTTGGGGATAAAAAATCATAGCATAACCGGGTCGTTTAAAAAGACTGTACATAGTTAACGATTTATATACCAACGATTTATTTTTATTCCATTTCTTTGTGTAACGATAGTTAGTCATACAAAGGAATAAATTATTTAAGTTTTGCTTTGATTAAAGCCCTTCACAATGTAAAATTTAATTATAAACGTCCAAACCCTCTTTTTCACTTCAGCTTAGTCGGGTAAAAAGATTTCTATTATATTATAACCGTCCTCAGTTCCATTCTACCGTTTAGACAGATGAAGCCGCAAACACAGACATACATTTCGGACCTTAAAGTCAAAGCCAAAGTCAAAAAGTTTAGAACAAACTCTAAAAGTACTGGCAAAACACTTTGAAAAAGAAACTAATAAAATGACGTGTAATAACCCTAAGGGCCTATACACATGCACACCGCGAATTTACTCGTATCGATACAAACGCGATATGCACGCAAGTCAGTACCTACACAGCTCTTGGAATGAAAAACGGCCGGTTTACTCGCGTTCCTAAAACGCACCGCGACGGCACATCGCATTTAAAAAACGCAGTGTGCAATGGCATAAAAGCAAACTCAGCGTGATTGACGTGATTGATATTTTAAACGTTATAGATTAGATACAATGTTATCATGTTGATATTTTATCTAATCTACATACTGAACGGGCATAAAAATAATATCTATGAAATAAAGTTGAAAAAGATAAAATTTCATGATTTTTCATCAATATCGTAGCTTAGGACACAAAAGACAAAAATAAACATTATCAGAGGAAAATGTAAAGAACGTGGGTGACCGAGTTTCGGTCCTAAAATAATGGTCACCCTAACCTCTTAAGAATATGATAGCACTTCATTACAAATTTTTCTTTTTTTAATTTTGTCACTCGAAGTGTTTTCTCGCGATTGCGGCCGAATATTATTTATACGACTATTGAATAATATAAAAAAAGTTTTTTTTTTACTGAATTGTAGTGTTATAAATATGCTATTTATTATAAAATACGATTCATCGTATATCACATACGATTCATAATATTATTAATCCAACGATATCGAAAAAATCCTTGTGTTTTCAGTAAGATTTTATTGAAAAATATGAAATAAGAACGATTTACAATGTGTATGTGTAAAAATAACAAAAATTTGAGCCATCGATTGTGAAAAAACATTTAAATAACTGGGTTTTCAATATGACATTATTTTCCAAGTCTCATACTTATGAATTCGCGTGCTCATCAGAAAACTACTGTCGGTAATCGGGTTCATTTAGAAAAATAATCAGTGCTTCTAAAATTCGTGGCGACTACTTACAGAATAAGGAATTGACTTATGCAAATAAGTAATCACAATTTTATATATATTTCCTGTTCCTCAGACATAAAACGTCAAAGATCCATTTCTGACGCTTTCCATTTACCCAAAATACAAACTTTCGTATTTTGGGTAAAAGAAAAGCCCTTTAGAGCTCTTAAGAGTCCGCAGCAAGCTCGGTTCTCCATACAAACGTAGTTACGCTCTCATTTTAAATCGACTAGCTAGTTTACTCTGAAACTTTGTACTTTGAATAACTTAAGGTATATGCAGGCCTGTAATTAGTTTATGTAGCTTCAGTTACCATAGTAAAAAAAATACAGTGATTTTAAGTTTTTCATACAAAGTTTGTTTTTGCCGTATTTCGTTTGTTTTATAAACTGGAGCCATATAAACTAATTATAAGCCTAGATATACCTCATGTTATTGTATATGCAAAGTTTCGTTACAATCCAACACATAGTTTTAAAATGAGAACAAAACTTAATTTGTATGGGAAGGTGAAATTCGGCCGAGCTTGCGGGGGACTCTTAAACACGAGAGAGATCTTACTTAAGATGGTTTAAAAAGAAAGCAGATATTAGACGTTCAAGTGTACATATAATGGGATAAATATCGATACTTGACGCAAGTATTCGAAATGTAGAGTAATTTTTTTGTCCATGACTTAAAAAATAATTAATACTTCTCACTAATACAGGAATGAAATAGTAGCTTACGATTAACTGGTTCTGTTATGATTGATCCCGATCTCCTGGAAAAACGTGCATACAAGACCAGCTCGTTTAAAGTAATAGGATTTCCCAGTAATCGACACTAAGTATCCAATTTTTTGGCATCGTTAAGGGTGAGGGACAGGAAACTGACATTGGAAATAATTTAATCATTTACAATATTGTAGCTAGTTAACAAGTTAGTAGCGTGGGATGGTTTTTGTGGTGGCTGGCACTCGGCGGTGTTATGCCATCCCGGTGATGTTTATGCAAAATGCGCCCACGCTTCATCGGCATGCATCTGGGCTGGCGTGATAAATAACATCTGTAGCGGCCGGTTCTCCCACTGGACCAATTTTAGGCAGAATTCCGTGAGGACATTGCTAACCTTCTCAAATGCAAGTTTCAGAGAACTTACGTTGAAAGCGAGTAAATACAAAAGAGTACTTGAACATCGGCACCGTATGTCTTCTGTTGTTTGGTACTTTTGAACAAATAAACCAATTTTCGTGAAACGGTTAAAAAAATAGTTCAGGCGTTTAAAAAATATCATTCCGAACTCAAAAACATTAACCAAAGTCGGTCCATCCCTGCGTCAAGAGCTACGATGCCACGGACAGATACACAGATGCACACGTCAAACTATTCACATCCCGTTTTTCGTCGGGGGTTAAGAAAGGAACGTGCATTAACAATGAGACAAGGTTTTCAGGAAGTTTTGAAGACCTTCAAGACCAGTCCTTCTTTTTTGAGAATGTTTTTTTATTAAGGGATAAATGGGATGGGAATTAGTTACCGTCGCCAAAGGATAAGTGCCAAATAACTGAGGACATATGTTGCCGATCTTCGTTAGTTATGTACCTCCATTAAATCACACATTCATCACAACTTAGGTTTAGATCATGCTAGTATTGAGATGTTTAATTGGTTTTCCTATCCGATTGTCGCCTGCCATCGTATATTTAAGTTGAAGGCAGTCCGTAGATCTAGAACATCGAATACTGGTCGGTAATTAATGAATAACTCATTGCATTTGTGCCAATTTTGAATAAATCGCAAAGGTAAAGCAACTTTGTAGGTAAATCATAATAAACCGAATTAATTCATATAATAATTGTACAAATTAAGCCTTTGAATTAAGTTACATGACCTAATTATGCTCTATTTCTTCATAATTATAAAACTAGTAAATTGAGAAAATGGGATGAAAAAACTAGCTAACCTTAGTCTAATACGCACAAATTATGCGTGGGCAGTACGCCTACCATGAGTTTGGCACGATCGAGTATCGAGCGCTCGATGACGGTCTATCTCGTTCGCACTATTGGCGCGTGCGAGAGAGGTGCAGTGACTCTCGATACGAGAAACTCGCTAGCGCCGCCGATCGTAAACACAGCTCATGGTAGGCACACTGGTCTCACAAATAGCGCGGATTATACTATACCTACACATGCAGTTTCATTACTTTAACGTAACACCAGTACATTTTATTGAAAATAATGTTAATCTTTATCCCAACTCACTTTCATTTAATGAAAGTAAATTTCTTCCGTCTCCGAACGTTTAGGTTCTATGTTGTTCTTCAAAGGTAATGTGTGTTGTAGTTACCTCTCATAAATTATGCTGATGCGTGCCTCACCAACATTACCCAAGACTCCCTCAATAAGCTAGATCGTCTCCTTAACAATGGCATACGTTTCATCTTCGGCCTTCGTAAATATGACCACGTTTCATTCTTTCGCCGTCAGCTCAATTGGCTTCCCATACGTGGTCGCAGGTCTCTTAGAATCCTTTGTTTCCTATTTTCTATCCTGTTAGAGCCTTCCGCTCCAGGATACCTCAAAAGCAAATTCGCTTTTCAAACTTCCCGTCCAGGCTGTGAACTACGTTCCTCCCGAATTCTCAAACTTTCAATTCCTTGACACCACACCGGTTTCATGACAAATTCTTTCGCCGTTCAGGCAAGCCGTCTCTGGAATTCGCTCCCTCTATCTATCAGACAAGCCCCAAGCAAGGTAGTTTTCAAGCGGATACTACGTAGGCATCTGCTGGAACAAGAACTCAAGTAGCGTCCATCTTCCATGCAGTAGCTGGTATATTTTGTATTTATTATTTATATGTAATATATATATATTGTATACCATATATAGTATAGGTATAAGTAATTATGTATGCATTATTTGCTTGTGTATCCTAACGCTCTCAGTACTGAATGTTTTTCCCCACTGCACCATTTTCATGCTTCTCTGTTTGGCCCTATGGTTGACTGGTAGAGAATGCCTTTTGGCATTAAATTCGCCATTTGTACTTACTTTTGTTTTGTGCAATAAAGTTTAAATAAATAAATAATAAATAATAGGCAAAGATTGACTTCAACCTTACGTGTATGTAAGTGATGATGGAAATGACGATGAAGCATGCTTACCTACATACTAGGGTGATTAATCTTTTAGACTTACACTTTTGACATCTCTGGCGCTACCGAAAATTTCTCTGGAGTTACCAACAAATCGGGTTATATGATATTTTCCTGTTTATTAGGTTCTACACTATTATACATCTATCTATCATCTATTATAAAGTTGTAATGATATTTTCGAAAAAATGATTGAAACGGACTATTTGGGTGTCACTGAATCGACATATACAATATGTAAACTTACTAAAACCATTTATTTAAATCCGGACATGTCTAGGTGATAAATAAGGTTCTGGTATATAAATTATTGAAATACTAACAACGCTTTTTAGAATTTATAATTAAAATATAAAAAATAAAATAAAATGAATCATTCATGATTTAAACATTCTGTATTCTTTGTTTACAATTGTAAGATTGTTATCAGATTGTCAAGACAACGTCAAGTTTAATACATGCAATGTCAGTTAAAGTAAGGCTATGGCACATGTACAAGTTAGTTGTTACCTGAACCAAGTGACGGTGGCTGTTTTCGTGAACGCTACGCATCAAATTTGGATTTTGCGAAGCACGTCGCTTGATTTTGTTGAAAGCTTGTACAATTCACAGCCTCATTTCATTGCAATAAAGAAACGTCTCATTGAAAGTTAATCTTGACATTTCATTCCTAACCAAACTTTTTTGTTGGAATAATTAAGAAAAATAAAACTTTACATTGAAGTGACTCTAGTGAAATTGAAATGAGATTTAAGAAATAAGCATGAACTGATGCTGTTTACATGATAAATTGAAAATAATTTGGCTGCCACGGACTAATATGAGCGTAACGGGTATGAAAAAAGAAGTTATACTAATAATGAAATTTCAAGTAGGTTAGTAGGTACGTTTGAAAAAGGTAAGATTTTATAATTTTTATACAATGACAAAATTAAAAAATATTCCACATACACTAGCAAAAAATGTGGTAAGACGCTTAACTCGACATGGCCATCAACTGGCTTAAAGGGATAGTTTTCGTTAGTTTACAAACTGTATTTTTTTTGGATTTTTGTATGGTTGTTTGTGTCATTTTGTGGCTTCATCACGCCAAATTGGCTAAAGGGATTTCAACTATTTTTGGCACACGGGTAGCTTGGTATCTCCAGATGGTTATATGATACTTTTTACCTGGCTATGCTAAAGAAAAAAAGGGGGTGATAACTGTTTCTCCTCCGCCAACGATTTCTAGTGCAGAATAAGTTTAAAGAAACCAACAGCGCTATTTTAGTAGGAAGTTTAAAAGTTTGTAATGCGTAGTCTGACAGTTGATTAAATTAGACATTTAATTAAATATGAGATATTGAACTAAAAATACCGATATGGCTTGTATTGTCACACAGTCATTACATAAACGCTTGTACCTCCACATTGGAACAAAAAGCTTCTGATAGAGATGTGCCGATGAGAACGTTTCCTTTCTCGAGAATTCCTTTCCCTGAAATTTTCTCTATGCTTCTCGAGAAAGTTCTCATGAATGGAAATTTCAGAGAAAGTACATTAAATCTGAAGAACATCAAATTGTATCTGTTTTTATTATCTTGTTTAAAATGTTTGATAAATATTCGTTAGACATTTGAACCGAATAGACGATTCTAAGGGCCACATTCTCTTCGCTCTCGGGAAGTTTCCAAGAAAGTTCTCGGGAACGTTCTCTATAAGAACTTTCTTGGAGAAAATTTCCGGATGGAATACTTGAGAAAAAGTATTCATTATTTGAAATATAACTATTAAATAGCTCAAATAATTTTTGTATATGTTATTTAAAGCTGTTGGCTTACAACTTTGATTTCGACCAAGTGTTATGACCATCCTAAGCGATAATTTATCTTTTTTCCCGAGAAGCTTCTTGAAATTGTTCTCAACTATATTTTGTGGTCAAATACGAAATTACTATTTTTTTAAATTCAATATATAACTCGAAACTAAGGAAGTGGCTGGATGCATGTTTAGTATAGTTTTCAGAGGACCACAAGGAATCTCAGGTAGTTTTTAAAACAAAGGCAACGGTCAACTGTCTTGAACCCTTTAAACTGTAGATAAGATAACGCGTATCGTCTGCACTATGCAGTACATCATTGTTTTGTCGCTTTCTAAGTAATTTATTTTATTGAATAGTAAATAGGGAAGAGTGCTTGCTTATGTTCCAGGTGGGTACCTGGTCATGACATGACATATTTGTTTTCCTCTCAGTACCATCAGTGCTAAGAAACAGAACAGTTGTGATATGTTATCCGTGTCTATAAGTCGAAATGAGGAAAAGTAAAGTTTTGGCGTATTTCAGAACTTTATCGGACACTGACAATGGCCGTACTAAATACGTGTGCTTATTCTGTGATGCAGTGTATATGTGCAAAAATGTCACAAGATTTGCACAGCATATTATTAATTGCAAAAGTAGCCCAGTTGAAGTGAAACGTGAACTCGGAAAGAAAGAACCTGACGTGATCAATCAACCGGGTGATTCTAACGAGCCCATAAGTGTGAATAGTGTTACAGAGGAAACATTTAATGAGGTAAGTTTTGTTTTATAGGATTTTCCTGAAAGCTAACATGTAGACAATATCTGATTTGAGTTTAAAAGCGTAACATATGATTTTTAAATGGAACAAGTAAGAAAGATATAAAACACCTATTTGAAATGAAAAATTGTTTCTTATTGTTACAGAAAGAAGTTGATAAAGCATTAGCTAGAGCTGTATATGTAACTGGCTTGCCACTTTCAATATTTGAACATCCTTTGTGGAAACGAGCGCTTGAACTTTTAAGACCTGACTACTGCCCACCTTCACGTAAAAAAATTTGATGACGTAAAACGAAAGGTCACTGAAAAAATTGAAGAAGCTAAAGTTTTACATTTAGCAGTCGATGGCTGGACAAATATAAGGAAGGACTCAATCATCAACATAATTATCTACACACCTAAGCCATACTTCCTTTCGTTAATTGATACCCAAAATAATAGGCACACGGCAGAATACTTATCTGAAAAGTTAGGCCAAACCATGGATGAAATTGGAGCCGAGAAGTTTCTTGGTATCATCACGGACAATGCTGCAAATATGAAGAAATGTGGCAAACTGCTAAATAGGCAATATGAAAATACCACGTGGGTTGGGTGTCTGGCTCATACTCTCAATCTGTTGATCGGTGACGTGTTGAAAATTGAGACTATTCAAGAAACCTTCTCATCAGTTGTAGCGATGGTGAAATCAATTTTGCATTCGAACATCTTCAGTGCAGAGTTTAAAAAAATTGCAGCAGAAAAATCTTTGAACGTGACATTGCTGTTTCCAGTTAAGACAAGATGGGGCAGCTATCTACACTCTTTACAAAACTTTTTGAAGTCAAAAAGTATACTGCAGACACTGGTTGTCAATGAAGAAAACAGAGACTTACAAAAACACAGGACAAAAATCTTAGACGAAAATACCTTAAGCCGATTGTGAAATGGATAACAATCCTAGAGGGAGGCGGCTGCACAAGCCATCTAGTGCACCGAGCTCTCAAAGAAATAGAAAACGTATTGGACAGACAATGTACGGCAAATTTCATCGATCACCTTGCCCTTACCAATTTGAAGCTCAAATTTCAAACCAGAAGACAAAACTGTGTAAAGCCAATTCACCTTGCTGCCGTTATTCTGGATCCAAGAAATCAAGGTAGCACTCTCAGCCATGATGAAAACCTGGACGGATGCTCAACTTTAATGACTATGGCACAATGTGATGCTATTCTCATTAAAGAGTTATCGGACTATAAATGTCGTAAGGTATTTGGGAGAGATCTTTTGTTTGGCAAATTGCAGGAGATGTAGATTCAATCTCGTGGTGGGAAACCCTATTCCCAAAAACAGAATTGGCAAGAATGGCACGAAAAATTTTGTCAATGCCCTCAACTTCAGCATCAGTCGAAAGATCCTTTTCAACATATGGGAACATACATACCAAGAAAAGGAACAAGCTAAAAACGGAAAGAGCAGCTAAACTATGTTTCATATCCCATAACTGGAAGTTAATGAACAAATCATTGCCGACACCGCGGGGTGAAAATGCAAGTTCTCGCGTTAATAACGATAGTGCCAATATAGACGATGAAACTTCGTGGGATTTGTCATCAGAATCAGAAACAGAGGATTTTGATTTCACATCTGTTGTGGATCTAAATGACGAAACAGACGGTGTCGATGTGTACGATTTTGACAATAATGAGTAACTAACTGATGATTTTTATTTCCACTAATATAAATCAAGGCTTGTTTTATAATAATCGGATATCGTAAATTTATTATAGTTGTCAATGCATGTACATGATAGTGCCATAGCTGCAGGATATATTAATTAAAATTATCATGAACATTATTAGCTCTACAGATTATTCAATTGTTTGACTTCAAATTATACACATTTATGGTAAAATTCATGCTGCACTTAAATGCTACAAAATTTACGATGTAAAACATTAAAATTTTATTTTTATTTTGAATGTTATCGTAGTCTGTTGATTGTATTTCCAAAAAAAATTTTATTATAGTTTATGCACATTCTAATAATAACGAAAAATACTAAATTGAAATGTGTTTATAACTTTTTTTTTGTTATTATAAGGAAGCACGCATTATATAGGTAATAGTCTTTTCTATTAATAAGACACAGTAACTACTTAAACTGTTTTCATATTCTGAATGTTATCTCAGCCTGTTGATTGTTTGTCCAAATTAATTAGTTAATTTTAGTGTAATACGTGCTTCATAATAATTCCGAAAAATACGAAATTTCTATTCGATTCTTACTTTAATTACCTTTTCTTGCATATTTAAAGTTTTTGTTTTTGCCTTTTTTTCCATGTTGACGATTATATTTGATTTGTTTTGTTGGGTTGTATAATATATAACATATAATTAAAGACTATTTTGTAACAAAATGCGTTTTATTACTATGACATTTTCCATTTTATCGATGCTGAATGTACCCGAGAAACGTTCCTGGAGAACATTCCCGAGAACTTTCTCGGAAATTTCCCGAGAGCAAAGAGAATTTTGCCTTTAACATATTTGGTTGGGTTCGAATGTCCTGTGAATACAAATAAATTACTAATATTAAGAAATATAAAACATAAAAAATCTAAGTTAGTCCACATTTCAAGTACTTTCTCGGAAATTTCCGTTCAAGAGAACTTTCTCGAGAAGCTTCTCGCGGAATTCTCTTGTTTCCGAAACTTTCCGAGAACGGCCCATCGCTACTTCTGAGTCACAATCTTCCTTATCTCATACTTTAAAGACATGCTCTATATAAATTATGAACCTTATTATACCTTAAACCTGACTATATTATGTTAATAGAATGTTTTAATATTATAATCGCTTTGCGTTACGCTCGAGAAATCGAAATAGACGCTATTCGCCCTTCCTTATCTAATTCATTATCTAATTTTAGTAAAGGTCTTTTCGGCGAAATTTCTGTAAATTTTAATAGGATATCGAACTATTTCTTAGAAGTCCGGGAACTCCCACAAATATTTCGAATTGCTACAAAATTGGGCAGATATTTGTCCGCGAAAATGAGAAGGTTGAAATGCCCGAATGATAAAACCATAAATAACTTTGAATGTACATTTAATACCAAAGCCAGCAGTTTTCTTGCGAGTACCTAAAGTAATTTCATGTATGAAACTGCCGACGACTCCGAAATCTCACCCAGATTGCGTTATTTATGTGAAAAAAGTGTACTTTCAATGTTTGATGTAAATAAGAAAACGTACCTTAACGTACATCTCAGCGAGTATTCTTGTGGGCTAGGGACTCGCAAAATTTCAAGTGTTGCATTGCCAGCATTTCTATCATCCGTACATGGCACTACCACTCTCGTAGCTAAAATACTCACGGCTTTCTCTGCAAACTATGAGACGGTTAGGCCTGTTGGATGCTGGGAGCCGGCCGCCGAAGTGTACGTGGTCGAATGCTTAAAGCAATCCTGCGACGCTCCAAGTAAATACGGAGTTGGCATCCGTTGGTGGTTTTAGACGGTAGTCCAATGTATCGGCCTTGGTTAGTCCGTCATACCCGCTTTAGTCCCCCGGCTTATGCGGGATGCATAAACACATTTCCCCAACGTTAAAAAAAAAGGCCTGTTGGATGCTGGAAATGCGTGGCTGATGGCTTGTCCAGGGCAAATTTTTCCTGCAAAACCACACATTGAACGGAGCTGGGACGACGAATTATCCAAATCTGAATTTTCGTGCACGTCTTCTGGCGGCCGCCAAACGGGAAAATGGCCAGTGGCTGCACGCGTACCCCTCGCCTCCAACCGGCACATATTTGGACCTGGAAACCTTAAGGCTGGCAGTAAGTCTAAGGCTAAGTGTGAGGGTCTGCGCTCCCCACAGATGCCCCTGCGGTGCCTTCGTCGACGAGCTGGGACGCCACGGCATTTCATGCCGAATGAGCGCAGGCCTCTCCAGACACGCCGCCCTCAATGATATTATCCGCCGTACTCTTGCCACCGTCAACGTGCCGGCAATTCTGGAGCCCAACGGCGTCTCTAGAGACGATGGCAAGAGGCCGGACGGAATGACCCTAATACCGTGGCGGACGGGACGGGACCTGGTGTGGGACGCAACCTGCGTCGACACGTTGGCTCTGTCCCATCTGCCACGGACCACGGCCATGGCGAGCGCGGCGGCGGAGGCGGCCGAAGGAATGAAACGCTCAAAATATCAGGGTCTCGGCTCCCAATATCATTTCATGGCATTCGGTGTCGAGACCCTGGACCCGTGGGGTCCAAGCGCCCGATTCCTTTTTAAGGAATTAGCGCAACGGCTCGTCGACACCACAGCACCAAAGGGCTGGCAGCTTCCTCGCCCAGCGTATAAGTACAGCGATACAGCTAGGAAATGCTGCCAGCATCTTTGGTACAATGCCACGGGGGCCATATTTAGATTTAGTTTAGTTTTATTTTAATTTTTTAGGCTTTAATTTGATGTATTCATTTTTAAGTAGTTTTAAAGCAGTTGTATTTTAATTTATAACTTTATCTAGAGAAATATATTCAAATAAGAAAAGTAACAACGAATGGCCTATAGAACATATTATAATTTCCAAATACTTCCCATTGCACTTAATATTCAGATCAAACACGGTACAAGTATATGAGTTTGCCACAATTATTCACCAACGCACTTTAAAGGAAAAACGTAGTAAGAGTATTTGGGATTTTATATGTTTTATACCTTTTTGTATCCTAATTGTGACAGATGTAATCTAAGCATCACAGGCGCTCACAACAGAGCCATCACGAGATATATCGTGACGTGTCGCTGACTCAGGTCTCTATTCATTAAAATATATATTTCCGTGTAATTCACAATAGCATGTTATATGTATGAATACTATGAGTTGACAGTTACAACAACCGAAGGCGTGTAAGAAATTCGCTATGGAAAATATTGTGGTATTACTTAATTTATCGTCATGTGGTTCTTTGTCTTCTTAAGTTCTTACAGTTCTATACAAGTGCTTAGTCATAAATAGTTAATGAATAGTGCATTTGCCGGACCATACATAAATATGCAATTTGCTTGTTTAATATGCAATATATTGCAAATAAGAGGTTTAAAAACATAATCTGTTTTCCTGGTATAGGTAATATACCAACTCTAATAGACTTTAATAATAGCTGACTTTAATACTGGCGGAAGGGTGTAGTGTTTAGGCAGTTTCGGGGCAATCTGCCGTATCCTACACCAGATCAGACGACGCAACTGTGCCAACAGTGAATCAGCCAAAGAGGGCCACGCCCTGAAATGGCATCCTATGCGCCACAAAGGCGTATTTAGAAGACCACCGAACGGAGCCACGGAGTTACGTCGCCTAAATCACACTAGATTTAAGTTTTTCTATTTGTTATTGTTTTTTTTTCTTGTAGTTCACAGTGCCTTGGTTTTTACTGTAACGCTGTGTAACTTTTTTAAATTATAAACGAAAATAAATAATAAATAATTTTATCATAGGTAAGTTTCCCACAGCGAGGATACTTATCCTTCAGGATATGAAGAAATCTACGGAATACAAATTAGTTTATATTACTCTGTGCTGTGTGGTCTCGGGCTCGTTTTTGGACCGGCCCCGTCCCGTCACGTCTTTCGTCGTCGGTGGTTTGTCTTCAAGTGTCTTACCGTCTCTGTTCTCGTTGTCTCCCATTGCCGTTCGGTACTAATAGGGTACTTGACTGACAGATCAAATCAGTTACTTTTTATTAACTGTCAAAACGGTCAGAAAGTATGAAGTTTGAAAGGAAAAATGGTTTATGACGTCATAATTCTATACGGGCAAATTGGCGCCTTATTTTTAGTTAATGATTATTTAAAAATCGCCGAAAGCTAAAAAAAAAGGATTCATGAATGTTTTCTTCGTATTTTCAGAAATAATATTTAATGATTTCTGTTGACTACGGGAAAGTACCCAATTCATTTTAGACGTCTGTCAAGTCCGAATTAATACAGTAGGCCAGAAAATGCTTCGGCAAGGAGGTCAGACGCCCCAACAAGTACAAAATAAGTAACTTTATCGTATTACTACCTATTATTTACCTGGTATAACATTCATAATATTGTTACTAGTTAATATTATAAATACGTGTTTCTACAACTAGTAGGGTTACGGTCAGAATAAATTATCATAGACCGATTGTTGCCGAACAGCTATCCGAAAACATGACCCGTCACATAAATTCAAGTCACGAAACTACATCGTAAAACACGCCGGGCGTCCTGACGTGATCCTAATGCTATAAAACTGATAGATAAGAAGTATTTTTCAAATAAAACCTAAGGTCAAAGTCACTGTACCGATAAAACAAAACACAACCCGGTTTTTAGACGGACATTTACGTTTTAGAACACTAAAACCCGTTTTACACCTTCCGATCCTATCCGATCCGATCCTAATTATCGGAAAAAATCGGATAGTGTATTGAGCTACAGACTCTAAAAATTGGGATCTGTTGCACAATACATTAACCGATTCTATCCGATAATTAGGATCGGATCGGAAGGTGTAGAACGGTTTTAAACCGCTGGCAAACCGTAATTTTATCGAAATTTTTGTTCAGGCGAGCTAAATACTTACAGCTCACTACATAAATATATTTCAAACATACACAGTGATAGAACGTAACCTACAAATAAAAAAAATACACCCACTGACAATTTAAATAAAACAATTTAAACGGATTATTACAGTTGTACAGCTTCCGTGTCCACAGGGTCGACTGAGAAAAAAACATACTTTTCTCTGTCAAAGAAATACTGCCATAATCGCGGGATTAAAAGAGAATATTATACCCACCTACAATTTACCGTAAAAACTGACTAACTATTGTTCAAATACTTTGGTAGAAGGGAATGCGTCTGTATGCGATTTTTAGTGCACAAATTAATTCATGATAAGAAGTCGACATCTAATAGGGTTCTGTCGAGAACTCGAGAATGCTATGACTTATGGTTCGCGAATAGTAAGAATTATGTCCTTGGGGCTCTACCTAGTTACAAAAATGAGTTTTTTACGAAAGCACTTACTTACGGCCCAATGTTTGGGTTCATAGTGGGTCCCAACCCATTCGTACGTCTACGTAAATACAAGGATATCTTCGCATTGTTTGTGTATTGATAGGACCGATTGCAGAAAATGTCATTAACATAAAATTATACTTGGCGGACCTCATTATTCAATTTAACTCATAGGAATTGCAAAGAGTTTCGCGGAATGACTTCCTAAGGAATTACGCACAACTACAACAAATTTTCTTGTAACCCAAATAACTATGCTTTACGGCACATAGTCAAAGTTTTATTAGTTACGAGTACATATTATTATTACATAACACTGAATAGTAATGCAAATTGCATTGTTCTAAGCTAACTCTATTGAAGCACATTCTTGGACTGAAAAATATTAGTAACATCAGCACGATTCCAAAAGGACGTGAGAATATTTGGAGTTCATATATCACTAGTTCGTTTTTCCTTGGCGCGCGGCAGGCAGTGCGGGTTGACGGTTAAGGCTGCGACCACGCATTTTCACGATCCTCGCCCCACTCCGGCGCAGGTCGACGCTGTGTCATACGAGTAAGTCTGTTTGTCTCACTCGACCGCGTGCGATCGCCGTCCCTACGATTTCCGAATTACTTTACGAACTTTTCTGAATGAAAAGTATATTTAAAAGTTCTATTAACTTACGACTAGTGGTGTAGTGAAGTGGGTATTATTTTTGAAGTATTTGCTGTGATTGCTTCAGTGTTTCAGTGGAAATTCAGTGTTTGTGACAATTTTTCTGTTTTAAGTATCGTTCCTGAAGCCCTTTGGGCTGTTTTTTTCCATAAAAGGTTGGTACAGTTTCTTTCATATATATGTAATTTTATGAAAAAATATTACCGCTCTTTTTCATAGTGCGTAATGTTTTTTTAAGCGACTTCATTTAAATATTTTTATTCACATACAAATTTAGCTTACTATCCGATGATAATAACTGTTAATAAATAATACTTAGTGTTCAAATAATAAGTGTAGTTATAAAATAGTTCTGTAACATAAGTCATAAAAGCTATTATTAAAAAAAATTAAGAAAAATCGCAGAGTATAGTTAATAATACATTGAACATCATCGTCCTGTTAATGTAAATGTTTTCATAGGCTCGAAAATACTTAAACGACTGCGTAATTCTTATTTTTTGCAATAGAAGTACCTACCAGTTTTTTGACTATGACATTGCAAAGTAACGCTAACAAGTGTACACCCACAATGTTTGTTGAAGACATGTGGCAGTAACATGACGCAAGTGTTCAAATATAGTTTTTCCTTCATCGAAGAAAAGGTTCTATGACATAACGCGAGTTACGACCATATTGTGCCGAGTAGGCGAAGCAGGTATCACTGGGTAGGTAGATAGAACCTGACCAGTAAGTGGCATCACAAGGATTTCGTTAAAATTGATGGCAGCAATTTTACCTATCAAACAAGCTGTCACATCATAAGTAGGTATCACGTTCATTCCGTGTTATCGGATTGTATATTTTAAAATTTGGCGCGATTTTTTTATGACACCATGCAGTCACTGGTCAGAGTAGAGCCTGGGCGGCTAATAAGCTTCAAGGAAACTGCGCAGGATCAGAATAAGTAGTGTGCTCTCGTCTTTGAAGCCAAGACCCTTGTACAATCCATTGCCTCCGTGGAGTTAGCTTCAGTAAGTCAACACTCTTCGTCATTGCCCCTCGAATACTTTAGACATCTAAAACAATTGCTGCACCTCTAATGGTTGCTAATTTCGGAGAAGTAAACTTATTTTTTAAATACGTGATGCGGATTGTAGTTAGTTAGTTTGAGTATCAAACGCAGCGAATGTTTTTCTTATTAGACTGCTGATTTTTATGTAAATGACACCATCATTAGCCTTATGGAAGCGCTAATTAGTTAACACACTGGTGCCATAAATACGAGCCATGACTCTGAAGTATTATTAGAGGCGGAATATGGTACGTTATTATCGGAAATAAATTCCTAAACGCCCACATTTCATCAAGGATGTCGTATGTAAATATGTTTCCAAAATAACAACGACGGTGATCATATCTGCGAAGTAGGTATGACGTAAAAAAAAATTGGTCATACTATCAACTATTTTATTTCGCAAATAGAGTAAACACAAATATGATGTATCTTCTTGTATTCATTATTTGACGAGATCATAATTATAGCTTGGAATTACCTATTGAACTTTAAGAAGTTTACATCATTTGAACTCATGTGCATGAAATGGCTGAAAAATGGTTTGTGGTTCATAATTAAAAATCAAACATACTAAACCGTACAATTTATAACAGCTTGACTATATATCATGTCCTAAGCTGCATAATTTGCATTTACATTCTGGGGCTGAATTTACCTTCAGTGCCCAGCACGGTGCCCAAAACTGCCTTATGTTAATGCAATATTTTTTACATTTTGTTGCCTCCGGAAATTGGTGCACGCTTAGATCCTAAAATTCAGGGTTGGCTGGACACAAAGCCTCAAATAGAATCCAAAGTACAAATACGTTAGGTATCCCCGTATTATACACAAGCAGCAAGTAGTCATCAGTATTTTAAAAAAATAAAACCCGGCTGCAAAATATTTCAGCCTAATCACTTACTATAAGCGAGACAAATTTAACGCTACCTCACACGCTAAAATTCATCAAGCATCAGAGCATGCCACAGAAAAACAAATGTCCATAACCCTCTTTCTGACGCAGTTGGGTAAAAACTGCGCACAGTGTTTAATAGTATGACTGAGTATCTATATTCTAAACCTTAATTTGCATTTAGGGCTAAAGTTATTAGGCTAAACGTAGGCTACCAACGTCAACGTTCTCCATACATGGAAACGCAATGGCACTGGTGACTGACGCATTATACTGCCTTGTCAAACCAAAAAAGCCTAAGAGCTTTGTTTCCTATGAGCACATACGACATTTTAATTTTCGACAACATTGTAGGTGGCCATATATATGTAGTGGATTATTATGCCTAAGCATTACCATAACACCTTTGCGTTGTTGATGGCCGTCTGGTTGGCACCAAATCTGTACATGGTTCAATTCCTGGATGTAACTGTTGTTTCTGTTTGTGAATGAAGAATCGACAAGCTACTCGCAAACACACGAATGTTGGGAACAATACGAGTATAAGAAGAGTATGATCGTACATTAACAAACTAAACTCTTGCCGGTGCAGCTGATGCAGTGTGTAGCTGACTCCCTCTAACCCTATCCAAAGATAGATGATTTCCCTATACGATATGACGATAATAAGATCCTCTATTTATATTTGAGTGATTTACTTGTCCGAGCATAAGTAATGAAAGCTGTAGCAGACGTGTGAGTATGAGTATGGGGTCACGTCGCTGATCTCGCGTAT
Source organism: Hedya salicella (assembly GCA_905404275.2). NCBI lineage: Eukaryota > Metazoa > Arthropoda > Insecta > Lepidoptera > Tortricidae > Hedya > Hedya salicella. The sequence continues at coordinate 12,224,169 of FR990108.1, forward strand.
CCCTCGTCCCCATCCGAGTTTAATTACCTACCTACCGATTACATAGGACAGCACTTATTTACGCCTGGTAGCTCAAAGATCCGCCTTCATAGAGGCTAGTGTGTTCGTTTGCCAATTATAACCTTAAAGTAGTTTGGGGAAAGAAAGTATTTTCAATGATAATCAATTGTCATTTCTAATAATATTCTACGTTGTCATATTTCATTTCTTTCGGGTGGGTCATTCAGTTTTACGGATGTATGATAACGCATCCATCACTTTTCTCACTCTTGCACGTATGGAAAGTGACGGAATCCTTATTATTAACCTGTAACAAGGGTCCATCGTGCATCATAGGCCTGTCGATACGACATGTTTGCTGATGCTAGTAAATAATTAAGATCATGTCGATGCAAAAGTTAAAGTTGGGGATGATTTTACGAATTGATAGTTGTTTTATTCTGAGCAGCATTATGTTTATGGCAAAAATTCAATTTGTAAACGTAATTTTCTTTAAACATCAATCAACTACTCATCACCGAAACACGGCAGGGTTATCTTGTTTCATAGCAAAGTTATACTATGACTACCTTCCGAGCCGCAGACCAGCACCCGTGGTACCATATTTGTGTATAGTCACAGAAGTACGTAACTTCAACTCAATCAGTCCCCGGGAATTGGTTCAAATCTTTCTTGCAAGATTTGTAAACATACATGTATGTGCAGTTAAGTTAAAGCTTGTAAAAATTCCCCACATTTGGTGAGATTATTTGTGCGTTAACTAACACATTAATGACAATTAGCTCTCGTCTCCATGACATCCAAACAATGTCGTTGCGTTTGTTTTATCTACTCACGCGCAGGAAGTCGCGCAATGTCCGAAACGAACCGATCAGCTGGAAACTTGCATAATTACTGCGCATTGTGCTAAGGATGCTTACTGTTTATGGTGCGTATGCAGGTTGCGCAACGATTTTATAATTATTTTATAGCTGTTATGACAGCTGTAGACGGTCGGCTGCGTAAGCGATTGGGTAGTTTAATTTTTTAATTAATGTCTTACTGACAAGTAAATCCTTCTAATGAGCTAGGTATATAAAAAATCTCGACTTATTTATTTTTTATTCTTTGTTCTTTATTGTCGATAAAACGCTCTGGTTCAGTCTCATTCTCTAAATCTCGACTCTGAATTTTAGTTTTTTCTCACAATTTTAGTAAGTCTCTCAAAAGTAAACTGCGTTATTAAAATAAAATGATGAATTAAGTCAGCCACTAATCCCATTAAATTGGATTAAACATAAGCTATTAGCTAGAATATTCGTCATTTTTATTCGACGTATTGTATTGCTAAAAGTTGATGAAGCCGCCGTTTGTAATATTTTTTATTCTGTGATATATATGTATATATACATACATATTTAGGACGCTTCACTTAGGATAGTATAGCATTCTCAGTTTAGATGTATCAATTTGTACAAGCACTCGTTGCAACAAGTACATTATCACACATCCTGTAGAAAAAGTAAAAGTGTCTCTTCCTCATAATGTAAACTTCCTCGTAATAGTTGTCAACCCTGTTTATGGCAAACATGACAGATGCGCTCCTGCGCACGGCAGTTTCAACATGGCTCTGAAAGCATTGTTATACTAAATTCTTAGTGAGTTAAGTTTTGCAAAGATGTGCCAGGGTTGAATATCTAAAACGCCTAACTGTTCGGCCTAAACATGGTATCCTTTTTTATTTTACCGATCTAGGTGGGTAATGTATAATAAACTACACATGTCTCTAAAAAAATAATGCGAGTAATTCGCATTAATCATTTCAATATAGATGCATTATTAATGTTTATATCGACGGAAAAAAGCGGAAACGTAGTAACCACCAAATGAATCCATTGGCTGATATATACTTCAGAAGACATTTTATTACCAAAAGATTAGAATTCAATTTTGACAAATCAGCGTGGACATCCAAAATTACGCACTCCAAAAGGTCTTTCACCTGCATCTGTACCAGAACGTCAATAAACAAAACAACTGTTTTAAAACACTGATTTACACTCGCGTGGGCCTGACGAACTGTCATTACGAGTATTCTTTAATCGAATATAATGACGCCTACGCGTAATGTTTTGCGACCGTTTTTTGTTAAACATAATTATAAGAATCCTGATAGATATACAAGACACTTTTTGCGATAATAATAATAGCTATAACCAATTAGATGATTATATCGCGGTTGTTTTATTAAATACTAGCTTCTGCCCGCGACTTCGTCCGCCTTAAATTCGTTTATCGCGAAAAAGGGAATTTTTCCGGGATAAAAAGTAGCCTATGTCCTTCCCGGGGACTCAAACTATCTCCATACCAAATTTCATCCAAATCGGTTCAGCGGTTTAAGCGTGAAGAGGTAACAGACAGACAGACAGACAGACAGACAGACACACTTTCGCATTTATAATATTAGTATGGATATGGATTATATTGGTTCATTAAATGTTCAAGCGATCTGGTGAACTGCACAACATCAATATTTTGATTCACCTCGAGCATAAAGTAATACAATGTATGTATATAATTTTGGTGAGTTTAGGAAATTAGTGACAAAAGACCATCTTATAGTATCGTATACGTTTCGGAGAGGCATTTGTCCAGTAGTGAACGTTTTTCTGCTAATAAGATTATAATGAAATATATGGGAAATACAATTTAGGGTCTGCGACCCTTTCATAAATTTCCACCCCACTTAACGTGATTTTATCGACGTGTTGGTTGCAAATCAAACAAACCAGCTATAGTTACGTTGTCATAGAGATGGGTCAAGCCGAATTAGTCGACTCTAGTATATCCAGACCGGTTTGGCCAAACTGATTTCACGTCAGTTGTTTTGAATTATTTTTGACGTTATTAGAGAATAGTGAAGTCACTTTGTCTTCGCCAATCTGATCAGAGTTTATATACCTATTTCTGACCGTAGAAACCAACCAATTTATACGGGGGTCAAACCCTAGATTTTGTCGGGACAGTCAGAATATTTGCGGATCTCATCGATCGTCGAACGAAACTTCAAGTCGGATTGTAGTAAACTCAAACCAATTCGATCAACTTCTGGCCGAACTCTGTTTGAATCTACTTACGAAGTCGAGTCGAAGTCGAATCGCTACCTCGTCATTGCAAAGTTTAATTGCACCGTCACACGACCTTGCGAGGCCCTGAGTTGTCAGTACACTCATCTATTCCAAATGCACCTACGTAGACGTTGAATTGATGAGCACCTGAGGAATGTCATGGACGTACTCGTACTTACATAACCGGCTTAAAGCGGCGTCGGAACGTTACAATTAAAATTCGGATAATTCTCAACTTAACATTAACTAATAGTCATTGTTTGTTGTTCATGTTTTTAACTTACTTCATTTATGGTGTAAAATTACTACATCACTACGTTTATTATACGCTTACGCACTACTTTTTTGAAGATTATGGTTTGGTTTTTCTTTTCGATGATTTGAGTGTGTGTTTCGAGTAGTTACAAATTTAGTGGCTGACGCTCGAAATATTCCACTCTAGAACGGATTTTATTTTCTGTGAACATGGGATACTTTTGACCTCGTCTTACTATTATTATTTGATAAACTCACTATCAAGGCCTAGGTATTTAATTTGTTAAACGGACCAAGAAGATTATTCCATTCTACACCTGCAAAGCAATAAAAAAGGCTGTTAAAATATTTTGAACCATAAATCTCAGGAATCTTCAACTTCATACCTGTCGAAAAAACTAGGAAGAAGAAACAATCTTTTGCGATTGCCACAAATGGTCTAAGGAATTTCCGGCACAACCCATCATCGCCTATACTTGCCACACGGTAAGATTGCTTTGAATTAATTTGATTTCTTGTGTTATTTATATCTGCCGACGGGTAATTAATTTCGACACTGTTTTTTGGTCAATCTGTAGGCTAAACGCCGTCGTTTTTAGGGTCTCGTACCGAAACGGTATCAACGGAATCTTATTACTAAACCTCCGCTGTCTATCAGTCTATGCGTTCGTTTATTTGCCACAGGGCTCCAACTTACACCATATTAGGTAGGCACATGTCATTTTCACAGCATGTGTATTTCGGTGACCACTGTAAAAAAAATATAAAAATAAAATAAAATTAAACATGATAGGGTATGTGGACTATACAAGTAACGTGTTTTTTCGGTATTTTTTGCGTAACGTCGTACAGAACCCGAAGTGCACGATTCTGATTCGCACTTGACTGTTTTTTTTTCTTCTTTATTGTCACGGAAAACTCAAGCAAGATTGAAGTTACTCACATCCTGCTTGATAAGCAATGGTTCTTAGAATGTGCCGTTCATGTTTGTCATCCATCATTCAAACGTGTTTAGAAGGATTTGTCTTCGGGTTTTTACGGTTTTAATATTTACCGGCCAATGCAGCTGTTATCGATACGTGGAAAGTGATCCACAAAAAAGGTGTCAGTTTGGGAGCTATACAATTTGCACTCGCGTCAATAACAAGTTTGAAGGGATATATCGGAATCTAAAACCGACCACAAGGTTCATTTTCATGTAGAACGCAACTTATATTATACTAACGTACAATTATACTTCATATAAGTGTATGAGTACACTTATACATTATGCACTTTAGTGGTATTCTACATGATAACTCATTTGATATTTTCAGTTACTATTTTATATTTAGTTTAAGATTTATGAAGGGTATTTTTTTACAAACATTTGTGACAAAGTTTATTGAATCTACATTTACATTGATACTCATAATGCGTTGTTTTAAAATGAGCGCAAAAAACTATCAGTTTATCAGATCACTCTTTCTCTCTCTCATTGTTGCTGGGTTCCACCATTTTTAAACCAATTTCACTATCAAGAAATATCATTATCACTTATTTATAACATTGATCTATAAATCTTATATTGTTATGAAGCGATTGTCATACATAACTTCGACATTTAAAGACACAGTTTTTTGAACTTTTGGCATTAAACATGGTACCGCAATGTTGTGTTTACCTCGTTTCTACATTTTCCTAATCACGTCAGCAAACATGCCAAATAGCTGTGCCCAAATACATCAACTACAGAAATAGCGTTCTGGTCCATTGGTCATTCCACTTTACTAATATAAAAGGACGGTATTGTGAGATGCTATACAGAACATACGCTCTTTTATTTTAATTGCATTTCGCTTCTTAGAACATGTACTCCAGTCCGTTAATGTTAATGGAATCTTCAAATAGATTTTTAAAAATAAGGTATACAAGTAAACCTCATGTGGCTAATGCGTCTGACCATCTGTGAACATTTTTAAACATGTTCAGCCAGTGTTAACGAGAATACTTTCCTGCAAAACAAATGGATTCCAGATTTTTTTGTAAATATATTAGTCATGATGTTGTCTTTATGTCATACATAGGTAAACGACCCAATGCTTATCTACAGCCTAATTCCAACAGTTGACACCGTGTTTTTTACTTTTATTCCTATGGATTAAGGTTGAAGATGCCAGCTATTAGGGCGGTATATATACATATATACATGCCTATTCTGTTAGTTTTATATTTGTTGATATTCGACATATACAATATTGATAAAAAGATCTAAGTAGTAATGAAAAATAAATTGCGATTAACTGCTTAATTTTTCTTTTCTACTTAGATCTTTGTATCAAAACTGTATAAAAAACATGTGATATTTTTGCATTAAAAAATATAAACAAAGATTCTAGATAGATTTTTTGATAAAATTCAACCTTCATAATCGATGAGCTCCTTCTCTATAATTTACACTAGTCCAGCTAAAACATCAACAGTTATCCAATTCATGTTTCAATTTTCACAAGGCGATAGCTTCCGCAAATTCGCAGCCAGCCCTATGTTTTCGCGTAGTATTACTACATAGCCATTCAGTAAATAGTCAACAATAAGTTTACCGTTCGCTAGTTTATGTGGTGATTGGTAGTAATCGTACCAGTTAGCTGCAAGCTGGGCACATTCAGAGTATGGTCGCGCAAGGTGACTATTAGTACCGATACAAGAATTCCATAGATAGGTACATAAACAAAGTCTTTTTCAATAATAAAATAATAGATTGACGGTCATAGCCTAGCCACTAATTGTAAACATCTGCGAAATAAATAAATATTAGGGCACATTTTACACAAATCGAACTAGTCCCATTGTAAGGTCTTTAAGCTTGTGATTCAGATTCATTTATTTCATGAGAAAATAACAGTATACATTCTCCTGAGTCGAAGTTACAAGTATTTACACCATGATCGTCATATAGATATACCTACTAGAATAAAATAATATACATTACAATATCAAACACAAAAAAGAAAAGAAAATAGTAATGCTTCTGGCACAAGTGTAACTGTCTTTACACATTATAGTATAGGCCCATCTGACATGTATGTACACATTTATTTGTTTTGTCAAAGTTGGTATAGTTTGGACAAATTGTAACTTTGACAGAGGAAAATATATCTTTTCTCAATCGACCCCGTGAACACAAAAGCTGTAAAGCTTCCGAAACATCGGGAACTCAAATGAGATAATATACGCGACATAATCCGTTTAAATTGTTTTATTTAAATAATATGTCGACTTTAATATGCAAATAATATATAGTGTGTTAGGAGTAGATTGAACACTTATATTAATATGTATTAAACAGCACATGTGACAATTTCTTATTTCTTGCTCTTTCATGTTCATATCTAAACTGTATTTATATTTAACTGTTTTCATTGAAATGATTCCAAGCTTCTAGTCCGTATTACGCAATCATAATCATAAATGTCATAATGATATCTGCTCTAACTGCTTTATAGTCATTTGTTTCACAATAGTCGCTGGTTTATTTATACTGTCTGCCTGTAGATTTAGTATAATTGCTGTTTTGTGGTAACCGACTCCCACTAAATAATGTTCGTAATTATTGGCAAAACGATGGTTCGCTGTGGTCATAGAACGTAATTGCTACCGTAAGTATTCTGTAATATTATAATTCCAGCAAATTACCTACAAGTGTTAGTAACTTTTAAATATTATATTTCCTTTACTTATAATGTGACATGGTCAGAATAGAACTGTATTCTCTATCAAGCTAGGTTATAAACATACAAAACGGATTCAAAATTGGTCAATGTTTTGACACACAGACAGGTACACAAATATATATAAACATAGATCTATAACAACTTTTTTCATCAGGGGTAAAAAGCATGAGTTACAAACTTAGACTTTTTGACCACTGCACTGGAAATTGCAACCCGGAATCAGCATTATACCGAACAAATGTTTCATGCAATTTAGTGGGAGGAGGCGTCGTAAACACGTGCAGCCCAATAAATCATTATTTCTATATTTGAAAACACACACAATAAAAAAAAACACCTGAAAATGAAGAAAGGCACAGACATTGGCAATTTATTTTATATACTGAATATAATATTTTACCGACTGATCTGAATTTGTCATAAACTTGCCGTCTCCAAAAGCAACCCTACCAAAGCCTCCAAACGACAATAAACCTACAAATAATTCCAACGTTGATACATACAGATGTCAAATATATTATTCCAAATCCGATGATTTCGAATCGAGCAAAAACGATGAATACTCAATTCACAAATAACACCTTGCCTATAATGGGCATATGCAAATTAATAACCGCACACAAGGATGTCGCTGTTATGGTCGCTATAAAATAACTAAAAACACATTAATAGAGAGATTTATGTTATTGGAGATCATGATCGTTAAGGTAAACAGTGAAGCAATACTACATTTGCTCGTGATCTTACACGGAATGCGTGAGATTGTTGTAAAATGTTCGTAACCCAGAAGTACCTTTTATGATCAATTACGAGTAAATGATACTACTACTCGTATTTGCCACTACTGTGTTCCTTTGGAGATTTGTCTGTGTTTATTGAGGCCATAAATAATACTTGATCGATGGTAGACATAGGTAGATCGTGCAGTAACGTGCAGCTTAGGTCCCATTGCATAGGCCAACTTAAAAAAAAAACAGTCCGCAGTTGGTCTGTTTATCGTCCGAAAGATGGCGCTTATTAAGAAAATAGTATACATCGTGTTACGTTAAGACTTTTCTTGGACTCATGACTGCGGCACGGAAAGGAGAGTTTATTTATAACCTTATCAGGTCATTGTATTGTTGTTACTATGTTCATACTCATAATCTCTGCTACTTTGGTACTCATTATGAGTTTTGTAAATGATTTGTGGTGTGCATTGCAATATGAGTTTCAGTTTCTTTACAGCTGCTCTCAGCTCGCCGGCTACTATTACTCATTCATCACACATTAATGTCTATCTGGATAAGATAAGAAAGGGTGCGGGGTTTCATAATATCTCCCACAAAGAGATACAAACTGCCTTGGCTGCCATTTATCAAAAAATATTAATTCGTAACATGTCTCTCGCCACCTTATCCGTAACGATAGCATCTTACCTTCGTCGTATTGGCACCTTACCTCTTTAGAAGGTCGTATGTGACAGGCTTTTTCTACCCTATTAGGTCGTTTTGCTCAACGAGGGCAGACTATGATTATAGCATAGTAAGTAGTGACCGCACGGTAGCCTTGCCAAGTTTTTGCTAGTCCGCTATCCGACCGCGACGGATGTCGTCTGTGAACTTTTCATTGAGGCTAGGTTAATTTAAGTACCATGAGGTTATCATGAGTTTAAGAAAAACACTTGATTGTACAAGTGAGGTTTAGGTACAATAACCAATCAATTAATCAATGGCCTTTATGTCTGTTACAGACTATAATTACATGGACTGAAAACAGTGTTATAAAGGAAGACAACGTTTTTCGTGTTTAAGTAAGTCAATACGGGAGCAGCACCTGCGACCTCAGGCTTGGCAGATATAAGAACGGCCTGCACGCGGTGAACAAGTGCCGAGCTGCTGTGATGCTTTTGTCACGTTTGGTTGAGAGTGTTCTGAACCATGTTTCATCAAAGATTCGCCGCGCCTTGTCCCTATCGACTGCGTATACTTCCCCCAATTATTGATATGAATTCCACATGCTTACAATGTAAGTATTTAGAAATCATGTCCCGCTTGGCGCAGTCTTTATAGCGCAGCAATCGCAAACCAATGTCTCTTTTGGCATCCGTCACCGTGCCAGATGTCTAAACCAACGTAATCGTCTGTGCTTCAGCAGTACAAAGAGGCTGGGTAGCTGTGCTATCTCAAGCACACTATATTATAAAGCAGCTGTAAAGAAGGGTTAAAATAAAAGGACATATTTTATAGGTATATTCTAACATAGACCGTTTTTTATAAGGTTGATGATGTTCTGACTAAACTCGTAACTGCGATTTTCGCCATAGCCCGTTCCAGATTAGGTATTTAAAAATTGTCCTCGGCTGTACCAGTTTCTCTCTGTATCAAATATTGAACCGGCAAGCCGTTATAATTATGAGTTGTGATGTTAGAAGCTAGCCCGAATTATATATATATTTTTTAGGATAACGATCTTACCTCCGTAATTCCACATACGTGACGCCACACAGTATTCATATACGTCGTGTTTCGATTATTGTCTTTAAGCATAGAGTGAAAAGGCAAGGTAAACGGGGGCCATCATTAACCTCGTCGTCCATTTTAACTATAGACGAGATTAAGGTCAATCAAAACACATTGTTGATGAAAAATAAAGTATTAGGTTCGGTAGCGACAAACAGCTAACTTAGAAGACGCCATAATGAACGCAAGTACAGATTACCATAGCCGAGGCGATAAATCTAGGTGATAAAAAACAAGACCTTTTAGTCCAACATTGGTTTTGACATGTTGACATGACAGAGGATCCCACGGCGGCGTCCCTCGTGACGCTGGGCGCGGCCGGCGCGGGCGCAGTGAAGGGGACGTTTGACATTTGCACCCCGCTTACATAAGCCTCGTGACTCGATCATCCGCCGTCATTATCCCGTCATCTACTGTATTTTGTGGGATTTTAATATTTGTGACTGTAACAAAGGATAACATTCATTTTAGTACTGAGTAGAGTCAAGAGTAAAAATCTTCTTTTATTTTATCTTAGCTCATGTTTGCATTATCCCTTATATAAATAGAGAGTAGGTACCATAAGTTTCGCAGTGTTTTAATCCTCAACGAACAAGGAGGGGTATTGCTAGTGCGACTTATTGACGTATGTATCTCGGTATCTGTGTGTCTGTCTGTGACGTTTCTAAACGGATGTACTGACTAGGATTTTATTTTTTTTATCTAAAAGGTAACTTTGTCTAGAGTGTTCTTGGCTATGGTTCAAAGAAATTTCCTTGGTTCAGCCGTTTGAGAATTATCAGCTTTTTTCCAGGTATGTCAGGAGTTATTCATCGTTTCAGTGATTTTACTAGTTTGTACCGGTTATCTCGAACATACTTCGCATGGTTAAAACAAGATCGCTTTTGACCTACCTACCTATTGTATGTGGAATTGTAATTATTAATAAGCTACATCATGACAGTTTCACTAGTTAATGATCACAATCAGCAAATCATTATGTGTAAAATGCAACTATCTAAGTACCTGTCTCAATGGGCTATCTATGAATGTATCTTTACCGATTGCAAGACACCATTTGTTTTATACGACGAATAATCACTCTGTGATCGGCAAGTGTATACATGGCCCGATTTAGTCAATAACACATCAGTTAGGACGTTACTAAACACAATATACAATTGACATTGCGTACGCAATTACATAATAAATACAGGCAAGTATTCACCATATACTCCATCTATTATACTATATGATTAGTAGCAAAGCATCTATGATTGCGAACTTACCGGTTGCGTCAGTATTATGTAAACGTTTTGACAGGTTGTTGTCGTATCGTCTATTTATGCAAACATCAAACCAGTGGAAAGAGATCCTTCGACTAGCTTCACAAGGACAAAGAAGCTACTATTTCATAGTGCAAGTTAGTTTGGTTTTTCAGACCTGCATCCAATTATAGTTGATCCGGCGTACTTATACAAAAGTGGCATTAATCTTCAAGTAGTCGGGTTCATTTAATATTAGACGTTTCATTGTAAATTATTTCTGTGGGAAACACATGCTGACAGTGGCTTCTAGATCCTACTACTGATATGAGATAAACACGTTTTTCTACACAAGTTGAGTATTAACTTTTCATGTTTATGAGTTTAACGATTTTATCGTTATTATAATATTTACGGTATGTGAAGTCAGCATCAACTGCTACGTTCCTGGTTTAGTGATTGATGGTATGACCTATTACAAGTGTAGTGTAGTGTAGGTACTCAAATATTTTTTTAACTAAATATATCACGGAATAAACAAATACCACTTTTATAACAAGCAATATGGATATCAAAAAAAGTAAACATATCATGAACTACAACAGCGAGACAACTAACAATAGTTTACATTAATGTAACAAACGAAAATATGCCTCAAGTATTCACACAGCTGTTAGGGGAGACCGGGTAAGGTCACGGGTCGATTTGTCACAGCGCCGATAATGGACTATGAATCAGTGTCGAAAAATCGCGAGAGCTATATCTCCCTTCTAGATAAAGCTCGCGTGATCTTTCGACACCGATCGATGAACCTATTCGTTCGATCCGTTTTCTGCTATGGCTATCCTGTGACAACCAACCCGTGAGACAACCTTACCCTTCCCTACATATTCGTTAAGTCTTGAGCGTGGATGTGGCTTGGAGGACTTTATCCATGGTGACATACTTACGCTCTTCGACTTCATTATCTTAGTTGTTGTCTCCTTGTAGTTTGATCCTTAATCCTTAGGCAGGAGGACTATTTTATATCCTTTACGATCGCGTTGCAGCAACGCATTGAGATTTTCCTATGGAACGCATTTGCGACAAATGCCCTATCTAGCTTTTGTTTTAACGTATACAAATCCATAAAATCATGTTCGTATTTGGATGCAGAATTCGGTAACGCTAGCCTCGACCCGCGAGCTCAGAGTGCGCATGACGTATGCGCAAACACGGGACACGAATCTTTCTCGTTTATTGTTAGTTTAAGCGCAGAAGCAATTTCAATTATCCTGAGGTCATACTTACCCAATTTAACCTTGATTAATTACGTCCGAATTATATACATATTAAGATCGGGATCAGTGGTATGCACTGGTATTGAAGGCCAAGACACACTCTGGGCCACTGCGCCAGAGGAGTAAGTAAGTAAGTATTTAAATTCATGATGCGCTGTGTGGCACTGTATCCACGTGTTCGAAGCCGATTGGTGCATGTGGCGTGTTCGCAAACACGAGCGGTATACGAAAAGGCAATGTCCCATGGTCACACTGGTCCCATCTAACCTTGATAGACGTCCAAATTCTGTTTATATTTGGGCTATTCCTGCATCTACATCTGCGTGTTAGAAGCCGAATCGTGAGCGTTATGTGTGAGCGGGATATTAATTTTTCATGTCTATTGTGATCGCACTTGCCCCGTCTAACCCTAATTCATTACGTTCATATTCAGGCAATTTTGGTTAAGATATTTGAATCATGCTGCGCTGCGTTACACTGCATCTGCGTGTTCGCAGCCGATTCTTGCACGTGATGTGTGTGCAAACATGAGCCAACCACGAATTTGAATCAAATTAACTTCAATGTCGCTAATGTTTGAGCAAAACCGAATTACGGATGGACATACTGTGAAATAACTATGGAGGCCCCAATACATAGGAATGAAGTAAATTATCTTTTACTTTCGTTAGAGTTTGAGCATTTGTTTTAATTGAGCCTGTGACCAATATGTTTAATTAGCCCGATACGAAATCATTGTCCTTCAGCATATCCTTAAATTTTACGGCTTACATAGAGTATGCACCACATTTTTTTTTTGTAATTTACTATCTATGGATCTTAGGAATCTGAAAATAAATAATTTTTATTTATTTATTTATTACTTCAAGAGACCTGACCGTAATTTACTTTTTCTGGCTTAACGGAAAATAATAAATCATTCGACAAAAATATGAAAATATTACAAGCGATGAAAATATATTTTAACTGTTTATTGCCCGCCTCGCCTGTCAGCCATCCTTAAACGATAACTTATTGAAATTCCACAATAAATGGGTAATTCCATGAAATTCGGGTAACTTTCGTCAGGACATAGAGCTATCCGAATTTCATGGAATCACCCAGATATATTCATACACGAAGCAATTTAAGACATGAAGATACTACTTCGAGTAGGTAAGTACGTACGTATTTGTATAAAGAGCCAAGACCACACACAGAACAGAACGAGTGCAACGGTTTTTAGACAATAGGAATCGTGGAGATGTAACGAGCTGCAATAAGATGATTGCTAACAAAGAAAAACAGGAGGGCGTTAAATTTTATAACTCTTGATATCATCTGCTTCGTTTATTTGAACTCAATCGTGCAGGCAACTGTTTTGTATACTCTATAAGATGTTCATTTTGTAAGTAGACCTCAGTCACAGTACGAATAAATTAATCGACAGGGACGTATAGGTAGATAAAAGGGCCTCCTTCGGAATCCCTAATATCGTTTATATCATTTGTATGTACGTATGTATCATTTGTCATAATGCATATATTCAGAAACCGTATTTTATTCAGGATTTTTTAAAAGCTCATCGTATAGATTAGGTTAGGCTGAAAAGTTTACAGTTTCGTAAAAAAATGCGTTATGACAAACGATACATTACGATCAACGATACATTAGGACAAATGACGTTAGGGATTCGGATATAGATTCAGGTGAAAAACTTACTTAGTAAGTCACCTGTTGTATGTAGTAGTAGCGTAGAAAAACATATATAAGTTCCATATCAATTTTGTACACGAGATTTTCACCTATAGCACGAAAGGCTTGGAGTGTGGCTAATGCGCTTAGCGCTCAATGAGAGAAAAAGACACAGAGGGATGCCGATGGTTCTAGTTTGATTATGGTCGAAAATTTCATGCGATGTACAATGTAGGTAAAGTTGCGATAGCTCAGTTGGGAGAGCATCTACGCAATGCAATTTAGTAAGTCACAATGTTTTTTTCTTTTGCAATCGATCTCTGTATTAATGCATATGTATTAAAATTAATAGACTACCACAGAGAAACATTATTCTTGAAATAATCACGAGTAAGTACAATGATGACACGTACTTCAATAGAAAATCAGACTTTTGCGTGAAGAAGCCGCAACTACACATACAAAAAATAAAAAATAAAAATATTTCGAGCTTTAGTGACCGCGACATAGTCTCTTACAAAAGTTTTTTTTTTAATATCTTCAATGTACAGACATTTCATTTTTACAGCTTTATAATAGTATAGATGATTATCTGATAAAGTACTTTTGACGTTAACTGTACATAACCGAAATCCGCAGTTTGAAGGTTAATTAAGGGAATACGATACGGTTCGAGTTATTATAATAAAATAAAATCCTAATGGAACAAACAAAGTTTGGTCGTAAAAAATATTGATTTAACTCCAAAACTTCTCCTTTGTTTGGAAATGAAGACGATTTCGGCATTATCAACTGACCCTTTGTCCGTGGTTTTAGGGTTCCGTCCATTTTAAAAGAAAGGACTCTTTATAAGATCATTAGATGCCTGTATGGCTTACTTTTTTTACCTCTTACTTTTTTTTGTCAAAAAGAGGGGTTATGACTTTTTTCCTCCGCAAATGAAGTTGCGGGCGCTTTCTAGTAATTATTACAATTTAAGTGCTCGTTTTTTTGCAAAATGCTTTGTTTATTTAATAACAAAACTACAGAGCCATGGGCGCTGACCACAGCTAGGGGAGACCGATGTGATTTGTGACAGAGGAGAGTTGTGACATCGTCGGTTTTTTTGGAACCTATTAACTGTTAGCGCGCTCGCAACCGTGCGCGTTTATTAGCTCGAAACTTGAACTAGCAATCGCGTGCCATAGCGAGCTTGCTACAAGTTAATTTAATAGATTCCAAAAAATCGACGATGTCACAAGTCTCCTCTGTTACAACTCACCTCGGTCTCCCCTATTTAGGCAAGAAACAACCCTCTTCGTCAGTACGCGAGACCGACTCGCAGCTAGGGTAACCATATATCAGGATTTGTCCTGAGATTTCAGGATTTTTGGACTCTTCTCAGGATTGCGGCCGGATTTTGCAAATTTCAGGCAATCTCAGAATTTTTTGAATTTTCATTAAAATAAAGTACAATTTAAAGATCTATTTAATAAATGGGTTTGACGCCCGCGCGGGTTCGTACCTGATGCAAAGGTTGTCCATCGCCATTCAACGTGGTAACGCGGCCAGCGTGATGGGTACCTTTTATTGTTGTGTTGACATGATTTTGACATGTAAAATTGTATTTTATTAATAGTAAATGGGATATCGGCTTGCAATTTAATAAAAACTTAAAGAAACTATAAATAATCTTCCTAAAAAAGAAAATGATCAAACTGCAACAAAATCTCAGGATTTGTCAATGGAAATCAGGCCTTTTCTCCGGGTTTTTGAATGTTTCATCTGGTAACCCTACTCGCAGCTGTTGACCTCTTTTTATCTCCGTAATTGGTATGTTCGAAAAACGGATAACTTTATATCTTAGTTAATGTCCCGGTATTTATCACCGTCCATAAACCCCGGCTCCATAAAGCCTATTGTGCGATCGATGCCTCATGAATTATTAATCGAATAAAAATCGGCCAAGTGCGAGTCGGTTTTGTGGTACGTAAAAAACACCGAGAAAATCATCTTTCCTGTATGGTACCTTCTAATTTTCATTTTTAACCGACTCCCAAAAAAGGAGGAGGTTCACAATTCGTCGGAATTTTTTGAGCTTTATCATTCTGTTCTAATTGATACTATACTTTGAATTTTTTTCAGTATAATATGCCTGTTAAGGTTCAAAAGATTTTACGCGAAAACGTCTAAACAATGGGGATGTTGACTGTACTCAAATAATTATAAAATGTTGATGCGAAATGATAGTTTTTGTGATACATATCCTAAAAAAAATTATTTCGATACCTTACGTGTAGTTTGTTTTATGAGCCTTTAAAGCTAGGTGGAGAAGTCCATTTTAAAGTATGAAAATATTAATAACAAATAATACCATTGAATAACCCATGAAATGTGTGGTAACTATTGTTATGAAACCGTTTCGATAAACGCAAGTTTTAACATAGCTGCAGAACAAAGTTCTTAATTTCCCCATATAAGGTAGGACGGTGTGACGTCACACCTCCCTAGGGTTTAGTATGGAGCGTTTTTGGGAACGTCCAAAAGTGTGATTCTAACGTAATTCTTCTCGTGGAGATTTTATTTTTATGACATTGAAGTAGTTTTTTCACCAGTATTTCTATTAAAAAAGGTCGTTTTATAACCTACCACAGAGATAAGGTGTCAACATCCCTATTACATTGTTTATATGGGTATATACCTCTTTTCAGGCCTCCTCCCATAGATGAGATGGAATCCTCATGCATCAGAGGAGGCCTATGCCCAGCAGTGGCGTGTATATAGGTTGATGATGATGATGATACCTCTGAATTTTTTTTAAATTCTTATTATATCCTGTTATATTGACCTGTGAGTACCGTATCGTCTATGTAGCAAAATGTCCAGTGACGAAAATTGTTCAATAAGCGAAATGTCAGGTTGTCCAATTAGCGTTTCGTCCAGCTAACACAAAGACCATAACGAAAAACATCAAGATAGCAATTAGTCTGTATAGTATAATGTCCAAAGTGTATAATGTCAAAAAAGCTTACACCCCAAAATGGCACATAGTCAAGTCTAATCGAAAGCATTAGTAGAACAATGACCAAAAAGCAAATCATCCAAATATTAAAGACTTATCATAATGACTTGAGCATAATGATGACACAGAGGGGCAATTGAGTCATGATAGATATTTTTTATAGATCTTCGATCCATAGGTAAAAATTCTAGCTGCAATCCTATAGTGAAAGTACGATTTGTACGTTTTGATATTTAGGTGTTCAGCTTTGTGGTCAACATTAGGTAATCTGTGTTCTGCACTTTTTAACTATTTGGCATTTTACGTACTTAGACAATTTGTTATCTGGTCGTATTAATTTATGGCCAATACTACTAATTGTGTATTTCACGATTTAGGCATCTTTACAAAATGGTCAATTTACAGTATCGACATTTCGTGTAGTTAACCCGAAATTACACATTCTGTAAAAAAAATATTTATGCCAATTACGGTTTATAAGTTCTGTCAGATGGACAGACAGTGGAGGCTTAGTATTGCGTGTTGGCTACAGAGCCCTAAAAATCGGGTATCGGCGGGTTTGGCGAGATTTCGAAAACCGATTGTGCTCTTACAAATGTTCGGGCGGCGCATAATTAAAGGTGTGTAAGCTGTCGATTTATTATCAAGATCCAATGATATATAGTATCTATAGCTGATGTTTTGAATTAAATGGATATGACTAATGCGTATTGCTAATATTGCAATGATCACGAATTGCGAAATCATGTTTTTCACAAGTAATAAATCATAATATTTAGACTCCGCAAATATGACAAAACGTATGGACCACCCTTCAATTTCCGTCTACTAAAATTCTTGATAGACATCTCATATACAGGAGACTTCTTTCAGGCCATGTAATAGATTTAAAGTTAAAATTTGTGTATTTTATATCTACAATTGACGTACAATAATGCAGTACATCTGTTCAAAAACTAACTGCCGCCTCGCAAATTTTAACGCAAGGACCTATTGATATTTTGCGCAGAAATATGCAAGAGGGTAGTAAATAACTGCCTAGTCAGTCTGCACACAGATGTTCAACGAGTTCAACCTAGAACTGCTTTAATCCAAATGCATAGAAACACACGACTACTGCTGCATTTATTTCGGTCTGTTATTTTTAGTTTTTCTCTAAGGCACGGCAAAAAGATTGAGAGAGCTATGAAATTGCAATTAACAGTATTTAGCCTTCACGGTTGATTTGTTTGTTGAATCGTACAATTACCGTGCTCATAGGATAGTTCGACGCATCGGAGGAGTCATTGCGCAAGCCAGCCTACGCATGCGCGGTGAGAACAGCTGGTAGGGTTGCCACATTCGACGACAAAAATCTGGATACATCATTAAATTCCCCGAATATTTGATACAAGTCCAAGTCATATAAATGGAAATATTTTTTTTATTCCCTCGGCACTTGTCCGGCGTGGGCTTATCCGCTAAGCTATGGTTTATGTAGAGTTTGGCCAGCGTAAGTTGCCGAAGGGTTTAATTAAAATTCTTTATATGGCAACAATTTTATATATAAAAAAAGCTGTCACATTATAATACCTAGCACGTTTCTATGCATTCCTTATAGCCAGCTGTCGATTTTTCAAATTTGCCGCTATTTTCCATTGCCAAAATACAAAATTAGCTAAAACAGATACTAGATGGGGTTCCAAGCAGGGCTGCCGGATGCATCACTGCTATAATCAAACCCTTGGTATCGTAACCAACTTTTCGTAATCACAGATCCTTAACTTCGTTTCTTCAAGCCAAATGACAATCAGCATGACGGCCACTTTGATATGTGATTTCGAAAACGTACTAATCATCATTTTAAGTGCCTAATCATGCGTACCTACCAAAGCCGACCAAAACGCGGATGACTATCCGAATTTTCTGATTACATCCCTGTTCTTCAGTAAACTTCAGTGAGTTTATATTTTGCCGATACATCAGGCGAATCCAGTCAAAGCCTGTCCATATGGCAACCCTAATGGGAAGTAATAGGGACATGCCTGGACGAACGAATTTGAGTAACAGTATATGCAACAACACCTGAATGTTGCGAAACACGGATTACCATAGTAGCCATGTGTGAAATTGTTTAAATTACCATTTGAGTTGTGATAACAACGAGGTTCAGCAACTATTTAATAAGGTGTATTTTGCCTGTTTCACAGGTGGGTCAACCGATTTCACTAATAATTCACGCTTAGAACTCACGCTTAATTGAAGGTAGTTTTGTGAAACGTATGGTATTTATTACTATTTTTACGTACGTCATAACTTGCAAAAGTAAATTATAAACATCAAAAGCCTTTATGAATAGGTACATTATTTGATAGATATAATATATCACATTTTTAATTTTTAATTACTGTTAATTATTTATTAATGTTCTGAACTGATAGGTTTTATTGGATTTGATAATAATGATTAATCTTAAATTGAAATGTCAAAATAAAGTTATTTAAATGATGTGAACTATATTTGGAAATCATACATGTTATGTTTCATGTTCCTTGATATAGTATCATTATATACTACTCAAAACAATATACCGGCCACTATTGTGCGGATTGTATTTCTGATCAGTTTTTGTGGTTATAATAAACTAATCTTATCTCGATTAAAACTAATAAAACAATTGACTATTTAATTAATCGATTATTAGCTGAACAAAAACAAAAGCCTTTTTAGGTGCAGAGTATGTAAAATAAATTTTACCAATATACATTTCTACGTTACGATCAAAATTTCAAGTGGCCCCTATATTGTTTTGAGCAGTATACTTATTTTTGTGTTGATATGTCCTTGTGATTTTGTATGTTTTTTCTCCACCTTTTGTACCATATCTAGAGCAAATAAATTAATATATTATATTCTATTCTATTCTAAAAAGATCTGTTGTATAATTACACTGTCATGTGGAAAAGAGTAAAGGAAGAAATTCATTATCACAACACAACAAATCGGGGCTTAATCGCGTATTATAATCCTTCGAGCCCAGCATTGACTAAATAAATCATATTTATACGCGATTAAGCCCCGTTTTGTTGTATTGTGATAATGAGTGAATATCGTGTAAGTTTAAATCAATGAAGAAATTTAACTTAATCCTACAAATACACACCTGCTGGCGGGACGATATCTATGCATAAACAGGCGAAAATTTGCGGTCCAAAAATATCAGGCCACTTCGATGACCTAACACACTAAGTAAAACTTCAATACATGTATACAAAAATACTTACGCGTAAGTGATGGCCCCAGTTACGCAACCTGCCTGACTAACACACAATTTATCAAAATTATATTCGACTGCTGGGAGTAAATTTAATTCTTCCATATATGGTCAGCCTTTGCACGAATCGAATCAAACCCACCCGCCGCCTTTGGAATAATTATGGAACGAATTGATTTCGAAATATACAAAAAATAAAAAGACAACTAGTTGAGGTTGAACGAGTGGAGAGAAAATAAACTTCGTTCGCGGAGGAGAAAAACTCATAACCCCTCTTTTTTCTTCAGCATTCTTAGGTAAAAGGTACCATATAATCACCTGCGAATACACAGCTACCCGAAGATGGATGCGATTCGTTAAGCCGATGTGGCGTGATGAATCCACGACACATATAAACATACAAAAAACATTTTTTTTTCGATTCAGTGACCTCCAAATAGTCCGTTATGCTTAATCATTTTATTGTACAGGTATTTAATTTTTACAACTTTATAATAGTAAAGGAACATAAAACAAATAGTCAATGTTTGATGGCAGGTGACTTTAAATAAAACAATTTAAACGGATTACTTCGATATATCGCGTATCACATTTGAGTTCCTGACCGTTTGACTATTTTATTTAAATGAGTGGTATTTAAGTGCGGAATTAGGAGAGATGTTTTGTTTGCTAGAGTTTTAACTCATTACCCAAACAAGTTTGAAATTGTAATGCAGTCAGTCTGCTCAAACCCTTATTGTAGTACTACACATTGGCGTAAGTCCAGTCGAGCCGATATACATTGACGTTTTTCCTTAAGTTATGCAGTCCTTCGCGTATTAAAAACGGCAATGTATCTCGCCTGTTTTCCACTTGTGCCAATGTGTCGCGGCGGTATTAAATTAAGGGGTAAAGAAGTGCAATAGTGCAGCAAAAGGATCCAAAACACAAACCACCAAAAAAATAAAAATCGGTTTTATTGAATTTATGTTACTGATACAGAATATATTAAATTCCAAAAGCGGCGATGCAAACGATGTCAATGCAGCTCAATTATGATTCTTCAGTTTTTGCACAGTTTTTATTTCATTGTCTTGGGAACTGTTGACAGGCGCCACCATTTTAAGTGAGATGTTATAAAACTGGAAATTTTCGTAAGAAAACCTTATATCTTACGTTTAAGAGTTGTTTATTTAAGACAGTGGTAATGGTAAAGTTGGTTGATCCCGTGAAGAAAGTACAAGCGGCAAGTTTCCTTTCTTGACGATGGAGGTCGACTGAGCGTTGACTCATCGGCGGTTCCGAGTTCATATGGTCATGATGACTTGGAATTGAGCTCCTTTACTAATTAGGAATATACGGTCTGCGAGTATTACTCACATGTATCATGCATAGACGACATAAAAACAAGTGAAATTCAAAATGAAAAATATTCTGATACTACTGCAGTACCTATCTTTACATTACAGTCTAAGATGTAGTTATTTTCCAAAGTAAAAGTTATCGATTGTGAGTTTACTCTCCTCTGCTAGGCTAGTATTCCAGCAAATGATCTTGAAGCGCTTCATTTAAATCCAGTGCAAAAAAATATTTTTTTTGTAAAATATAGTTAACGAATTGAACCTCGAATGGAAAAAAATGATTATTACGAAAAAGGACCCCGGGCATCAATGACTTACTAAATTAATATTTAGAATACCTACATAGTTATGAAAATGCTAAAAAAAAATAAAACAAACTTTAAACTGAGGTCAAAAATATAAGTGACATCAAACGCGTGCACGTGAATTTTAAAAGGGTACATCTTGTTCAAGGGTCTTCAAACTTTTTGTCTCAAGGGCCACCCTACACTTAGTTATGGGGTAATACATTAGTTAAGTTGTCTTAGTCTTTAGGGGGTACCTAGATAACGTATAAGGAACGCTTGGTGTTGATTATGTTAATGAGTGGCTAGGATTATGATTAGTAGTTTGGCGACCCCGATATATTTGATGTTACTACTGTAATAATGTTATGTTGGCAGTAAACTAAGTTTGATGTTGATTAATAATCTCACGAACAAGACACTAAATGATCCGTGCAGAATGTTGACTATCTCATAATAAAATCTTAATTATATATAATGCATTATAATCACCCGGAATTAGGAACCTTCTTAAACGCAAAATGATTTATCATAATTTGTGTTTCTTAAAAATCAACAAAGGATTATTGAACCATGCGTGTAGCGTACTAGTTAGTGATTCAAATCAAATGGACCTTGGCGTGAGATTTAATAAACCTTAATCTATATATAACTAGGTAAGTAGGTAGCTAATGTTTACGGAAGCTGACAAAGAATGCATATCAAGTCACCGCTCGTAAATTATCTTTGACATAATAAATTGGGACATAACAATAGTTTAGTAGAGTGTAGGCTGTGTTTATAGAAACCGGAACGTAATCGTGCTTATTAGATTCATGTTGAAAAAAGAACGAAACACATACGGTGTGTGGTCTACTAGTCCTTGTCGGTCAGTTGGTTTGAATGAAAATTTAATTGTAGCCACCCAAACAGATTTAGTTTATGGTAACGGTCAATTATAAAACTCTGACTGGGCTGGTAATAAATATAGGAGTTAAGGAACGAATGACTTTCCCTTCCAATGAATTTTAAGGGTTAAATCGTCGAAAGCTTTCGTCGAAAATTTCTATGATTTTCATCTTTATAGAATCGTATTTTGTTTTCGAAATGAGATATAATTTAACGCTATTTTTTTGTGAAAGTATCTAATTAGTTATAATGTTAAATTTCTAACAACAATATCGACCACTCGAAATACAAAGCACGCTCGGATTAAAACATTCGAATTACGTTTATACATATGTGTATGTATTATATGTACTCATATTCACTTACTTAAGGGCTACTAAGCAAATCCATACTAATCCATACTTCCGTACTAATATTATAAATGCGAAAGTGTGTCTGTCTGTCTTTGTGTGTCTGTTACCTCTTCACGCTTAAACCGCTGAACCGATTTGGATGAAATTTGGTATGGAAATAGTTTGAGTCCCGGGGAAGGACATAAGCTACGTTTTATCCCGGAAAAATACCCTTATCCGCGATAAGCGAATTTAAGACAAACGAAGTCGCGGGTAAAGGCTAGTACCTAGGTCACATATCCTTCTATTAAAAACAATGTTCACTAAAACTTAAGCATCTCAAGATTGTTTAGCTGCTATACTGTTCAAATGAACTGCGATCCAATTTGAACAACTGTGGCATAGTTCATTATGCATTGTGCAACGGTCATCATCACGCACCTACGCCACCGGCGACCATTATTAATTTCATCATTACATCTTCTAGGAAATAATCAATAGATGTTGGTATCAAAGGTGAACATTACATACAAACAATGACGAAAGATCGAGCACGTGTTTTAATGTAGAATGCTATTTGACCTGTAGCTATACCTACATGGGTATTATAGTCTAGTTGTAATCTATAGGGAATGTGGCGTGGCAGTATGGCAAAATAATATAAAACACTTTTTTTCTTACGTCGAATCTTCATTTCAAGATAAATATCGTGAGGATTTTGTAAGAGCCTGATTTATAGTTAAGGTAACGTTTGATTTAAATGTGACGATCAAATACTCTTCGATCTATCAACTCAATCATCACAGATCACAATTCACGAAATAACTACTCTCATCCTAATCAAGTGGTTTTATTGGAACAGATTTTGCATCTCACTCGAATCACCTAAGTTTTCACAAGATTGGTGTGGCAACTCGGATGGAGACATTGGAGACAGCTAAATACCGAACTCAGCAACCTCGGAACACACTTACAGCGACAGTAATTTATTTATTCTGGAAGCCACGCCGGAAAAGAAGGGTTTTATAAGTTTGAGCTCTATTTATGTAAATTAATATTATAACACGGAGTTCGATTGTAAAGGAAAAAATCAATGCTACCTACTAAATTGCAACCCAAAATTTGAATTTAAACCTGCGACTTCTTCTTTCACGCAAAAAATGGGTTACTAATAAATGAGCAAATTATGTTTTTCAAACTGTTTCATTTTTCAGATATTTCTAATACCAATCTAAGTTTTTTTCGGAAACCGTAAAATTTTCATAATTTCTATAAAACAAACCTAACCTAACCTATTGGGGGTCTACACAATCCTCAAGAAAATATTAATTTTTTTTAGTTTCGAAGAGAAGCATTATTTGGGAGATGAAACAGTTGGGAACTTAGGCAGTTTGGGAATAATAGTTTGGTGAAAAGAAAGAATCCAAAAAAACAACACTTGAAAGTATATTTACAGCTGTTATATTAGCTGTTATTATAGTAAAGTAATGTATTCAAATTACCACTCGATAACACAAATAGAGGTTAAGCTAGAAAGTGTTATTAGCAAATATTTGAATTAGAAATACAAATAAATTCTTCATTTTATTATCATCCTTTTGATCCTAACGCTGAGGTCAAACATGTTCTTTGGAGTACCGTTCGTTGTGCGATTTCTGTTTGCTATTGCGTATTCTCATATGACGTCAGTCAAGTGCGATGCTCTTCGCGATTAGGCTACGCAGCAATAATGTTAATTTTAAGACAAGCTTCCATTGCCGACTGTACTGGGAGAGGACAAATAACTCATAATACAAGACTGGGTTTTGTACAAGGAAATTTTCCTTACTTCTACTAGATCAAAGTTCTGGGCTGGTAATGTACGAAAAAGAAAATACAACATCCAACATCTTACATTATTACGAGGAAAAAGGTTCCCTGTTACCGTTCATTTACACTACATTGACGCGCATTGTGCGTAATAAACTGATATTCACTCTTTAAGCGCCACAATAGTTGCAAAAATTAAGCGCTTGTTGAGTGACGCACAGATTTCATTAAGACTAAAAGAGAATACTTCCGTCACAGTCTAGAAATCAATACAGTCATCCGACGAAGCCGTCTAGACAGAGCAATCGTGTGGGGTGCAAAGGGCGAGACGCGGGTGTGGTGAGCCCGAGCTGCATAGTCCGTATTAGTTTAGTAGCTCGGGACATCGCATTGTCATTTACGCAAACATCAAAGGTGTCGGCCTACTGTATGTTTTTCACACTGTGCTTCCGTGCTTGTAGTAAGTATTATTTATTCTGTGCGCCATTTACTAAGTATTATATATTTCACACCTACTGGAGCTTTATTTATAGATGGGACGTCGACGACTGATATGCATGTATGACACGAACAAAGTTCAACAACACGACAACAATGAACGATTGTGTTGACGTGATTCGTGAAGTATTTAAAGCGAACCTCTAAAGAATAGACAAAAACTTTGGTTTTCCAGGAATCCGCGAAACCGTCAAAAACGTTATCGTCAACTAATTGAAACGGAGAACTGAGAGTTCTCAGTAATAATATTTTATGTAGGTAATATTTTATGTAGGTAGACTAGGTAGAGGCATTTATAAATCCTACTTTCTACTAATATTATAACTAAAAGAGGCCCGCAACCGGTGAGAATAGGTCATAACTACTATTTTTCTTAAGTGTAGTAGTTTAAAAAATGTCCCATAACCATTTGTGGATACCCAGCTATCCGTGTATCAAAAATAGTTGAAATCTGTTTTGGCGTCATGAAACCCGCTAAGAAAAAATACGAAAAATTACAAAAAAGGATCGGCTTTAGAAACCTCCGAATAGTAATTTTCCATTCTTTTTGAATATCTTTAAATATAAGGTGCCCCGCATCTCCGTCAGCGGAGGGGAAAAAGTTATAACCCACTTTTTTCTAGATCGTAGTCGGATACAGTATCCTATAACATCTGTGGATGACTAGCTAAAAATAGATGAAATCCGTTTAGCCGTTTTGGCGATATAAAGCCACACCCACAACGACACATACTAAAAATCCAAAAACAATATTCTTCGATTTAGTGACCTATCATTATGTTAAATACTCTATGGTTTTATAACGAACCTGAAAAATACATTATGCCAAATGATGAATTATGCCAAATAACGATAATGGCAAAAAAGTTTATGCCAGATGAGGGTGAACCATCGAGTATTTATATAAAACTTATAGCATATTATGACACAAGGAGAATGTTTGGTTTATTTTCCTCAGAAAGAATATTGGGTACACGGAGCGCGTAAAAGGCTAACCTATTACCACGAGGGTTTCTCTTCCTGCCAATCATCGTCAATTTATTTTCTAACAAGAAATAAAAGATTAACTGTTTCACAACAAATATCTCGAAATCTTCCCACCAAACCCGTTTTACATCGGCGAAGGAAACTAAAAAGAAAGCTAGGACATAGTATTCATTGATTATAGTATATCTAAAGTATATTTTCATGGATAATTCAATAACTATTAGTAAAACTAGTTTTAGTCATCGCTATATTGGATGCACTTTCTAGAAATAATTGAGCTCAACATTATTTTTAGAGATATTTTGACTGATATTTGGTATTGATATGAATTTACGTAGAAAATATTTCGGCATTTTATTCAGTAAAAATGTATGTTTATAATTAGCGACCAAGAGAAAATAAGGAGTTTAAAACTAAACTACACGTAACTAACTAAACATACTTAATACTTGAAAACAAAGATATTTCAAATTTGTATTGATAATATTTAAGATCAATTAAATGTGTCGCCATTTCAACAAGAAAATAGGTAATCACAGTTGTCAGTCCAAAATCGTTGGAGGAATTAACGTAAAATTAGAGCAGAAAACAAGGTTCACGGAATCTTGAAATTATACAAAGATTTAAAAATAACATTAAAGTTAGTATAACCAAGGCTTTTTGAATAAATTAGCTTTGCAATGAAATGGAACCTATTATTAATTCATAATTCTATGCTTAGTGCCTTTAATTTAACAACATAATCACAATCCCTCAATATTATTCAGTGAACCGATTTTGATCCCAGAAAATCGTTCGAAAGCGACCAAAATCCAAGAACGGAATTTCAAATAATTGATAAAGTAAATAGAAAATTAAAGACATAGCGGTGATAAGTAGTAAATGCGGTGAAAAACGGTAAATTTCGTACTAAGTCCCTTGAAATTTATTTATACAACGTAAAACAGGTGGTAAATACAAGTTTATGAATCATGTAAAAATATACAGAACCTTATTAATAACAGTAAAACTTGCATTAAAAACAATGTTTAACCCTTCAATAACGCAATGGAGTTGGCTGCGCGTGGCACTTGTTAGGCGTTATGTTATGAGCTAAAAAAAACACCTTCTTCTTAGTCCGCATTATTGTGATGGATAACTACGGAAACCCTTCATTCCGTGTGGCCTATCACGCACTTTTAATTGCACTGGCCGGTTTTAATTGCATTTGAGATGAGGTAATATGCGCGGATTCCATAAGTTTCTCTGTATCCCAGAGAACGGTTTCCAAAAGATAAGCGAAATAAGTTTGAAATCTAAGTAAAGGCGCGGGAAAACCCTAGTGGTGTGTATGTTTCAGAACGTGGTTTACCGTGTCAGGTATAGTTAGTCATGCGTCTCTAGGTATGGTAATGTGTGTTTATACAGTCGACACTTGGTCGCCATCGCGCAAGGTCAGGCGACTTTGTATTGATGTTTTCAAGTGTACGTAGTATGCGCATACTTTCGGTTCAGTGTCACTATTTGGTTTTAAACGAATTTTCAGTTGTAGAATAATTTGTTTTGCTAAATTATAAAAAAAAAACACTATATTAAAACTAAAGCTAAAGTTCAATTATATCTAATATTTATCTTCAAAGAGCCCGTGTGGCATGGTGACATAGCTGGCAGCATTTCCTCGCTGTATGGCAATACTGATACGCTGAGCGTAGTGGCATGCACAGATTTTTTGGCCAAGGTAGGCAGTTTTTCTGTACCTATATGGAGCCATGGTCGTTCAGGGCTTTAGGGTAGGCAGTTTCTCTGAGTCTGTATGGAGCCATGGTCGTTCAGGGTAGGTAGAGTGACTTTGTGCTTAACGCACGCCACTGGCTGAGCGAGGAAGCCGCCAGCCAGTGGCGCCAGTTGGTCACCTGAGGTGTCAACGAGCCGTTTTGCTACTTGAAAATGAGCCGGGAACATGGACCTCACAGACCTTTTTTTTAAACGTTGGGGAAATGCGTTTATGCATCCCGCATAAGCCGGGGACTATAGCGGGTATGACGGACTAACTAAGGCCGATGCGTTGGACTACCGTCTACAACCACCAACGGACGCATTTACTTGGAGCGCCGCGGGATCGCCTTAAGTATTCGACCACGTACGGACCCCGCGGACCAAGGATCTCGATGTCGATTGGGATAAAATGGTATTGGGAACCGAGACCCTGGTATTGAAATTAGCTTGAGATAATATACGCGATATAATCAGTTAAATTGTTTTATTTAAATAATGCCTCAAAATGGCCTCATGTTTGGACAAGAGAGTTATGTCGTTAAATAGGTCTTAAAATCTACTTGTGGTGCCTACCACAAATAGATTTAAAGACCTATTGAATAACCCAACTCTCTTGTCCAAACATGAGGCCATTTTAAGGCATGGATGGTCCTTTACTTATGTCAAAATTATACGATTTTATATCATGATCGTTTCTGGATAGTTTAAACTTAGATTAATAGGTATATGATTAATATGTATGTATATCGCGCCCACTCACGGGATAATGGTGTCCCGGACCTTTCGGAGGCATGCGCGTATATAGCTCCTATTACTTGTTAGGTTAATATATATACATATTACTTTGTAAATGATATAAATTGTTTTTTAAATTCCAGGTGTTGTGATGCGCTGATATGCCGATAGCAGCACTGTCGCACGAAACGCCGCCGGCGTCGCCCCTGCACCCCGCCACCTACGAGGAGGTGTTGGCCACCGTATGTACCATATTATCTTCCAGACTACCCACTAGGAGCTCTGCGAGCTGTAGACCTAGTCTTTCAACCGGTTTACTGCCTTTTTGCCGAATGTTTCCTTTGCCAACTGTTAAATTTCCCAACTCACGATATTCTCTGAAACCATATTTTTTTCGGAACTTTCATAAAACAAACCTAACCTAACCTACTGTAATTCTATAAAACCATAAGAAAATACACAGGCAGGATGCCCTTTCAACCCTCTCATCAAGTCATAAAAGAAATAATCAAAAACTGAATCGACCTAACAATTTATATTTTTGATCCTGCTTACAAAATTTCACGAGCAATGCGACCTGTAGAGGAAAACAACCGGATATCCGCCGGACAGACATCCGAAAGTATTTTTGCTATTGCTGAAAGTAAGACCTTCGCTAACTCTCGGTCTATTATAAAGAAAAAAAAAATGTCATTTCCAAAAAAATAAGTGAAACGGTTTATCAAAATTGATTCAAAAAATATTTTATTTTTTGTATGGTTGATGGTTTGTGTTAACATCATGCCTAAACAGCTCGACCGATTTCAACTATTTTTGGTACACGGGTAGCGAGCGATACTTTTTACCAGACTACGCTAAAGAAAAAAGATGGTTATGACTTTTTTCTCGTCTGCGTATGAAGTTGCGGTGGTGGCTCCTGAATGATGTCCTATCATTCAGGAGCGATTACAGGGCTCGACAATACTGAAAATCATATTTCAGCATAACCCTCTAAAAGTTCAGAAGCATAGTCGCTTTATCTTTCTCCCGATTTTTTTAAATTACATTATTTTAGACTACCTACTGATATTTTCAAGAAAAATACTCGTATTCTAGAACAAAATGGAATTCCAATAAATTACTGCTAGAAAACGCACAACTTAAACCATGTCATGAAGTTTTAGTTGTTAACAGTCATGATCATGAAGTTTGGCATAGTATTTTCTCTCGTAACCTATTGTATTAAAAAAAAAACTTTTCTTAGGACGTTGACTCCAGAATAAGGACCAATAAAAACCATAAAACTGTAGCTGAAAATTATACGATGATTCATCTTTGGAGGCCAAATATTACATATATATTTATAACGCCTACAGCACCTAAAAGTATGGTAAAGCACTTGCCAAGCGGCATCCATTGTAGTAGCGACGAGTTGTGCAATGGGCCCGCCCTCTGCGCAAGCGACGGCCGCGAGGCGCAGGCGCCGACGAAGGGTTATCCATATTTCTACTGGTATAGCATAGATATGCGAATTTTATTTTCAATGACATTTCAGTCTACTCGTAGTTTTCTGTAATATGTCTACGCTATGGTAGGTTATTTTATTGGGGTTACGTCCTTGCGGTTTTTTTTTTAAACATGATCAAAATGAAATGTGTAGAATGATTATAACTTGAAATGTTCAGTGTATAGGAAACAGAGTCAAACCACGTAAAAATAGTAAAAAAAACCCATAAAATATAAGCCATACCAAATGGATCGATCATGTTTGTAAGTCTTGTTAGTGGCGTAAATCTTTTCAGTGACCGCTACCAATAAGTAACCAGACGCAGGGTAAGTGGAGATGATGTACAAAGTCTAGTAATAAGAAATGTCAACTTAAATACTGGTTTCGAAGTTTACATAAATTTGTAATGCTAATATTATCACCTTGGCATGTGATTTGCTGATTGTATAAGTATTGCCGAATTTGCGTTTAGAGTCACAGTAGCATCGCACGCGTATCAGTTACCAGGAGTACAGGACCGTATAGTAGGACTATGTGAACGGCTATAATAAGGCAAACGGATACAATTCACCTGCATACAATAGCTTAGTGGCTTAGTGCAGCTCTCAGCATCCGACGTGTGGCCTTCTCGCGCGAGTAAACGACTATTACGAATAAAAAAAATGAAAATTGTGAATGTGTTGTGACTGGAAGTGCAGTGTTGTGATAACTTGTGCATTGGATCTAATTCATAATAAGCAATAAGTATACTAGGGTACCTGTTTGGTAAGGTACCTGTTTGGTATTGTTGATGTTTACGGTAGAAAACTAAGGCAAGATAATTAATAATGAGACTATTGACAGATGAGATGGGTTAACTTTTAGCTGCTAACAAAATACTTTGCGTACTGCTTCGATTTACGATATCGATGTGTTTTTTCAGTCTGGGTCTTTCTAGGTCTTTCGGTAGTTTTAGGTGTGATTGTTTATATAAACAACCTATGATCGGGTATGGATAAAGTTGTGAACGTTTTACTTAAGTGCCCAATTTACGACTCAATCTAATGATAGTTATCATAGTGGTAACTGGCACTTGAAGTACAAGTTCATTTAAATTAGTGTAACTAAAATGTTGGATACACTGCAAGCTATTAAAGGAGCACTGGACAATAATAGTTAATCCTTTATTGCAGCTTGCATGTATAACGCGATGATTTTAATATAACCTTGAGACCTACTCCTATTAAGTAATTAAATTGCCTGTAACTACATCATTGAACTAATAAGTGAGTCTCACGAGACGCAAAAATCGAATCGCGTCATTATATTTCATTGTTCCATGCAGCCAATTAATTTGGTTGTGAAAGAACGAAACCGTAAGTGATCAAGGTGTCAGTACCTATTAATGGTGTATTCTTAATCTCTAGTATTGTTTGCAACACGAGGAAAAACTTTATATGTGAGGTCGATGGTATATCTAGCGATGATGTGTGTCCAAAGGTTGTCGAGCGAGCAAGTAAGAATATCAATAAACAACAACTGACGACGTTCGTAGTCGAAGTTTGGTTAGATAACACAGTTGCAAATTATAAATCAAATATGACGAAGTAAACGGATTGGTTCAGATGTGTCTCTTAAGATAAAGTTGCGAAATTAACTCATAAATACGCACCCGAATTCCATAACAGACTAATCATCACTAAAAATAAAGTATCAAGTTTTTCGTTCGCTATTTTTATAGATAAAATGAAATTGATGAATATTTTACTCCGTAGTGTAAACTTGCTAGATTTGCGTCAAATTTTGTTCGACGAAGTGATAAAAATGTTATATGTAACCTTTAAGGTTCATATCGATTATCGTACTCGAATTGAATTGATTCAGCATTATTGCATAAGTCAGTTAGGTCTCAATGCTTACGTTATTGAAGGATGTGAACTAGGCGATGCCGATGTAAACGCTATAAGATCAGCTTTGCGCAAGGCTTCACAGATACAAGTATATTCATACTAATGCTGTCTCTATCACCATTGCTTAGATGGTGGAAATGTAACAATCGTGCACGACAAAGCTATATTCACATTAGTAACATCGGGTTTGGATAAGCAAATAGTGTCGTCGTTAATAGCTTCTGTCATAATCATAATAGTCGTTATATTTTAGCACTTACACTAGTATGTGATGTAATTGCGTTAGCAGTCTACTATTACACTGGCTCAGCGACTTAAAAAGGATCTTGGCATCCATCACAAGAGAGCGCCATTATTCCCTAATCTGTGGGATCATACCATTTTAATTGCGTAGTATTAATAAAATATTACCACTATAAACGCTATAATTACAATTAATAAAAATGAAATAAAGTAAAAAAAATATACTTAGTTACGTGAAACGTGTGTCATCCAAAAAACGGGTATGTTGGGTATGGTAAGGTACGGAATTTTGTGTATGAGTCTGACTTGCACTTGCCCGGTTTTTTCACATATAAAGAAACATGTAAAGTGAAATGTAAATTTATGTGTAGATCCTCGTCCAAAACGTAAAATAAACCAAACGATGAGTTAATTCACTGTGCAAGAACGATGTTACGCTTGTTGTAGGACGTTGCTAAACATGACTCCGATTACAATAGGTATATTGATTTAAATGTTCACGATTTCACAAATTATTCTAACAAAATAGGTCTTAATCGGGTATAAACATGCTTTACTTTGACGTTTCGGCTGTGTCGCAATGTCTGTAGAGTATCACAATAGTACAGATTTTTTTAGAGCCTAAAGTAACCTACTGCCAGGCAAAGCCTAAGTACAGTACAAGTTATTCCGAAATAAATGATATGATGATGATGTCCTCTTCATCGGATCCGATGATAGCGACTTCAAGAAGTTGGGTTCGTAAGACTCCTACGACGGTGGGCGCAAATTTGACTCGCAAAACCCAGTTTATTTGAGGATATCCGGCCTGAGCGCGCGCAGTGGAGATCACCACGGTCATTGTAGGTGTACGCGTAAGAATAACATAAGATGGCTTCGGGCGTGCCTTGCGCTCTTGACGTTAAATATCCAGCGCTTGGAGATGTGCTTCTTCAAACTCCTTCACTCTATCGCGGACAGTGGAACCCGATAAAAGATATATAACTAGGCTAACCCCATAACTAGCAACGAGTACTTAATCGATGAACCGATGAAAATCACGTCTAGAAAAGCTGATAATTTTCAAACGACTGAAGTAATTTTCTTGAAGCATAGCTAAGATCATTCTCGATAAAGTCACCTTTCAGGCCAAAAAAAAGTAAACCCAAATCGGTCGATCGATTTAGGAGCGACGATGCCACAGATAGTCAAAAAGATGTAGATGTCAAACTTATAACACCTCTCTTTTTTCAGTCGTGGGTTAAAAATTTACGTAAGTGTAGGGTGTAGTAACATAGTCATATTTATATCAGAGGACTTACACAAAGTGACGATTTACATATTTAAGAACACAAAGAGTATTTACTAACATGGAAAACAAGAATATTGATATGCAGGGTGTAATCGTTAAGTGTGAACAGGCGATTATTCCGTAACTATTACAGATATCAAATCAAAATAACTGATATAGATAGTATGTTACCTAATCAGTAAAACAACGTCAATAACATGATTAAAGTAAAATGAGTACTAGACCACTTAAAATATGGAAACTAAAACCTTTCTACTAATCTCATAGTCCTAGGTACTAAATGTATGGGAGTGTTTAATGTCAAAATTTGAGGCAATTACATATCGTTAGATTTTTAAAAAGTGATTGATGTTAAGTAACGTACTTTCGATATCAGTTTAAAGTTTTTAGATATATGTAATAGTTACGGAATAATCGCCTGGTCACACTTAACGATTACACCCGGTATAAACATTAAAGTTGTGAAACTAAACCAAAATGATTTACAATATATTTTATTACCTAAACTGCATCGCATAATTTGAATAATTACTTAAATTCCGTAAAAGTATAATACACACTATGCGGTACCGATCAGCTGTTGCGCCAGCGCGGGCGCAGGGCATGTTGGAGCGACGATTCAAGAATGGCCGGCTCACCTTGCCGCCGTGGGAGCGCCGTTTATGTAAATACCATACAACTGCCGCATTTCTAAACCATCATCACTGCTAGACCAGTTGAAGGATCTCAAATACGCTGTTATTTTCGCAGCTACTTTGACAAGGTTCTTCAAAAATAAGGATTTGAATATACTGACTACCCATGTTCCCTCTTGCAGGTTACTTTATTTCTTTACCAAAATAAGTATAAGACCTAGACATTGGTATCACAGATTCACAGTAGCACTAAACGAAGCCCAGTTGCTTAAATTAAAATATACAGTTAAGTATGTTTAATCTCAATATCATCCTATATAGTAATAGGTATATCTTGGAAGAAAGATACTCCACTCCGAAGTTCCTAAGTTCGTATCGTGCCGTCTCTCTTGCTTTTCTATAAAATGTTATTTGAGTGAGTAGAAAAAAGAACAAGAATGAGGTCAATGGTTTTGTTCTAACACCCAAACTGGATTAAACTGGATTTGGTCACTACAAGTGTATTTATTTACAAGATTTGACCTAATCTCATTAAAAGCATGTAAATAGCAAATGTTTAGGAAAATTATAGTGAAGTTTTTTTAACGAACATATATATACCTGCTTGCGCAATGCACACCGTTTTTTTTTTAAGATGCAGGTTGCAAAGGCATTCATCACGACATCACGTCTATTTTCAAGGTGTTAAACATTTAAATTCAACAAACGGCGCTTGAAGTTTCCTTGCTTATTTATGCAACTTATAGGTATTCTGTAAGAGTCAGCCATAGCCAACCATGGGCTTTAACTAAGTAAGTACTAGTAACTTAAATGATGGGATATAAGATTCAGATAATTTCTTGAAAGCTGTGTCAAAGCTTTAGCTGTTTCAAAACTGAATTTAGAAAATACCGCGTTGCCACATATTTGTTTTAAAAGTGCTATAAAGTAGGAAAAAGTCATCGTATCTATGACCTTTTCACTAAAATTCACACTTCATTGACCATTTGCTCATTGTCATCTCTTATCCAGCAGTAGGTCATGAAGGTTCAAATAATCGAAGTTTTACTGTAACAAGGAAAATATTTTGGGTAAAATATGAAATATGTGCTCTACTAAATCTTTTTGGATCTGTAAATTGTACAAATCCATATACTTAATATATTATCTTCTATACTTTAATATAATATGCGAAAGTATAACTCTGTCTGTTATATTTTGACGCTTAAATCACTGAACAATTTTAAATGATATTTGGTGTCGATATAGTTTGGTGTAGACCACGGGGAGGTCATATGACAATTTTTATCCCAAGAATCAGCCTTTAAGGGGGATGAAGTTTGTATTCGGGATCTCAGTAACGCGGGCGAAGCCTAAAAAATCTCTTGGGCTCATAATGTTTCGAGAAAAACCCCGAAAGGTTTTCGAGAGAAGCGTGAATGTAAGAAGCGTAATGGCACTGTTAGAAAAACTGTTATCTATGCGAATTGAAAAGTTACTCTTTCTACTAGTTTTGCAGTCTTAGTACTCTACTCTGGTAGCATATTTGGTGTACCATCTTGATCACTCAACAAACACGGGAAAAAGGCAGTTGAACAAGTGCAAGACTGAAATCTGCAATCGGTAATAGCAGGAATGGTCCAGCTACCGGTTTTCCCAGATGACCACTTCTGATTTCATGCCGGAACATTAAGAAATCCAATTCAATATTAAAGTACAATGTAACAAGTACACTTACCTTGCTCTGAGGATCGCCTGTCCGTGAGTCAGCCAACCTGTAACGCGATCCGATCGGCGGCTGTGGGTTACAATGACACGCCACTGCCTTGACTGATTTGTTCGATAACTGACGTTTGACGATTACTTCATAGTTAATATGGTTATTATGGCTACAAATATGAGGTAATCTGGATAATTTGGTGACAAAATCTTTTGTACTGTGTTACAAATTCTTTTGTATGAGTATATAAGCCTGTTGTTAAAATGTTGCTAACAAAATGAGGAGCATTATGTTAGTGTGGTATGGGCATGTAAAGAGGAGGGATGAGCGTCATATTGGTAGAAGAATGTTAGGGATGAATGTCCAAGGACGAAGAGCGATCGGCAGGCCGAAAAAGCGATGGATGGATTGTGTGAGAGAATATTAGAGATGAATGGAAGAAGAAAACATGTTGAGCCGACCATAAATAAGTGGGATAAGGGCAGGGAGATGATGGTGTATATACGCCTGTTATCTCTTCTCTTCACAGGAGAGCTAGTAGATGACACAACAATTTCTATAAAAAAATAATTATCAACTAAATTAAAAAATAAATATTGGACCTAAACACAAGTAAAGAAAACGAAGGCCGTTATCTTTACTTGTGTTTAGGTCCAATATTTATTTTATATAGTTTTGGGTTCTATTCTATTATAAATTATAAATAATATTAAATAAATATTACAAGACAATTTTACACTAATGGGTAGACGACGATATATTTAATAGATATATATTTACATACATAGAAAACATCCAAGACTCAGGAACAATTATTTATACTCATCACACAAATATTTGCCCTTACCGGGATTCGAACCCAGGACCTCCAGCTTCGCAGGCAACGTTACTCCCGCTGAGCCAAACCGGTCGTCAAAATCCATCCATCCATCCATCTATTGCATTATAATTCTATCGATTCATCTGAAAAATAATAGTTTCGGTACAAAAATAAATAGGAATATAATATGATTGGTTGAAATTGGAAATAATAATTATCAGTCAAAATGCCAGTCCAAGTAATCCTCTTTCTAAAGCGGGCAATGAGTATTAATTTGTTACCTCTTAATTTTGCTAATATTTAACTTATTTTTTTTATTTAATCCACAAGGCTTCAAAAAGTACTCAATAATTTAGTACTTTGTCGCAATAAAGTAAGAATAGTGATGGTAGGCTCAATGTCTCATATCAGTTACAAGGCAAAGTACTAAAATGGGTAGCTAATTTCTTAAAATTATATCAGTTTAAAGTAGGCCTTAGCCTACTAGTGAAGCCGTTAGAAAAGTACGACTGTAGTAAGATGTTTCATTGTGTAGGTCCATTTCGTAATAACAACGGTCCTTGCGTATACGCTTACGCATCCTTACCTCACTTATGTTAAACAACCACGAAAGACAATAAACAGAACACATAATACGCGCGTTAAAATCATTCATTCGAATGGTTACGTAGCTTAAACAAAGCATCAATAATGCTTTTACACCAAATGACATATCCGTATAGGAATTTCTTAGTTACTTACGTCCTTGTGTAAACGAAGAGTAGAATAATGATCACGTAATTCCAATACGTTAAAATATGCAGCAATGCAGTGCCGTGCCATTAGAAGAGCAAATATTTGTGACCTTATTGCACCGCGATACGGTTGATGTTGATTGTTCGCTAATTGCTTGCTTAGTCGCATGCAATTGATTCATCAATGCAAGTTTAATTTCGATTCGGGATTTGGTGTAACGCCTGAGTTAGCTCAATAATCAATATAGCTACTAGATAGGTTAATTACTTTTTAGTATTGTGGTTAGCTTGAACGATAATCGTTTTGAATATAGCGTTGCAACTACGAAATACGTTTCGTATTTCTAGCCAGGTTGTGATATTCAAACAAAATTGTCTATTATCAGAGTATTATGTACTGCCTTTATTTATCCTCTGAAGTCTTATCACGTGGTTATTCCTTTTGTGCTTCCTTTTTAGGGTTCCGTACCAAAAAGGTAAAAAAGGAACCCTTATGGTGCGACTCTGTCTGTCTGTGTGTCTGACTATTAGAGCAAAAACTACTTATGCTATCTATTTGAAATTATAGTTAGCCCACATATATTGCAAACGAAAAATTATGAAATATATGTTAATTTTCTAAAAAAATAACCAATATATGAGAGGGGGAGGGGGGCAAAAATTAAAAGTCTTGTCACTAGGTCAAATAGGGTATCATATGAAAGGGCTTGATCTTTTTCCATGGTCACGGGTGGAAAGCTGAAAAGCTTCCGAAACGTCGGGAATTAAAATGAGATAATATACGCAATATAATCCGTTAAATTGTTTTATTTCAATGAGTAATAATCGCGGAAAGAGAAGAAAATATTTGATCTGTATATTTTTGTTCTTTTTTAATGTTTTATTATGCTCAAATTTCGTTTTATTAAGGAAAATGTGGAAAAAATACTATTCCCCCCTTTATCTCCGAAGTTTACCAAACGAAAAATCTGGAATTTTCTGGAATGATGTAATATAATACGAATATTACATAAAAAATATAACCATACATCTATCTGTCTTACTTTTTTTTTAATCACCAAAAATCAATTTTGAATAACCCGGTTTGGTTAAGTTTGCCCCTCATTGTATGTGACGCCATAGATACCACAGGCAAACTTAAATCAAGCGGCAAGTTAAATCGGAATAAGTGAAAGTTTGTACGGAACCCTTGGTTCGCGAGTCAGACTCGCAATTGACCGGTTTTTTATTCTTAGGCCCACTCTGACCCTAAACTCCTAACTACTTAAGTCAAGTAAAGAGAGCTTTTCTCTTTTCCTGCAAAGCACATTAATGCCTTAAGGTCACATGCGTCTCTATTATTTTAGATACGCGTTTGTACGTTGATATCAATCCGATCCTATTAAGATATTCAACAAAAAAAACAAACATAAAGACATTAAAAACCTGAACCGGAACGGCTAGCGGCGCTCTGACAGCTTTTTTAAATAACGGCTTAAGGCATCACGTACTTAAGTTACGGCACCTCAGGACAGTTTTTTGTACTTATTTCGTTATCCTTCAAGAATTGTTACAAGAATAGTAGTGGTAGTATTGTTTACATTGAACAAAGCATCCCAAGCAAGTGAACGGCCTTGCTGAAGGGTCAGACGCCGGTCAGCGGGCCACTTTGCTTACAATGCGCCGGTGCCACTCTCGATTTCGAACGCCACAAATGGTTCACTCATTCTTCTAGGGTTTTACGACTTATCCCGGCTTCGATCGCGTGGCCGTTTCTCGCTTACTTTGATTGTAAACACAACATTTCCGACTTTGAATACCTACTACAAAAGGTTCGTACATTCTTCTGCTACATATGCCTGCCGGTTGCGATCGCGTGGCAGTTTCGCATTTACTTTGCATAGTTCTCATACAACACTCTCGATTTCAATAGCACGTAAACACATGGTTTACTTTATTATAAAGATCCCGATTGTTTTGATAATTTATGTACTTACATTCTGTAAAGCTCTCAGTGTGTCACTTTCAATTACGAACGCTGCAAATGGTTCATTCATACTTGGGTATAAGCTACTATAGTTATTCCTGCTGGCTACAATCGCGTGACAGTTTCGTTCATACTTTTGCGAAGTTTTTAATGTGACACTATCAGATTTTAGCACTATAAATGGTTCACTCATTCTTCTAGTTTCACAACTTATACCTTCGCTACTAACGCATGTAATTTTACAGATTGCGTGATTTCAAAGCACCACTGTTGATTTTAATAGTTATGACTATTCTATATATTATATTACATATATACGAGTATTGTATTCCATAGTTTATTTACGTCTTATTAAGATATCAATCTTAAAAGATTGCTATCCTGCGAGCTATGTCAGTTACTTTGGTTTTTTTGCGGATAACCTCATTTCTGATTCTATCACGAAGGGGAACTCCGAGTATCCCTTCCATTGCACTTTCCGTGACTCTTAGCCGCCTTAATGAGTTCCATTATGCCTATGCTATACCTATATGGTTCACTAATTCTTCTAGGGTTTTATTACTTATCCCGGTTAAGAGACAGTTTTGCAGGTTGAGTGATTCTCAATGCACCACATTCGAATTCGATGTCAGCACTTAGTTCTATTCGAGCACAATATGGATACTTTATGAACATAATGTACCTGACTCTCAGGATGTCACTTGGTATTTCAAACGCTACGTATGGTTCACAAATTCTTGAAGGGTTTTACTATATACGCGCTTAACAATGCACTCACAATTTCAATAGCGATGCTTGGTTCACTCCTCACATCCTACTAGATTTTTTTTTGGGTGCAGTTCTTAATTCGAACATTGCGTGGTAGCAACGGTTCACTCACATTACTAATAGAGTATTACTACTTGTTAGTTCAGGAATTTCAGGGTGCAATTACAATCACGTGATATTTTTTTACTTTCCCCGATTCTTGTCATCAATCAATGTTTTCTTTTTGGTGTGTAGGTTATTAATAATAATGGTCAAGAATGTTATAACTGACTGATCGCGTGGCAGTATCTTTTGATTCTGAGCGCTACAAATAGTTTCATTTCACACAAAGTGTAAATTTCATACGGGCGCATGTTTTGATGATGATTAATATAGCTCCTACAGAACGTATTTACTGACATTTCGTTAAGAAACTGTAATTTTTTTAATACATAATAATGAGCAAGTAATGTATTATTACATACAAATGATACATTGAGTTACGTATCTACATATACGTCACATGCCAGTTGTCAAACCTAGTCGGATTGTACATTACTGTTTTACAAGATTAGTTTCCTAATGGCTGGATAAAACATAACGCCCGCATGAAATTTATAGACTGTATACTATTGTACTGAGTAAAACATTCAAATTTTCATTCCGAATAGGGTAAACTGCCTATTATTGGCCACCCTCTGGTTACTTGCCAAATCGCAAAAATATGCTATATTATAAAGCCAGGCTAAACGGTTATATGTATAATGAATGAAGGATATTTACTAAAGTTAGATTCATCAATCATGTTGTTAGGTGTTAGAAATGACCGGATCCGGGACACAAAGCTCCGCTCAAAAACACGCATTGTCGATGTTGGTGTAAAGACCGCTAAGCTTAAATGGGACTGGGCAGGCCAGGGCCTGGGTACGACGTATGCATCCACAGAAATGGGCTAAGACAGTCACGAAATGGATGCCCCGGGACGGGCTTCACCGCCGTCGCGGTCGTTCGAGGAGGAGATGGCGGGGTGACTTGGATGCATATCTCAGCGACTGGCCAGATAAATAAATAACACAGGGCCAATCATTCACAAATCGATCTAGTCCCAAACTAAGCAAAGCTTGTAGTATGGGTACCAGGCGACGATACATATAATATATAGATAATAACTATAATACTTAAATACATAGAACACATCCAAGACCCAGGAACAAACATTTGTGCTCATCACACAAACACATGATACCGACTTCTTTATTTTCTTGATCTAGAAAAACATCAACAAAATTTTTCATGCTGAATAAGTAGAATATGGAGAGCTGCGTTTATAGTAAATATTATTAAATGTCATCAAAATCAAATCGTCAGATGTCGCTTTCAATGGGGATGACTGGAAATAGCGGGGGGGGGGGGGGCTTTGTCCCCTTCTGTGTCGAGAAGTTGCGGCGAGTAATTAAATAATCCGACCAGTTATTGGCGATTTACCCTAATGCACGTACGTGAGTGACCGTCTGAAGTCAAGACAAACATAATTTGTATTCGTATCATCCAGTTTTTATAGCGCAGCTTAAGGTTTGTAAGACAAATTATGATCGATAGATAATTAGGGCGGCAGGTTTTTGTGTGGCTTTTTTGTAATTTTTTTTGTTTGATGAGTAGTTTAGTGGCTGCGAGCGGTCGTATTTGTGTTGTGGTTGTTATTGTATCCTTAACTGGAGATCATATTTTTTACTGTAATTTTAATATTTTATACAGGAGAAGGAAAAGGTTTAGTCACCAGTCCTCGTATTGTTGACGAATCTAGAACAAATAATCCATTTAGGCTGGTACAATTTCGAGAAAGAGATCAATCGACGGATTCTACTCTGATTCTCGGAGTTCGGGAAAATGCGAAGTAGGATACCTCAGTGCTTGAGGAAAGACTTCAACCGGTGTGTATTACCAGTGGTGTGTCAGTGACTATGGGCTTGGGACTAACTATGGGCCTTTTAAGGAAGCTTTGAGTCACTCAGCGAGCTTCGGAAAGGGCTATGCTCGGGATTTTTCTAAGAGATCGAATCAGAAATGAGGAGATTCGTAGACGAACCAATTTCACAGACATTAGCAACCCGGGTAAGCCAACTGAAGTGGCAATGGGCAGGGCACATAGTTCAAAGGACCGATCTCCGTTGGGGTAGAAAGGTTCTTGAGTAGAGATCACGTACCGGCAAGCGTACCGTGCCTATTCTGATGACTTGAACGACCATGGCTCCAAATAGGCATAGAAAAACTGCCTACCTGGGCCAAAAACCCTTTGC
The DNA here is from genome assembly GCA_905404275.2 of Hedya salicella. Lineage (NCBI taxonomy): Eukaryota > Metazoa > Arthropoda > Insecta > Lepidoptera > Tortricidae > Hedya > Hedya salicella. Next base: position 12,266,632 of record FR990108.1, read on the forward strand.
ACGCCACTGATACTACCGATAAGAGAATTTCAAAAAACAAAAAAATAACATCTTCATTCAATCACCGCGATATTATCCGTTAAATTGTTTTATTTAAATTAGTAATCGTCGCGGAAACAGAAGAAAATATTATAGACTAAAATATTATTCACCTTACATGTGAAAATTTCCAGAAATAATTTACAAGTCAGTCTCCATTAATTTTCAGTGATCGGATAAACCTTACTGAAGTTGTTATCACTATCAAAGACGCACATTTAAAGTTTTGTTATGTTATATATATAAACAACAAATTTTATTAACGGTTTACTATGATCAACTCTTTGTTCTTTTGTCTTCGGATTTATCCAAATGCAACAACAATTTCGTTCCTTAATCAAGTCCATTCAATCTATGATGCAATTCGTCAGATTCCCGACACGGCACACCCAATGTCATTAAACATAATTGAATAAAAGTTCGTTCATCGACATTTTAGCGGAGTCAAGGTGCTGCCACAATTTTAATTTCGTTCGCCTCCTTTGCTTACCTTTATTTGGTGCGGCCTTTGGGGCCAGTTTCACAAATGAGCATGAGTGACCTAGGAGCTTTGTAGCATGTTTTGGGGCTTAAGATCTCAGTTGAGAGCGGAAGTAGGAACGAGTATACCTACAAGAGCGGTACCTATTAACGGAATGTTTCGGGTATTTTTTGTAATAAATAGTTTTACGCGGTGTTCATTCGAGTGCTTATTTTCTCCACTTATCGTTACCACACATTCGTGGTACGTAACAATTTGGCTCCATAAGTATGTTGTTATATTTCCATCGCTTTATCTTCCAAATTTCATGCATTTATTTCAGGGATCAGTGGCCCATAGAAAAATATCTTACTTTTATTTCTAATATAACATTATAAGTAAACGGTAACACGTTACATCGGCAAAGTATGATGCAATTTTCAAGCTACCACGAAAATGCCATAACGTGTTTTCCTACGCAATGGCTTATTTTGTCTGTATTTCCTTTCCAAAATACAGTTTTAAAACATTCCAGAATTAGCGTGTATTTTAGAAGATTTAAAAAATACCGGTTCTGATCCCTGCTAGAGAGTAAGTATATGTATGGTATAGGTATTCATTCATTTTCTTTGTATTTTAAATCGCTGAACATTTGAGTCAAACACATTGTATTTAATGAACCTGATCAAAGCACCTATTTGCAGTACACATTCAGTAATACATCAATAATAAGTTTGTTTTATTTTATACGCTTGTCTATTATAAGGTTGACAGGGGCTTCCTAAATGTAACAGCACCGTTTCCATTGATCGCCCGTCGCCGAACCGATAACGCCAGGCACAAAAAGACAGTATACGTGTGTTGTCAAACTCGTGATCTACTGCGGCCGCCCGGTACACCAGCACACGGTAACACGGCGGTGCTTGTCGAGATGTGCCGATAGAGGGCATTGTGTGCCACGAGGCGATACTCCCCATTAGTGGCGTCTAAATATTGTATTGTACGCGAACTCCGGCCTAAAACACTTCATTGTTTCAAACGGGCAACGTAGGGTTGCCACTTGTTGATGTTTAGTGTAGTGGAATCGTACCTAATCTTAATTGGAATATTGACAATATTGTTATGGATGGAGTTCACACGTCTAGATAGGCCAAGTTTGTATGGATTAATAATATTTCAATTCTATCTACCACATGTGCAAGATCAGCGTAGAAACAGTCAGCTGCTGTACACCACGCTAGAGGACTGAAATTTGCATACACTTACGATAGTTAATTGACTAATAGATGCATCTGTGGCTTCTCTTTTTGTGGTCTTAATCTTTGACTACATCATCATACAGTGAACCTCTATGCTAAATTTCATTTTCATAATATTTTGTCACATAAATTAATTCATAATTATGAGGATCCCCTTAAAAAACCTAAATCAGATATTTAGCTTCATAACTATGTGCATAAAGTATTAGTGGTGCAAATCGAATTCACAAGTTCGTTTAGTTATCCATAAAGTGTTGTGTTCTTAGCTTACTCATTGATCGTTGCGGTCTTGGTATGGATAAATGGGTAAATCGGCAATTTTTCGATCGTTTCTTGATTTTGCACCAAAATTTTCAATGCCCTGGCACGTGTCATAAAAATCAAAGGTTCCATGCAAGAAGTGACAGCCCTACAGGTTTCCGATATTGATGGCCAATGGAGATAGGTCCCGATAGCCGCGAGCGCTGGAGTTTAATGCATGAATGCAAGGTCCGAAGGCCTGCTCCGACGAACGCGCACCAGTTTTACTTTGCTCATGGATCTGACTTGCACAATATTCATCATGTTTGAACCCTTGATGGACGTTAGGTGGCCAGACACCAAAATTAGGTCTGGATAATACATTATTTCCTTTTTTCTTTCACATGTCTCTTTCGTTCTATGTATCAGTCACGGACGTCCACTGCTGAACATAGGCCTCCTCTATAGCTGGCCACAGGGTGCGATTCTGATCCATTCACCGATTTCTCACGACCCTTATGAGGCCATCCGTCCTTTTAGGGGGGGGGCTGTCCTAAGCTGCGCTTTCCTATGCGTGGTCGCCACTCCAGGACTTTGCTGCCCAAACGGCCATCCGTTCTCCGGGCTACATGGCTCGACCATTGCCACTTCAACGATGCGATCCTGAAAATTTCACACTAAATGTAAGAAAATAGACAACATTTATCGCTCGAAAAACACTGTCATGCTAGAAGTAATGACTCAAGCACAATCTATTCGATCTAGTGGATGGAAAAACAAAAACGAATATCGTTCCTTAAGGGCTAAACGGGGACGAAATATCCTCCGACCCAAGCTAATAATATCTAATTTGGTATGAATTTTCACTTTCATTACCTAGATAGAATTTAAGGTATCTCCTCAATTATTAAATACTAGCCTTTGCCCATGACTTCGTTCGCGGAGTGATATCCGTTTGTAAGTCTATATGTTATTCTGATGTCTAAACAACATTTCTGGAAAGTTTCGTTGAGATCCGTTCAGTAGTTTTTATAATTAAGAAGAACATATATACATCCGCACAAACTTCATACCTACGGGTTATTTTATGGTCATTGAATCGAAAAAAGGTTTTTTTTGTATTTTTTGTCTATGTCGTTATGGCTTCATTACGATAAAACGGCTTGCGGGCACTTCACAACTTCGTCAGCTGAGGAGAAAAAATCATTACCCCTATTTTTTTCTTCAGCGTAAGTGGATGAAAAATACCCTATAACCGTCTGTGGATACCCAGCTAACTGTGTACCAAAAATTGTTGAAATCCGTAAAGCCTATTTGTCGTGATTTGCCACAAAGACACATACTAACATACAAAATATCCATGAAAAATATTTTTCGTTACAGAACCTTCAAATATTCAGGCGTCACTTATTTTTTGAAAATATCTTCAATGTACAAACATTTTATTTTTACATCCTTATAATGGTATAGAGATTTTATATTAAGTAAATCATAAGTTTTCCGCAAAAAAAATCCCTTGAGACGATACCTCACTAAATTGAAATAAAAACAGAAGAAAATATTAGATACCTCACTAATTCGACTAAAAATACAGAACAAAATAATCTTAGATAAAAAATAATTTGTGTTTCTCCTCTAATTATAATTGTTGCTTTGTTTGACCATACTTTTGTTCGTCCGTGATATGATATGATATATATCTAGATTGCCTGAGCTAAACTTGGACGTCTACTCGTACATTTTTTACTTAGATTTTAATAGTTGTGACGGTCTGACATTGATGGCAATTGCAATAATTATGTGGCAGTACTTAGGTAAGGACAACCAGGGCAAATACAACGAGCTAACCACAGCCGTGATTATAAATCATACCCATAATATATAAATAAATATTACGGTACAATTTTTACACAAATCGAACTAGTCCCACGGTAAGCTCAATAAGGCTTGTTAGTAGTACTAGGCGACGATATATTTAATAGATATATTTATGCTCATCACACAATTATTTGGCCTTACCGGGATTTGAACCCAGGACCTTCAACTTCGCAGGCAACGTTTCTCCCGTTGAGCTAAAGCCGTCGTCAAACCTATCATATTCAAAATAGTTTTGGTTCCTTTTAAATTCATCTTTTATAAATTACTGGACTTTTTACTGGAATTTAGAGCAATTTTTTCTCAACGTCGTTGTACGTGAGATAAGTTGTACTACTTCTACTAGAATCGTTACCACACCACACGAACACAACGCCATCTGTCGACATCGATTGATTCGAGCTTTGGCTGTGGTAGAGACGATCGACTGTAACCAATTGGTTCTACCATCGATCGTCGATCGATCGTTTGGTGAGCTTAATGTCTACCCGTCAGAGCCTAAGCGATACGAGAAACGTCCGAAGTTGGAAATTCGAAGTTCGTATAGTGCCGTCCATCTCGCTCTCGAGTTCCGGAGTAGCGCTTCTGACCACATCACCATGCCACGACACCGTCAAACGTGAAGCGGCGCGGCGCCCGAAAGAAATACGTGGCCGTGTCGTGTAGGTACAAAGAGTCAACACTTAACTACAAAAAATACGCGTTTGAGTCGTAGGAGATTACAATGAATGTAGAACGAGCGATGGTATACTTGTAAATAAGACTGTAAACCGTTATTTTGACATATCGCTTCCAGTTGTGATCTATCCTTAAAATGGTGACATGTATCTTTTTTAAAACGGTAAAAAGCATTTGTAAAAAACCGGCCAAGAGCATGTCGGATAATGCTCAGTGTAGGGTTCTGTAGCCTTTAATTCAAAGAAATGCACTGCAGTTATAAAACAAAAATACGATGTGAAAAAGTGCACCAGCAAAAGAGCGTATCTGCAAGGCAGTTACGTAAGTAGTGGCTTAGGTATACAAGACATCTGTTCTCCAAATTACATCAATATACATCTTGTAGTTTGTGAGTAAAATGAACCCTAAAAACGCGAATAAGTCACACGTTGATCGTTTACCTGCAATTAATCCATGTGACGGTACAAAAGAGACCATAAATCGGTCGTACTCCGGTACATCGCTCCCAACCGTGACCTGGTACCGGGTGCATCACAATGCAGCCGGCCTTGCTGCAGCGGCGGCAAGGGCGCGGCCTTTGTGACACGTGTTCGCGGGCAAAAGGGCACAAGTCCACATGGACTTTTGCCAGTTGCACTGGAACTAGGGTTCTCAACTTTTTATGTACCAAATATAGTATTTTAGAAGCTGTTACCTCTAAAAATATAGTAAATGGCAAAAAAATGTAACATGTGGTTAGAGTATTTACTTTATTTTTTAAATTAATATTTTTGCTGCTTTTCGCCTTAATAATTATTTTTTTATTTTTGAGAAGTTGACTGCGTTCCGCTTTACGCAAAATATAGTAGTTTCGCCTACTATATATATTTTTTAGAACGATAGTATTTGATCGCCTAATATAGTAGGACACTATATTATATAGTAGGGTTGCAATTGTAACTCTAACTAGAACTGTTATAAATGGAAACGAAGCTATGCATTTATCTATAATCTATACTATCATAAAATTGTAAATATCCAAGTAAATATGTATATGTATGCATTTTTTGCTTGTGTCCTAACGCTCTCAGTACTGAATGATTTTTCCCACTGCACCATTTTCATGCATCTCTGTTTGGCCATATGGTTAAGTGGTAGAGAATGCCATTTGGCATTAAGTCCTCCATTTGTACTTACTTTTGTTTTGTGCAATAATTGCAGTAAAGTTCAAATAAATAAATAAATATAAAATATCGGTACATTGAAGATATTTTCAAAACAAAACAAGTGATACGGACTGTTTTATAATATAAATATTTTTCTTGGATTTTTTGTATGTTTTCATGTGTCGTCGTAGCTTCATCACGTCAAAACGGTGAAAAGGATTGGAGCTATTTGTTGTGCACGGGTAGCTGGGCTTCCTCAGATGGTTATAGGATACTATTTAACAGACTACGCTGAAGTAAAAATCAGGGCTATGGCTTTTGTCTCTTCCGCGAACAAAGTTGACCCTTCTAGCATTCTATAATTTTGAGAAAAAGTTAGATAGATACATTATTATTATGTAGAATGGTTTTATTCCTATACTAGACGGATGCCCGGAACTTCCGCGGAGGAGAAGAAGTCATAACGTCTCTTTTTTCTTCAGCGTAGTCGGGTAAAAAGTATCCTATAACTATCTAGAGATACCCAGCTACCCGTGTAGGTACCAAAAATAGTTGAAATCCGTATAGTCGATTTGGCGTGATGAAGCCATTACGACACATACCAACATACAAAAAATAAAAATATATTTTTCAATTCAGTGACCTCCAAATAGTCCGTGACAATCAATATTTGGAATATATCTTCAATTTCCAGACATTTCATTCTTACAACTTTATAAGTATGAAATTTAACAGTTTATGTTACGCAACAGTGTATAATTTAATATCTAAGTTCAGTAGCCATAGTTCCTTGTATCCGGTTAGAGCTGATAGTACTCGTGGCTAGGACTAGACTTAAGTATAAAACATTCGAAAGTTTATGATAGTTTTCTGAGACAATGAGCGAAACAACTTTGCTACGTAAAAATGCCCTGTTAATCATATAAGTCAGTGAATAAGACCTCTTTGATTATGTCATGAAACCTCTTGACTGTCACTTAACTGGCCACTTCATTAAAATAAATAAATGTCAGTGTTGTCAAAAACATTTTGCCAGTTAAATGCACAGGTTTGGGCAGATTTTGAGGAAATTCAAACAAAAATCTGATATTTAAACTTTTCCTACAATTCATTTAAAGTTAATTGTTTTGATGCAATTAACATTACTAAAATGATTGGTACCTAATTTGTTATCACCATTATATTCATTTATTATTGTTAATGACTACTAACCTACTACCTATTATTACCTCAGTCATGTTTTTAAAGTCACGGTCCAAGTATTAATTATATATATATTTAATAAAAAACACTTCAACGAAACAGAAACTATCATTACTATTTCAATTTTTTTTCAATTAAGTTCAAATTTCTGGCTGCAATTAGCTGATCCTTGGCATATCCAGATCAAGTAAGGCAGAGTCAAAAGATTAAAAACCACGAATGTTTGTTTCTGGGTCTTGAATGTTTTAATATTAGATATCATTTAACTATAAATTATATTTGTCATCGCTCCTTCCCATAGTAAAAGCTTTCCTAAGTTTGGAACTAAAGTCGATTTGTGTAAGAATGGCCCTGATATTTAGTTTTTTTTTAAAGTTTATGCAAGATTTTGTTGACTTTTTTTATAACCTTCTATGCAAGTATCAATTGATAGGAGACAAATAAACCTAATGGATCGCGTATGGAGTTTTAGAGTTATTGTTAATTGCCTTTAACCCGTGGAGCGTTATGTAAAAAGAAGATTTAATGAAAATCCAATCATAATGAATGTGTAAACCAGGTTCTAAATTCAAAAATCGTTAGACGGAAACGGTTACGTTTAGAGCGCTTCACGGGTTAAAAATGCCCTATTTATTGCAAAACTTCTATAAGGAACCCCCGCCTAAGATTAAATAATTACCATGATAATTAGCACACGCAATAGTGTATAAGTTTGCTAGTCACGTAGTACATTTTCTTCGTATCCTTTAGGAGTTCCGTAGATGGAAAAACTTTCCGCATCGTTTGTCAATGGAAGTGACGGGGGAGGCAGGTTTTATGAACTGTGGGCTCCTTTCGTAGAATAATTTAAATTATTTGCGAGCTGTTCATCAAAATTTATGGGAATATATACAAAATATATTTAATGATTAAGTATATATACTATAACATAGATCTGTAGAGAATTTAAATGTACGAGTAAACGTATAAGTAATAGCTAATAAAAATCGATCTGCAATACGGTAGTCAATAAAAATTTCATTGGTCGTTTTAGATCTATGTTTAGTGGGGTTTAGTTTATGTACAGACTTGACAGAGATTATGTTGTGTTATTATATATTAACAACAAGCGGCATAAATTATAAGTATTAGAGAAAACATTTATGTTTAGTTACATATTTTTTCACTCTTTAGGTACGTATAACAGTTTTCACTATGACGTGATATAACCATAGCGACGGCATAAATATTAATGTTTAATATAAATTGTTAATAATTCCGTATAGTACCGTAGCGCTAGCATGACCCAGCGGAAGCATCCAACTCAAGCAGCATACCAATATGTTACGTGTAAGCATTGTACGCCAAAAGAAAATGTTAATCCATCCGTTGACTAATTATAACCAAAGCCTTGATTTTCCTTCAGTCGGCAATCGATTTACCTTTAACACGCACGTTTTGCGAATAATTTTTACATTAGAATTCTTGCAAAAAATAAACGATTTCTTATCGGTGTTAAGAGGTAATCCGTTTCAGTTCTACTACTATTCATAGTTATTGTAATATAATGTGTATAATAATTAGTGAAAATACAAGGACTATGCGGTAGTGCGAGTGATAATATTTAAAAATTTCAAAAATACCGCTATAAGTGAATTCAGTGCATGTACTTTCATGGTGACAGTCTTTTCATTAAGCGATCATGGCGCCATCAAGCGGCGACCACGTGTACTTTTACAATTCATGTCACGATCGCCTGAGCGCGTTGAGCCAACGTTCGGGAAGTTTAGCTACTCGGTAAGAGATGGCGCTGTCAAGCATTCCTTGTGCATTATTTTAATCGTTCGTTTGTGCGTCTTTAAACAAATTTGAACTAAAATAGTAGAGTACTAAACGTTTTCAGAAAATAAATTACCTAATCAACTGGGTTAAAAATACCGTGGGTGATTCCTACTCAGAATCCATTTTTATTCTGATTCCATTTACGCTCTACGCACTTTTCTACCTACTCATGTCTGAAAGAAATGTATTGGAGAATCAAGGACCATTAAAACAAGAGGAATTACAGTTCCATTTTTTTTGTTTGTCTCTTTTTCTCCTTCGGTCTATAAAGAAGGAGCGAGTCACCTTTACAGTTGCCATACTTTGGATAGTTTGGATCGTGTTCTGATCGCAAGGATATTCTGACAAAAACTGAATGGCGCTTTAAAACTAAACATTTAACGATGTTATAATTCAATAAAGAAACATAATATAGTAACGATTAGTTCACAAATAGCTTATAATAAATAAATCGTAACATTTAAATACCGTGTGTCGCTTGCAAAGTTGAATAATTGTAAAAACATATTCTTATACATAGATGGCCTTGTATACATCGGGGAACGGCTTTTTGTATGAAGATGGTCAGTCTCTTGTTTTAACGGTCCTTGGGAAAATGAAAGAAGGTAGAGTAATTTAACCACTTTTCGCATAGGGACAGGTGAAACTGGAAACGCAAAGAAATGTATGTAAAGATTATGCGGAGAATTGTTTAATTTATTGTCTTACCCTTGTCGATGTTCATTCTTAGGTATATAAAATAATGTGAAAATGTGACTAATGACTGAATACAATTGTTTCTTTGTTTTTAGTCGGAGCCGGGTGATACTATAGCAACAACAAAAGAAGGTTAGTAAATATAAGTATATAATAGGCATTGTATGTAATGTAAAAAACAGTTTTTTAAAGTTCTACATGTTCGTTTGTGAAGTGCAAACAAGTTAGCAATGTGACATAAATTATAACGCATTTTTTGCAACAAATTATTTGAATTTTAATGAATTAATGATGAATTTCCCATTTGCAGAAGAATGGGTGACCCGCAAGAAGAGCGAAGTGACGACGACACGTCAGATCGCGACGAGGGTCAAGAGGGAAGTGGTCCTGGAAGATGGACGGATCTTAAAGGACTCCGGGCCAAAAATATCCACGTCTGTCAATGAAGATACGCATACTACCAACTATCAGCAGACTGAGGTAGGTCACTACAATATTCTGCTTTAGGTATAAGAAGTGCGAAATGACGACGTTCACGACGAAGGTCAAAAGGGAACTGGTATTGGAGGACACACGGATCCTGACGGACTCCGAGCCCAAGGTATCGACGTCTGTCATGAAGTCACGTATAGGTACTACTAACTACCAGCAGAGTGCGGTAGGTCACCGTGAGAGAACCTCTTTATACCAAGGTTGTCTACTATAAAAAAATCCAGTTCTCTACTATAAAACAATATATATTCGTGAGGTGCCAGGCTATATCAGTCGCCGAGTCTTTCAGGTAGTCTTTCGACGGGGTTCCAGTGCAACATCAGTCATGGAAGGTAGACTTCGAAAAACTCGCGGTCTGGATTGGGCCCGTTAGATCGTGATTGGGACTGCTGAGATATCCGTGTCTTATACGATTCGGGTTGTCTTTCTATCTTGAGTTATACTTAAAAAGAAAAGGGTGGGACCGAAGGATCGAGTGAAAATGTCTCTATATGCGCTAAAAATAATAATGATAATACGTAATCGAGCTCCCTTTTGTCATTGAGCAGCTCGAGTATCCAGTCGCCTCTTTAAAAGGAGCTCTCCTCATTGTGCCTTGTAGTAAAGGCTCGTAAATTGTCACTATTAATAAAATCTGCTTATAAAAATTAACGTATTTGTCACTAAACGATTTTCTATTCAGAGTTATAGCAAAACATTAAATGTTGTCAATTATAAAGTACCACAAACCGTTTGTCTAGTGAATTAGTTGTAGTCCCTCCGTCGTTGTCAAGGACTACTTGGGGATTTGTCTGACTTGCCTACTTTATTTACTAAGTTAATATTTCTAATTCTCCAATCTGCACACCTATTACAGCACCGGGTTCCAGATGATCAGAAAGGAGAAGACAAAGCGGCGATCGGTGACTACGTGGATGGCATTATTGGACCATCGCAACGCGGTAACTATCTCTTATTAAACTCTTGTTTCTGTTTGGCCATATAGATGACTGATAGAGAATGCCTTAATAACTTGACTTTCTGATCTTAACGTTTGTTACACATATCTAAATATGCTAACATAAAATTTGTTAGACTGAATAGCTATCCTATCTGTTAGAAGATATCAACGGCATTGTTGACCTTAAAAGATTCATTGCAGGTAGTGGCTGCATATCTATGACTAAATAGTAAAGTAACCTCAGATTGTATTGCCCCAGATAGATTAATTATGACATAATAAAAACTTATATAATTAATTAGCGTCAAACCTAATCGTCCGCAGAACTGGCTGGCTTCTCCAACGAGTTGGCCCCAGCAGACGCGAAAGTGCTGGTGTCGTCTTGCATCGTAGCGAACCCTGACGGCAAAGTCCGGGAGAGCAAGGACCGCAAAGTCCTCACCAGAAATGTCACCGAGCGAGTCAAGGAAACCGAAGAGAAGTTCCATAGGGGAGATACTACCCATGACGTGAGTATTTCTTTTCTTTTCATCAAGATTTTTCGCTCATATTATGTTCTTTGTACGTCTCGAGAAAGGGATGAATATTTGTTAAAACTAATCACTGATTAATTAACTGCGAATACAAAAAACATGGATAAACATTTGGTAAAGAAAAACTTACGTAGATATGCTGTGAAGCTAAAACTTCTTTGCTGAACGAACGTGATATAAACTAATTGAAATTGCTTGCCATTGAAGCCAAAAAGTAACTCATAGTAAAACAAATGTTGACTTACTAGACGTTTATAAACAATCGCAGCGATTTTGGAAAATAAAAGTGACAGTTGATTGATAGAAGATTACTCGTACGTATGTACAAATCTTGAAATACGTTAATAAAGGAAGTTTTATAATTGCTGCATATTCGCAGTTGTTTGCAACAGGATGCTTATTTTATTACTGGAATACTTAACTCTGACGCAATGATCTGTTTGTACTATAAACTTTTAGTGCTAAACGCAACTGGGTTTTTTATTAGAATTCGTTTCATAACCATACACACTCAGTAAAGCTTACCACATGCTGTATTATATTGTGAAATAAATGATAAATCTAAAAAGATATGCACCTGTGTTGTGTGATATAAGCTATGCTCTGATATTTACTATAGTAACCAATGATTAAGATAGCGCGCTCGTGTTGTAATTATATCAACGATAGACTCTTTCTGATTGGTGAAACTGGAAATATCTGTTCAAGGGATTATGTGAAATGTGTTGTGATTTTAATAGCACTGCCTGTACTTTTCATACAACTACTATCAACTTACTGATCTGTTTTTTTTCTACGGGAGTCCCGTATCTTAAACGTAACCGCCGTAATCAAGACGAGGGCTTATCTGATTCATTATTGTCGTGTCTTTTTTCATCTCGCCTTAATGGAGATCTTCGAACGTGTAAGGGTAAAGATTGTTGGTTATTTCTTCTATTACATTTAATATATACAATTCAAGCGAGAGTTTTCTAGATACGGCGTTAAAGCTCTCACACTCATAAACTAGACTATCTTTACAAAGTTCACAATATATCCCCGCAGTTAATCTATCCAAAATAAAATATGAATTTCGCAAACTTGATTGCAATTCACAAATGCTTTTAGTGCCATTACTGCGGGATGACGGGTTTATCTCGCTCATAAGATGCGGGACATTGACAGGGGTGTCAAGGTTCGATGTCCAGGCTAGTGAACAGATCTACACTTGCCTTTATCAAGCTCCTATACCTTCAGCCTTTGCTTGCAAAACAAGCTATATTCTAAGTGAAATAAAATAGATTTCTATCAAACGATCGCTTCAGATACTAGTTTGTGTAAGTGAATAGTCGAGATATCATTTGATAGATGCTAATGGAGCGCTGGGAATAGGGGTTGCCACCAATGTTGGCATTTCGTTTTTTTTTTATCGAGCTGTTTAGAAATGGCTGGCTGAATATCTCGTTGATTTTATCTGCGTTGTGCTATAAAGTTTCTTTGCGTGGACTCTGCATCGGAATTTCTCTAGAGGGCTGTCGTCAGTAAGTATCATGTGTAAAGCGACCTGTGTAAGTAAGTGTACGTTCTTATTGCGTACATTTTGAGTTAGCTTAAACAATAGCAAACAGTATATTTAATAGGTCAACTAATATAATTACAAGGAAACATTTCTATAAAAGCGTCGCCATAGAAGCTAATGTCTACTCTAAGGTGCTTCTTAACGATTTTAGTGAAAGATTTCTTCGATCACACATTTTTCAGTATCATGGCTCTTCGTTGATTATTGACATGGAGGAAAAGCTCTAATGTTACGTTAGCTAAATGTTCAATTTGCGTCACTATTACCGACACGTTTCAATAATTTATTCCTCAATTAAAATCTAAGCGGCCGTCAATAAAATTGATCGATACGATCTCAACTTAATGATAGATAAGATTAATTAACTAAATGTTTGCTAATGTGGGTCGATCTCATCCCAATACAAAAGGTAATAAGGGATTATGAAGTCTATAGAGACTTACTGCGTTTTAGTTTTGATCATATCTGTGTTAAGCTGTAACCAAGTATTGCGTGATTTCCGCGCTCATGTGTAAGGCTGAAGGCGAGCTTGTTGGCATTTTGCAAAGGGTTAGCAGATGCGCGGCTCCAACAATAAAACGCTGTAAATTCTTCTAAATTTCTGTACACTTATGCTCTTTCAGTTCCGCATGCTAGCAGACGTGTGGACTCGTTACAAGATGCTGTAAATTCCTTTAAATTTGAGTACACTTGAGCTATTTCAGTTCTGTGTGGTAGTGAGGTAAGTTTGCCGATGGCTTCCTTATCTAAAACGATGTATGGAAGGTCTGCACACATGGGCTGTTTTAGAAAGGCGGTAACTTTTCTCGTATCAGTTCTAGCAAATATCTCATTGCATTTAATGCAGTTGCTGTGTAGATTAAGACGATTATATAATTTATGATAAATAATTATCTTAGTGTTTCTAGCGCGTGTGATGAATGATAATGAGTTTAAGACATCGTATGTTACATTCATTAATGGGAATAGAATTAGAAGGCACGTAGAAGATCCTCCATTCTTCTCCTAGTTTTGTTCAATTATTATGATAGTAGCTGTTGCCCGTGACTTAGTCCGCACAGAGATGCAATTTATTGCCTGTGTTATTCTGATGTCTAAACAACATTACTGGAATGTTTCGTTGAGATCCGTTCAGAAATGTATAAATTAAGAGGAACATACATACATCGGCACAAACTTCCACGTTTATAATATTATTAGGATATTACAAAAAAGAGTATTAGGAAACATCCTTCACAAAATTATACATTTTAATATTAAAGCAATTTATTATGAAATAAAAATTACCTCTTCAAATTTTAAGAAAAAAAACTGGCCAAGAGCATGTCGGCCCATGCTCAGTGTAGGGTTCCGCAGCTGTCCATACGAAAAAATGCACTACACCTGGAAAAAAAAACGATATCAAAAAATCCTATTGTTGAGAATCGCTGTTTTTCGCCAATAACTCAAAAATGGTATATCCGATCATGTTGAAACAATTTTTTTTAAGATTTTTTTCATATTTATGGACATAAGGTTTAGAAAATAAAAGGAGGGGGGGGGGGGGGGGGGGCACTATTTATGCAACTTTCAGAGCGATTATTTAAAAAAAATACATTAAATCAAATAAAAAATTGTACATTTTAAAAGTACTGTCGAAATATGTGACACACCATTAATACTGGCTGATCTTTTTTTTCAGTTTCGGTTTCATGTAGGTGTAGAGTGCCCCCCCCCTAGAAATATATTTTTTATTATTTAACTATCAAACTAATTAACGGCACACACGACACCCATACCTCTTTATTTTCGATTAAAATATTTCTAATCTTGTTTACCGCAAGTTGCCATCTTACTTCTTTTTATAGTTTCCAATCTCGTTGTAAAATTACAACGGCGCCCTGTCTCAACTTTTTCCAATAACAAGATAAAAAACTGATTTTTCTCGATGTTAACAACAAGCATTATCAAATCGCGGGATATTGCTTACGAAGTTAGAGGTCTCGAGTTCGAATGCCGACACATATGATCAATATGAATATTTTGTGCACGTTTTATATCGTGTAAGAAGCCCTTTCTGCATACCATGGTTTCGTGGCATCTATCTTACGATATGGACTAATAATACTTTGGGGTAACTCGTCAGAAGTCGATATAATTTTCAGAGTACAAAAAATTTTGTTCGAACACTGCGTAAAGCTTTCTATCCCACTGTTTCAAGTAGTAGGTAAACATTTTGCCGCTTCCATGTCTAAATGTGTATTTTTATAAATAAAAACAGCACGTTCGAGCTCAAAACTACCACATCTAAAAGAGGGACTAATTAGGTAAAAACAACTTATTCCTAAAACTAGATTAGCTCTATCTCGGAGAAATGCTTACTGTACGGCGATCAAAATATTTAATATCTTGTCTGACCCATACAAAGATCTGCCATTTAACGTATTCAAGAAACGAATTATTAAAAATTCAATTGAAAATTGTTAGTACATAATACAAGTAATATTTATTACCAGCTTTTCCCCGCGACTTCGTCCGCCTTAAATTCGTTTATCGCGAATAAGGGCATTTTTCCGGGATATAAAGTAGCCTATGTCCTTCCCCGGGACTCAAACTATCTTCATACCAAATTTCATCCAAATCGGTTCAGCGGTCTAAGCGTGAAGAGGTAACTGACAGACAGACAGACAGACAGACAGACAGACAGACAGACAGACAGACAGACAGACAGACAGACAGACAGACACACACTTTCGCATTTATAATATAAGTATGGATAATTGTATTTATTATACATATTTATTGATTAATTAGTGCGCTTGTTTTTTCCTAATAAATCATGTATTTAACTTATTTTTTTTATAAGTCTTCACTGCGTGGTACTAGCAAAGCTTACTTATATTTTGTCTATAGACTTCTCGACTCGATTTGGAGGTTGTTTTCTGATATATTTTTTTATCACTACAAACTGTAATCAGTTAAGATATCATTTTCTGCAAAAAGTATTTATATCATCAGGGCTAACTCGGAAGATACCGAGCATAGCTCGGTCTCCTAATAAGGTGTTTGTTTATAGCTATCTATTTTTTCTAATTTCATCCAACATATCCTTAAGACTTCACACATAATTTTTTTGTGCGCAGGCTGATTATATAATTTTATATTATATATATTATATCGGTACTATGTATTAGTACTAAAGTGGTCGAGAAACAAAAGTACCAGTCAAAATGCAAAATGGAGCAGCAGTTTATTCAGATGAGTGTGCACATAAATCGACGGGGATTTTGAAATTATAATTTGTTCACCGAGATAGTTCGCCGCGGGGACGCGCCCACGCCGGTGCACAATGGTTTCTGTACCATATCTAAGTGCACAAAAAAGTTTTAAAGTAGAATTGCAGAGCTAGAAAGTGTCCGCGACTTGGTCTGCGTATAAGAAAAATAGTCAGAACCCTTTTTTCTAGTCGGGTCAAATGCATAGTATAACCAATCCTTACAACGTATAGAGATATTAATCAGCACAAATTTAAGAGTTTTAATAATTCTGTGCTCATCATTGGTTAGCATTTTTATCTTTGATTCATAGCAATAAAGGTGGAAAACAGGGTGTCAATTATTTGAATAAGGCCGCAAAACATTAGGAAGCTTGATTTACTAGTGTACATTGCAAAAACAACTGCGCAATTACAATAAAATATTTATTTTGCTAAAACCATGAACTTTACTCAACTTTCATAAGACTAACCGAACCTAACCTATTGGATATTATTTACTCGTATAATACATAAGTATTCCAAAAATACACCGAGATTTTTGGTCTTGGAAATAAGCGTGAAGTAGAGAAATAAAAAAAAAGGAAAATATGGTACTTTGCGAAAATATGATTTTCCAAGCAGTTTGTTATTTACAACTGTGCGTTGTAGTGTCCAAGCGCTTTACCGATTTTTGTAAAACAAAAGTTTATTGATTTATTTTAAACTTAGATCTGTAACGAGGCGCATTACGACTCGTTGCTTACAAACTGTCTGGCTATGCGCAGCTTTCTAAAAAAATTCTTCTGAACGAAAATTAAAAAAAAATAATTAAAATTCCACACTCGAACACCCGCTCGACATTCATTTAATTCTGAACTTCGGACCTGTCCCCCTATTGCCTAACGCGTTTGACGCTCGGAATCAGAATTAAGCGTCATGATTTTGTACGGGCGATGACAGTTGATTCGGATACCAAGTGTCATAATTTCGTTAGGGAATAACCCCCCTGATCAGATGTCGGTCTAAGTCTCTAACTCATAAACAATATTTTAAAATCTTTAAGCCTACGCATAAGTCCTTTATTCCTGATTCTAGTGCTTTGAATGACTCTTATTTGAAATCTATAAAACAATACTGTTGGTCTGTCTCTGACAACACATCTTAATTTATTATAGGCACGGAAATGTAAGTTTATAAATATTTTGTAATGGATTACTTAACTGATAAAAATGTAAATAATAATATGTAGCTAAGGACTGTCTGTTTTGTCCTCAGGTCCCTTTCTTTTCCTTTATTAAATACTTCAATAAATATCCTGTCCCTGGTCTCATGCTCCTTTCTTCCGGCTCCCATGACAGATCCTTACTCTTGATTTACGTAAAGGGATGTATTATACTTTGATGTACATTACCCTGTGTTAGGGAAACATAATCCTTAATGTGTACTTGGTTAGGATGATACTGAAATTTGCAGTTGTAATTTTTAGACATAGGCATTTTTTTACATCGTAAATTTTAAATAATAAGATAAATGCCAAAATCTATGTAATATAATTAATCAACTTATAATTTATGCCGAAAACAATATTCAGATCTTTTACTATAGTAAGCAATGGCAACATTGTTATGCTATCCTACGCTGTTATAACGCTATTAGGTTATTGGTCACTACATTGTACACAGAAAATATTGTGTATCTTACTTAAGTGTGGGTGAAGTCAAGCGAAATGCGCAAATTGAGTTACGTTAAAATGAGATGGTAATTTAAACTTTAAACTCATAATATTCCAAGTTTATTAGCTTCGGGAAGATCGTAAATCCAGCGGCTTCACTGCTGTGAGCCGAAACGATATTTAGTAAATCGTTCCCTATTGCTTGCAACCGACAATAATGGCGTCGCATCTAAAACGACTAAGTCCATACGAAACTACAAACGATATAAGACATTTTAGATACTGAGCAAGAAATATACCCATACAATAAAAGGTCATAAGTTTAACTAAATTTTCATCAGACATAAGACATTTTAGGTGTAAAGTTGGAATAATGCAAACGCCTGGAGCGCTTGCGCCGAGCGCGTTGTTACAATAATCAAATAAATTGAATAATTATTCGTATCATTTGTGAATAATTATCTAAATTAGATATAACAAATGCTTGGCTTGTTTGAGCTTGTTAATTTTCAAATAATTGAGCCGGTTTTAAATGCAGTTGTTTCAGTATTATTAGCGACAGTGCATAACTGCATTATTCTCTCTATATGGAAGTACATTTTTTGGGGTTTTTGTTTTAACTGTGACGCTAAACTATTTTATTTGTGAGTGATCTCGTTTATTGAGAGCGATATAAATGATAAAGTATCCAACACCTTCCAATAAGTAAGTTTATGAGAGTGAGTGTGTCAAATGCGTATTCATGTATCTATGAAACGCGCCAAAAATTCGAACATCAAGGTCAGAATTTGACACGCGATAAAGATTGCCTATCTCTTTCCTTTAAGCCGAGTGCGAAAAAGACGGGAAGCTATGTCCCGAATTCACGGAGAGTTGCTTTAGCCCGGCTACTGTCCATAGACAAATAGTTGCGCCATTCGGCTTAATTCTCAGACATTCTCGTACAATTTTTACTCGAGTTGAAATGGGTTGAGGAAAAAAATGCCCTATCAAAACTAAAAGCTACAGTCAATTGTCAAATTTTGGCTGTTAGTTAAGAAAATTCCCGTAGACTCGTGCCTATTCTACTTCTTATAGGGTATAGTATTGCTATTAAATATGCTGTTAATGCGAAAAAATAAAACTTTTTCTTACGCGCGTAATACACGCTCAGTGTATTTCTTAGGCAATTAGTATTTACTAGGTTTTTTTAAAGCAGTAGGTAAATACCCTTGTAAACATGTTTTAGTTAGAATAGACTAGAACTTATTATATGCTATTAAACTACATTACGTTTTATGAATAAGAGGCTCATGAAGAAACCAAACGACCGACGTTTACGAGTATTTCAAAGGGTATAATCAGAATAACCTGGGAACAGAGTCGTCTCGTCAAATCATTTTCCGTAGCCTATTTAGTGTCTAACACAAGATTCTCACTGCCTCACGAGTACCTATAGCCGGGAAAGCAACAATCTACCAACTGAATAGTCCAGCTAAAAACAAAACCATCCCTAACACAATGCTACGCGTATCTCCCCGCATAAACAAAGTCTTTTGAAATCAGTTAAACAGCAAAACTCACCTATTTCGTATTTCAGTGTAATAGGCCGCGGCTTTGCCAATTGGAAACACTTGCAATCCCACTATATCTTTTTTGTTCGAAGCAATTTGAACACTGGCGATCTAAGTGTGCATGGCCAGTAATTTGACCTTACCGGGCATTAGTACGTCGTGCTTTCAACGTGCTATAATAAAACCAAGTTTCACTACAAGCAACTCGTTTCATGTGGATATGACCTTTTCGCACACATAACGTAATGTCATTATTTTCTATGTCTTTAACGGAATTGACGTAACTTATTTTATATTTCCGCAGCACTTTAACGCAGATTGCAGTTGCGTGTAGCAAGTGTGTAAAGTAATATAACTATTACGGTATGTATACATCACGTTTCGCTGATATTTTTGTGTATTCATAACAACCGCGTGCAGTTATAAAACAAGATAAATAACCTATATGTGGCAGTGATACATACTTACAGCGGTTTCTTACTCGGCCTGTATATACATATTAAACTTTCCGGCGTTCTGTTTTTCTCTCAGCAGTTATCTTCTTAAAGCTATCGTAAGTAACATCTAAGGCAACATAAATAGCGAAACAGTTTTCTCATCACCGATAAAATAATGTTTCCTTGATTGGGTTGAAAAGGGCTTACGGCGCACATAATTAGGACCGGGGCCGTACTTTATTCGCACTTATCGGGATTGCCTCATCCACCGGGCTATTTGCTAGGCCAGATGAACCGGGTAGCTCTCGGGACAATAATTTAAGATGTTTAGATAACATCTACAAGCCTGCGCGGTGTGCACAAGAATTCATGTGATCACCTTTAGATCCAATCTCAGATATAGTCTCGCGGAGGTGATGTTACGAAAAATTATCTCCTACTACAGACCCTGTTTATTGTCAAAGATTATGAATCCCATAGCCGGGTAGCATGTAAGTGCGTCCCGTATTTGTTCATCAATATTTATAAGCGAGCGACGCTGTAAAGCCTGTGAGAATAAGCATAAAGAGATCATTTGTGGTATTATTTTATTTGAAACGAGACCGGGCCGGTTGTTAATGTTTAGAGGAAGCAGTTTCGATCATTATTATGACGGCTGTATCGTGTCCCGTGAATGGTTTATGTCCATCTGCTGGACATGTTTCGATGTAGCATTGAACGTGATTCTAATAAACTATTGTTGACGTTGGAATGTAGGTATTTTTTATGGCTCGCTGTTTGAGGCATCGGTGTATTTCAAGCGTTCGACTGCCTTGACCTTAGCGAACAAAAGGGTATGTTTTATGGCGGTTTTATAGATAAATCAAAATGGTGGCGATAGTCCTTTACAATGAATCGTTAAAGTTAATTACAAGTGCGCGCGCTGCGCTGGCGCCGGCCCAAGTGCAAGCGGTGCTCGATAGGTACATGCATTTTGATACAAAATAAGCATATTTTTTATTATTTTTTCTTTAGAGCTATTGTTCCCCTTATCCTCTCATCATCCATGCCTAGTCTGACAAAGCATAGTAGTACCGATTTTGCCCGCTTGCCCAGCATTTTCCAGGTCAAAATTACATTATTAACATTATAAACTGAATAATTACATAGTTATTTTTTATCAACTGATACTTATTTATTTAATCGTATGGCATTATACCTAAAACAATCAAAGTATGACTCTAAGATCCTTAAGCCAAGCGGCTGCGTCAGGAACCAAGTCATCCAGATGTCCGGAGTAGGAGTGAAGGGGGCAGCGCTGGATAATACTCGTATGTTCAGTAGTTTTAGGGGCTACTCTGAAATTCGGTATTCGAAGTTCGTATCGCGCCATCTCGCTCACTCAAATACAGTTTAACATGAGAGCGAGAGGGATGACACGATACGAACTTCAAATATCGAATTTCAGAGTAGCCCAGTGCTCTTCCTCGCTACACTCGCAAAGTGGAGAGTCTTTACATCCCCCCATTTGTGTCGGAAAAACTTGCAACGACCGTGCCAGATTCTTAGCCTGTTCAGATGGCACTAGAGCTTACTTAGAAGGTCGAATCTTTTGCGTTTTACCATCGGGTCTATAAGTTGGGCGATTTTCAACTGTGTGGCATATTACATTTATATTATCTGATACTGAAAACTAACAACTTTGAAAAAATAACTATGTTACACAGGGCCGGATTTAGATGTGTGGAGGCCCTAGGGCAACAATGGAGTGGAGGCCCCCTGCCTGTCACCTAATTGTTTTCCAAATAAACTGCACAATTTTTTTCAGTGAAGTTTTTCAATAAATAATTTACTGTGGAACTAAATAAATTATTTTAACATATATAAAAAAAAAACAAAAATAAAAATTATGCTAAATTAAGTTTTAACGTTAACAAAAGAATCTGCCGAGCTTTTTTAGAAGAACAATCGTTGATATTGCTGTGATTTCATTGTAATCAATTTCCTGAGTAAATCACTTTCAATGCTCAGGAGAGAAACTTCTGTAGATGGTTTTGTCCCATCGTCGCTAAAGTTTTTCAAGACGTAAAACTGGCCGCCCCTTTTCTCCGATAATTTGTTAATCAGAATTCGGTATCGCTCTGCACTGTTATGAAGTGTGGGGGCCCCTCTTTTGTGGAGGTCCAGGGCCCTAGCCAAACACATTAAGTGAAGATATCGGATAATGCAATATATTAACAAAAAACCTGGTTGGGATATCCTGTAGATATACTGCTGTTAAGCCATATGGATAGTTCTTTCTTTACCGACAGTTAATCCCTCCCCCCTGGCGTCATCTTAATGAATAACATTACATTACAGTACAAATTACACAGTTCTTAATTTATTTTTTAATATAGTTACTCAGTGGGACTTTTTGAAGCTGTATATTACGATTTTTTGAATTAGTATTTTTTACTGTTCCAATTTTATATAAATTTACTGTCGTTTCAATACGTACATTCAAGCAACGTTCAATTACTTTTGGTATTTTTTTATTACGTCAATTCGCATAAAAGTATAGGTACATCTAATATATATAAAATATCAAAATTGTATATTTGACAATTTAAAGGTTTGGTTGCACCATGGTGATGTTGACTCCTTTGACTCTATGTTAAAGGAGACAATAGAGTCAATTTTGAATGTTTCCCTCGATTCAAATCAATGGGATCTTGCGTCTCTCCCTATTCGGAGTGGTGGCGTAGGGATCCGGCGCGCGCGAGACGTTAGCCTTCCAGCTTTCTTGGCATCAGCGTATGGGGTTGTGGACCTTGTGACTAATATATTGTCCGTGGAAGGTGATGAGGCAACCATACCGTATGCGTCTGATGCCCGGGATGCTTGGATGGCTCTTAACCCGAATAGTAGCGCTCCTGAAAGAGCAGACCACCAGCGCTTGTGGGACGATGCAGGGGTGACGCGAGTACTGTGCTCTCTTGTCAACGGCGCAGAGGGGGTGGATAGGGCAAGATTGAATGCCGTATCGAAGCCGGAGTCTGGGGCGTGGTTACATGCGCTTCCTTCCCCCCACCTAGGCACTGCTCGATGACAATTCGATGCGGGTGGGTGACCATGGCTCTCCGCCTGGGCTGCGATGTTTGTGAACCACATTTATGCATCTGCGGTACCATGGTGGAGGGCAACGATCATCATGCATTGAGTTGCTGTCGTTGCGCGGGGAGATTTTGACGCCATCACGCTCTGAACGACATCGTCCGGAGGGCGTTAGTATGAGCCAACATACATTGCGTTCTGGAGCCTTCAGGCCGCCAGGTTCAGCCGTCAGGTTGGACGGGAAAAGGTCGGACGGTTTGACCTTGGTGCCATGGCAGAAGGGCATGTGCCTTCTGTGGGACGCAACTTGCGTCAGCACTTTGGCTGCCTCCCACTTGGGTCGCACCATCAGAGCGGCCGGAGCTGCAGCCGAGACGGCTGCTCTCAGACAGCGGGACAAATATGCCGCATTGAGAAATTATTATCATATATTACAAATATGTCCCGCTCGTGGTGGAGACGTCTGGCTGCTGGGGTTCAGAAGCCAGCACGTTTTTGGCGGAAGTCGGGCGCCGTTTGCGAGAGAAAGGTCATGAACCCCGTGCCGGGTCGATCCTGTTGCAAAGGTTGTCAATCGCGATTCAACGCGGTAACGCAGCGAGCGTGATGGGCACCTTTGCATCCGGAATGACTCGGGGTGGGTTATTTGACTAAATCAATGCTGATTTGTGTGTATATATTATTATTAGTTAAGGAATTATTATTTTGTACTTGGTTGTTGACATTTTGTGTATTTTGGAATTAATAAATGATTTGCTTTTATTTAAAGGTTTATTATACCTAATATTAAAAAATCACGAAAACGGTTTTCATAAAGTTGGCTGATATTAATAACGTAATGATGAATGGAAATTTAGCTAAAAAGGTTTTGGAAAAGAATATTGCCATAAATTACATTCATAGTATTATGCGTGACCGAATGAACGCGGGCTTTCTCACTGTAAAATTTATTTATGTATTTACAAATGTAATTAATATAAAGTGTAGAATATAGTAAAAATATAAAAAATATTTATTGATTTATTCTGTATAAATTGCCGTGTTACATTATATATCTCATCCCAAAGTAGTGTTTTAAGTTTGGCTGGATGGTCACAGCCCATGCCATATAAAAAAAGGTCTAGTAATTTTTTCATTCCCGCCTTTTTTCATTCGTAAATGAAAAAAGCTTGCTTGTGCCAAGATCGAGAAGGCCTGACTCGTGCACAATTATGTATTTTCTGGACACGTATCAAAAACTACTATTAAATGTTAAATTTAATTTATCATTACTATATTAAAATGATAGCGTTATGGTGACTTGGACTTGTATTTATCAATTTTATCGTTTTCTCAAAATAGATCTACATCGTCTCACATTTTTAGTATGAAGTCACTAAAAAAGATGAACGTCCCATATCACAGCTATATCGCCATCAACTCTACCCTTGGACCGCAACTGTACATTTGGACCATCGTGCTATATTTATTGCCTCATTTTATTAAGCTCACGCATTGTTATAATTAAATTTCATCAAATCTCATTTCTGTTTAAATTTAACACTAACATTATAGTTATGTTTTTAACTGGAAACAACGGTTCATTTAAGCTATTGCTAATACCGTCAGAAGGATCTGTTAGTTGGTTAAATTCTCTTAACAAAATTAATATTGCTTTACATTAAAATTGTGTTTTGAGTGGATCAACTTTTTAGGGTTTCGGAGGCAAAATGGCAAAACGGAACCTTTATAGTTTTGGTTATGTCTTCCGTATGTCACGAGCATTTTACTCAAAAACGACTTTATTTTGATGAAATTTGGAGCATTGGTGTCTTGTATAAGCAGCTACTTAGTTTGGTACTTTTATAACAATAAATAAAATGTGGGGCGGTAGGGGGGGGGGGGGGGGGGGAAGATACATGTAACCGAAGCTAAGCTTTTAGAGTAAACATCAACGTGTGACACATATTTCGACAGTTCTAAGAATATTTTTTGATTTAGTGAATATTTTCGGAAATAATCGCTTCGGAAGTAGCATAAATTGTGTCCTCCTTCCCTCTTCATCATCATCTTCTAAACCGTATCTCCAAAAAATATGGGAAGGTAATGCTTGAAGGTAATTATATTCCATATGATCGGATATACTGTCTTTGAGTTGTTACCGAAAAACTGCGCTTCTCAGCAAAAGGACGTAAGTGCCACGAAGATACACTCCTTTGCTGCTTGCTTCACTTTTTCACATAGGATATTTTTCATCTGTAGTACATTTCTTTGAGTAACAGCTACGGACATCCTACAATGAGCATGGTCCGACATGTTTTCTTGTTTTATTCTGTCCCGTAACTCAGGAGCAAATAGTGACAGAGTTACTTAGAAAACTGCTTAAAATGTAGGCTATTAACATAGTATGAGATGGGCCCTAGAATATTTTACATATGTTGGATAGATTTTCTTTTGTTGGTTTTATATTGTTTTAAATCGTAGCAATGTTTCATTACCAGTTATCCGGAAGAGATCCGCTATTAAATAAATAATAATTCAAATATTTTTTTTTTGTTGTATCTTATCCATATTATAAATGCGAAAGTAATTCTGTGTGTCTGTTACGTTTTCACGCTTAAACCTCTGAAACTATTTAGATGAAACTTGATATGGTGATAATTTTAGACCCTGGGAACCAATGATGGTATCAATAATAAGACAGGCTTCTCAGTAACGCGGACAAAGCCGCGGGTAAATGCTAGTATTATATATGCGGAAGTGACTCTGTCTGTCTATTACCTTTCACGCTTAAACCGCATGAACCGATTTAAATTCGGTATGGAGATATTTTGAAACCCTTGAGACATAGGATAGGTCTTATTCCGAAAAATATACGTCGCAATTATAGAAAATAGAGAGAACTGAGGAGAACAATCTCTATATATCCAAAGTGTTCGTCAAAAGGCGCAAAATTGATGGCGCCACTGTGCCTAAAATAAATGACCATAAAAATGTTTGAATTGAAGACGATTCATGATTTACGTCAGAAGAAGAACGCAGGATTGAGTAGCATTTCGATTAAATAGTTTTGAAATTGATTGTTGACTTCATACTATCTTGCTACTCTACCGCCATTCTGGATGGATTCGAAACTATTATTTACTGCTTTCCACTGGATACTTTTTCATCTGTTTTCCTAGTGAGATTGTTTTCCTATATGAGCTTGGCCTCCTTACCTCTATACTCCATACCATAACCGCAATGACAGCTTGTAATGACAGTAACAAGGCGTTAACGAAGTTAGCATCAAAGTTTGATTACAATTTACATTTTAGCCTCATATTGATAAGATTGATTCCATTTGTAATGGAACGTTACCCCTTGTAAATTATAAATGGCGGTAGTGTTGAATCATGTCATTGCTAAAGAGGGCACCACGGAACTATTATTAATTGGCAACATTGGATGTTGTTGTGAGGTTGGTACTGAAAGTGACATGTAGGTTGACCGCCGAACGTGTCACATTTAGTTGGACCGTGGACGCCATATTGTTATTCGAATTACGTTCCGTCCTTTAATATCTAAGCAATCACAAAGTATTATTGTATTCAGACACGTTTTTATTTGGATCATACCCTGATAAATATGAAAGCGGGTGACTCCGCAAGTTTTTCACCACAGCTCTCACTTTCATATATTTATTACAAGGAGCAAAACGTCGCGTTGATTATAAATTAAGCAATTACACCCACATAGTGAAATAATTGAATAAAGAAATTCAATTACAACTTTTTGCCGACAAAAATGCGGCATGTAAATTGTAACGTGATAAGTAGAAAAAGTTAATTGCACCTAGCGTGATAATGATAATTATCCGGTCATTATTAATTTGTTGTCGAACATTACTGCTTCGTACTTTAATTTGTTAATCGTTTCGTTTTATATCTACACAACCAAAAAAACTCACGTAAACATCATCGGTGTTCGTTGAGAAAGCATGTTATTCGTTTTTATGTTTTTGTAAATGGATAAATTTGCAACGGTTTGCAATCTTAGTGCTAAACTTAGTTTTATGAAAAGTGTGTCAAAACTACAATTTAAAATCTTATGGATCTCTAGAAGGTCTCCCAAGTTCATCAGTGGAGGAGAAACAAATCATAACCCTCTTTTTTTCTGCGTAGTCGAGTAAAACTGTCTCTTAACCATCTCTGGAGGCCCAGCGAGCTACTCCGTGTCCCAGAAATAATTGAAATGCGTTTTTTTTTATGGCATAGGGGGCAAACGAGCAGACGGGTCGCCTGATGGTAAGTGATCACCGTCGCCCATAGACACTTGCATCACCAGAGGAGTCACAAGTGCGTTGCCTGCCTTTCAGGTGGGCGTTTAGCCGTTTTGGCGTGATAAAGCCACAGCGACAAATACAAACATAAAAGATCCAAAAAAATATTTATCGATTCAGGAACCTTTAAATAGGTAGTTGAAAATATCTATAATGTACAGACATACGTACATTTACTACGAGTATAATATTATAGCTAATACATTTTATTTTGGAAATGATCTTATGACACACTGACATTTAGCGGGATAACTATGTTACATATTTACAAAGGTAATAAAAAAATAAGGAAACATAAACGATAAGTCTAAGAAAGGATCTTCGGTTAAGTTTATTGCACAACGGTCTACGAAGCTGGCGGTCCCGGGTTCGAATCCCGGACAGGGCAAAAATGTTTGAGAGATGAGGTCTTGGATGTTTTCTATGTATTTGACATATTACATTATACAATACGTTTTGGTTTACGTTCATTATTTGGACATTAAGAAATAAATATTCAGAAGTAATTAAAATACCAAGGTATCCTGAAATGTTTCCAAATATTCCATTCAAACGAATACTTCGTTCAATATCGCGTGAAATAAACACATAGTCGTATGAATAAATTGATTGCTAGAGACGGAAAATAAACAAATGCAACACGATACCGATGTTATGAATGAACGATGAAAGCCTGATAAAAAACGCTGAACTCGATTCGCGTGTGTTTAGCAATTTAGTAGCGCTCAAGGAGTCGGCCATATTTTATCGATACAAAGATCGACTAAACTTATCTATGGTAAGTTATACTGACTATTCAAATTGAATGACTATACTTTTGTTTTTTTTTAACTAATTATAAGAAATTCAAATAACTGACTGCTGTTTTAGTTTTAGTTTGTAGTATATCCATCGATCTAACCGAAGAATCATGGTTTTTTAATTAAATCTCCCCTCTCATAATTTCAAATCGCCTACTTTAAGATATAAAATTCATTTATGATTGCAAGCACCGACCGAGCCTCGTTACTTTTACCAAGAAGGCAGCATCCATTGAATCAAATGGTTCATTACACCGGCTGGCCCTTACAAGTCCCAACATCCATGTTAGTAAAACTAAATAAAGCAAAACGTTAGACAGCAAAATAAATGTAAACTGAAACGCTTATTTCCATAAAACCTAATGCTAAGGGGCGGCAATAATAAACAGTTTTTATTCATGCCGAGGAGGCAACAAGGATCAGGCTTTAACGGGGCTATTAAAGGGTAAATTCAGGCGAATTGCAAAAACATGCAGGCAATTAGAGTTAAGTGCTAGGTTCAATTCCTTGTTGGTCGGTAGGGGCGGGAGTGAGGTTCCTATACGCAATAGACGAGAGGCTTGCTTACGTTATTATCCATTCAAAGCCGACAGATTGCAAGATATGGTCTATTTAATAATATAGGCACCGACTTACAAACGCAGACCCGTATTAGGGACGTGTAATATCACGTTTAAGAGGGCAACGTGTGTAATAAACCTGGGCCTCTTTGCGAGCAGTCATGGGGAAAAGCATTACATTTCAATCGCCGTGACTGTAGTTCCAGGCCCCTATTTCACAATCGTGACAATTGCCAGGTGACAACGAAAATTTTATGTTCACGGCGGTCTCTGCAAGCTCGATACATCATCTTACTTTATACTAGGCACGCAATGTACGTGAAATTGTCATTGTCACCCGACATTTGTCACGATTGTGAAATAGGGGCCAGGTCTAAAATTACACTGTGAAATTAAATGTCATAGTGACGTTGTCTAGCCTATTACTCACATCACATACGATAACGATATTATCGGGATCTTTTATCATTGTTACGCATGTGTTGTGTTTTTGCACGCCGACGCGCAAAATATACTAAAGTTGAACATCTGCACTTATGCAGCCATTAATTACCTATGATTCACAAATATCCTTTCCCTTTGCATCAATATCTGTTTGATAGAGTAACTTGACATACTCGTTATTAAAAAAAGTAATTGTCGTAACTGGCTGAATATCAATCACTTAATAGTACTGGAGAAATGGCCTACGTGGTTTTATAGCGTCATTTAATCATGGCAAGTCACAATGATACGTTTAGGCAGCCGATCACTGTGATTTTTTGTGATGATATTTCTCACCCATCTCTAGCGAGATGTGTGGTGAGCATTAACAAGCTTGTTGGCTGCGTTTTGCTGTTCAATATGTGTTTGTGTTTCTTTTGTTATCACAATATTACCGACTGTATGCACATTTACAAGTAAGTTATAACCAATCGAAAATTGTTCTTATTTTCACGAGAAGTCTATTTAACAAGCGGTTAATGACGGAGACAAAACTGGCAACATGTTGCTTGTTTGCTGTTTGTACGAAATGGGAAGGTTAGATATTTATTGTGTCAGGAAATTAGTAGATAAGAGCCTTTTATATTGAATAACAAGTGTGACTTTATTAAATTGTCTTTTTTAAAATCAACATTTCCAGTGAAAAAGGAACGTCTCTAAATTCAATCGTTTGGCACAAGGTATTATTTAAGACGGATACACAATTTATAGGATAAGGTTAAGATTAGACAGCCACTTAATGGCAGCGGTGTTAAGGGTAATCAGATCTTCGAGAGGGCCATCTTTGTACCGAGTTATTGGAATTGGGTAATATGCTGAATAATTTGCTCCTCCGCACCGCAGAAAAACACAGGTGAGCACAGCGACCGTGGCCGGTTAGGAGTCTGTTGAGTTTACTCCTGTCCCGTCTTGATAGAGTCTTTACTTCAGGGCTAGGGATTATGCCAGAGCCCAGCAGTCTCAAACTGAAAAATTAAGGTACCTTTGTTACGTTTACATTCTCCACAAAAAAAAATAGTGCCTGTGATCTATGCAACTTGTAACTTGGAATTGCTGACATGAATTTGAAACCCTTCGTTTCAGAATGGGTTTTTTTTTGGAGATTTTCAACTAAGATATTAAAAGTAGTGATCAGGCGCTCAAAACTGGACCACTAAATATAGGCGAAACGCTCCTATGCCTGTGTGACCAAAGTGTTAAGATACTGATGAACACCTGACTTATTGGCGATACCAGTCTTATTTCAGTGAATTTTAACTTATGTAACGCTTGCATTTTTTTCCATCTTAGTATTCGATATTTTTTTATAATTTAAATAATCGAATTACATTGGATTCGAATGCCCACCTGTGCGTGTGGAAGCACCACGCCCCCTAAGCGTGCGTCGGTCATAAACAGTGGAGATGCACAATACTGCGTGTGCGTATCCTTAGTGAAACAAAAACGTATCCTACTAGAACGCGCGTGCTGAGTTGAATCCTTGTTGCACCAAGCGTAAGATTTGCCAGCCTTTGTCAAGAATAAAAATGTAACGTGGTTGTAACACGAATGGAACAAGTTTATTAAGTTACAAATAGATGTACAAAAAAAGGGTAAAACTAGACTAGTGCTTTTATTCAGCTTAAACTAAAGCCATAATACCATATCGGGTTGGGACAATGTTATCGCACCATAACACCTCTACATTTATTTACACAAAAGTTGTTTCTGTAAATCCTGCAAATTCTACACGGCCGTTGTCGCTGGACAGAAACCGGTGGAGACAGATCATCTGCTCCAGGTGCAACTCTGATGCTGACCACGATCCTCAGACAAGAGTGACCGACTCCAGAGAGAGAGAGTAAATCCTGCGAATTTTCTTCTTCTGAACATTTTACTCTAACAAGTTTAACAGCAACTGCATTTACCTATTTACAGGAAAGAAATTATTGGATTTTTTTAGGAAATTTTGTTCTTTAAATAAAAAGTTTTCCACTGGAGAAACTGTTCGATGTAGCTGATATAACAGAAAGTATGGGTAAATAGTTTTGGTTTTGTAATACGTTCATCCTGAAGAAAGGGAAAATATTTCGAAGGATGATACTTTTAGGATAAACGACTTTTCAGTGAGAAGTAGGAACAATCTAGTTTATTATAATACTGAGATTATATTTAATATAACTTAATAAATAAATAAAAATACCACGTACACGATGACAAGGTATGCTGTAATGACAAGGTATTTCACATTCATATATATGGGGTACCAAAGTTATAATAAAAAAACCCTTTTTGTAATAAGGTGTTAATGTTTGGTATTTTGGATGCCAATGTCCTACCTATGCCATAAAAAACCCTATATTGCTAAGGGACAGAATAATTAAAATTAGAATAGAAAGGAACAGAATACACCAATTAGGAAGAATAAAGTGATAAACATTTTTCAAAAATGTACGCGATTCTTTATGTTGGTAAGTACTTATAATTATATATATAGACTAACGAGCTCGTAAGTTTATGGTAAGAAGTTGAAGTCTGAGACCCATGGACATTTGCAATATAAAGATTCGCAATGCATTGTCAACCCTGTGTACAGTCTAGGTCAAAGTTAACTAAATTTTCTGAAA
This sequence comes from Hedya salicella, assembly GCA_905404275.2. NCBI lineage: Eukaryota > Metazoa > Arthropoda > Insecta > Lepidoptera > Tortricidae > Hedya > Hedya salicella. The sequence goes on from FR990108.1 coordinate 12,298,292, forward strand.
TATGTACACTGAAATGAAATATTACTAAAATAAAATAATTAAGCCCTTCTGGCACATGTGTCTGTCTTTAAAGATTAGGTCCATCTGGCATGTATATACACCTTTATTTGTTTTCTCAAAGTGGGTATTTTGCACAAATTGTAACTTTGACAGAGAAAAATATATCTTTTCTCAAAAAATCCGTGACCACGGAAAGCTGATAAGCTTTTGAAACGTTGGGAGCTCAAATGAGATGTTATACGTGATATAATCCGTTAAAATTGTTTTATTTAAATTAGTGATAATCGTGGAAACAGAAAAAAATATTAGGATATATATTTATGAGATTTTGTGGTGTTTATACTTATACCTTTGCCCTTGATTGTACTAAGGCGGAATACCTCCACGCTAGTAATCTCATTGTCTTACCTAAGGGTACTTACCTAGGTGCAACGAAACATAAGTACAAAAGCTACTTAACACTTACTTACTTACTCGTAAGTACTTAGTACTTTAAGGTAACCTCGCGGTTGTACAATATAAATAATGCTCATATTAAATCTCTTCGGTCTCATACATTCGCGCCGCCCTAACCATTTTCTAGATAGCTACAAAACGCCAATTTCGTGTTCTATGGGAGATAACATTAAGCTGTGGTCAAATCTACACGTCCGTGTTATTTCTGGTATTCTAGTGGTATCTATTTATATTGCCAATATTTCGCATTATAATTAAAATAATGTAATGTCTCCTCATTCTGTACCGTTAACTTTTTATGATTGAAAAAAATATTCGCTACAATCTATTAGGTCAGGCTCGGTATATCTTATAAATCACGAAAAATTAAGAGTTTCAGGGTGAAAAACAATTGCGAATCAGTTTTCAGATAATTTCAGACTGCCTCGGATAATTTTATATATTGTTTCCTCATGGAAAAGAAGCGTTGCGTCAATCATATCCTTGTATACGCCGGAGCGGTTGTTTGGTTTACTTTTTGTTATGTTCCATTGGTGTAAAAATTGTCAATTGAAATGAACTAATTACACATTGAAATAAAACAATTTAACAGATTATATCGCGTATATTATCTCATTTTAGTTCCCGACGTTTCGGAAGCTTTCCAGCTTTCCATGGTCACGGGAGGACTGAGAAAAAAAAATTAAGTTTGATAAACCTTCTATCCTTGCCAAAGAAAAAAGATATTTTCCCAGGATGCTACGCGAGGCTATTGAGATTAAAAACCATCCTAATTTCAATAGATAAGATGGATTGTAACTACCACCAGCTTGGGATCCTGTAATACATCTCATCAAGGAACAAGCGAGACACAGGACCGCAAAACCTTAATTTCCGAACGGTGTAAAATATTGGTAAATTATTAGAATAAAATAATTAAGCCCTTCTGGCACATGTGTCTTTACAGCTTAGGCCCATTTGGCATGTATGTACACCTTTATTTGTGTTTTTTTTTTAATGGGTAGTTTGCACAAATTGTAACTATGACAGAGGAAAATACATCTTTTCTCAGTCCTCCCGTGACCATGGAAAGCTGGAAAGCTTCCGAAATGTCGGGAACTAAAATGAGATAATATACGCGATATAATCCGTTAAATTGTTTTATTTTAATGAGTAATAATCGCGGAAACAGAAGAAAATATTATGAACTAATTACAGTTGTTATCAACAATATTAATTCTATTCAATAGTTCACAACTTGGTCTACAGATATGGTCCTATTTGTCCCCGCCCTAAAAATTACACCAACGTGCAACGATGTCTGGATATGAGTGATATATTAATAAATCTTAATGGACAAATTCGCATTCACTACGCACTATAGGGTAGTCCATTCTTGTATGGAGAAAAAAATACATTCAATCTTGACTCCACGCAGCTCATTTTGATCGAAGCTCTTATCGAATGAACTATGAACAAAATTTATAATGTTCATACAAAATGCATTTCTCCTAACACAACCATGTGTTATCACGGAAGGATTTTCAGGCAAGGAATTTTGGTGTTAATTTATCTAAATAGAAGACGAAGATACCAATTCTGCAAGAATTCGTGATTCTCGTCCAACATGATCTTTGAACGGCGGTACATACAATTTTCTATAAAAAAAATCGACTTATAGAGCGACAGACAGAGGCATCGTCTATCCATCGCTATCGTCTGTCTATCATCGGTTTTGAAAATTAGTACATGTCATTTAAATGGATTTTGGACAGCAAAATAATATTCAGAACTTATTTTTTTTGGACTACGCACAGGTACACACCGTACTAGCCGGACCTTTACCGTCGTTCTAAGGAACTCCGTCTGATACCTTCAAGCTCGTTATCCGTTGCGTGTTTTCATCCTATTAGATACAATTCGTGGAATCCCGAAGCTCTCGTTTGTGATTGTTAGATTAGCCGTTTCCTTGGCATTTCGACGAATGACGTAAGTTATGAGCCACGACCGGTGGCCGGCTTCTCACCGACAAGTGTGAAACAAATTACTGACACCGTTTAACCTTTGTAAATGCAATGATAAACAACTTATTCTAAGTTCAAAGCTAACGACTGATTGGTAAGTGGTCCCGCGGTAAGATATACTAGTCTTTTTCTAGGGCGTCGCTCGAGTTGCAAGAATTTTTAGCATATCTATGTATGTGTCTTTGTACCTACTCTCATCACGGCAAAACGGCTGAGGGATTTAATTTTTTTTGATACACGGGCAGCTAGACATGTACAAATGCTTACAGGATATTGTTTATGTGACTTTTTCTTCTCTTTCGCGCCTTCTACATAGTTGGTTTGTAATAAAGTCGAACTTGAAATTACGTGGATGATTTTGTCTCATATTTTATTACAATAACCAGACTTGAGTTAGTAAATTCCTTAGCGTATATTATCTCATTTGAGTTCCCGACGTTTCGAAAGCTTTTCAGCTTTCCATGTTGATTGATATTTAGATGAGTAATAATCGCGGAAACAGAAGAAAATATTAAATTCTTTAGCCCAAATTATCTTTCATTTAAATTAATTTCAAATAATTTTATGGCTACTATAAAGGGTCTCTGACAGTGACTTCCTTGTGAAGAAGACCTACATTAAATCCAAGTTTTTATTACTCTAACGACCCATGTCGAGTATTTCGGCCAACTGAAGAACACTATAATTATATAAAGCTAAGAGAAATTTACACGACTAACTACGTATAAACTCATTGTTTCGACTGTAACCCAGTTTTCCCGAGTTGTAAACTGTGTTATATAATTATAACATGTAAATTAATGAGACAACGCATATTGGTGTCTACATTTTACCTACATAGTATTCTCTACTCATGATTTTATGTGACGTAAACGTATGAGACTTTTAAAGTGAGTCATAAAATGAAAATTAAGATTCGCGCGTAAAAACAAATTGCGCTCGTTTACAAATCGATTTAAAATAATCTGATCGATGAAGACGAATACTGTGACATTTGGTTACGCCTCTTTTGTAGATATTTGTACCTACTTAAGTTACAAAGGATGTATAGCGAAGTATGTGTGGTTAAGGGGTGTACGTGTACTTCGTGTGTTTCGGCAAAAATACTTTATTAACTTTTGGATTCCGTGAGTATAATCATCATCAGAGATCGGACAGGTCATCGCAAAACAATCGCGACACGCCAATAGAACAAGATTAATAGAGTCGTATTATGTACAGAATTATTTAATCATATTTTTTAATTACATTTACAACGGTAGGTAAACCAAAATTCACCATATGATTATGAAGGTATTTCCACTAAAAGTATTTTAATAAATAAATATCAGGGACAAACTTACACAAATCGACCTAGTCCCAAACTAAGCAAAGCTTGTACTATGGGTACTAGGCGACGATATACATAATATATCGATAAATTATAATACTTAAATACATAGAAAACATCCAAGACCCGGCTGATGCTGATGCTGATGGTTGTATTAAACATATGCAACCATCAACTCCTGCATTTTCTGAAACGAACCTATATTTTTATTTAGTTATTTGTGTTAATAAATTTTTACTATTTTCATCATTATAAAAAATACATGAGCATTAAAAAACTATTACACATACTACTTTAATTTAACTTGTTTGTTAATATTATCTATCTTCAACATTTTAATTCGAATGTCACATGCTGTACACAATATTTATTTGTGATCTTCATTATAAGAGAGCTCGGGATAGTTCTTAATCTCCGTATTAATCGTTTTTATTTTTACCATATTTTAGTACATTGTGCACCGTGGGCGGTAGAGAAGGAATTACAAACGAGAGTACATTGAAGGCCGAAGCCGCAGGCTTAGGGCTTCAATGACTCGAGTTTGTAATTCCGGTACCGCCCGAGTAACACACAATGTTTTTCATCACACTTGTGAGGAAAGTAATAAATTATTAAATCAGAAAAAGCTTGGTACCTACATTCTAGTGTCACAAGTCGCAACATTGTGTCATAAAGTGTCATTTGTCAGAATCTCATTCTATAGATAACATAAACAAAGGTTTCGTTTTTTTTTCGTTCGTCCAACAAAGGTTTCGTTCCGAAACCATTTTTTTAATTTTGTTGCAAACAATCTTTTACTTAAATTAATAATTGTAAAATAGTATAAACAAGCTATTTTAACGTATTTAACTATAGCGTCAACGTGTATTTATTGATATTACATTGTGTTCAAATTTGCTGTTTTTGACTAATTCCGTTCGGTTCCGTTCTAAACCTGGCATATAAGAGTAGTGAATGCAGTCAAAAAATATTTTAAAGAAGTCATTACGCCCATGGCGTATAAAAAGCCCACGGTTTTAATTAAGACCTTGTCGCTCGTTTTGCCTGCGTGTAATGACACCGTTCACGAACAAGTGTGATGAAAAAAATATTTCGAAATCACCATAAGAAAATAATTTGACTAATTTAAATTGTCACAAAATTGTTTCACGAACAGAAAAACGTCATATGATTAATAAAAAAGTTTCAGTGTTGGACACCGTTATTTCAATAATTTAGCTCGTCGTTTTGAGCACTGGGACTACCACCTTACTTGGTACTCGGTTAATTTATTATATTGTAAAATATTCAGAAAAGTGTACATAAAGCTTCTACCATTTTAGCTTATACTTATATATTATCTAGAATGCGCCCGCATCTTCGTTCGCGGAGGAGAAAAAGTCATAAACCCTCTTTTTTCTTTAGCATAGTCAAGTAAAAGATATCTTATAACCATCTGGAGATACCCAGCTACCCGTGTACCAAAAATAATTGAAATCCGTTTAGCCTAACATACAAACATTTTATTTTTACAACTTTATAATAGTATAGATTTGGCGAAAGATATCCTTTATCTAAATAATGTCGATATTGTCATATACATATACTAATTTCAGCATCAACCCTGTTGATTAGTGTAAAAAACGAAGTATTTCCAGCCAGTTAGCCATCTAACACCCACAGCTAGGTAGCAACATAATTTACTATCATAAGCGAGTATAAATCTAGTTCCCCAGGATCGATAGCTCGCCGGGTAGCAGTCATTAGTCCAGTTATTTATCGCTGAGTCTTGGTCGATCAACTGCAATCTCTGCAGACCGCCCTTCATACCTAGAATGCTAAGGGGATAACATACTATTTCGGAATTATGTTGGTGAAGGCACAGTGGAAGCTGTAGTAGTAAATACTTAGATAAATGATATAATGTGATCTTAATCGCATCGGATATTGCTGATTCAATGCAATATACGGCTTTGTTAGTTCTGAAACAAAAGTTATGGGCGTTGATGATGTTATATGCCATTTTTAATGACGTAGATGTCGGTATCACCTCATAGTCACTGATATAACATAAAAAGAGGTAGATAGGTAATACGGGCTCCGAAAATGGCACATCAAAATTACGCCAATTGGCAAACCTTAACTCAGTCTTGCGCACAGAGTACTTTGTTATATATTGGATTATGCGTCAAATAAACAAAGATGCCGTCATGCATAATGAGATTTTCCACTAATTACTCAATAAAACGTCTAAAAGAATTTACGATTACTGTGTTATTGTAATATTATCAGATTATGTGTGAATAAGCCTGGCCATTTTTACACGTGGATTATCGTGTAGGTAAAATATCTACCTCTTTTTATATTATATCATAGCTCATAGTAGCAACAACAGGTACAAATATTTATTTCAAATCGCTCAAGTAATAATAAAAAGTAATAATTAATAACTGTCAAGACGTCCGTAGGCTGACGCGTGGAATTGGGCAACAGCGTTATAATTATAAAATAGCAGCTCCCCATTAATATCATTGTTTTGTAGTTAATTAAAATCCTTTGCCCCGACCTTGGTCTTCAGTCATCCATATTGTTCGTTAGAAACATCTAAAATACAAGACCGACTTTAAAATAAATAAATATTACAGGACAATTTTAACACAAATTGAACTAGTCCCAAATAAGCTCAATAAGGCATGTTTTACGACTGTTATGAGTTATGAGTACTAGACGAAGATATGTTTCATACATATATTTACTTAAAGAAAACATCCAAGATTCAGAAACAAATATTGACGCTCACAACACAATTTGTCTATACCGGGATTTGAACCCAAGACAGCTTCGCAGGCAAAAAACGCTGGATTGTAAAATAGAAATATTTATATATCTATCGAAATTAACATGCACTGAATCCCGCTCCCAGTCTGTAACTGCGTTTTTCAAACTTTTTCATACAATAAATGTCACCCCTCGTTTGATTGCAAAATGTAAAGCACAAAATAACCAACACGGCTATCTCGAAGATATGATCAAAACGACTATCCAAGTCATAATAGGATATACTCCGTTTGATTTCTATACCATTATAAAGTCGTCAAAATTAAATTTCTTTAAATTGAAACTATTTTCATAAAAATAAGTAAAACAAGCCATGATTTTGAAGGTCACTGGGTCAAAACGTATTGTATTGAACAGTTTAACCATTTTTTTCCATCTCAGAAACGAAGTTCCATGGGCATCTTCTAGTAAAATATCTATACTATTATAAAATGCTAGATTTGTAATGAAACTCAGGTTTCTATGGAGAGGGGTCATGATTTCAGGAAAAATCTTAATAGCGCCTTTCAGGATCGTCTTTTGTTTTGTATGGCCGCGCGGCGCCTTGCCAGTCTGGCGCCATCTGTTAGCCAGAATTTCTGTGCCCTCTCATCACGCCAAAACGGCTGGACGGATTTTAACCAATTTTGGTACGGGAATAGCTGGACATCCAAAGATGGTTTTTTTACCTTTTTCCCCAACTACAGTAAAAAAAAATTACGCGGACGAGGTCGCGGGCACCTTCTAGTAAAGTTATAAAATTCTATATACAAGAAACAACTGAACGCTTCAATCAGAACCATTTGATGGTATAACCTAAACGAAAATTCTCACAAATTCTCAAACCTGTCAGAGTTAGCGCCAATCTAATGCATCGTATACAATTAGCGCACAAAGCCAACAATGGGCGACCCCGATGTGTCGTGGAAACTGTCACGGCGCTGCTTTCCTTTGATATCGCCTTTCTTTCTTAAAGTTCACCTGCACGGTAATTGAATTAGATTGCGATTTGCCTTATGATTTTAGTAAAAGTTGGTGTGCAAATGAGATAGAAAGCTTATTATCAACAAAACGGAACGTAATCGCGTATAAATCCTATTCCTAATATTATAAATGTGAAAGTGTGTTTGGTGGATAACGGGGGTGCAACAAATTGACGCAATTGCATATAGATAAAATAGAAAGTGGAGAGTTTTTGAATGAATTTTTACCTCAAAAAATACATGGTTTCCGAGAAATAAACATGAATCCCGGTATGTTGATGTTGAACGTTTCCGAAAATACATCCATAGTGTCGAAGAGTCGATGGAAGGGTTGTTATAATATGTACGGTGAAGGAGTTGGACATAGCGCCAGAACGGCGAGGAGGAATGGAGACAAAAACAAAGATATCTTAAACATAATTTGTTTTGGTAACTTTAGTTAGGTCTTTATATAGATATCTATCATCATTTCTGCCTATGCGAAGTCCGCCTTCAGGCATGACATAAATATCGCTCACGGGTCATTGAAAATAACATACTTTTTGTGTTATATTACGAGACTAAATGTATACATATAATGTAAAAAATGTTATTGTACACATATTACTAAGTAATTCAATTACAACATTTCATTTCTACCCAACAATCTTGGAATTAATCTACCATGCTATAAACTAAACAGTTTAAGAATATAAACAAAATATAAACTTGATAAAATCGGTTCGTTAAAACGCCTTCATTTTGTAATATATAATAATCACGGGCTATAATGCCTAGTTTACACGAGCGTAGTATCATCGTTACGTTGATAATATTTAGTCTCATACTATCGTGCCACGTGATTTGGGTCTCTGAAGTTAACTACCAGTAGTAGCACAGTAATTGTATTAAGGGTCAAAGAGATATTAAGCGCTTAAATATTTCGAAAATATCATTTTAGGCGCCAAGCCAAGTACTAATCATGTATGACATTAATGTAAAGTAAAGTATTTCTATTACTGAAGTTGACAATTTACAACTAGCCTCAATTATACTTAACTAAATTAAGTGGTAAAATGACAAAGAAATTTAACATTCTTATAATATACCCAACTCCATTTTGGTTGACTCGAGCGTAAGTTAATCACAGATTAGATACTGCGAAACATAGTTAGTAGTTACTAACTATAATAATACTATGTACAACATATGTCCGATTAAGTCTTTTACTTGTAAGCTCCCGATAAAAAGTTAAACTTAGAGCTTTTGCGGTGCGTCGTTTATTAAGCACAATTTAGTTTTAGCCATGATACTACGCGAAAATGGTGTAAGTTTAAATAAAGAAATATTTATTATAAGCCAAACGAAGAGGTGTCTACTAGACTCGTGTAAACTTTATATAAGAGATACAGATATCAGCCGCGGTTGGCGAATTCCCGAGAAGCGCGATGAATGCGGGCTTTAATTATAAAATTGTCTCCTTTGAGAAAACGACATAAAAATGGACATGGAGGCAAAAACTTGGGCAAGCAAAAACGGCTTACATGTCTAAAAGGGTCCCGCAAAAGGAAAAGTTTATGCAAGAAATGTTAAAGACTGTTTTGAAATTTTGATTATTACAAAGCATTAACATGAAGTTACGAGTATAATGTCGGGTAAGTCCCATTGGAAACTTGCTATCATGATTAAAACCCTATTTTTTAATTCAACAATGGCCAGAGAGTTTGTGCCAAAATCCTCATAAAAAACCCAATAGCCAAATATTACACGAACACTGAACGCACGTTTGGGGTGGTACGCTTTGTGTGCGGCGAATCAGCGTGAGAGCCGACTGAGTTTAACTACGCTGCGACTTGCGATTCGTCACTCCGTTTAAGAATCGACGTATTTAAGACAGCTTATTGCTAAAACAACATTATTTTCCGATAAATCTTAAAGCAACCTTTACGTCGTCGGAAAAGTGTATCTTTGATCTCTTTTTGTTTGAGGCCGAATGTAGCCATCGTTTACTATGCTATCGAGTACTCTAAGATGTATGTAAAAGCACAAATTACTTGAATAAAAATATAATTAAAATAATATATCACTATCGACCGATCATTAATCAATAATGACGTCACGCCATAACACAGGAAGTCTCAGTATTTGTTGAGACAGCGCTGTGTTGCCAGGATATTCCTGTAACTTTAGACGCTTTCCGAAGTAGTATAGATACTAGTTCTAGGTAGTCGCGACAGAACCCTAGAACAAGATGCATCCAGCACCTGCCAATGGCGTGTCGGGTTCGAGATAGGGCGTTTATATTTAGAAACCACTTTATAACTCACCGCCGGGCTTAAAGCTCCCGATAAAAAGTTAAACTTAGAGCTTTTGCGGTGCGTCGTTTATTAAGCACAATTTAGTTTTAGCCATGATTGTATCAATCGTCCAAGTAGCCACAATCATAAAGGTCTCCATCTTAGAGCGTTAAACTATTGGAGATGGCATATGGACGCATACCAAAGTGTATAGACAAATTTCATGTCAGTGTTTGCAGTAAATTGTCAGTGTGTGTGTTTTTATATTTGGGATCTTTTTAATGGTACTCTTGTAGAATATTTCCGTGCTGTATACGTGTTTACCTCGCCTCCCTTATACATGAATAAATAATTCGGTAATGATACCCTTGCCGTATCCAGTGATTTAATGCTCTACGGTGTCCATACGAACGGCAACATTGGACAAGGGAAGAGAAACATCTGAGGTGCGCGGTATTTTCTAGGGCATAAAGAATATATAGTATTTTATACGTTATCCGACACTTCGCTCGCTTTACCGTGGCCACACTAAGTGCGATATTATATATAAATGCTCATTAACAAGCACCCTGCTATATTACAAAGGTGGGACGTATGGAAAATGTTAATGATATTATTTACAAACCGCAATAACACATTGAAAAAATAAAATGTATCGAAAAAGATCTTCGTGGTTTTGCCTTTATTTCTTAAGAATTTTAATTCCTTTATCTCAGAGATATTCAGAGGAGTCAGAAAATTATAAAACCAATCAAATCCATTTTCGCTAAATCTTATATAAATTATATCTTCTAAGAGTACTGAATGATTTCACAGGTATAAGTATTTGCACTGACCAATTGCTACCAATTGTAAAAAAAAAACGTAAACAGTCTGCTTGCTTGGAAAAAATATACGCAGTCACTTTTACTTGTAGTACACGATGTACTCAGCGTGTGGCCCAAAACAATATCGGAGTCCCCGAAAAACCTGTTCAGTCACCGCTGTTTAAAAGTAAGAAGCAGTTAGTGGGTGCGTTTCTCATATATTCTTACATCCATTTGGAAGTGATGTAACCGTTGGATCGGACAAGTGTCGCAGACGCAGGTTTCGACAGTTTCGTTTTTAATACGTCTGGCTAAAAAAGCAAGGTTGTACAAGTACATAAACCGCATTCAAAGAATGAGATGAGATAAGTAGGTACTACTTATAGTGTAGTTTTGAATATTTGTCGATCTGATTGGACCACATAACAGGAAGGTACCCTGATTTAAATAGCAATCTCAAAAGAAGCAAATGAAGCATCACGATTCCCCATTTCAAACTAGACCCTAGAAAACTTGAAATGAAATTAATATTAACCTCACCGCGCGATATGAATCTATATTGTCTCTTATCGCTATATCGCATTCTTTTAACCAACATAGCTTATAAATTCATAGTTAAGCTCGCAAAAAGGGACAAAAAGGATGACTTGGGCGTTATCATGGACCTTAACTTGTCGAAAGAGATAGTATGCGGCCTCGTGTTCTGAGGTACCTCAGTCCTCAGCTAGCTGGCGTGCGGCGAGAGCGTTCGATTCGAACGCTCTAACGTTAACGTTCGAAATTGAAAACTTTTTTTTCTATTTAACAGAACTTTCGTTAAATTTTGAAAGAAATGGTGTTGTGACAGTTCTATTGGATATTTCATGTGTATTCCGGACTTTTCGAGTGTGACCTTTGTATTGAAAGATTGTACAGTGTCGTCAGTTTTTTAAGGTGAGTTTGTAGATATTAATCAATTTTTTTTATAATATAGGTAGTAGTTATTTTTACATAATTTAGTAATCTTTTTATTAAAATTAAAAAAATATTTTTAGTCCTGATTACATTTTCAGTCTTTCAAAGGTATATTACTTTACCAATCATAGGCATATATATAGTTTACTTCAAGTAAGCTCTTGCTTATATACCATTATTTTACGAGAAGTTTCCAGGAATAAACACGTAAATAATAAATGTAATAAGCAAGCTGCGTGGAGGCAGGATGGGCTCATAAATATCTGTTCATTAACTCCAATTGCCCGGTTTTCTAGGAAATTACTGAAATAGGATGTTTATAGAAATAACCGATTTCCGAGTGATTCAAAGGATCAGGAAGAACTCAAAATATGATTACAGTAATATTTTTAAATACTGCACCTACCTTATTCAGCCATATTGAAAAGGGACTTTTATATTTATATAATGTAAGGACGTGAAAATAGCTTAAATTATGTAGCAGAGGTTCATGGTTTTTAGAGAAGCCGCGTGTTTTATATTAGTCGATAAAATGAAAATAATGTATTAAGTACATGCAAGTTCTTGTAACGTTACCTGAAATCTTCTTCTAGAAATAACGTTGGTAATTTTAAATAGTATAGGAATAAAACGAAATTGGCCGTATAACTTGGATCTTTTCAAGAGTGAATTGGCACTAGATAGTGCCAAAGGTTGCCGTGAACTTTTTTCACGCGAGGAGATATCAAGCTGAAATTAATATCAAATCTGCAATCCCTTGAAGATGTGTAAAAAAATATCAAACTTCGAAGTCAACGCAATCAAAAGATACAATCATTAAAAGAGGTGACTCTATACAAATTTCCGTGGATTGGAAACCTATAACCTATAGGTTACTTCGAATTGTCCTAGAAACTTGGTATAAAGCTAGGTCTTATGCATGCTCCATCGTCGATTTCATCATCACTGATCAAGAAGTGAGATTGAAGTCAAAGCTTGCCTATCTAACATAAAAAAGAACTTATTGATTATTAGGTATGTGAATAATACCGACTAAATCATTAAGGATTCACATACATATATTAATATTTTAAAGATATTCCAATGCATTGGGCAGAATTACCGGGAGTAGGTACATCTTATAGCGCACCGCACACATTCGATTGAATACATTTAACATCGCCTAGCAATCCGTCACAGAGATAACATACAGCGTAACTCTCGCAGGACTTCCATCGGCTCAATTGACATTATAATGCAGATTGTATTCGGATATTAATGAGTGCCTTAAAACGAACAAAACGCGAAGTAGCCAGCCATTTCGAAAGCGAACCACTTGCTGGCACTGCATTCTTGCATCTTCGAGCTCGTTCAACCGGCCGGGAACAGCCTGTCGATTCGGACCCAACCGCGTACAAATCGTAATCGTTCGACATCGCTGTCCCACTCGTTTAGCGTGTTAACGCAAAGGACAGCGAGTTTTCTGCATAGTTTAGTACATCAGAATTAGACGCAAGATGCGCTGCAGGGATGAATGCTGACCGGCGTAAGAAGAGCTTTGAAACTTCTCCGCGCGATTTAGATATAGGTGCGAAGGAAGTAATTGAATGAAAAGCGAGAGGTCCACTATTATGGTGGGGTTAGGCTGGATATGGAAAAATGGCAAAAAAGCAAAACGAAAGGCTTTCTTTCGATAGCGTCGATGCGTGTATTTTTGGGCATACGCACACAACTAAACGCTCGGTCGGCAAACTTATCACACATATATATCACAATAAACTTAGGCTTATTTCATGTTATGCTGCATGTTGAGATTATCGTTTATTTTTTAATATTTTTCGTTTTTATTGCTGGCATATATGACAAATGGCGACAGTTTATGGCAGAACATGTTTATGCAGAACTTTTGATTTAACAACATCTGTAATAAAAAGTATTCCTTTTCTTCTTCGTCATGGTCGTGTTATTTATTGCTAAGGACCATATTCCTCAAAGTTCTACTTGCTTCTCTCAGGGTGGATGTTACAGGAAGACAAGTTAGGATTATCCGTTATTTTACTGTATGAATAAAAACATTGTTGGCAAATAATTAAAGTAAATTTACAGTTAAAAAAAACATTAGAGTATAATATGCAGATATATTATTAGCATGCATTTTAGTAGCTTGCTACATACTATACCTATATTTTATCATTGCATCATTTATAACGCAAAATTGGCGAACAAGCCCAGCGCAGCGTCGGGAGTCTGCATAATTTACCTTAATGGCATTTACCGTCACCGTCAAATTTCAAAGCACTGCTAATCTAATTCGCAAAAGTGAAACGTTAAGTTCAAAGGGGCTTCAATGCACCGACCGTCATGAATATGCAAGTTTGACGGCTGACAGGTGTTAAATGCAACAATTGCATAGAAATCGGAAGAAACGCGCGCGTGGGCGATTTCACCTCGCTGTTTGCAGGAAAGCTCTGTTAAATGTTCAAGTGTTTAAACACAAATGTTACTAAGAAAGCGTTACGTAATGCAAATACAGTTATAAAATAGACATTATTGACCGTTTTCATCGACATTTTGGTCCCCGGTTACGCTGATTAAAAATTAAACGTTTATTCTGCAACTATTATTCTAGAAAATAATGCTAATATAGTTAAGGATGTTAATTTATTTGCCATGCGGGAACTCATACCAAATTTATACTAGATTGAATCTACCAGTGATTCAGAAAATGTAACACATGGAGAGAAGAAAATCTCTAGTCTAGTCAGTCTTTTGTTTTTTGGTCGTTGACTTAAAGTAGCGGTTCTCAAACTTTTTTGGCGACGGAATACTTTTGTAAAGTGAAACGTTTGACGGTTCCCTAAAATAATCAAGAAGTTCTTTATTTGTATTCCTAATTTATTAATGCCAACGGCAATATTTATTAAATGGACCTAATCACCGCAATGTAGATTCAATTAAAGTATGCAAAATATAGCATAGTGACTATAGTATAATATAGTTTTTCTCTGAAACCTTTAATATATGTTTTCTAATATGATCTATAGTATCGTGGAGCCCATACAGAAACCCCATAGCGGTTACCGTCATCTGGCATATTTCAATCATCATTTGGCATATTTTTTTTCTGAAGCTATAGGATTTTTAGGACTTTTTAAAGCATCATCCTGTTAAATGCATTAGATTAGGTTAAAATTTTTATAACAAACCTGAAAAGTTTACGTGTTCAGAAAAAAATGCATTATGCCAAATGATGATTGACAAAAAAGTTTATGCGGGTAAACCGCCCTCTCTGGAGCACACTTTGATTATAACTTAGTGAAACATGGATTGGAAGGCAGTTAAAATACAGTTCTAGTTGGACTTATGCTTATCAATGTGTGCGACAGTATATAATTTGCAAAATGAGTGTCTTAGTGCGCCGATTTAATGTCTTTGTATGTGAAGTGTGGCTGATGTAAGTGTGTAAATATTATTCGTTTTTTTTTAATCAATTATATGGCGGTTAATAGTTGATCTAGTGCTACCAAAGTTTCTGATGTTTTCGCATTTCACTATCCGTTGCTCTTATAATAATGTTCATCTTACAATAATAAGGTATGCAGGTAGTAAGGAATGATAACATACAACTGCTTAGATTGGATACTGTTTTGCTAAAATCTGTAAGCATTTATTTATGAGACGATCACTGACATGTTACACGAGCATAACTAAATTAATAACCTTTTACACCGACGATGGAAATCCAAAAAATCTTCCGACAACACATTTGATACCCAAGTATAATTAAATAGTAACTTTTATTCGTTCCAAGTTTTATAACCCTTCCTTCTGACTGTATCGTACGTCGCTGGGTAAAAAGTCAATGTCATTTCTCCAAACGCGAATCACTGAAGCAATTCAATCGACTAACCACGACCGTGTTTACGCCGGCTGCGTTTTTGCCCAAGTGACGTAACGCCGTCATGCCGCATCAGCGGTCATTATCACATAGAAAACTGCCTCCAAGGCAATCGGAACTCTTGAGCGGTAATGACGAAATTAATGGAGATGATTCGGGTGAACAAAAATAGTGGGGGGCGTTGTCTGAAACGGTCACGACCGTCGTAGTGTTTTGATAAAATCTTTATTTATTCATACTAGGAATGCGAAAGTTTTGGAAATTTATTATTCTCTGCTGTTTCCGCGATTATCACTCATTTAAAAAATATATATAAAGGGATTATATCGCGTATAGTAGGGAATTCAAATTAGATAATATACGCGATACAATCTGTTTAAATAGTTATATTTGAGAAATTTGTTGATTTATTTTGGAGCGGCATTTTGCATTGCATTTAATGTATTTCATCCGGAAAAAATTACGGTTCTTAAGTGGTAAATAAAATAAGTTATTATGCAGGTGAGGAAACAATAGCATGATAATATCGTTAACTAAGACAAACAGTCGTATTCGGTTTAAATCTCCTTAAAAAAATACTTGTTTCAAGAAAATAAATATGTATTTGGCAAAGGAAACATTTGGGAAATAAAAGAAATAAAAAATATTATGTATTAGGTACCCACTTAATTTAACAAATAATGCTGTACGTAGGGAGCTATAGGTCTGAATGTTAAATCGAAAAAAGATTTATTACTTTCCGATTTCAAAATGTATATACAGCTCTCTAAGCATGTCATTCGGCTGATATTGTGGACCACGTAGTTTGTATACCTATACAAACTTTTACGGGGTACCAACTCAGCATGTTTAAGTTTGAATTAACCTTTCTAAAGTTCACTAATGTCCACAGGAAAATGTTTATATTAAAAGAAATTTGTTTAATTGCCCGATAAGTGGCCTTGGCCGGTCAACGGCCTGGCCAGAGAAAGGCTAATATGATTATGTAAACTTCGCCGCTCATGATTATTACTATTTCGATAGAGTAATTCCGAACGCCGGTAAAAAATTCTATACTCAATTTATACAGGGTAGAATCAAAGTCATGATTCGATAAGTAATATGCATTCTGGCTAACTGTAATGTCCATTGTCATTTACTGGTTATACTTTAGACTTACTTTGTAAACTGATTACGACTAAGAACTGTATTTTTCTGGGTGGTAGCTCTTTGGTAAAATTTACAGGCCATTAAAAGTTGTAGGTACTAGTATCTTGAAAACAATCCATAAGGAACTGGTAAGAAATATATGTTTGAAATCAAGGCCGCAAGGGCATTTTTACAAGTCTGACTCTACGGCATTTCCCAAGAGGAGACCACTGTTGAGAAGGAAGCCGAAACAAACTCAACAGTCAGTCAATAACTCTTATCTATTACAATATTAGTACTTAGTCTATCTTAAATGTATGCTTTTAAGTATAAACTTAATGCGTAAGTCTCCAAGAAAACATATCAAAACTTATGAAAGTTAAAATATAATAGATAAAAAAAAAATTTTTTTTTTTTAAACAAGTTACGTACGTTTGATATACCTTCTTATAAGAACCGTTTCCCGGTAAAAGTAAATTATTTGGTTTATGTTTTGGGCCATGCATTTTTGTCTGTTTCCGTAGTTGTGTATTTCTGTAGTTTACTCAGTCAACTTAAATGCCAGCATCTACAAATAAATGTATTACTACAACCAAGACTTGTTTTTCATCCTGTATAGTACATTCCTATTATTGTAGTTCTTATTGCATACGTACGTGCCTAATATTGAGATACATTTGTAAGACAAGAAGTTTTGAACTCGACAGGCAAAGAAATATTTTTTGTGAACGGTTAACTAACCGTTGTTGGTAAAAAAACCGAATCAAGTGAGTTATTCAACACATGAAATTATTGATTGAATTCTTCGGAGATTTTATAGATACTCAGTTTTAATTATGCAATTAATTTAATTGATTTAAGTGCCTCATTAACATGAAACGAAACTGTTAATTGTGTTATCAACTTTGAAATAAATTTCGCGAACTGACTAATTAATCGATTTTCTTTGCCGGTCAAGTGATTCAAGAATTCCTTGAAATTTGATACCAGTCCGGACAGATTTAAAAGAAATACACTGATGACCCATATATTGATTTATTATAATCACAAAATTAAAGTACAGTTTACCATATCCATCCATTAAAGAAATGTTTCATCTCGATACGTTTCTGTACTAATCTTTCAATGGTTTCACAATTGCTTTAAAAACTTGCAACTTGTGTACTTTACCAGTGAAGACGTTATTTCTCTCGATATTAGTATCTAACCTTACCACCAGATTTCCCCATGCTGTGTATATTACAGGGTAATTGCCGCATTTAGTTGCGGGCGACACCGGCCGATGGTATCGGCTGATATATCGGCCAATACACCCTCCGGCCAGGATATTGATGGGCTGCCTCCGACTTGCCCGCGAAGCTATCGATAAAGCGTAACGCATTATCGGTATTCATAATACTGTCGCTTGTTATGTGAGGTAGTAACGAAAAAGGATTTATAGTTACAATTCGAAAATTAAAATATTATTCGAGAAACGAACAGGGAGCCATTGTGCTGTCCCATGTACAACAAAACATACTGTTTATGGTTAATTAACCGCTACGAGATTTATATGGTGTAAAATTCCAAAATATTTATGAGCTAACACTTCGATACCGCGGGTCAAAAACAATGGATTAGTAGTAAATGTAGCTTATATTTTGAAATTTAAAATGGTTTATGAGGACAGAAAGAGCAGTGAGGCTCTTCCCCAAGTACAATAAAACAAGATGGTTAATCACTTGCTACGCGGCTTTTTGTGGTAAAATTCCAAACAAAATACTTAACAAACCCCGGTAACACTTATAATCCGCAGTTATCTAGGTAACGTAAATTATTTAGTCAGCGATCTCAGTAAAATATGATAACACAAGTCCTGGATAACTCTGCACAACATGTGTCGCGAATTTGGCTGGCACTGCCGTGTGTCTAGATATTTTTTTTTGCTTTTGTTTGTTTAACAGTTAGGAAATAAAATAAAATATCCTTCCTACAGTGTACTTCTTTTTTAAATCCTCCATAAATTCTCATGTGATAGTTAAATCAAAATTATAGCTATTTTGTTTTGGAAACCTGTATTTTATTATCTAATTTGTATTCCTTAACGTAGTCCCAGACATCCTGTGGCTCAGATGCCGTATTAAGTAACCAGATAAGCGCATTCTTTGTCAAATGTTACGAAAGAAGATGGTTATCTGGTGGGTGTCAGAGGTGTTCAAATGATACATTGTCTATGTACACTGGTTCTCAAATATGCTTGTTACATAAATAAACATAGTCTTGCGTCGGCATAAGGTGTCTATAATTTTTATTAGTAAAGTTCAACAAAAAATGGTCCATGCAAAAAGTTTGATGATTTGATTATAGGTCGACAGCGAGCTTGAAGTTGCCGGAAAGAATTAACATACCAAGAGAGTGCTTCATTTTTAATGTTGTAGGCAAATCGTACTGTTATTGCCAACGATCTGTGATTGTTGACTTCAATTTTGGGATAGACAAATTAAGAATTATTAAGATAAATAATTTATAAAATATATCACATAGTATATTATTTTCTACCGTAAAAATAACGTTTTTCTTAATTTTAGAAGCAAGCTTACAAAGTGTATGGTAAGCAGCAGAGGCGTGGCGTCAGGAAAATTACAAGGGAAGCCGAAGCGTATTTATTTACTCATATTTAAAGAAAAAGGTGGTTATAAGCCTTTCCTTGGGCAACCCGGTGGGAATCGGCACATATGGACGCCACGCCCCTGGTAGGCAGTGGTGTGTACAACATTTCAGATCAGGGTAGGCAGTCGAAATGTATTGTTTACAAGGGTAGGCAGTAAATTAGAGCCTATGGCGAGTATTGGACATTTTGGGTAGGCAGCGCCTTTGTGCCAATATGACCCTCTTTTCGCACGCAAAAAAAGTTGGTCTCTAAAACCAGGTATGATGTAGATGAAAGTGAAAATTTGATCATTCAATCGATTGATCGTTCGTGATTTTTTTTTCTTTTTGCTGACAGTAGCCAGGCAGACAGGCGCCGTTTGGGTGCTTATAAATAAATCTGTTCTAAACATTATAATCGAATCCAAAAATGTTTCCTACACAACACTACACAAACTAAGTTAAGGATGATGTGACTTGTGTTACGCCATTTTTAATTCGTCAAGATGAAATGTAAATTGAATTAATGCTTCTGCACCAAAATCATTTAGGTATATCTCTCTTTAGATAGCTACGGACAGGCAACGTTACACACAAACATTGCCGACTGTACGCATGGGCGTTGAAGGTATCATCTCTCATATTACGTAACATCGGTACAGTTAACAGTCGTTTAGTTAACTATAGGCAGTTCATCGTTAACTGATACACCTACGTTAATCACCGTGTTACATAACGTTCGATGATAAAGATATAGTAAAAGTTATGTGGGACTAGTTTTGCAGCTTTCGAAGATTCGATGAGAATCGCCGATTTTGTATGGTGAGTTGCTACTACTGGACTTTTGACTAATCTTTCGAAATCTATTATAAAAAAGAAATGTCTGTACATTGAATACATTTTCAAAAAACAAGTGATACGGACTATTAGAAGGTCACTGAATCGTTTTTTTGTTTGTTTTTCTGTATGTTTGTATGTGTCGTTGTGGCTGCATTACGTCAAACCGGCTAAACGGACTTAAACTATTTTTGGTACAGTACGGGCATCCACAGTAGCTTGTAGAATACTTACCTACTTTATTATCCGATTACGCTTAAGCAAAAAAGATGGTTATGATTTTTTCGCCTCCGCGAACGAAGTTGCGGGTGACATCTAGTAATAAAGTACTAGACTAGCCCTACAAGCTCTATCATCGAGCGCGTATTTGTCTATGGACAGTATTTCGTCAAGTCTCGTGAATTTATTTTATTATCTAGTCCAATCTTGACTAATATTGAAACTAGGACCTGACTACCTGTAGTACCATAACATGTCAGCCAGTAGTTTCGTAAAAAAATACAACATTTTCAAACACACCAAGTTTGGGCTCTTCCTGACCATCCTAGACATGGCTGAATGAAACATCAATCACTTTAATGGTCACTATCTTTCCTCCCTTCTCCATGAACTTTATTCTAATTTGAAGAAATCGCAAAAACCAGTAGAAATGTATAGCGGTGTGTGTTGAACGCTTAGGTATTTTAGCAACGATTTAGTATCGGAAGTGAACCCATTAAGGGTCCTTTACCTGCTGCGCAGGCGACTAGGCGCGGCCGGGTTGCTATAGTATTCGCGAAATGTGTACCAGCGTCGAACGGCTGACGGAGTCGTCGCTGCTATAATATGACCCCCAGACACGTATTAACTATTCGTATTCATAGGCTACGTTTTCTGAACTCAGTTTCGACAATATGTTTGACGGACCAATATTTCATTAATTTATTAAATACTAAGGTAATGCCTAAGTCGTAAACATTTTTTTTAAGTCCTAATCTGCCTTACAACTGCTTAGAGTGGTAATTAAGGACAAAGAAATAGCATAATCTTTTTGCGATAGAAAATGTACTTCCTTGTTATTTCATCATAAATCATTAGCAAAACTAAGTAGCGGCTCATACAAGACACACTCCAAATTTCATCAATGACCTACATCCTGTAGTTTTTGAGTAAAATGAATGTGACATATGGACGGATGAATGGACATGACGCAACTATTAGGGTTCCATTTTTGCCATGGTACGGAATTCTAAAAATTACCCGCGTTCTACCACTACTTAACGTATTTTGTTATATCAGAGACGAACTGAAGCCGGTTTAACATAAAATTTCAGAATGACACCCCTGGGTTTCGTGCGGTTGACTTAACGCTACCGAGAATTACCCAAAGTAACGGTTGCTGCTCCATTTGTGTTAATCGACGTTTTAATAAAAGCAGTAAGTTTGTATGAAAACGGGGATAGGGTTTTATGGTGATATGGAAAAAAGTTCATGCTAAAAGTTTTAGGGGAAAAACCAAATTACATACTTCAAATCAAATGGTGAAATAAGTCATACTGGAAAAAAATAATTAATTACTATACTAAATCAAATTGTTGTTTTTCATTTTAAATTTTTTCACTCGATAACGGGCAACGGTATGATGTAATTGTTTGCATGTAGATATTTAATATACTACTCAAAACAATATAGGGGCCACTTGTGCGCGGAGAATTTCTGTTCAGTTTTTGTGGTTACAATAAACTAATCTTATCTCAATCAAAACAAATGAGTATTAATGAATCGATTATTAGCTAAACAAAAACAAAAGCCTTTTTATCTGGAGAGTATGGAAAATAAATTTTACCAACTAATATATATTTTCACGTTACGATCAAAATTTTTTGTGGCCCTTATATTGTTTCGAGCAGTATATTTAGATGGGAGAGGGATATATAGTACTTTTTGACCTGAACACATGTATAGTAATCTAAAAACTTTACTTATTTTATTAATAGGGTACCTACAAAGTTGTGGTGCATAAATACTATGTTTATTACTTTCTTTTAGTA
The DNA here is from genome assembly GCA_905404275.2 of Hedya salicella. Classification (NCBI taxonomy): domain Eukaryota; kingdom Metazoa; phylum Arthropoda; class Insecta; order Lepidoptera; family Tortricidae; genus Hedya; species Hedya salicella. The sequence continues at coordinate 12,320,396 of FR990108.1, forward strand.
ATAATAGGTACTACATGTCACGTGTGCAAGGCTTCAGATATTTATAGAGCTAGATCACGATCACATGTCGCGTTTTTTCCCAAGACTCATCGTACGCTAAAATATTTACCGTCTTATTACATCAACAATTATGTATTACATTTCCATTGTTTTTAGTGGTTAGTGAACTATCTATTGTTTTCTATTTGTTGCTGTCTTGGATATAAAAAACTTGCGACCGCTAACCGCCACGGTTGATTAGGCCCCGCAGCGTTCAGCAAAGAATGCTTCCTTTGCTATTTATTGCCTTTGTTTCCACCTAGCCTGCAGCCTCAGCCGACTTGAAAATATCGTACGGTAGTTACAAAGACGTTTAAATTATAGCGCCATGGAGTATTGTCCTTTACAAGCCTGAATAAAGCTATATCTGACGCTGCTACAAAAATGACCAATGTGGTTTGATTCCTTCGATACGTGTGAATTTTTAAATTACACCTAAGTAAATTATTCGTATAATGGATTCCACGCACAATAATCTATTCAAATCGCGATAAATACATCATTAACTACACCTATTTGACCACAAAAACGTAATGCCGTCCGGCCATCGTTACAATTAGATGTTTACCTGCCCGGTAATCTACGTGGCAATTTAAAAAGCTACGCGGGAGGTAACCACAGACGCAAAAAATAATCATAGAGAAAAATAGAATAAAAGAACGAATGATTGAAGCAGATCATAGCGACTGTTTCGATGTGGAGCTTTCGGTCAGTGAATGGCATTGACTTTCGTATTATTGGCAGTAATTGTATCTTTAGGCATCCGGTTTCTGATTTTAAATAGATTGTGTATCGGATTTTCGAGTGAATGGAGATTTCTATATCTCATAACATAATGACTGAAGTACATATTCTAGGAAAAAGTGCTTTATGGGTGAATCAACTTTTACTTATTGTTATTCTGTCCCGTAACTCAGGAGTCAATATTCACAGAGTTACTTATAAAAATACTAAAACTGTAGGCTACTTATGACGCGATGAGCCTTTGAAAATTGATTTAATTAATTTTTTTTTCTTCCTCTTAGTCGGCATCTTCGTTGCTAAAGGTCGTGTCTAATTTAAATGTTGGCCTTTTGATGAAGCATGTTCTGTCCGGTATTTCTGTCCTCGTCGGTCTTAATAGCTTTATGTATTGGTAGGCCACTGAGCGTCTTTATTAGGTCTGCCCAACGGATAGACGATTGACCACGCTGTCTTTTCCCCCCAACTACGATCAGTTTTTCCGAGTTATCCGGGGTTTTGCAAGCGACGTGTCCGAAATACTTGAGTATGCGCTGGAAGCAGCTTATATCGCTCAAACTGGCTGTTTAATGGTCTTATAAGCTCTTATACATCTTGTGTGATATTTGGGGAGGAACAGAAGAAAGTTGATTGACTCATAAACATTTATCACATATGACTACAAAACGCAAGTTGGGTTATCGTAGGAAGGTTGAAATGTGCGTAAGTTTAAATCAACTTATTATCAGTTAGTGTATGTGGCTTGGAAAAAAACAATAACGTAGCAAACGTTTATCCCAAATCATGACCTCAAAGCAAATCGGTGGAACACAAAATGTTCTCCAATACTTGCATAACGTGACCTAGTTATGTTCTTTACATACCAACAGTAATGTTAGACTAAAACAGAAAACGTTTCATGCTAATTGAAGTTGGAGCAAAGAATAGTCGCTAGTGAAAGTATATTGCGCAATCGATGCGCGGGCGGCGATCATACGTAAAATAAATTGTATTCGATCTAATTATAATTTCTCGGCCAAATAGGGACAGCGTGATCGAACATTTCAATATCAGCTGCGTAAAAATTGCACGTGATCTTAGAAGTTTGCTCGCTTTCTATCGTATTGTACGATTGATGGAGTGCGCAGAGCATTTGCGTTGGGGTTCTGTACTGTAGAATATCAGACTATAGTTTCTAATCAGTCCTATTCTTACTAGATATACGTATAAATTGGAAAAGTTCCGTTTACTGCTCCAAATCTGCGTGGAAAAGTTTGCTTTATCCGCTAGCGTGGAAAAGTCTTTTGAAATTCGAATTTATATTTTTATTTGTTTGTTCCTGAGTGTGTTTGTTCATTATCACTAGTTTTAAATGAATAATAACCGGTTTGTTACAATTTTATAGTTTTTCTTACATCACACATTTTCCTCACTGTAGTGAGGTGAAAAGTTGTGTGTTTCGCACGGTTGCAAAATTATTTAGCTTCTCGTGCCTTGAAAGCCCTGTTACGCTCAGAAATCTATATTTGAATGAATCTATAAAAAAAAAATAGACTTCTTCGCTTACTCGGCTTTCAATTCAAGCACTCGTGCCAAATAATAACTTTGCAGCCTTGCATAACAAATAACAATTTATTGCTACAGAGTTATCTTTACATGTAAGGATTATTTTGACGTAACTTTGGACACGGAAACGGAGTTCAATAACCAGGACTTATTTTGAACACGACTTTGTTTGTACTTGGCACTGTTACGAATGTATTTAATAGTATACAGATAACAATGCATTTTAAGTTGATTAACTATCAACTTGCATCGTACCGTTGTATCTTTTAATAAATCAATTAAATGCTATTATGATACGAAAATTAGATGACTAATAAATTATAAAGGTCACGGACAGAGGACCGAATAGTGTTTCTAAAAATAATTTGAAGTTTTAAAGCTATTGTTCTATTAAATACTTAAGTTTTAAATGCCATGAGATAAGTCTACTCGCCACCCTTTTTTTTTCACTTAGCACCGATGCAATATTGCTTAACGTGTACCAATTGATAAATAGAAGGTTATTAGAAGGCGCGTAAACATACCTATTTGAGACATAAAACATAGAGCATGTTGCCTTAAAGCCGAAAACAGGGAGAATAATGTGTTCAAGTTTAGACAATATACATATATATACCTTCATATTAGATCATATGCTCAACCAATATACATACCAATATACATATATATACCTTCATATTAGATCATATGCTCAACCGGTATTTTATATACCGTAAACTTGGGTTATACTTTGACCCAATGGAGGGTAACTTTGACCCACATGAAAACCTTATTTAAAAGGTCTAATAAAAAACACAAAAACGGTAGCTAAAACGAACCTCATGGCATATGTCCGTAATTACAGTGCAATAATGTAATTTAACCTGGAACAAGTAAATCTCAATGGCCAAAGTTACCCTCCAGGGCTAAAGTTACAGTAATCCGACTTTACGGTATCTATACCTTCTGCTATGCTATTGAGTTAGCCAACGAAATCTTACATATTACTCTTTTAAAGTAAGTATTAGTTTAAGGAAATAAAAACAGCCTAAGTATACAAATATATCATTGCTGTTTTACTCTTCATACATGAAGTGAATCTTAAACGACGACGAATAAAAAACTCTAAGACTTCCGACTCTTGGCTATGTCTTACGCTATTATAGTTTATATAACTTTTGCTCTCCAATGTCGCTTTGTCATTCAAAACATCTAAAACCGTTATCAGCTAGCGGCAAGCAAAAACCGTAAAACTAACTGTAATCAAATATTTAATTTTTTCTCCAAACTTCAATTAACAAGTCCGAAATCTATGGTCCATAGCATTTATGACTTGCGAGTGGCTTGTCAAGATGACAAGTGTCGGCTAATACACAATGAATCTTATTGCAACAAGATAAAGTGTCAAAACAAATGATAGCAAGAGCTGGTCGCGTAACTTCATCACCTTTACAACATTGACTTGCTTTATAAAGTTATGATTACAATTTGAATTAAGATGGAGGTGTTTTTTAAACAGTTTTGTTTGGATTCATACAGTTCTTATTGATTTATACGAATTGTTGTTATTATTACAAATTTTATTACGCGAAATCTTCACTAATTTTAAAAAGATTTTCTATAACACATTACATTTCTGTAGTAACGCTCCTTTTTAGGGTTCCGTAGCCAAATTGGCAAAAACGGAACCCTTATATCTATAAGGGTTCCGTTTTTGCCAATTTGGCTACGTCATATCTGTCTGTCTGTTTGTCCGTCCGTATGTCATAGGCATTTTATTCAGAAAGTATAAGATGTACATTGATTAAATTTGGAGCATAAGTATCGTGTGTAAACCGCTACTTAGTTTGATAGTTGAATAAAAAATATATATATTTCTAGGGGGGGCACTCCATACATATAACCGAAACCGAAAAATATTTTTTTCAGCAATTGTCAATGTGTGGCACATCATTCGACAGCTCTTTTAAAAACATTTTGAGGTTTCGAAAAACAATTTTTGATGTAGTGAATATTTTCCGAAATATTCGCTACGAAAGTTGCAAAAATTGTATCCTCTATTTTCCAAACGGTATGTTCAAAAAATATGAAAATATTTACAAATATATAACTTAATAAATACTTCCAAGGGAAATTGTTTTCAACATGATCGGACATACCGTTTTTAAGTTTTTGCCAAAAAACTGCGCTTCTCAGCAAAAGGACGTAAGTGCCGGGGAGATACGCTCTTTTGTTAGTTTTTTTTTTATCGTATTTTTTTTTCATCTGTAGTGCATTTTTTTTGTATAAACGGCTGCGGAACCCTTCATTGGCGAGTCCAACTCGCACTTGGCCGCTTTTTTTAGTTAAGCAGCCCAAAGACAATAAAAAAGGTCTATATTTTCACCATATTACAAGATTTACCAGGATCGAGTAAATCATTCATGGCCCAAAAAAGTCCAGTTTTTCCCCACCAGACCTTATTTGATCGGCCTACGTCACATATTATCAAGAATTCACTCTCTCTTATCGGATGGAGGATCTCTTGTTTAAATTGCATATAGGTACCTTATGGTACTGTTTAAGGCTGTACAAGAGGAAGGGGAACACGTGTAGAGTCTGGCTACTGAAATGTTACCCAAATTTTTAGCGCGAAATTTAAAAATCTTCTGTTGGTCATACATTGTGAAGTAGGAATTATAATTTTGATATTAGAAAATATTTTGAATTTTCTGTACACACGTAAGATACCTAAACCTAAGGAAATAAGTAAATAAAATATACGTTGACGTGCACTCAAAGTCAGCTCACATAATTTCTACCACTATATGTACAGTACAGTGAACGACAAACACATAGGTATGTTTACACTTTCTCGCCATATACCATTGTAACAAGGCGAAAAATAAATAAGTTCTAGCTCGATAATACCATAATATTAATCCATCACCAATGTCTGTGGTTAGTTAGGTACGTTAAGTAGATATAGATATGGGATAGGTTAGAGTAATGTTGCACCGGCACGTTCGGCCAAGTGCGGAATTCTATCGACACGCTCGTCGCTAGACATTTTTGGCCAAGATATTTTTATATCCAATTACTACTGATCAGTCCGCAGATTTCTTCTGAATATTGGTTTTCAGTAACTCTTTACGTTCCGATGTTTTGATTTTATTGATATTTTCTAGAACTTCTAGTTTATCCGTTTCTTTACACATTTTGTCCTGTGTATGTGATTCACGTAACTAATCATAGTTATAAGAAAATTTTAGAACTAGTACACAAAGTATCAAAATATTTATAGAGCACCAACCTACTTAATCGACAGCATTGACTTCTAGCCGTTTTTAAAATCATAGATAATTGGTGATACCACAAGGAAATATCTGTCAACAATATTTGGCTAGCCAGACTCTAGTAGATAATTTTATTTTATTTACTGTGGTAGTTTAGCAACTGGCAATGCCACTCAGACAAATGTCGTCTAATTTACCATAATATACAAGGAGTACAGAACTAAGAACAACAAGCTCTATATATACAAAGTATCCGTCAAAAGGCATTAAATTAGTGGCACCACTGTGTAGCAAGTGAGTAATAAAATCATTTTGAATGAATTGAATGAAAAAACAACAACGAAGCATTGAGTAGCATTTCGCTAAAGATGTTTTGTAATTGGTCGTTGACTTGCTACTCTAGCGCCATTGTGGACGAATTTGGAACTATTATTTACTGCTTTCCGCTGCAGGCTTTTTAATCTGTTTTCCTATAATATGAGTTTGGCCTCCTCACCTCTATACTCCATGATAGAGTACAAAATGAAATATGTAATACATGTCTCAAGTTACAAGGTGGTGCCCGAACCTATCGACTGTCCTAATATCAATGCTCCCCAACTTCCTTCGTTGACAGTAGTATTTTTTTTTAATAAGTAGATGCCAATACTTAATAAGCGCCACATGACCCAGTTCAAATCGTGAGTGGATTTTTGTGCTAAGTCAAGAATACCATCTAATGGGCAATGTAAACTCCACCGGATTAGTTACGCCTACATGTGCGATGCGCCGTTATATTAGGTTTCACCTTGCCTTAGGTTATTGTAATAACCTAGGGTTACATTCGCCTAGGTAAGTGATTTTCCTTTCATAATTCGTACGTAATATAAATGGAGTTAAGTACTCTGCGAGATTTGACGATTCAGTTTCATACATACCTACATTGAATAAGTACATTTATTGAGTTTTATGCTGCGGAATATTGTATACCTATTAACTATTGAAGATAAATATTGCTGATGGCAGTAAAATATATATGTATGAATTTTCTAACCGATGACACACAATACAATAGTTTCACATGAGTGGACTACTATTTATTTCCCGGCTGTGTTAAATGTATTTTGCTTATGTATCGGGAACCAGTTTTCCCGGATAAAAAGTAAACTCTACAGCCATGTTCTATCTACGCAAAATTCGAATCTTTGCTATGTAATAATCAAAGTCTCTATCGTATTTAAAAAACTTGTATGGCTGAAATTTTAAACAGTTGCTCTGCGTATCAATTATTTAGTTACAAGGTTTTAGTATACCAATGTGTTTAAGTCGTTACATTAATTTCCTCTCATATCGTATCTAAATTGTGGTATGAACAGCTATCAATAATATTGTGGTAAAAGCAAAACCAATTGAACCGATGAATTTGATTTTATGACATCACGATCTTCAAAAGCAGTAAACATCAAATTAAATATCAGCATCTCAATAAAATGTATCTCATTTTATTGAGATGCTGATATTTAATTAAATACCAAGTACGTTAAGTATCCATTTGTGAGGCAGACATGGTTCAATCACGATATTATTGAAATACAAAATAATTAATATTTTCTTCTGTTTCCGCGATTATTACTCATTGAAATAAAACAATTTAACGGATTATATCGCGTATACATCTTTCCTCAGTCTCAGTCAGTGACCATGGAAAGCTGGAAAGCTTCCGAAACGTCGGGAACTAAAATGAGATAATATACGCGATATAATCCGTTAAATTGTTTTATTTCAATACAAAATAATTGTTATAAATTGGTTTAGGAAATAGATTCATATTGAAATTGTACATATTACAATAAACGTAACGTAAGCCTGAGTCCGAAACGTCTCGAGCTCAAATAAGATACTTAATATTCGCGAAATAATCCACTTAAGTTGGCATATAAAATAATAGTATTAATAATGTTGCAAATGAAATGCCTTAACTTCTTGCCAAAAATTTGGCCCTCACCCTTAAATTACTAAATTAAATTAGTAATAATAACGGAAACCAAAGAATACATTAGTAAAAAGCGCACTTTTATTTTAGAAAATATAAACAATAAACATTATCTTTCTATAGTGCTTTCTCCACTGTTTCTGTTCGGGTTATACGTTTAACTGAGCGATTGCCAAGACCGTATAATGTGCATAAAAAATAACTCGTAGATCAACGTTCATAGTCATTCTGGTGTACCTATTCGTAACGTTATTTATTATTGACAGACAACGTACAACGTAAACAATTGACGGTAAGAATATTCCTTATGAGTCATAGGGGTCAAGAGATAGAGGTGCAGTTAGGAAAAAAATGTTGAAATATGTAAGTATTATAGAAGGTAGTCGCGGTCAAAAACTAGTAAGAAACTTTTATTAAAGTAAGAGAAGTTATGCCCACCCATACAGTACAATCAGCAAACAAAAACCGCAATATCTTTTTGCGATCCTATTCGAATGCTGACCATACATGAGTCGTGTGTAGCGGATATTATATGTCTGCTAATTTGAATTCCCATGTGCGCACAGGAAGTTGCTATAATGGTAATTTATTATGAATCAATCAAATTTTACACGCTATTGCTTTGAAATGACTCTGATTGGACATTAACTGTTTATGTTTATGTTAAATTGAATAGGATTTGATTTGGCTTAATGTCTGGTTTTATTTTAGTGTAATGGTTGCATAAAGTGCCAATAAAACTGCTGAAAATGTAAAAGAAAGTATTTTTGAACGTTGGTATGACTTTGGAGGTTACAATAATGATTTGAGTATTGCTGATACTGACACAAAAAAATATTTAATCTTTTTATTCAATGGTTCGAGTATTAGTATTCTTAAAGTGTTAAAAAGTAAGATTATACAAATAACTAAGTAGTACCTGTTTTCTCGGTTTTTTTTCTTTGGTTATACATAATCGACCACCAAGCATGATCGTTGGAGCTAACACCTGCAATAGCAATGCAAAATGATATTCACGATCCATTACTTGCTACGTAGAGATATTTATTTTAAAACGTTTGCCCATATTTTCATAAAAATACCAACGGACTTTATTTTTGGCCTATATCAAAATGAAGCAAGGATTCTGGGTCCAAGGATTTAGGATTGATTTTGATGAAATAATCAGTGGGTATTTTTCGTTTTGTATAAGTATATTAAATAAATGTTTATGTTTGCAAGAAATAAACATGTTCAAATGTAAACTTACTTACAAAATGTTCCCGGAACATAATGGTGTAGAAAAGATGATTGTACCCGTGATGACTATTCTATCTGAAATTAATACAGTTGAGAATCAATAATAAAGACAGCCTTAATAAAACTTAATTTAAGTAATTTGCGCTTTTGGTCATCTTCGATGACTCAGAATCCTCATAGGTGAGTTGTTATTGACATTATCTAAATATAGAAATGTTTAAATGTCAAAATGATTTAGAGACCACATTTAATTGATTGATGACAACTATAAATTGTTTTGATTATTTAGTCTAGACAACCAGACACAAAAAGACAATTATGAAAATATTTTACGTGTTTGAAGAAGCATTTTATTATAATATGTCTATGGGATAACTATAATCCAAAATTAAAATCTTCACTTTGATGAATTATGTCTGACAATGAAGGGTTTTTTAGATTACAAACTTTAAGATGGCTACTAATGTTTTAGAAATCTAGACTACTGTATGGGCATAAAAGTTAAATATTACATTGTATATAGAATAAGCATATAGTTTGCGTCGGCATAGGAAAAGATACAGCAATATACTCATTAAGCGCAAAAAGATACCAAGTTCGCAGTTATAACAAACAGTTCTAATAACATGTCCATTGGGCACTATATGGATGCTTTTCGGGGGTGGTATCACCTCAACCTCATATCGATTTAGTACCGACGGGGGTGGTACCTCCTCCTTTAAAACGTATGCATTACTGCCCTTTTGGGTATAACTGACACCCTATAGGTCTGTGTCATCTAACGAACTGCAACTCGTAACCGTTGAATTTGTTGTAAAATTGTTTTGTAATTATAAACGCCACACCAGTTTGCTATATTTAAGAGTAATAAAATTAGGAGTGAATTAAAACTATCTGTTCTATGGTAAATTTTCAAACATACACCTCCCTATTTATGATTCTTCTCCTGACTATCTATTTGCTTCCAACCTTTCTTTGGGGGTGGTACCGCCCCGATATAGTCCTTTGCTGTCCACTGGGGGCTATAACAACCCTGTTTAAAACTTGTGCTCCAGTAATCGTAAACATTAAATGTTTTATTGGTTCTAAATGATTTTTTTAAATGTGAACACCACACCGGTTCGCGTCGGCATATGAAAGCTACAATTAGAAGTCATCAAGACCAACATGGCGCCGAGTTAGCTTCTATTACGGATTCCTTTTAACAAGCGGTGTTTATTAGTATGCGCAAACTGAGTCGCTTATTAAGTCTAGGATACCTGAAACGTTTCTAATTTGTTTTTATTATTTGATTACATGCTTCTTACATCAGGCCGCATATATGAGCCGGCAGTTTAAAGTATGAGCATATTTTTTTATTGAAGTACTCTTGAATTTTCGTCTACATTGCTCTTAAATGTTAACTGCATATCAATTGCAAATCGCTATCGACTTTTCTGTGGGAACAATTCGTATTGTATACAAAAATGTGCAGGATAAATTAAAGGATTAGAAAGTTCTTTGAGAATTTTAAATATTCTATTAAAAGAGACTTTTAAAAGTGCACTACTTACAGAATAAAGATCATTATTTTATCATTTCATTTCATTATAAAATTAATAAACATTTTAATGAAATGAAGATGACCACGGTTTTCACCATCTATACATATAAGCAACGTTCAACGAATTAAATGTTAATTAAATAAATACATCAGGGATAATCTTACACAAATTGACGTAGTCCCAAATGCGATTATTAGCAAAGCTGTGGGTACCAGGCGGTGATATGCATACTTATATATATGAATATAATATTTAAAGACATAATAAATATCCAAGACTCAGAAAGAAACAATCGTGCTCATCACACAAACAATTGCTCTGGTCGGTATTCGAGCCCGGAGCCAGCTTCGTGGGCCGTTCTACAACCAACTTAGGCAAACGTGTTGACAATTAGCAAAACAATATTACGAAAAGTTTACTGTGAATGTGGAATCACCTACATAAAATTGTGTTGGATTGACCTCTGATATATTATATTATTTTTTAATACAGTTGCTCAAAAAGTGCTACTTTACGTAGCTGTTTAGCGTGCGGAAACTTGGTTTTCGCGAACTAGTGCTTTTCACTTTTCAATTTTTTTTAATTTATACACGTTCCAATTCATGATTACTTATTGAATATTGAAGAACTGTTCTTAATAAGTTGTCTGAATGGAACCGAATTGCTGCCGATGTCAAAAAGCGTTTTTTACTGCAAGCATAAGCAAGTTTTAAGTTCCGAATTTTACTTGTTGTATCTCTTATTTTTTCGCAACTGTATTAAAAAAACATCTTTCGATACACGTGGGGAAGTGCCATTCTTCACCCGTCCCGAGTCTTGTCTATCTCGGTAGTCGTGAATTAATTACTTTCCGTACTAGCATCGAAATGTACATTATATATATTATACAGTAATAAATTACTCTTAACTGTAAATTAATAAATCCAACGGACTTATAGAACATAATAAAATTAGATAACCTCTAGATCTGGGGAAAGCATCACTTCTCAGCCGGGCGCATTGTTCTCGCCATTACGCCTGTATGTGAACTAGCCGATTTACGAGCGATGCGCGTAGTTAAATAATGACAAATTACTGATGTGCTTTCCAATATCTATTAGGTTTTCCCGTGGTTTCGCCCGCGTAGTAAATGGTGCTTCTCGGGAACTGTGCATTTATTCTGGCTAAAAAGTATTATCTCTATAAGCGAACATTTCAACCCGTTGCTAAGTATGTTGATGCGTTAGCAGGATAAACTAACATATTAAGCTTATTTTATGCGTGATCGTAATTGGAAGCTCTTTAAAATTGTTTTTAGGAAAAAAATATTCTTATGACATTTATAAATTAATCGAGTTATGGACCCGTTAAAGGGCTATTATTGGCGTTTCAAAACGTTTCAAGGTATTCTGTCTTATCACTTATTCAATCTTAAACTTATACTTACTCAGCTCAAACCCTATTATGCGTATGTTGCGAAACCCTTATCGGCTTTGTATTTATAATCAAATTTAATGACATTATGCATTGTGAACGAACGAATTTGCATAACAAGATCGCCTTAAGTCAGATGTTTTGCATCGCTAGATTGTATTACGATAGCAAAAGATCTGACAAAGCAAATCTTCAAGGTAAGATTGAACATGCTTATACTAGTCCTAGCCCGTGACTTTATTCGTTCGAAATTCCAACTTATTTATTAAAAAAATCATCCCCTTGCAAGTAGATTTTTGGAAAACACAGTTTTTTCAGTTTTTATCAGCTAAAATAAGTAGATACTAGGTTATATTGTTTTTTTAAGACTTCAAACAAACTTCAACAAAAAACTGTTTACAAACGGAAACTATTTGGACACTTATAGCGCTCGTTGCTAATATACCGCATTCTCGAAATACCAGATTTTACAAAATATCGGATTATTAATATATCACACTTTTAGCTTACTACATTCCCGTTACAACAGGTTGACCAGGTTATAAAATTGAAAGCTACTCATGGAACTAAATCGTTTTAAGAATGTCCTATACAGAAAATTTGGTATATTGGTAAGGTGATAAGTGATAAATCTAGAATGTGGTATTATGCAAAATCAGGAATTTCGGGAATGAGGTATATTAGCAAGAGCGACTTATAGCAGTTAGGTAAGATTTTTTTCTATAAATTTGAATGAAGCCACCCTACAGTTGAATCCTACATAAAAGATATAGTAGATTGTTTGAGAAGGGGTTAAAATAAGCCATTATGACACGAAATTATATCTATGATGGCTTCTGGCCACGTGTTAAACACTCTGCTTTTCACTTCGACTGCGAGAAAATAAAAAGGCTTAACATTAAAATTGTATACTTCATGAAAAATTAAAAGCACAGTTTGAGCAATTCGATCAAAAATTTTGGCCAATTTGATCAGGTTGGTTTCTTTGTTTTTAATTATTCGTAAGTAGTATGTAGCTGGCCGCAAGTTTATTTATTTCAGTTTCATAGAAATTTGTATGGAATTATATGGCTTTCTTTTAAGCCCTAGGGGCTAGATGTACTATTTTAGTCTCGCTTCGCGAAGCTAATATGACGCGCATTTTGAGCAGAAGAAGTGAAAAATATCTTTTCTAAATCAGTCCACTATCTACACAGTGTTTTTAGCCAACGTAGGCATTTTTTCTGAATGTGGAGACTGACTTGAAAACCTCTTCTTTTTAGAGAACACACATTCACGGAACGTGTGAAAAGATAATGAAAAACATCGCTAAATACACAGAGTATCTAATTTGTAACCATTCATGTTTGTGCAGTCACACCATTAACACTGCCGTTCCAATAAAAAAATAAGCTAAAAAATAACACCTGCAGAATTTGGTACAGTCAGCTGCAAAAGACTAATATACCATTAGTCCGTTAAAAATATCTTCTCTCAACTCTATTGACGGGTAATAAAGTCTAGCGAAATTTTATCTTTTTGCAGCTGACTCTACTATCTCGCTTTAACTACAGGCTGTATCATTGAATGAATTGCGCACGCCCATGCCTTTTCCTTTGAGAAAGACAAGGGAAAACAAAACAAAAGCCAGATGCTTTTCAAACATAAAGCCCTACCATAATCCCAATTCACACCGTACGTGCTAATTCGATAATAATTATTGAGAGATAAACAACTTTCGTCGGTCACAGCGGCGGCGCCCGCACGCGGCGTTACTCACTGGAAAATCGACCGAGTCGCGTATGCTCCGATGAACAGATAGCGAGGACATTAGTAACGCTGTTTGCGCGGACATGTGATATGCTGATTTTTAATTGAACGTTTTAAAAAAGCTTAAGTGGTTTTTAAAATCGTATGGACTTAAGTTATTTTCTGAGTCACGGACGCGGATTTAATTGTTTAGGTAATTGACGGAGCGGTTTCTTTGAGGGTCTGAACTAAGCATTCGTCAAATTAAATTGTTTATGGAACACTTATGGCATCACACGCAAAGTATTAAAAAAAACTTTCGACAAAAATGGCATTTTTTTGTCATTTCTATCTGATAAAATGCAGATACATATAATCATAAGCATACTTAGTGATGTTTAATTGAATTTTTAGTCAAATTCTGTTTAGTTGATACAGTACACATGTTAATAGTTTAAATAAATAGGTGGCTTTATTAATGAACATTTATATGTATTTTTTTTTTAGCGGAAAACTTATACTCAATACTCAATACTTTATTGCACATAATGGTTTTACAGGTGTTAAATTATTCACATCAATGCGATCACATTATGTACCCAGTTGATTGGGTGCACCAATTGTGGGTAACTTAAATATTACAATTTAATATAAAAAAAAACTAATTGAAAACACATGTCATACAAAACTGAGCAATATTAATACAAAAATTAATAAATCACAATTATTGATATAATAGAAAATATTCCAATAGATTATCATTTAAATATTCCTGTACTGTGTAATGTGATTTTGTGATTAATAATTGTTTTAATTTATTTATAAATATGGAATCTTTTTTTTCGTCTTTTATATTATTAGGTAATTTGTTATATATTTTGATAGACGTAATACAAGAGGGCCGGATGAGTGTAGCTTGAGTCGTGATGGTGGTAATAATAATTTACTTAATCAGAAACGTGAAACATATATAATCATTAATCAATCATTATTAGGGGACATGTCTGAAAATATGTATACACTTCGGAAGTTTTATGTGGTGAGCAAGGTAACGTATGCACATTTTTAGACGTGACTGTACCGTCACTTGTGACTCAGATAATCAAGAGCACTATCGTTTTCACGATTTAAACAAAATCTTTATATTTGTATGAAAACTAATAAAATGGTTAGTTTTGTTACGCTTATATAAAATGTATCGCAACAATTTCACAAGAATGTATTTTTTCGGACACATGTATTTTTATTATCAAAATCGATATACCTACACGGTGGGAACAGATAATGCGACAGACTTTAACCAACGAGCTTAGTGCCTCATTGGAGTACATTGGTATAACGTGCAGTTTACCTTATACTCTGGAGAATACTAATACTCTTAAAAGGTTGATCATTTTATAACAAAAAAGTTATTCATTCCTCCATTTTAAAAGCAAGTTCAAAATCGACATAAACGCTGTTTCGCTTCTGATTATATTATTTATATCGTTAATTTACTGTTTATTTTCCTTGTCAAGTGAAAGGTGTTACATAAAAACAGTATTTCTTATCAGACGTGTATTGATATGAAACAAACGTGCACTGGGCACCGTTACTTTCATTTTGAAAGTTTATTGTCAAAGGCAATTTTAATTAATTAGTATGCTACATAATGAAGCGATTAATCAGTTCGCCGAGACCGTTTGAATGCTCATTCTCATTCAATCACTCATTCACTCATCCAGCGGCGATCCCACCCGCGACGACTCGCAGTCTAGTAACAGAAGTACCACTTTATCTATTAGTATTCGTCCTTACTAGTCTCTGGGGTTGTATTTTGATTAATAGTAAAGAGGCGCATCGTGCTACACATCTTTTTTTATTATTCGCAGATACAAAATAACGGAAGGTCAGCTAAAATTATCGAAATGAAAGTAACTTATTCATAAAAAAAGTCTTCCTTAAAAATGCAAAGTAGAGACGATTTTTGAGATGACGTACTTACGTTTGGGTACCTATATAGGTATTAATTATTTATAATTTTACTTACGTTTAGAGTACATACTACTTTTAAAAAAAATCTAGAGTATCGCGCTGTGACGTAATCAATATGATGTCATTATTCTAGCTTGAACGGCAGCATTTGTTTGCTGTGACCATAGTCGGTGTCTTAGGCGGTAGGATACACGATGTCAATGCGAGATTGGTTGTGCTTATCCCATCAAACCCGGACTGCTCTCAACTGGCATGGCAGTAGAAGTAAGAGAAATCTAACGCGATCATTCTAACGGAACACGGAAGCATCTTCACATAAAATTACAACTGACGCAATTCAAATTCGGATCCAGTTAATCTGCGCACTGTGCAGGAGCGTACCACCTCCACTCCAGAAGAACGTAACTACATGGACTATTCAATAACATACGACTTATCTAGTTTAGCATATCATAGTACAATGTGAGGTGAGCAACCTCGCGCATCCCATTGTCGCCGACATGGGAATGTTGAGATGAGACAAATGCATAGTGCGCTTTTAAAAAAATGCTCAAGTCTCAGTGTTTTGCGGTGTTTAACACTGATGTGCCATAAATCAGACCACATTGTCGTATATGCCAATTACTTTGGTGTTTGAATATTTTCTACACAGTGCGCTCAAGCAGAATGCACTCCGCAATCTATTGAAAATATACAAGTTATACACTTTGTTATAAGTCGGGTGTTTCTTATAAGAAACTATAGTTTCGGTTTCTTTCCGATACACGACAAAATCTAACTTAAAATATCCCGAAATACGAAGCCTAAAATATTGGGACCAAAAACTATAACATACGACACACACGAAATATGTCACGAGACTCGATTTATTCTAATTTCAATTTATTCAGTTCCCCATTGTATAATGTCAGTTTATTCAGTTCCCCATTTTATAAAGCCAAATTATTCAGTTCCCCATTTTAGAATGTCAATTCGTTCAGTTTTAAATATCTTCGTCGGACTAATTGTATTTTAATGATTAGAAACGTCCTGTATATAGCATAGCCTAAGCATCTAGATATTTATATATCTATCCTGCAGTAATCTATCTTACTTAGAATGTGAACATTTACACCGAGAACCGTCATCGAAAAAAAGAACCGTCATCGAAAAAACCTAAAAAGCCATAAATAATATTTTATGTACGGTACGGATCACATTTGAATCACCTTTTGAAGTCGGTGCCAAACCATTCATTTATTACTATTAAGAACCGCGGCGACGAGCCTTTAGTTATTAACTACCTACATATACTACGTACAAAGGAAGTTCTGTAGATTTGTCTAGAGGAAAGTTTACGGATACTACCCTCTGCTGTATCCATCGAAATTTGTCTTGGGCATGGTGGGATGTGATACATTAGAGTATAGGCGAAAGCGACATCTTCTAATTCTGTATGGTATGATCCTTAAGAATGAGATTGATATTCCTGTGGTACTTGAGTCCATGCGTCTTTTTGTGCCTATGAACTATACGCGTATAGGTGTCCGGCGCCGGCTTCAGTTATTTGCGCTTACGGACGGCACGCGCACATGCCACGCTCGCAGCTCCCCTACGCCACGAGCTCTCGGTCTGCTCAATAATCTCCTGAAAGAAGTCCAGGATGCCGATGTGTTCACTGACAGGTGGCCCATATTAATAAAACATTTTGACATTTTCTTAAGTAATTATTTGACGCGATGAATTTGATGTATTTTTTTTAAATAATGGTAATAATGTTCGTTTTATTGACATTCTATTGATATTTTATTTTTCATTCTAACTGTGTGTGTGTTTATTATCTAGCTGAATGTATAAGTCTTATTGTGCAAATAACATTGTGAGTGCTTTGGGTGTCCTGTAAACTCACAATGTAATGTATTATAAATAAATAAATAAATATATTTAGTCATAGTAATTCGTATTTTTGTTGAATAAAGAACTTTATTTACTTCAGGTTTGGCACCGACTTCAAAAGATGACTCAAATGTGATCCGTACCGTACATAAAAGATATTTATAGCTTTTTAGTTTTTTTGAAGTTCGTTCTTTTTTTATTTATAAAATTTTATTTTTTGCTTTTTAGTGATGGATTTTAGTAGTAACATAAAGTATTTTGTAGAGCCCAGAATGGGAAGATTGAGGAGGCACTTTGCACGCATCTCGAGTCTTTGGAAGTAAGAAATGTAAAAGTTGTTTAGTTCATTGTACCTTCCATCATTAGCTCAGCAGAGATGAAATGATGACAACCAAAGGAAAAGAACTGATAACTTTAGAAAAATATATACAAAACATTGTTAGTGCCTATAATATTTGAGGGTTTCTCTCGATTTCTCTGGTATTCCATCATCTAATCCTGACTTGGTGATAAGGAGACGACTTCAGGGACACACTTAAAAGAATATGACTAACAGTCTTAACTAATCTACCTATAATAGATTTTTTTTGAAGAATTATCCTCTAACTCTTGACTATTAAGGAGTTGTACCTTCCGTCATCAACTTAGCATGATGAGATGATGACTACCATATGCAAATACTTAAATAGCTTAAGAAAATATATGAAAAACGTTATAAGTACCTATAAAATTTGAGGATTGCCCTCAATTTTCCTGGGATCCCATCATCAGATCTCAACTTGATGGCTATGGGACCACCTTGGGAGTATGTCCTTTCAAATAAAAAAAGAATTTTTAAAATCGGTCCACAACTGGCAGAGTAATCGGTGAACATACATAAAAAAAATACAAACTATCGAACATATAACCTCCTCCTTTTTTGGAAGTCGGATAATACATAATAGCAAATAATAAACACCTCAACAATTGACGTTTTTTTGCCAATAGTACTCCGCTCTCTGGGGCCCACAATAGATTTACACACCCAGGTGACGTGACGGGTGGGAGGAGAAGAGTGCCACCACATACGATAATCGTTATTTTGCTTCCGGTAACAATGCCGTATTAAAATGCAGTAAAAAGCTGTTCAGTAAGCGTATGCACACACGTTGCACTTTCATACAAATTAACGATGGCATCCAACTAATATGCTAACACGACAGATAATTATCTACAAGAAAAAGGTCGGAAGCGCTCCATTCAATAATGGCGTCTACTAGGAAGTTCCCTGTGAATTTCCCATTGATACTCGTGACTCTTGCGTTGGGAATTTTAGGGTGTTATTAGAATTCATGTCTCGTAGTTACAAGTACTGGGGGCCTATGATGGTTTTGTTTAGTGGCAGTTTCAGACAGAAGATTGGATTTCGAATAAATACATCTGTGACTAAAATAAGTCAGTTCATTATATTAATATTAGTCCAGAATTAAGTAAACATTTTACAAAAAAGTGTAGCCGATCCTTGTAAATGATTTTAATCGAAGTACGTCACCGGGTTTGGATCGGTGTTAAATTAATAGTCCTTATATAATTAGGCAACAGAGCCAGTAGTGAGATGTAGGCTACCTACCTTTTCTCGCGAAAAAAAAAACACAATCCAAAACATAACCAAAATACCTACTTCAACACACGGGCGGGGCCACAGGAAAATACTATTAAGAATAAAATTGTGAATCTTCCCGTGATGTTTGTTGGTTAAACAATGCGTGGTCAGTGGAACCGGTGTATTGACTTATTGAATACGAATGTAAAATGCTTGCTGTTTACTGATCGCGGCGAATAAGGTTAAATTATACGTGTATTTTGCAACACAAGCTAATAATATTTGGTTTAAACAAATCATAGAACAACTGAATAAAGTAGTGTACAGACACAATTACACTTTATTAAGTAGGTAGGCTTTATTTATTTTTCTTTAATTATAGTTCGAAACAACAAACGAAGCATAGTTTTTTGTATTGAAATAATTCACACGCTTAATTTATTACAAAAAATCCGGACATCGCATAATACGGTGGACGATGTCACATGGACAAAACCGCGGGTAGGAGAAGATGTATAAGAACTAGTTTATAAACAATAACATGATAAGGTCTTTTAACCATCTGAAGGACCAGCATTCGGGCGGTCAGGACAAGTAATATACTAAAAAAAAATTACTAAAAAAATAACACAAAGATTTTAACGGCTCATAAAATATATAATGTATCTTTGGAATCATCACTTGTACGTTTTTGATTAGCTACACCATGTTCCTCCGCCAATATCCGCATAGTTATAATATTTACTTATGGCTTAAGTTTGTACATAATGAATTTATGAACCGTTAAATCCAAGCTATAAGGAAACATTCACTAAATGCAGATATCCCGGAGCTTTACGTCTTTATAAGTCATTACCAGTCCAACCATAATTTTAACATTTCCTTGTGAAACAATACGCATAACACTAAGCACGGTTAATTACACAACTAGGATTCTTTGCGCAGTTATAACACTTATATATAAGCTCAAGAATGACGAACAGTTTACGTATAACGGGAGACAATATAATTGCGCTTCCTTAAGCTGTATGATCATCGTTGCTTGCTCTTGGATTCCCACTACTGCATTGTATATTAATGAGCGCAATATTCGTGTGAACTGCCCTATACCGTTAGTGTTTATTGCTTTGAACTGTAATTTCTTGCTTTGTGATGTTATAATAGAGCGCAAAATCGATTAATTGAAAGTTATGGAGGAAGATTGTGCGTTAGAGCTGGTTTAGTTTCATCTAACCTGTATAATGCGTAGGTCAAGTTGCCGTTTATTTGAAATAAATAAAGTTAATTCATTTTATTAAATAAAACAGGACACTTTTAAACAACCCTGGAGACCTAGACAAGGCTTCATTCTTTTCAGCTTTAAACGGATTATATCAGGTATATTATCTCTTTTGAGTCCCCGACGTTTCGGAAGCTTTTCAGCTTTCGTGTTCACTGTTTCGACTGAGAAAAGATATATTTTCCGCGGTCAAAGTTACAATCTGTGCGAACTACCCACTTCGAGCAAAACAATTAAAGGTGTTCATACATGCCAGTTGGGCCTAATCTGTAAAGACAGTTAAACATGTGCCAGAAGGGCTTAATTATTTTATTTTAAAAATAAACTAAAAGCGGTGTTTTACAAAATGAGGCTTACTGAGGAGAGAGAAACGCTGCAAAGAAAACTCCCAGACAACCTCATTATTAATTATATTATTGTAAAAACTCCACTGAACTACTTTTGAACGGATAACATATTTCGGAAATTAAGGTTTTAAAAAAAAGGAAGAAAAAGATATTTGATTTTGTAGTCCTGTGTCTTGCTTGTTCCTTGATGGTCCGTTTAAATTGGTTTATTTAAATGAATGATAATCGCGGAAACAGAAGAAAATATTAAAGTTCAATAATACATAGGACTGTATATATGATAATAGAAAGAAAGAAATAATTTTTTATTTGCAGAAATGTAGTGGTATGTGGAGTTGAAAATGGTGTATTGAGCGCGTACATTTTGCTTAAAGAAGCATGCAAAGTTACTTATGGACTACTTAGGAGCTAAACATTATTAATCAATTATACAAATGTCATATTTATTTACTCACAATTTCATTAGTAGGTACAATAATATTTAATAGAGTAAGATATTCATACTTATTAGTTATTTGTTTGTTCTAAATAATCCTTAATAGTATAGTAACATTTATCAGAGCAATATTTATGTAGTTTATATTTAAATTCAGGCATGTCAGAGTTCTATAGGCAAATTCTTAAAGATTTTTATCGTCATATACAGTATATTCTTCTTAAAGTAAGGCGTAATGGGATGCACAGGGTAGCAAAGATCAGTACCATGTCGTGAGTGATATTTCGCAACAGATGCCTTATTCCTAAACATATGCATGTTGCTCTTGATAAATAAACCAATTTCATAAATGTATAGTGATGGTAATGTCACCTTTAGCGTCTTGAAAAGAGGCCGATATGAGTCCGTTTGATGTGCACCACACATAGCTCTAACACACTTTTTTTGTAACAAAAAATCTTTCTGAACGTTGCTGCAGTTACCCCAGTGTATTAAGCCATAACGCAAATTAGACATTACATGCCCATTGAATGCCAGGAGTTCAGTTTTTTGAGATGAGAGTTGAGAGAGCCGTCGTAGAGCAAATACAAACCTACTCAATTTGTCAATAAACATCTCAGTATGCTCTTTCTAGTTAGTGTGGCAATCGACAACAACACCCAGGAAGCGGATCGATGACACACTTTCAATTGAATAGCCATCATAGTTCAGTTTTATATCTTTCGGCTTTCCCTGCAGCGCATAGAAGAAGTTCACTTTTAAATTATGATTCACTAGCCATAAATTTACGTCCGCAAAGACTTGGTTGATAGTATTCTAATAGTTAAGTGCGTCTTTCCCCTTTATCACTATAGAGCAGTCGTCTGCAAAGAGCGTCATTTTATGTTGAGTCAGAGATGGCAAGTCGTTGATGTAGACGAGACAAAGCAATGGCCCAAGGACGCTCCCTTGAGAAACGCCTGAAGTAGCATTTCGATGGTCAGATCTATGTTTTATAAGCGTTTCTGTAGTATCATCATATTTCGTAATCCCTGTGCACAGCATACGCTGGCGTAAGTATGTTTTTATCCATTCATAGCAGTTTCCTCTAAATCCATATCGATATATCATTCATTCGTCCACTCATTCCTATATATTTGTACAGTATGTTGTTTTAATGCGGTCCATGTATGTTTGTACGTTTTAAGAGCGAAGTAATGTAAGTACGAGTACCAGTTCTTTTCTTGTGTACTTGACTTTATATTCCTTCTATTCAATTCGACACCAGCGGGACTATGGTCGCGTTTATCACGCGATAAATGATATGATGACGCATCTGTACTCTCTCACCCACATACTTGTCAGTAGCTGACAGCTGCTCTGTCATTTAACTATCGCATGACAAACGTAACCGTCATAGGTCCGCTGGTAAATATTTTCACTGTTACATCATATCTATTGTGATTAGCCAACCGTTTAAATTTGTGATAAAAACTGCCTCGTTTTGTGTTGTTTATTTACATGAAAGTTGTGATAGGGCTTGACATTTTAGTGCAAGTTTCTAGGTGTCTATAAAATACTTATTAATCTAAGTACCTACACATTGTCTTAAGTATTGTAATATACATGTAGTGAGTAGTCCTCCTAAAATCATCTTTAGCAGTTGTTCATTCCTATCTAAATACTCGTGTATCAATAATTAACATCAGCATACTAGGTTTATCTACAAAGGAAATTCTATGAAAAATTCAAACACAATTAAAACTTAATTTGCTTTTTGTATGAACTCACATCTGTAAAAGCTTCACATTCCGTCATGTTTCGTCTGTGAATGCTATAATGCTTTACGTCCAGATATTTAGTAATTACTGGTCATCTATTTGAGATACGCGAAACTCGATATAGGTTGCAATATACTCGCTCCCACTTATGAACATGCCCTTCCAGTACATTTGTGATACGCGACTCTGTTGCACAGCAAATGTTGTCTATCTCTTGGCATTTAGTACAGTGCGAAAGGGACAATACTGCGTCGGCGACATGCGTTGTCGCGACTAGCTATGCTAGTGCGGATGGACATTACGGGAAGTCGAAAGAAACTTTAGCGATTTTGCCGCTGAATAGTAACGCGTTAAATACAGTTTTTGATCCACAGTTAAAATGCATTTCACGCAGATAGGTGTCATTCCTTGATCACGACTAAGGGGCTTTATTTTGACAATTTTTTTTGACATGGTCTCGTTTCCTTTCATTGATCATACATGTACAGACATCTCTTAGGAGATAAGATAGATTCTGTATCGTTGTTTTAAAACAGAGATCAAAGTCAAGTCTCATAAGCGTAAGCTAGATAACCGTTTTGTAAATTAAAACCCAACCCCGATTTATCTCCTGCTCACCTGAAGACGAGTTACGCGTCATGGCGAGAGCCCGGTGTCGTGGAGAGCATTTAATCTAATTAGGTTCGAGCTCGGTGCGGCGCCTGCGTCTGAATGGGACAGGAATGGCCGCTAATGATGGAAATGAGGGTAATTACCTGCTTTAAGAGTGCCTTAATTAAGGAGGTTTTTACGTCTTTTTGCTAGTAGCAGTTATTTGCTGTTATGGCGTACATACTATTGGTAAACTAGTTGACTGGTCCCCTATAAGGTGGACGATTCTGTGAGGTTTGTGGGAAGCCGTTTGATGCGGGCAACATAAGACAGGTCAATGTGGAGTTCGGGAAAGAATTTTTCCAGCAGTGGATGTCATTTTGCTGAAATGTGTCCATAGCCCACGATAGTGGTTAAGGATTGTAATCAGTGGCGCATCCTTGGAGTTACTTATGGACTAATACAGGTTGATGATGAAGGCAGTCATGAATTTAATCTAAATTAGTAGTAGTTTTTCGTTTATAAAATATCAAGCCGTTGTGCTTCGAGATTATTGTATAGCGCAATACAGTGATCGCTTCACCAACAATGCTACCAAATTTACGATCACTGCTTAATACTATGTTTACATGGTTCTATTAGTTACTCTGCCTACAGTCCCTTGTCTTTCCAATCTTTCTTTATGGCGCTGAAACTTAGACTCTTAGGCTACAAGATAGACGAAAAATCGATGCGATGCAGATGTGGTGCTGGAGACGCCTTCTGAGGATCCCATGGACGGCTTTTCGCACCAACAATTCTATCCTCAAAGAGTTGCAGATCCAGGATAGACTCTCGGCGACTGTGCAGTTTCGAGTATTGAAGCTCTTTGGCCACATCTCCCGAAATAAGAACTCCATGGAACAGTTGATAGTACAGGGCCAGATGGAAGGCAAGAGAGGACGAGGCCGATCACCGACTCGCAAAGTCATAACAAGTTGGCTTCTTGAAGAATGTTATTACTCCATCCAGGACTTTCTAAATGAACGACATAATAATAATATTGAATAAAATACATTCCTGATCTTCAACATATAAGCACTATTGTAATAATATTAATAATAAATTGACATGTAAAATAGCACCGTGCCTATACTGATTTAAGTTACATAGTTTAATATATTTGTAAATAACTTAAAGACAATTAATTGTATTGCATTCCTATTTTAGGTAGAACACTTCCTGTGTGATATGAACAATTATTGTACACTGTTCTTGCAATAAAAATATATCTCTCTCTCTCTCTCTTTCTCTCTCTCTCTCTCTCGCTGGACCGACCTTATTAAAAACACCACACAGAGCACAGGTACAGTGTGGTATCAAAAATGCTCTTCGAGCATCGTAGTGCTGCACCGTTGTGAGGAGCATCCGCGGAGAGTGGGAACAAGCCCGATCCTGCACCACGACTTCCTCGCGTTGGAGTCAAAGTAGACGCCGCATTGCGCCGAGCTGTCTTACCAACCCGAGGGGGACCTGCTGCGCGCTCCGGGGAGAGCCTGCCCGCCGTCCGTGCTCCTCACGCCATATACACCCTCCTACTACTCCCAACGCAAGATTGGGAGGATAAACTGGATTTTACAACAAGCGAAGATTGAGGACACCGCGGGTGGCCATCCCCCCTTGAACTTCCTGGACACCACCTTCTGCAGCAGCGGCGCCACATATAGTCGCCCTCGCCACGGCGAGGCGGGTCGAGTACGCTCCCCGGGCAGAAGAGGGTCTGCAGTTGGTTCGAGGAGGCTCGTTTTCCCGCCTGTATTTTCTCTCAACGCTACTGGACTGGACAATGTTGACCGCCAAGCGGATACGCCTAGACTACAAAAGTACATCAATTAAGATGAAAACTGGACATTTCAATATTAAACAGAAGATTGGAAGAATAGGCCCAGAAGGGGTCATCTTTGAGAATCTTCAGATATCAAAACAGCTGGCCCATATGCCAGCATCTCATCAGCTTGCCACAAAGTACTGGTTGCCACCCGGTCGCCAGGCGAAGTCTAACGATTCAGCAGGCACCACGCTCCTTCGGAGCGAGGCGCCTACTTCATAACTTTAAAACGGTCAGAATTGACCGAAAGGAAAACTAAGGATCCACCAAAAAAAAATGGTACAGTGCACTCGCTTTGCAGACAACCGGGTGAAATGGAGACGGATCACGAAAGCTGCTGTCTGTCAGAAGAAGGACGAGGATGAGGATCCAAATGTGGATAAAATCGCCGTAACCATGACCACTCTGCCAAGAGTGAACGACTGATGATGATGATTAGTTATCAAGCTGAATTTAAAAACTGAAATTTACTTATTAGCATATTTATCACGTGAACACAAACGAATGAATTCCAAGATCCTAACTTAAAATCAAATGTCTTTCTCCAGCTTCGTAAAGATCTACATAGGCAAGTAATGTGAATATGTGATATGCAAAGGAAAATATTTATATCCTTGCAAATGTGTGATGCTCATGCAAAGAGAAATATTTATATTAAAAAACAATGTACAGAGGGTTTGTAACAAAGAATGGACGCCATTAATTTTTGCCTGGACAATCGGCAGGCGCGTCGGAATGTTACGACGGGAATACGAACACCAGTTTATGGGTCCATAGGATCGTCGCGATTCATGGAAGCGCACGTGACTCCGGTAACTTATATGTTGTGAATACTAATCTATTAGTAAGGCTATGGGAAATGAATGAGTGTTGCGTACCTATGCGATGTTTTAATGTTTTTGGTCAGACACTCATATTTGGTTTTGGCAGTTGTTCTAATTCTTATTATTTAACTTTCGAAGAATAAAGAGGGTTATTATATGTTTGACGTGCGTAATTGTGTGTCTGTGTACGTGTGTATCTGTGTGACTGCCTGCGGCATTGTAGCTCTTGAACGGATGAACCGAATTTGATAAACACAAAAACTTGTGTTTGAAAGATACTTCATGGAGAGTTGGTTCAAGAAAATCTGTTCAGCCATTACAAAATGCTTAAAAATGTTCTAGACGTGTATTATGTTGTTTGTATCACCAATTATTTGTTGTTAGAAACTCATTGTTATTGGCATGTATTTTGTTCTCCATCTTTTATTGTTATAATAAATAAATAAATATTACAGGACAATTTTACACAAATCAAACTAGTCCCATGGTAAGCTCAATAAGGCTCGTGTTATGGGTCCTAGACGACGATATATGTAATAGATATATTTACTTATATACATAGAAAACATCAAAGACTCAGGAACAAATATTTGGGATTTGAATCCAGGATCTTCAGCTTCGCAGGCAACGTTACTACCGCTGAGTCAAACCGGTCGTCAATAAGAAAACTAAATTAAATTAAGATGGAAATTAACTAGTGTTATGCTTGCGAAGTTTTGTTTAGTTCCACGGTTATAAGAACTTATGTATGGGCAGTTGTTTTATTTCCTTACTTTTAATCTTATCTCTATCTATCTACCAGAATATTGATGTTACGGAAAATGTATGGGTTGCATTGTATGCGACAATATTTGCCTAGGCTAGTGTCGTGGTATGTTTCTCGGTATACAATTGTATTATACCTACTAACCACAGACCACAAGAAAGTATGATATGTATTTAAATACATTGTCATAAGTGAAATGATAACTATATTAGGCAATGTTTTGTTTAAACAATTATGCTACTGCTTTCTCTCGTAGAGGCGTGTCCACCTTGACACTTGACAGTAAAAGTTTTAGTTGACGTTCGTAAAAAGGGCTCATGCATTGTTTGAATAACTATGTTACGTAAGTATTTTTCTCTTTCTCAATCATTATATCATCTAAATGAATAATATCAACTTTAAGTATATTATAGAAATTTGTTTTTCCATGTCACAAAAGAGGACTGTTATATTTAAGTAGTGTAATGTACACTTAAACGGATGAACCGACCTTGTATTTTTTTTTGCCTGTACGGGACTTGATCGAGATTGTTCTTAGCTATGATTCAAGATATTCGGTTGATACTGATGTAAGTGTACCTAAGTACTGCTTTTTATTAGGAGATAAGATCAATCAACTTTAATCTGTAATCTGTGGGGCTGTATTACTTAAATATTATAACACAGAGTTCGATTGTGAACGAAAAATCAATGCTACCTATTAAATTGCAATCAGGATTTGACTCTGCGTCCTCTTCTACAACGCAGCAGTGCTCTGACCAACTGGGCTATCGCACCTTTACGTTCGTGACTTGAAATTTTCGAACTCAATCTAGTTAGCACTAGTAGTGACCTCTGTATCTTATTTATTTTTAAATGCTAAGCGCATTGGTCACAGTCCAAGCCACTTTTGTTTTGTTTTATCACTTGTTGGCACGGAATTGTAAATCAGAAGATATTCGTTAGAATAATACTTACCATTGACTATACCACTGACTCGAACACAAAAGTCTTAATCATCGGTAACAATAAAAACCTTTAAGATTCTGCGCGTATCAAAGCGACAGTTTTTGTTGAATTAAATTTCTTTAGATAATAAAACGCTTGAATGGTCTCCAATTAGAGCAAAAAAGAAAACTTATCTGGTTAGAAAAAGTTGTAAACGCGTTAAGTAATTGTTCACTTACTGTTTTCTGGCACGGCTGCTAACACGACTGTCAAGGACTCTAAATTGCACTTGAGTTTTTTGTGAAGTTCGTCGTGTCGTGGGAAGCCGCTTTTGTTATAGAATGCGGTACAATATGCGATTTAACTTTTCTTATTTTGAATTGTAGGATAATTTATAGAGCTCTTTGAGTTTATCATTTGTCTCGTAGAAGTATAACTTTTAAACCTTCTCGTCCACTAAAATCGTCTTATCAAATGGAGTCTTCTGTTTCGGACAACTATGATTCAACTCCATCCCCATTAAAAACTCTTTTTTAGTTTCCAGTTTTTAAAAATTCAAGTTGTACAAACGTACACGTTTTTACTCTCAAAGGCAAAAAAGTTTTATGGATTATGAGTTGTGTCTGTTAATCTCCCAACGGACATTTAATTTAAACACGGTTTTTTGCTTGACTTTTATTTGTGGTCACTCTTGTGTTTGATGAATATCTAGTCAACCAATTATATATATTTTTGATTTGTTATTTAAATTGTTACTCTTGCATAAATAAAACTAATCCTTATTGCAGAAAATACATATTATATTAATTTCTTTTTATTGGTACTAATGTCCTACCTTAAGCTTACCACGAGCACGTACCCACTTGACCATTGAAAATTACCATTTATTATTGAACTTAACTTTATAACGAAATACAGAACCATGTTAGGAAATAACAATTTCCACGGCACCCGTTTATCTAGTAATAAAATAGTTATTTACGTCCATAACTACGCTTAGATTGACCGTCTGTCAGCCAATAACTTTCACGGACTCGTTTGCCTTGTCCCCATCGGGTAATTTCTCTCAAGTTTGTCCACTATACCCGATGCATTTTCATTTCTTCGTAACTTATGTAGGTTACTCGTAATGAGAGGTTTCTCCCGTTGAAACTGTATGCGAAAGAACTTGAGTCGAGTTAGGTTAGAATCTACCTTGACTGGTTTGTTTGACGCTTGTCAAATTATATGAATGCACGTGTATATTGTTTATTGGAATGTTATGTAGGTATATAGCATTGTTATTGAAATAAACTAAGATTTTATGTAAATAGAGCATTTATATAAGTGACAAGTAAACATTAATTTGAAAGCTATTTGTTATAATAGGCGGTTGAAACACTCCTGATCCTAAACTCTTTATAAAATAAATATTTTTTTATTTTTTCATGTAATAAATGACAAACGTGCAGACGAGCAACCTGAAGGAAGGTGTGTTAAGTGATTCAAAATAAACTATTTCCATCAATTTATTTTGATTTCCCGACGTTTTTGTTGTTTCATTCTCATGTCGGGAAATCTAAGCAAGCGCATCCCATAACTCTTATTCCGTTCAGCCCTTATAAATTCTGCAGCTGCCAAAGTGGCCCCGCATAAATAATGTTAGCCTATTGATAAGCACTGGTGCTGTCGAGAGCGGTACAAAGTTGAAAGTTGATAGGATCTTGAGAAGCTAGACAGGATGGGACAGGGGACACCGCGGGACAAGTCCGCATGCTGGTTCAATACGGCAACAATGTAGTGCATGAACCCCTTATCCAGGTTTATATCGTTTACAAGAATATCTAAGGGTCTGCGTTATTATTTAATATTTATTGGAGGCAGCCTTTGTACAGTCTGCGGCGAAAATGTATTTTTTTGGTCCTGTTCTTCTTCTCTTGCTTATGGGATTACTTTGGTGTGGTGATCTGATAGCATATGTGGCTTTATATCCGCAACTTTATAACGTTTATAAGTGCATGAAATTCATAAACAAATGTTTGTCACCTAGTAATATTTAAAGGCAATACCAATAGGAAGGGCAAATTTTAAAAATCTTATTTTCCAGCGGCCAAAGCGTGGATCCCAAAGGATTACCCATTTAAAGTGTACAAATCCATGAAACATAGATCCCATAAAACAGGCTTTGTAACGTCCTCGAGTTTATATTGGCCTGTTTGAATTTCGTAGCAATACAAATGCCTTAACCAATGCGTAACCTGCTCTAATCGGTGGGTGTCGGCCGACGGGCGCAGCCTGGAATGCATGAACTTAGTAAACAGATTAATGACATTGGCAAGCGAGATATTGCTAATGTTACAATAAAGCGAAATCGTTGTAAATTCTATCTAGCGGAATCATTTATCGTTACCTGTATTGTAAATGCGAAAATGTGGTTTGTTGGTTCGGCCTTCACGCAACAACGGAGCAATGGATTGAAAGCATAAAAGTACATAAAAAAGATAGTAACACGCGAAGTCGTCGGATATCCTTAGCTATGTATAGACCTGAAATAAAGGATTATGTTATAGTTAGCTTCGTAAGTAAATGTTGTATGGTATGAACTGAGAACAGGCCAAAGCTAAATTAAGTAATAATTATATTTTCAAATATAAATATGTTGATCCTATAAAATGTTTAAGACACCGACATCAAAAGATCCAATATAGATCATCAAATATGGGTTTATGAATAAAAAGCATTTAAAGCTGCAATTCGGTGTCTACAACTGGCGAAGATTTTACATGAAAAACATTCAATTTGGGAACGTTTAAGGATCGTAAATCTTTGTTATCGTTGATATCCTGTCTCGACATCTTCGCATCGATACAAATACATAATATTATGCAATTAGAGTGCGGTTTTCGAGATAAAATAACGCGGATGCACACGGCACAGCTGCTGAAGATTTATCCGCAGACGGCGACCATAAATAAGGTGGAGAGGAAAAGGTCAGCGGCGAACGGACTGCTTTCTCAAGGCCGATGCACGGGTTAGATATCTCGGCATTTGTTGCAGGTTGGGGCTCACCTGCGCGATGCATGATTTAGTACTGCGGATGTTGGTGCCAAAGGTTGCGTAATGTGTGCCCTTTTTAGTTGTAAACTTGTTTGTAAACAAAGGTAGCGCTGATTATAGTGTAAGACTGCAGTTACCACATTTAATGAAGTAAGAGGTGTGTGTTTGTCTGCCATTTACTGGAACGAAAATCTCAACTGAAAGTTGGTCATGATTCATAGTCTGGTTTAAGATTTAAGCAAATAAAATGATACCTATTTTATGAACCCCAATTTCAATGAGAAATTAATAAGGAAAGTGCCCAAGGCGATTTCCATACAACCTTTCATCCGCTATTAACGTTTTACAAAATTATTTTATTTATTTATTAATAGCTTTACCAACTGATATAAGACTAAATAGAATTACACTGATATCATATGGATATAAAGACAAGAGTGTTTATCCAATTACAGGCAAACACAGCATGCTTTTTCTATAAGCTAGCTAAACAATGTGAAGTGACTGCTAGTACTTATTATACTACAGATAAAATTATACTAACTCTATGATATTAAATCATAGTTCTGAAGGAACTTCTTAAATTTATTAAGTGACATTGCCAATAAGTCTACCATAGTGTTCTTAAACATTCTATTATGCTCCTTACATATTCTAGGGATGACACTATGATATCAAAGATTGGTCCGAAAATTACCTAAAGCAAAAAGACGGAAATTACCTTAAGCAAACATACTATACGCGAGTTAGATCTAGGTACCGTAAATCCAATTTTAAGCAGCAGCTGAGGACAATCTATTAACCCGTTTAAAATTTTGAACAACAAGACCTGATTAGACATCCATCGGCGATCTTCCAACGATGGCATGTTGAAAAAACGAAGCCGTTCTCTCACTGACATAACTCAGTATAGAAGTCACTTTTTCCACGTTTTCCGATATAAAACCGTTTACTATTTACCACTGTAAAACATTTAATTAAATATGATATTTTTGTACGTATAATTTTCATCGTGAACTATTCTATTTTCTGACAACTATCAGCGTTCTAAAAGGAAAAGTCCATATTTTATTAAAATTCATCCCGTAAAATCGATAAAAACCAGTTGCCTTGCAGCGGTCGCATGAAGGTCGGTCATTGATGTGCAAGCGCATACAACTTTGTTTTTTTTGGAGCCGAAGCTATTTATGTACCGGTTTATACCGTGTTTAAAAACATGATTATCTGGCTATAATATAGCTCTTAACGATTCGACTTAAAGTCTTTACCAAGATTGTTCTACATTTTGCGAGCTTGAGTCTTGTTTTGAACTGTTTACGGCATTTTTCTCGCGTAATCTAAAGAGCATATCGCTGTACAAAGAAAAAGGCTGTACAAAAATCAAGAAAGGCAATTAAGACTTTTTTTTATATCGTCAATGTTAAGTATAGGTATGAGGCTCAATTCATGTTCATGTTTGATAATATTTTAAAGAGTATGTTTATAAAACGATACCATTAGATTTTATCGTATCATTACTTGCAGTGTCAAGACAGAATCATTACCAGTGTATAATAGCTATTAAAATATTTAATACGTTATAGAACTTAGAAAGAGTCTAAAGTTTTAAACAAAAATCAACGTTCACTAAGCCACACTTACTTAAAATTGTTATATCATTGTAAACTGTAAGAGAAAAATTTGTGATTCACTTTCTTGTGTCCTTAAAACAAATGAAGTCGTAATGATACAAAGAAATAATTTTTATTTAGTAAATGACTCATCAAAAAGCAATTGTAAAGTAAATGCCAATAGCAACAATCGGCAACCGATTTAGAAATCGCACATCAATAAGTCACAATCGTTTGAAAGTTAAGGATAGCCATCACAAAAACTCTTTCTAGTAATGGTGAAATTGTTTCCTCGTACTATACGGCTGAGTGTATCGCCGATCTGGCAGGCAGATGTCGCTAGAAAGCCTGATGCTGTGATCTGAGATAAACTGCGACGCTGTGAAACGCCATTAATTGAGAATTTGTCTGCCTTTAGGGTGCATGCCCAAGTAGAGGATCCTACTTATTCGACTTTAACACCATAAATGCGAAAGTTTCTGAAAGTTATTGGAGTAATGATCGCTCCTTTTGTAATCTGCAAAATAATTTCTTGGTTTATAATAACAATAAGTGCTCTCAAGCGCTTATTTTCATCCAGTTTCCGAGAAGTTCTTGGGTGTACGCCGGATTTTCCGGACATCTTCTGCATCTCCTGATGATA
The DNA here is from genome assembly GCA_905404275.2 of Hedya salicella. Taxonomy (NCBI): domain Eukaryota; kingdom Metazoa; phylum Arthropoda; class Insecta; order Lepidoptera; family Tortricidae; genus Hedya; species Hedya salicella. Next base: position 12,353,388 of record FR990108.1, read on the forward strand.
ATGCCTCGTAGTGAGGCCAAAAAATGTGTCTGATGGTTGTTTTTTGTATTTGAATGCGTATTTTTTTGGAAAATCCTTAAAAATATACGCATGTGAACACAAGTCATTGTCACATCTGAACAAGGTACTGTTTCGCAAAGGAACTATAATCCATTAATCTCATATGGAATTCCACAAAGTAACGCCTGAATCTATCAATGATTGAAAATTATTGGATATTTGGATGTTTGTTAGTCACTAACGCATATATCATGGGACAGATTTCGATAAAACTTGGCACACGTATAAATCATAGGATACGTAATTGGGCTAAGCAACGGGTAAATGACATGCTTCTATTCATAATTAAATTCCAAAATGTGACAATTCATATTTTGATTATTTTGTTTCTGAAACGTTTTTTCGTAAACATATCAATGAGATTTCACGTAACCAGTGAAATTAATGTAAGTTATATTAAATATATACACTTCAACCAGAATGGTGTACCTAATCACAGCGAATGGCTCGTAAACGTCAGATTATGGAATTTTATTATGACTTGGAGTGTAGAAATTACAATATTGATTGACTATAAGTTAATTGAAAAATCGTAATATTCACATTCAAGTTTTTGAAGATTTTGGTCTGAATCATGCACAAACCGAGAAAAACACTTTTACTTATACGAAATTAATTCCAACAAGGGCGAAGCGAGTAAAACCTAGCACTAAAAATATGTACTTGATGATCCGGTACGATGATCTTTTAAAGTCTTTGAAATCGTAAACGTGCCTAATCAAAGAAAGGCCGACTAGTTTCAGTGACTTTTGTCCACTACCTCCTCCGATAACCTCGGAGGACTTTTACTGATTGCTAGAAGCTGTTGGTAGGTCCGGTCAATTCATCTTGTCTTATTCAACATTTTGCATACTTGGTAAAATAACAATGTAAACAAAGAGGTTCATTATGTGGAAGAGGATTTAACTCAGGATGTGTCTTACCCTAATGCTTAATCATTTTACGAAGCTGTTTTCTATTCAATTACAATACATGTATTCATTCTCAATAGATTCGGAATACGTGATTTTACAAGGTGGTTTTTATTTTTGATTGTGATGCGTTTAATCAATACCTAGGCAAACATCATGTGTATGAAAAGAGCGTAAGCAATTCTGAGGTTATATTTTTTGTAGGAAATTGCGAATTTCTGTGCGATAAGCAGAATACAGGAAAATATGCGAGAGGCAGTGTAAAGTACGATAAACGAACGTTTGTGTGAATTAGTCTTAAGCAGGTGGTCAATTTAGCGATGTCTAATGGTACGCCTCCTTAGCAAATGTGAATGAAATCCTACCTACGTCCTGCGTGGGCTGTATAAATACGATGGCCCTTCTTAATACGTTTCGCCATTTTCTTAATGGTTCCCGGAGATGTAATATTTTGATTGCGAAATGGTATGGTTTTGTGGTAACGGAATACGTCCCAGCACGTCTGCAGTACGCTTGTGATCAATTGTGTTATGTTTGTTTGAAGTTTTGAATTATTATATTGATGCACTTAAGTTAAGCTCTTGAGTTTAAAAAAAATCTGCCTCTTGATATTTGATTTGATACTTACAGTTCTTGAGGACATTTTTGAGTTTTATGGGTGCGTTTATCATACCACAAATAAATGATTAAGTATTCGTCTTTCTTGCACTTGCATACACTATATATAGTAACCTAATCCAAAATGTTAAGAAATTTTACTTTTAGTCGTAAATAGACCTTTTCGAATAAAAAAATATTTTTCAACATTTAGAATTTTCAGTTAGTACTGACCAGTATCATTCTAAAGGTGCGACTTGTCAGAACGTGACCGGTGCGTTGTCATTTGTTTAAATCTTATTGAATGTTATGATATGAATTCGTAAGAATGCCGTATTTCAATCCAATTCAATTTTAAAATAATGTAATCTAATAATAATAATAAGCAATCACATGCAATAATATAAATTACCTAGTTTAAATTAGTGATGTATTCTTTCAACAACTAACAATTAGCACGTTAGATTCTTCTGTCGTGCGATAAAATTGACCATCTTAAAACTGCTGAATAAGTTTTGTATTTTCATAACAACTAAACACAATCTAGCAAAAAATGACACGTAGAAAACAGATATATCATACACTTACACATAAAATGAAGAAACAATACAACATTGTGCTGCAGGACAGTGTTCTCACATTTTACCTCAACAGGTCGCTAGTGATAAATCCAATAAAGTCGACTATAAGTCCCGTCGCGTCGTTGCGCCTCTGAACCTATTTCTAGACACCAGTACACTTAACCAGAAATATCAGACTGTACAAAGTCCAAAACGTCTAAATACGCTTTTACGTTATAGACAATAAAGTCCTTTTCACAGACCTTTCCTACTTTACCTATATTTGTCGCTGACTGTACACTGTAGTTAGTTATTTATTGCTGTACGTTTTTCATTTAATTGCCGCTTCTCCCAACTGGATTACTATTGCAATAAATGTATCGTGAGTCATCGGTCGCGAATTCCCTTCATCTGGTTTCAATGTAGTCTCATTTGTTTTAGAGTTATGTTAAATTTACGCTGACATTTGCATGGTCCAGCGATGTGATAAATATCATACAACAATACCTTCGTCATTATTGTATTCTGTTCTGTACACGGAATATGATAAAGTGGATTTAACACGTTGTTAGTAAAGCCCAAGTATTAGTACGCATTTAGCTGAATTATCAATATTAACTTTAGAAAATAGTAAAACTGGCTGGGTAAGTTTCTGAGGTTTGATTTTAAATGTCCGATACCTTACTCAGGTGTTGATCAGAATACAGCGAGATTGTTTGTCGTTGGCTTTGGTCTTGCCTATTAAGAGCGTCTGGAAAATTTAATTTTCCATCACTTTCTTTTCCTTTTATGCTTCATTTTGCCACCCTTCACCACCTGGCGCTTTTGTTCCACTTGCTCTATCGAGTAAGGGTAAAATAGCACCTACACAATAATCAAATCTACACTTACGGCAGTGAGTGGTGTCAGTTCAGTTTGCAAAGCAAAACGGTGACACTCCGACACTCCGGTCGAGGATGATATTACATTACACGAACCATTTCGGCCCACTTTCGCCTCCTACCGTCACTCAAATAAATAAACCATGCTCTTTTGACGTGCGTTGTTTTTGATGCTTATGGTGCTAGTTTCTGAATATTTAATATTTTTAACCGACTCCCAAAAAAGGAGGAAGTTCTCAATTCGTCGGGACCTTTTTAGCTGAAGTATATTTACTAGTTACTTAGTAGTTTATATCTTTAGCCGTGACAAAATTTAGATACAGGGAAGCAATACTTTACAAATACATAGTTTATCTCCGGAGATTGGTTCCAGAAGGATAAACGATCGTATTGCAACTCGGGCAAAGCCGTGGTAGAAAAAACTTGTATTTTATAAGCCAGCAATTGATCATGATCAACTGATAGGCTTCGGCCGCCTGAGCGGACACCCTTCTAATCCAATTTTACCATTAATAAGTGTCAGAGCAAAAAAGCTAGACTTGTTGCGCCAATAAATCTAAGTTAATTAAACATCAAGTAGAATTACAAAGTTGGCACGGTAAGATCTTAATTCAATGAGGGTGTCACAAGCGGCCAGCGACTAAGTGGTTTGTCGTGTCCTCTCCCACTGCGTTCTTTATCGTGTTCATTTTAACTTGATATAACTCTTATTTTGCAGTGTTCTATTACCGACGTGAGAAAGTACGGCCGTTTTTAACTAAGAGTAATTATGGTTGACGAAGCTTAATTCTTTACGCTTGTTTACATAAATTATGACTTTATGCTCGAAGTTTTTTATAAAAATGCACACGGGATAAATCTGATAATGAAATAAAAATAAATCGTTACCAAAATATTAAAAAGAATCTTGTATTCCACTTTGCCTCTTCCGTACATTTACGCGCGCAGCGTGGCTAACTTAGTATGTATATTTTTCGGAAGCCATGTATTTTTTCTATTTTTTACTAATCTGGTAATATAATGTCCATAAGTTTCTTTATTGTTTTGTAAAATAAGTAAAAATCAACAAATAACAAATTCATACATGGGTAAGCACTACAGATATATTTTAAACCACCTGTATTCTACCTTGTGGTACAAACACGTCATTTTAATTAAAATTCTGCAACAGTGTTGAAGTTAATTGAAGTCCAGGTAACACTAGATTGAATATGACCACTACAGATATATCACGGTAAGTAACAAGTGGTTCTCCATGACAGGAGAGAGTCTGCGCGGACGCAGGCACTTTCAAAGCTTTATCGTCCATAATCGTTGCGCTTGCGCACATCACCTAGTAATAGATTTTACATACATTGTTAAAATTTGTTTTAGTAAGTTAAAAATTATCAGTTTAGTTCTAAAGAAACTCCAAAAAAACGAATGATAAAATACTATAAAAAGCCAAACAGAAGATAGAATGTGAATTCCTTCTGACTATGGATTCTCAAATTATTATAGACAGACAATAATTTCTCCAGTTGCACCGTGCAATAAAGTTTAAATGAATAAATATATTGAATTTAAGTAGCGAGCGGTAAGAACATAAACAGAATCCGAGTAGGTACCTACTAACTCTACATCGACATAATTGTTTATATTTAATGCCAAAATATCAAAATTACTTCGGGTTGAGAGATTAATTCGTTTATAATTATCTAATAATGATACAATAATATTACCTTGAAAAAAAAAACTTATAGTTTTTTATTCCGTTCATTGCCGAGTTAATCCAAATGCGGATGCTGTGCATTCACAAAAAAAAAATCCTTGAACTTTACCCTTTAGGTACTGGAATCCTTTTATGGGATACTACATTCTTTGACATTGATGCTGTATATTCTTCGCCAGGTAAAACATACAACCGCAGTATGTTCGTATTGAAGTTTCTGCTTAGAATAGTTAGAATCAATAGCAGAATTGTAAATCTTAAAGCATTAAATACTTGCGTCTTTGAAACAATCTTCGTTTCTTACCTAATAAACTTGTAATTCATAAGTACAAAATTAAAAATGTGTGTTTTTTTTAATTAAACATACATTTTTTGGGTACAACTATGTATGATATTGCCAAAAAAATATTGACTTGTTTCAGTGTTTCTTCTTAACAGTGGATTCGTGTTATGAAAAACTGATAAACTAAGACGTGTAATATTATGCGTACTTACTTTATTATTTCGAACTCTGATAGTTTCTCCGCCAATTATTAATGTTAATAACCGTATCCATTTGACACAAACATAACCTGCTTTAACAAGACACAGTAAAATCTTATTACAAATCAAGATTAACTTAACATGGTTCGGTCGGAACCTGATGAGCTTCTACGACCTTGATAGAATGAAAGTTGTAAGGAGGCTGAGCAGAAGACCGTAACTTCTAAGGTCACGAACTTGAGGCTCGGCTGTGAAATACGTGCGACTATTATGTAGTACCTACAGTGAAACGCGGAATATCCGGAAAAAGCTCAAGGCACTAACTATCTGGAGGATATCAGTTTACATGTGTTGTGTACTGCGGGGGATACAAACGAGATCCAAAATGATCTTAAACGGGTTGTAATGTCAAACGCAGTATAGTGCGCGGCTAATGACTTGTCCAGTAATCAGCTTAGAAGAAACTTTCATAGAAGTCAACTTCTGCGTAGCTCAAGTTATTTTCCACGCACCACGAGTATAAAGTTATTGTTAACATATTTCAAACTAAGTAAGATATAAATACACACGACACTGTAACAGTCATGGAAAGTGTCTTTCTTTTTTCAAAAAAATAATTTTAAACTTTAAAAATGTGTCGTTATTTTTTTCCTCTGAATTTAGATGATTATATTATTTCTTAATTTTGCTCAAGGAATTTAGTGTATTTTTTTATACCTTCATAAATAAATGTATGCATGCACAACAACACGCACATCCGCTCTCTACACACAACTGAGATTAAGTACAATTCTTCAATTGCAATAAAACAAAAAAAGATGAAATTGCATTATTCTGAATGGTGGAAAATAAAATGATATTTTTACACATCAACACGCGATAAACCTAAAAAACGTTGTCACCATTAAGATATACATCTGACCGTCGATGTGGTCGTTTTTCACGGAATTCATCGGAATACGCAAGCCCAGTGAAGGGGCATTGTCGCGGCTTATTCGGCACTTTTACTTTTGAAGTCTACATAAAGTTATGTTCAAAGCGACAGGTCTCAATAAAGAGGTTATGTTCAAAGTGACAGGTGATTGATGCGATAAGAATAAATGAACTTTCGTATTGTTATTATAGGTGCAATTAAGCATAAAAATAATGATGTTCATAAAAAGATTGTATCTACTGAGATGTATGTTTGTTTTGTTTGCTCGGGGCGTACCAGATAAGTGGTGAAGGTTTTTTTATTAATTAACTAACTGAAGACTCCGTCATAACAAAAATATCAACAAATGTACTAACTACTCGGTTACTCTAAGTTTGCATACGGTATCCTATATACAGATACGAATGAGGAGCAACTTAACGTAACCAGGTTATTGAAGCCTCAATTGTTTTTCCATTATTACAAATTAGGAGATTTGCATATTTTTTGCCAAATTCATAATTCTCGGTCAACGGAATGAAGACTCAAAAGTATACATAAGTTTTTCATATATGAAAATCAAAACTTGTGCAGGTAATATGTTTAAATCGGGTTGATCTTTATTATCTTAGCTTCTTGATTTTTTTTAATTCTTCAATCCACCATAGAGCTTAATCTCCATTATAAATTTCAACTTGATATCTCAAAAAGTTCCAGAGAAAAAACGATTTATGTGAGCCACAGACAGACAACGAATAGACTACATATATAATAGTACCCCTTTGCACCGAGTGTGGTAGACAACCCAAAAATGAGTTAAAGGGATAAAAGTGATATTTTGCAACCTACGTTGTTTGATGCTAGAATTAAATACATATATTTCAAGTTTTTCAACAAGGTTTGCCTAGGCAAAGATTTATTAAATAAACTTGTCTGCTTGATACTTGATAACCAACAAATTAAGTTGCGAGTCAGACTTACGCCATTCAATTCTCCAACCTCCAACGTATCTAGTAAACTGTTTTCTAGTGGAACATCTTATGCTTGTATAGCTTCTGTTATTTATATACTCCTTGCTGGTGTTTGTGATTTGGCTGATTCATATGGTGAAGTTAGTTTAATAAATGAAGGTAAGATAAATGTCCTATTGCTTCAATCTTTGTAATATAGGTGACAAACAGGGTGTCAATGATTGAAATTAAGTCGTCAAAGATTGAGATGTTTATCTTCGCTCCGTACCAATTCACGTTATGATGAAGAATACAAAAAAAACGTTTGGGATCATTATTTGTTATATACCACAACCTGTGTATTTGATAAAATCTATAAGTTTTTTGGCCACATACACAGTTTATTTGAACATATCTATCATCATCATATATATACAGTCGCTATGTTGAATCTCGTAAAAAACGTATTCTAGCAGAAAACATGATTGTCCAGGGGTTAAACCGCTATTTTCATACAAAATCGGGGGACATTGACTTCCACTAGGCAACCGGTGAAATTGAAGGTAAATGAGTCATTTTAATACCGTTGTCATGTAGTTTCATAGTATAATTAATTGAGTAAGGAATGCAACAAAAATTAACAACAGCAGACATCGTATTCTCCTGTACTTTCCTTTTAAACATCAAATAGTATAAACATTGAGGACACTAAAAAGTTGATTCACCCACACTCATTAACAATGCTGAATAACAATGGTATACAACCATTTTCATGATTTAGGACAATACAGTGGTTAAATACGATTACATACATTCATCACTCACAAATGAGTTACTATAAGCGCAACATTAAAAGGTACCTTCACTTTTGTAATCCATGCTATAAAAAAACAAAATGGCTGAACAGTAAATATATTTTCAAGAAAATAAGTAAAACTACTAAGGTCATTGGAACGAATTTTTGTATGTATCATATGTGTGTATGTATGTTTCTTTGTGGCCTCATTACATCAAAACTGCCGCACGGATTTCAAACATTTTTGGTACAGGGATAGTTGGACATCCAAGGATAGTTTTACACTTTTTACCCAACTGTGCTGAATCAAAACGAGGGTTATGAGTTTTTCTCCTCCGCGTACGAAGTTGTGGGCACCTTCTAGCATCGAAAGCAGTTTATATCTAATATTGTCTTCTGTTTTCGCGATTATTGCTCATTTAAATAAAACAATTTAACGGATTATACCGCGTATCATTTGAGTTCCCGACGTTTCGGAAGCTTCTCAGCTTTCCATGGTCACGGGTTGACTGAGAAGCGATATATTTTCCTCTGTCAAAGTTACAATTTGTGCAAACTGCCCACTTTGAGAAAACAAATAGAGGTTTACATATGTACATGCCAGATGGACCTAATCTGTAAAGTCAGTTAAACATGTGCTAGAAGGGCTTAATTATTTTATTTTAATCATTTACCAAGCAGCATTTCACGAATGAGGCGTACTGAGGAAGTTTATATCTAACAACCCTATTAGTTAACTGACATCGACGCACGTGAATGTATGTAAATGGTTTTATATACCAGTTAACGATTACCAATGACTAATAAGATTTATTCCAAAAGCTATTATGAACTAGAGCAATCCGAGTGATTTATGTTTCACGTTATATAGACAGTGTAAAGTTACATAACAGTGATTGCGATTTAAATAACTTTGTATGATCACAAGTGGTCGTTGTTACATAGTCGATTAAACAGTCTGGCGGAATGAGAGATATCATTCAACCGGCTACTATGAACTTAGATCATGTTATGTCAAAGTAAAGTAGGTACAGTATGAGAAAAATCTGGTCAGTTTAAACGATAAATTGTCAGTGTCAAAAATTGCGAGTCTGACTCGCGCACCAAGGGTACCGTACAAACTAGAACTTATTCCGACTTAACTGGCTTGTTGAGTTAAGTTTAATATATGCCAAATTTTAGCCCAATCGGAGACCGGCAAGTTAAACACAATTTTGTAACAAAGGCAAAGAGGTGTGTGTGTGCCAAGTTTTTTTTTTTATCCCAGCTTAGGAAGAGAACGGTCAAAGGTCAACCCCTGATGACCTTGAATTGTGTCACCCTGTCTTAATTTAAATCCGTTAAGTGCTAATATAAGCTTTAAGTCTAGGTTAAGTCTATACATGTCAATTTTCCAATTTACCATTATTGTTGTTTACAAAATAAATGTCTTCTTCTTCTTCTAATATGGTAATTAATACAAATAACACTAAAAGTTGTTCATATCTGACTTCTAAGCTATTGGAGAAGGCTAGGGCGAAGAATGTAGTCAAGGAAGAAAGATAACTAAACACCACAAAATCTGATAAATACCTTCTTTTTAGTATGACAGTAGAGTAGAGAGTAGAGTGTCTATATTTTGCCCTTGACTGTACCAATTTAACGGTGTCCTTCATTTCATTTCATCGACAAAAAATTTCTAGAATGCTTAATTTCATAGAATTTTCATTTCATCAAAAACTTTTTCCTGTAAAACCGTACAATTATCATATTTTTTGGAAAGATCATCACGTAGAAGCTGTTAGCTTCGGTTAGGTTTGTTTTATAATATAAATTAATAACTTTTTCAGTGAAAAAAATGTTTTCTATGTAATGATATGTCGGCAAAATGAAGTATTCGGTGATACATTTTTCGATAAAACAAGGTACAACCCAATTTAACGTACCACGTCGGTGTCTAAGAAAATCAGTAATTCGCAGGTTAACGACCTTTTCTCACGTATCTATAAATGTACAATTACACGAATTAGGTTCAAGTTTTTGTACATATCGATTGGTACGCTTAATATATTAAGCGTACCAATTATATTTTTTATCTGGAGTTGTAAAACGTGAACGGTTACTTTTGATTGGCAGTTAATAGTCCAGCTACAATATACACGAAGCTAATTAGAGAGCCAATTTAACGTATCTGAGAACTGCTATTGATTTTTAATTTAAGCGACACACTATAAAACTATTTTAAGGGTTCCGTTCTTCAAAAGGAAATAAATGAAACCTTATAGGATCACTTTGTTGTCCGTCTGTCTGTCAAGACCCTTTTTCTGAGGAACGCGTATGGTAACGCGAAGATTGCATCAAGTTAAAATTAACATCAAATACTTATGCCTGCGGTCCCTTGAAGCTGTAAAAATATCAAGCTTCTAAGTCAACGCAATTCAAAAATGTCAATAGAAAGCCTGGGTAGGTACTACCACTTGTCTTAGAAATTTGAAATTTAGTATGAAGGTAGTGCTTACGCTGTAACTCGTAAACACAATCCACAAAATAAATTTGAATATCTTAAAGTCTGTCTGTGTCACAGGGCATACATTTTCCTTAGGAGGAGATTTCTGCTTACACTAGATTTTCATGGATCAGCTGTTTTTAGCATATATTTTTTACATAACCCTCGGCACGCAAGCTCTACTCACACTTGGCCGGTTTATAGATTCATGTCTTTATTATATAGTTTTAATGACTTAAGACTATAAAGTTTAGTCTAATGTTATGGATACTTTCGTATGCCCCCATTCAATTTTCCCTCATTCCATTTTCTTAAACAATTAATTCAGTGCCTACTGTAGAATTCAATCCTAAAAATTATTAGGTAAGTTTGGGTATTCATTAAACTTATTAATGAGCGAAATAGGTCAAATTTTTATTGGCTTCGTTGTGTTATACATAGACAAATAGCATTTGTAACATTAAGGACTTCTGAGGGAGCGTCTTATTCGAAGCTCGTTATTCAGGTCAGGTTTGGAGTTTTTGCATACGAGTCGTTATTTCCGTCGCCAGCAAAACTAGTTTCGGTGCAGAAAAAGTTACCGAATTTCATAATTTAAAATAACTTAGGAAGTCAGCGAACTCTTGCTTATAATAATATATTAACCCGCCCGACCAGTCGGCTAAACAATTTTTTCTACAAGGAGTGTATACGGTTCATCTTGCATCCTCCGCCAAAATATAACATAACTTAGGAGCAGTAATGAAATAAGTATTTTGTGTTTTTATACTAAAGTGCATTTTATAGACACTTTTCTTAATCCTTAAGTCCTAGTCACGTTTTGTCGGCGTTAGGGACCATCCACATATTACATCACGCAAAATTTAAACCAAATTAAAGCTATCTTAAACCTGCAATACAAATACTTTAAATGCTGTAATGTGCAATACAAATACTTGAACTGTACAATTGTACAAGTTGTCGTATCATATCTAATCCGTGAGATAGATTCCGTAGCCATTCCAATATTAACCAACCGTTAACCGTTTGATTTATATACAGATCATTAATAGGTATAAACAGAAACCAAGGTCCTAATTCCATGTCTCAAATGATGTGTCTGAGATATCACCTGCATATACTATGATCAACTTATAGCGATATTTTGATAGAATTACAATTCAACATCTCGAGACATAATACTAAAGTGGAAATGACGCGATATATGTCTAATTTTGCTATATTGAGCCATATATTCTTTAAATGTCGACTTGACAATATCACTTCATTTAGTTAAGTGGTTTAATGTAATTAGCCATAGCTTAGAACATTAAACCACTGAAGATGTCAAATTTTATGATAACCGAACATTTTTTAAATTCTCTTTTAGCGGGAGGCGAGGTAAACACGTACAGCACAATGCGGAAATAATCTTATTTTTATAATTTCACTCAAACACTATCAATTTATTGTATAAACTGACATTGGTTATATGCTTTGCAGAGAGGAATACGCCCGTATTCCATCGCCAGTGGTTTAATGTTCTAAGCTGAAATTAGCTCGAATAGCAACAATTATAAGACTAGAGCTATGAAAAAAAAACCCGACTGAAAAATACTATAGCCTAGTCATTTCCGCACCTAAGACGAACTTAACGTCAAAACCTATCAAACCGTAGGCTGCGGAGCGTGCCAAAGAAATAGACATACCTACATACATACCCACATACATAACTCTCGAATAACATCATCTTTCTTCTGTCGATATATTAACACTAAATTGGAAATATTGCAATGCCTTCTCGAATTAGGGCCCTGTACGGTACTGGCACGGAGCTATCAAATTTTGTACCAATACCATCATTTTGAAATGAATACCAGGTCACCATCAAGCCCGAGGTAACTGTAAACGTCAATTCGCATGGGTCTTACTCCATTCCATGATTGGCGGCCCTAATAATAGACCGTGGTGCGATATCCATCGCTAACTGTTCTTAGATGGTACGTCAATCGCTCAAACTAATTATGAACGATACGTTCGATATTACCGCTTTGGTTACAATCGCTTCCTAAGTTTACGGTCCGAGAAAATGCTCATTTTACTTTTATCAAAAACTATTGCACAATTTGCGACAAAATTTGTCAACAATACGTTCGATATTACCGCTTTGGTTACAATCGCTACCTAAGTTTACGGTGCGAGAAAAGGCTCATTTGACTTTTATCAAAAACTATGGTACAATTTGCGCCGGCAAATTTTTAATTCAAGACCAAAATCAGTTAGTGTTCTTTCTTGATATTTTTTTTGTTTATTGTTTTAAGGACCTTTATACAAATGTAAATATTGACCCTGTAAAAGCTAAAACCATATGTTACATACAAATGTAATAAATGGGAACAACCCAAAACTAAGTATTGAAGCTACCTACTCGTACTACTTAATATTATTTAAATAAATATTCATTATTTTACAAAAATATGAATGAGAACTCGTGTAAGCAGTTATACTCCCCAATATTATAAATTTTATTGATAAAAATACCTACATTTAAACCAATACGCAGTATCACAGCGAATGTACGCCCGTTGAAGTTAGATTTCGGTTTTGAATTAAAAATCGGACTTCAGTGTGAATTAAAAATTGCCAAAATGACGTCGAATTTGGCTTCTTTTACTTTTCCATATAGGTACATATTGTTATAAAGATTTTTTTTAATTACAGTGGTGGTACCTTTTACTTATACTTGAAGAAAAATATCTTTAGGTGATTAAGTGATAAATGATGTCAAAAATGCTAACGTTACATACCTAACTGCAAAGGAATTCTTTTGGGGGAATTGCCGCACCGCCGCCGCTATTTTAAATCCCCAGAATACGTCACAAATTCTATTATTAGAGTAAAATGTTTGCTAACTCTATTTTGTAAAGCAGTTGCTTATAAGGATAACGTTTCATCCTCTAAACGAGTTTGGAAAGGATGCGCAGTTCCAATGTAAAAGTTTAACAGGCTTTAACTCTATTTTACGACTTCTCATTTCCAAGACTGCATGGAACTAAGTATTTTCGGAAATTTAGATATTTTCGATAAACTGTCATCTGCACAGGCTAATTATATTAATGATAGGTTACAGGTGTTCAAGAACAAGTATACTACTTGTTTTTGGTTTCATCGTACTGTTAAGTGTTTGCGAAACGTAAAACAAGTAATAATTGAATTTATTAAAATCCCCGGCTAATCTAAGAAAAATACTGATTTGGAGATTTCCAAACAGCTGAAATAAGTCATCTTCATTTCATCATTTTAAGAGTTACAATGTCACCGAAAGTCACAGATATACACGTCAAATTGTTTTCAAAAGTTTACACTCTGCATGAATCTAAAAAAGTTGATATTTTACTTTAATGCCAGTTCAACTGCATATACCACTTCGTCTATTTTGCAAATATCTCAACCAAACGTACCTACAGTTTAAATCTTATTTCAGAAATTGAATTCCCCGTTCAAATTGGAAATTCCTCAGTGCCTTAGTGACGCAAGAATTTCGTAACTTAGTACCAAAACGGTGAATGCACTTGCGAACGTCGCTTTGAAGCTTCGCGTCTGCGAACCTACTTTATTAAACGTCACAATCACGAATTCAACCCACGATTCTCCACTTCATCACAGATAAGCCTTGGCAAACAGCAAGTGCTTCGGTTGCTACACTGATGGTTCCGCAAAATATCACCAAGGATTATAAAAACGTTTCACGGTTGAATATTTTATTAGCGTTATACGTTGTTATCGCTATTAGACAGTTCCGGTGAAAAAAACAAACATTTTAAGCTTCAGGAATTGGGCCAGTATATACAAGGTGGTATATAAGACTCTTTTTTTAATGATTTTGATGTTGGTTTCGTACTAAAATTTTATCATAATTGTAAGATGAGTCTGAAACATTTTGTATCACTTCTTAGATTTCACCTTCTATGGCACTGGGTTCCTACCTTCAGTCGTGAGCCGGCTTATGTTGATATCTTAGCGATGGACCGTATTTGAACAAAAACTTTTTAAATATTCAAACGTTTCGATATATTTCTTCCAATTCACTTGGGGCTAGAGCAAATGAATAAACCTGGTAAATGTCAGGCGGAAACCCTTCCTGCACTTGTTCCTTAATTACAACTAAGTTAGCGTTTTTGAAAATCAATTGCATAAGATTATAAGGGCGGGCTACGGATGAGTCTTCGTCGTCATACTCTATTTCATTACTCGATGTAATGTTCTCTTTCACAACTATTATTCCGTTTGTGTTAAGTGCACTTTTACACCTTTCCAAAAAGGCAATTAGGTCGTAGTCTTTCAAATGGCCGACCACCCATTGGCACCAGATGACATCATATTGTTTCGATGGAGTAAAATCTTGTAGCCCCACATTGTAGAGTGATCCGAGTTTTACGTTGTGGTCACCGATAATTAACTTGACAGTGAAAAGGAATTTTTCGTCTTGCTCGACCAAATCTACCTTGTCGAATCGAGGCATGAGCACGTTTTGTGCGATTCTACCGATGCCGGCCCCGCAGTCAAGAGCCAGCTTCGTACCTGGGGCATTTTTGAGAGACAGAATTTCGTTTAGGAAAGCCTTGGACCCGTTGATGTCAATGTCCGAGATGTACCCATAGCCTCCAAGCACGCCATCTAATGTAGCGGGGACATTACCCCAGTATTCTGCGGCTTTTGTATAAAAAGTTTTTTCAGACATTATAAAGCAATTAATCAAACTTTGATATGGTTTGGAGTTGTGACAGTTTTGGTTTGTAATTGCTATTATAACGTAGTGTTTATTATTATTAATTTATTATAGTGTTTATATTCCCTTTGATTGCAATGTCAGCGTGACAAAGTCTATTGGCGTCATAGATTCCTAAACAAAATGAATCCGAACTTAACTTATAATTATGAATTCGGCCTCTTTTAAAAGTGTGATTGATTGTATTTGATTATGATTGGATTATGCATAAAATGTAAATATAATATTTTTTTGTACATGTAAATGTCTCTAGCAAAGTCATTATCCTAAACATTTCCTATGCTATTTAATCTCGAACTACACAAGATAGACCAATTTGCTCCAGATCGCAAGAAACACTCATATGAGGCAGCGTACACCGGTTATTATAGAGATCATTGGGGTGGCCTTTGTCTAACAGTAAACGTCTCACGGTTAACACAGTTGTGTGCCTGACTCAATTTCCTTTTATTTGTTCCAGGCTTTAATAGCAGCAGTACAGGAGACCCCCGAAGAGGACATCCGCGATGCTTTGAAGACGCAGACAGACCACCACTTGGCCTTGGTGCCGCGTGGGCCTAAAGTTCTACGGGACACGACAACCTACAACACCACCATCAACACTGATGACACGGTGCGTATGGTCTCGTCAATTGAGACAGATAAGGTGCCGGATACTTCTGAGGAGTGCTCTCTCGCTCTGAGGAGGTTCAAACTCGGCGATGGGCCCGTCGGGCCTTCAGTGAAACGGGACACCACATTTTATTTTACCAATATGATGATGATAACTGCAAACGAAGTCTCGGAGAGTTGTGCTAGAGATACTAGCCAACTGTTTGTGTGATGAGCACAAATGTTTGCTTCAGGGATTTGGGTGTTTTGTATGTATTCAAGTATTATAATTTATATACTTAGGTACCTATATTATGTATATCGTCACCTAAGTCACCGTCACCTTCAACACCGTGCGGTATCGAAGGAATTTTCTACCGCGCACACTCCGAATGTGGAATGACCTCCCTGCCGCGGTTTTCCCTGGAGGTAAATTATGGGGTTCTTCAAGAGGGGAGTAAATAGGTCCTTAAAGGGTCGGCAACACGCACGTAATACCCCTGGCGTTGCAAGCGCTCAAAGGCTGCGGTGACTGCTTAGCATCAGGCAGGTCGTACGCTTGTTTGCCACCTTAGTAGTATTAAAAAAATCATAGTACTTACCATCTTTGCTTAGTTTGGGACTTACTCAAGTTTTGTACGATTGTCTCTAATATTTATTTATTTATACATGGAAAGGTGGAAGGCACTATGCACGCTCTGCAAAACCATTAAGTTATAAAAGATTGCATCCTTTTGTATATTTATAGCTATATACGGAATTCTAATGGTAGCGGTAGGCTTCAATGTTTGTGATCACGAAATACAACTGCTCTTTTCAACCCCCAACTCAACGCAAGTCAAGGACAATAAAACTAAATGTGTGTAACATTTCAGGAGGAGTTACGAGCCCTTCGAGCAGACGGCACGATAGTCACGGAGACGCGGCACACGAAGGAACAGGAGCGACTGTGCGACGAGGAACTGTCTAAGAACGAGGTAAATTATATGTACCTACTACATAAATATTTACGTCAATTTTTACATACAATGGGCACGCATTTTACTATGATCTCGTCTAAAGTACGATAAAATTTCTTTAATATATCCGGCAACAGGCGTTAAATTTATCCGCGGTGGCCGGAGCAATATTCCCTCCCTTTATCTTCAAGAGCAGTAGAATAAATTGCCCGCATGTCGTAAACAAGAAATAAGAGCATATGGGAAGAGAATTCTATCGACGCTTTATTGATAAAAATATAATACAAATTTTACATTTTGATAGTAACCCGTCATTTAGGTAGGGATTTTGTTTGACTTGAAATGCCGTAAAATTCACTTTTTGCCAAATATCACTGCCAAGCATAGCCTATTCGTATTAACTCAAGTAAGCTCTATAAGTATGAATGAACGTTCAATGCAATTGGAAAATAAATGCTGTCCCAAGAAGTCTGCGCCATCCCAAACTTACACAGTAGTTATAGCGACGTTTGGCTCATAATATAGAAACCTTATTGTATCCTGGGGGGTTATTAACCTAACCTAACCTAACGAAATTTTGACAATAGGTATCCGAATCAACTGTCATACATAGCCCATACAAAATCATGACAGTTGATTCTGATTCCGAGCGTCAAACGTCTGTTATTAGCTTGACGAATATTTAACCTACGTATTTGTCAAGCTTCGATCGATCACACACTCGTTAAAAAAATATTATCAGACGTTATACAAATTTGTCCAGGCACGATCGCTAGCAAGTGACGCTAGCGTGTTGAATGAGACGGGAGGCACCGAGCGAAGGAAGCGAGAGGACCTCGAGCGAAGCACCGACTTCATGGCGGGAGGCAGGAGGCTAGCTACACACGTGCACTCCAGGACTCGCACTGAAGAAGGTATTTGTATACGCCCAATTGCCTACAATTGTCACATACTTATAAATATAAATTGTTGAACCACAAAAACTTACAATGCATTTGCTGTTTTCAGCAGAATAAGTCAGAATTTCTTCGTGTATCAGGCAAACGGTACACATCTGTTTGACGGATCTATATCGGAATCCCTAACGTCATTTGTCCTAATGTATCGTTTGTCCTAATGTATCATTTGCCATAACGCATTTTTTTCAGAAACCGTAAAGTTTTCAGGATTGTTAAAAAACAAACCTAACCTAACCTAACCTAATCTATACGACGAACTTTTAAAAAATCCTGAAAAATTTACGGTTTCTGAAAAAAGTGTTATGGCAAATTATACATTCGGCAAACGATACATTAGAACAAACGACATTAGGGATTCCGAAGGAGACCCCGTTTGACGAAGGCTTGCAATCCTAGAATCTCGAAACTCCTGAATATCTGAACTTTACCATACAAACTCAGCAATTTTTAACCTGTCTTTCTAACTTGGTTACTTATTAAATAAAGGCTGATTATTTTGTATTACGTAAACAGCAACGCACTTGAGTGTAGGCTTTATGTCAATACTAATATAGTCTACCAAATGGGCAGTAAAGTGTGTGGCTAATACTACGAATAAAATTGTAAAAGATATTGTAATATAAGTGTGGTTGAAACAAGAGTAGTAATCGTCATATACCTAATATACCGTACCCCGATATGTACAACGCCATCTGTAAAGATAATTATTTGCTATCCATCATTGCTAGCGTAATACAGTGTTTGTACAACGAACCAGTGTGTTCAACTTTTTATTTTAGCTAATTATGAAATAATTAAATTATAATATCGGTAATATTCAATTAACAGGACGTTCCCTTGCATTTGCCCACGATTCGAAGTATAGCGATTGACAGTCCTCTAGTTTTCTTCGTTCATTATTAACATATTAAATTCTATTTTGTAGCGGAGCGGGAAGGACAACCAAACATGGATGACAATTGGGACAGTTTATCCGTGCGGATGCGACGCCAGCGCCGCCTGCGGCAAGCCGGTATGAATGAACACTAAATAAGTATAGTTTGTCTACTCGCCCATAGATGGCGTGCATATACTTCGCTGGAACTAGTTAGTCTATATGTCAATAGATGGTGCTGTTCATGCGTGACCACGTACGTCCAATGTTTCAGTAGTTAAAAGTAAGTATTATAGATGGCGCCTTTTTAAACTTGCTGATCCTAAACAAAAAAAATATTAAGTAAACCTAATACATTATGTCCAGCACTTCGAGCAGTGGAAAGTCTTTTGGCTGATGATGAGGACCTAATATATATAATTATAATTGTGCACTAGAATTTTATATAAATAACAAAAGTGACGTAATGAAAAATTAAAATTACATGTAAGTGACATGGTGAACAAATTGTGAGCTAATTTAAGAGTGCCATAAACAAAATAAAAGTTCAAATTCAACATAAGTGATAGTTAAGTACTTAAATGTTGAGATAAAATAAATCTCATACCTAAGCTAGCTCAATTATTATGTCTGATGGATACTTACCCATATAAAACTACTTTAATACGCCTCATTAATTTACCTATTAATAGACTTTGCCGAGACACGACAAAACCTTAAAGAGTTAATTACAGTTCACTATTCTGAGCCAATTAGAGAAAGTCGTAAGTGCATTAAAGTGTTATATACACTTAGAACCTTTTAGACCTGTAGGGTGGGTTGTCGCCGAGATATGAACCAAAGTTGTCTACTACCTTTAAAGGGCTTATGGCACAAAACATGATTAGAAGTCATTAAGCGTGGGTATTGGCTATACAAGGTGGGGCCTTTGGAAAGGGCTTAATCGGACACGAGCATTTGTCGGCGACTATAACTCTTCATACATAATTTACGATATAACCCAAAACTATGTGCGTAACGTATAGTGCCAATCTTTCTCTCGCCTTTCCGCCCAATAAGTTGCGCACATATAGGAGATCTTTCACAGTCCACTCGGTTAAATTATGGAACGCGTTGCCGGTGTCCGTTAAGCACTCACAAACCGTGGCATCATTTAAAGAAAACTTAAAAAAGTTATGGCTTTTAGTCCCCTGACCTCGTCATTTAATATTTATCCGTTTGTGTATATTTGTTATGTATACATAAATGTATATTTACACACGTATATTTATTTATCTAGATGATATATATGCTATTATATTACTATTTATTATTTAGGGTTTATGTGTATGTGTACTTTAGCTTTTAATAGTTTTGATGTAATTGTGCATATTAACTTGTTGGTTAGTCTATCTGCGTTGATGTTTATTCTTGTCTCTCATTTGCTCTAAGGTTAACTGGAAGAGATCCCTTCAAAGGATAAGTTCGCCTTTGTACAAATGTTTTACTTTACTTTCTTTGTTTTATTGTTTTTATCTAAATAAAGTGTACAATACAATACAATACTATGATTTATGAGCGATATATGAATAAAGGAGCGTTTAAATACGAAGAAAATACGAGGTTATCTCATAATTTTACGCCTAATAGTAAAGTAACCTACGCACGTACTTTTTAGGGTGGTAGCATACCTAATATTGTGTGGTGTAACCTTGTAACCTTTAATTTGAACTCAACTACCAAATGAGACAAACTTATGTTTTGTGTTATAAACTTATTGTTATACAATACACCTTATTACGGAAATAAACTTCATAGAGACTGGTTTGGTTAATTTTACGAGGGCAGAAGTTTATAATGCAACTAAACAGTTTTCTTGATAGTATAAACAAAAAGAGTCTTTGCGCGCAGAGCGGGAAGAGCAGTGACCGAACGCGCTCATGATCAGGGGTCGGAAATTCAGAAGGATATTTACCTAAAATTCGGCGATGGCGTTGTTGTTTAGCTGTATGAAAGCGGACTACATATTGATTTTATTAGTAAAGTTCCCAGGTTATAGAAATTACGCCGACATATGGGTGAGGCCGCGAAAAGTTACCAATTTGGACGTTTCAAATTTACGAAGCTGATTAAAAAAAACTGTTAATCCCTATAGTTACAAAAATAATTTTATAATTAATTTAAACCCTAAGTTAGATAATTGATTTAAACCCTTTTAAAAAACTACTAAAAATTAATTTCCGTCCAAAACGTTACGAAAGTCTGTGTGTAGGCTTGGAAAGTATATAGACTAGAACAATTTGGCATCCACAATTACATCACACGAGTGTTTATGTTGATTTGTATGTGCCATGAAAATATTGTTTACTGGCAATAAAAACTTTATTTTATTTCATATCTTTTTTTTTTTAGCTACGTGATTTAATCAGAATATTTGCCAGTAGGATCAGAGCTTTATAATGACTTATGTTACGTTTCATGTAACATAACGTATTTTTTTCATGTTACTTCTATGTCACATTGGTAACTTTCCGCGGCCTCACCCATAAATGCATTTAAGTTTGTCTTTTTAAAGGTACTTACATTAACCATTTAATTTACATGTGACTCGTTACACTAAAATCAATTTAAGTCATACTCGTAGTCATATCCTTTATTGATAAAATTCAAAATAATACATGTCATTATAATCCATACTAATATTATAAATGCGAAAGTGTGTCTGTCTGTCTGTCTGTCTGTCTGTCTGTTACTTCTTCACGCTTAAACCGCTGAACCGATTTGGATGAAATTTGGTATGGAGATAGTTTGAGTCCTGGGGAAGGACATAGGCTACTTTTTATCCCGGAAAAATACCGTTATCCGCGATAAACGAATTTAAGGCGGACGAAGTCGCGGGCAGAAGCTAGTTATTAATAAGTGTCACATTATTACTTTAATTTATTACTGATATGGGTATATATTTATTGCTATATTATATTGAGTTGTATATTCATTAGTAAAAAATATGCTGTTAATGATTTATGTTTAGATTAGGAACCTAAACAAAAATATGGCCAAACAAGAGTGAACAGGCCATTACAGGTAAATAGTGAGTGTGACAGTAATATTGGCGGTAATTATTTTCATGGTGCATTCGTTGCCGCTCGTTATATATACAATCTGGGGTCAAATATGATCAATTTCCTGAATTTATAATAATATAATTATATTTTTTATAAGAAGCCGTCTCCATATTTGCTTAGCTCTTTCCGGCGTTTTGCCATCTTTGGGAAAATATCTATCCGAATTTCTGAATCCTGCTCATGATTAACACATTCACCACCGCGAGCCCGCTAGGCGGGCGCTCTGCTCGTAGCAAGTTTTCGCTACATATGGTTTACTCCATGCTACAGGCTACGAGAGTAGCGCTACGAAAATATCGGTTGCGAAAGTGTCTTAAAGAATAGACAGAAACATATCCAGAGTAACCGCGTGATTGTAATCTAAATTTGTCAGTCTCCCGGTAGTTTTCCAGTTGAAATTTGTTATTTCAGCTTACAGACCTTGTTCTCTACAAAGGCTAGAAGGATCTTAATTATCTCTCCACCCTGTATAGCCGGTTAATTTTACAAGTGATTAGTGGGATCGGGACGTCCGTAATCTATTGCGGGCATACGACATTTAACCTCCTCGAATTCATTGTAAGGTAGTTAACGAGACAAGGGGATGCGTATACGTGAGGTTTATTTATACCGTATACCTACATTGTACAGTCGATGACAAAAATATATAACCATCCATTCATTCATTTGCAGTCAAGTCCATAATGACAACATTCTTCGCAACACCAAGTAGGATGTCCACTTGCAGGCCTGGATGATTGAACCATCAAATATATCAGTAAACCCATCCCTAATCCCATCTTGGCGACTGTAGTAGGTAGATTCAACTCTAATATTATGTGGCGCTCCGAATCCGTCATGACCGCTAATGGAGAATCGAAGGTTTGTCATATTAAAGTTATCCTTATACCAACAAATTCTAATTTATAACATACTCAAATGTTACTAGCAGTAATTCACCATTGAATCTGTACTATTATAAAGTTGTAAAAATGAAATGTCTGTACATTGAAGATATTTTCAAAAGAATGATTGTATCGGACTATTGTTCACCAAAGCGAGGACGAGGAGTGCACCAAAATGAAAAAAAAAAAATTTAGATCTTTTCTGTTTGTATGTGTCGTTGTGGCTTCATCACGCAAAATCGGCTAAACCGATTTCAACTTTTTTTGGCACACGGGTAGCTGGGTATCTCCAGATACTTTTTACCCTCCGCGAATGAAGTTGCGGGCGCCTTCTAGTTAATAACTAAATTTGAATTTGTTAAGAGAATTCAATTTAATTTTCTTTAAAGGAAAACTTGCAAGATTTCATCCATAGTTTTGAACACGATCAGCAGCGTGTCTAGTCTAGCTCTTGTGTCAGCTTCCTTTCGCAGTACTCCGCCTAGTTTGGGAGCGCAAATTGCGTTTGCGGATCCGCGGTTTCCGCGCAAGTACATATTTATACAAACCTTTGTCAGACCTGTAGAAAAAGCCTAGCTCACTACTACCCAAACACGTACCTAAATAGGATAATTCAATATTATCTTTCAAAAATCAAAACATTTGAAACAGTACTACTTATATTGATAAGAAGTATTCCTGTTACGCAGCCACAACAACCTCTGAATATCACATTAGCTCAATTCCAAATTTGTACAATACAGGCTTCACCAGGTAAAGGTCAATACAAAAATGAAAAATTACTTTTTAAAGTGTCATCGATATTTTAAAGATTCTTTGCGTGCCCAAATTAGTACTTCTCCAAGACATTGGCCTAAACGTTAGGCTATTCTCGGCTTATCCATTATGTTAATAGGCCTACATTTGTCCACTATAGCGGTCGACCTTGGCTAAACGATTTGTGCCCAAGAATCTTTATTCGAACCAACTCTTCGACTATCAGGAAACATTCCAAATATCGCAACTCTATGCTGATTCGTTTGTAGACAATATATTATCATGTATAAAATAAAATAACAGTAAATACAAAAAACGTGTTTTGTTAATCACTATATTTTTTTTCGCTAAACACTAACCTAAAACCGGAACTATAAAAATGCCTGTTAACAAGACTTTATTCGTTTTTGTAAATTACTACAATAGCGTTTGATGGTCGCGAGACGTCGAGCTGCACTATGGAAGGACTTATAATTGACATTTGAATTGTACGCAAGTGAAATCGTGGCCAAAATGAGTATAGAAATCCACAAGGGTTACAGACCTAACCCTTTCCCAACAGCCAGTTTCTCCACTCCTTACGAACAATGATTTAATTGCACAGGTTTAATGGCATCTATGTTTCCATTCGCCGGCCAAGCGTGTCCGGTCGATATCCGGTTACTCCTGCGCAGTAATCACGGGCGTCCGTCCGGCGGACCATGATCGTTTAAGATTCCACTTCATTATAGGGTTCCGATCAATCAATCAATGCGGGGATCTCGCCCTTGGATTCGTTTTTTTTACGTCAGTTTCGAAAATTTTATTGTCCGCCCATTATACTCGTATTGACCTGTGGTACCTTTTCTGTACTCCATTGATGAACTATCGACGAAAAAATTGGTGTTATACATTTAACATATGTATCTGTGTCTGTCTAAACGGATGACATGATTTTGTATTTTTTTTTAAAGGCGACTTGATTTTATTTTCATACTAGAAGGCGGTTCGCGGAGGAGAAAAAATCATGACCCTTCATTTTTTCTTCAGCGTAGTCGGGTAAAAAGTATCCTATAACCATCTGGAGATACCCAGCTACCCGTGTACCAAAAATAGTTTAAATCCGTTTAGCCGATTTTGCGTGATGAAGCCACAACAGCACATACAAACATACATAAAATCCAAAAAAAAAAAAATTGTTTTAATGACCTCCAAATAGTCAATAACAATCATTGTTTTGAAAATATCTTCAATGTACAGACATTTCATTTTTACAGCTTTATAATAGTATAGTTGAATTATCGAGAAAATGGAATTACATTTGTAGTGGTTGTACCGTTTGCAACAAAAGGAGAATAAGTTTCTCTTAACTTAATAAAATGACATACCCAAGAAGTGGAATAAGTAGTAGTCCTCTGTTTTTTTCTTTTATTCGCTATCATATTCTTCATCTGAGCTGTCACAAGTATTGATAATAAAATTGTCTGTTATTTGATCCATTTCTCCTTCCTGACATCGATATTTATTTTCTTCACTTTCGACGTGGGGACAAATATTTTCCCAGTCCTCAGCAGTGATGGTATTCATTCGTTCAGTTGCTAAACTCATAATGCCTTGCATGTTTAATGAAACGTTTCTTTTTGCTACATATCCTTTTACCATGGACCAAATATTTTCGATCGGATTGAATGTCGGGTGATACGGTGGCAATCGTAATACGGAGTGGCCATGTTCTTTTAAAATTGCATCTATGTGGTACTCGCGAAACCGCTCTTTATTTTGTTTAATTAATTCATACAAACTGGTTTTGTACATCAACCGGTTATACGAAATGTTGTGTTCTGTCAACCAATCCATCATTTCTTGTTTATTAGAATTTGACGTTGGAGCACGATTCAAAAGTTTGTTGTGATAGGACGCATTATCCACGATAAGTACGTTATTCGGTTTGAGGTTCGGTATTAATTTTTCTTTTAACCATTTTTCGTAGTTGACAAAGTTCATCTGGTCATGGTAATCTCCCGTTTTTTGGTTTGCCTTAAACATTAACAAAGCGTTGGGAATAAAACCATCTTTTCCTCCTGCGTGCACTATTATTAACCGCTGGCCTGTACTGATTTGTTTTTTTACACCAAATTCTGTTCCATCGGTCCAAGCTTCTCCGGACACATGTGAAGTGTGGATGTAGGTTTCATCAGTATGTAGTGGTCTATCTTGAGATCGAAATTCCGCAATTTTGATAAGGTAATTTATTCTTAGCAGTCGTATGTTGTGTTTTTCCATTAATATTTTTCGGTTGTCCTCGGTCTTTTTCCATTTAAATCCAAATTTTTGTATTTGTTTTCGTAAGGTGGAAATGCCAAATTTGTAATCTATATCGGATTTTAATACAGAGTGGAGTCCCTTTAAGGTTGGAAATTGCTTATGGGACAGATGAAAATTGTATATAGTTCTCCGGATGACTTCCTGATCAAAATCGTCTACTGCTGATGACGGACAAGGACGCAACTTTTTATTCTTCGGGGAGGTGAATTTCTTTGTTGTTGCGAATTTCTCGCTGTTGCTCTCAGTCACAATGTTATAAACAGTAGAGAGACAAACACCTGTAGCTTTTTCAACTAACTGGGCAGCGGTGTAAGGCAAGTTTAAATTTTTCGTCAATTCATTTTCAAAATATTTATAACAGTTGAAAATTATTTGCTTACTTTGACTCTCAATAGGACCAAAGTTACTTACAGCCATATTTTTTTAAAATATAGAAATTATTCGTAGTCGTACGGGCGGACACAATAATTAATTGAGAATACAATCAAATCAGATGTAAAAATATACGCACAACGTAAATAATATTGACAATTTCACACTGACATTATTTTTGTTTTTAGTTCTTCGATATATATATATATATATCAACCTCTTTGTATGCTGATAGTACAAGAAAATAGAAAATTCAAATATAGAATGCCTGTAAACAAACAATACTACTACATATGCAATTCCACGCTCTCTATGATTCAACTATATAGATAGATACAATTTTTTGGTCCTAATGATGATGAAATGTAAATGTACCACCTTAAAATGTACCTATGAAAGCAATAAATAAACTGAACTGATAACTGATCTCAGGGACACGCTGGTAAAATCATTTGGAATCCTCACGAGATACCTTGTATAACCAATGTCTAAGTAACAAGTCAAGAGTGACTAATTTAGAGTATCATTTGTAGAGACAAATAATACGCTAAATTAGCTACGAGAGTTAGTGAGAAACCTAAAGCATCAGCAATATTATCGAAATTACCCTCAATTTCATTCACTACTCCTATAGATTTCCGCATTGCTTTTTCCGTCGACGTCCGTCCGGCAGAAACATCACCGGAAGTTCTATCCTTGTATTACTTTAGTATAGGTAATCTTTAGTATTTGTGATTCTTTTAGTTGCTCTTAACCGGTGTGTTCGTGTTTGTGTATTGTGCGTAGCGTTGTCACAAGGCTGATTGGTTTAAATAAGTCACGTTCGGATCGTAGGTAAGTCTACTATACGGATAATTTGACTGCTGATTGAAGCAGTTTTGTAGTTAGACAAGATTTTGCCAGCGATTACTTCTGCATACGCGGAAACTGTTTGTTAATAGATTACGAGGACCAGTTTGGCTCAGCGGGAGTAACGTTGCCTGCGAAGCTTGAAGGTTCTGGGTTCAAATCCCGGTAAGGGCACTTTTGTGTGATGAGCATTAATATTTGTTCCTGAGTCTTGGATGTTCTCTATGTATATAAGTAAATATATCTATTAACTATATCGTCGTCTAGTACCTATAACATAAGCCTTATTGAGCTTACCATGGGACTAGTTCGATTTGTGTAAAATTGTCCTGTATTATTTATTTATTTATTTATAATAGATAGACCTATCTACTGTTTTACAAGTACATAAGTATAAAAGATAAATGGGATGGTAATACATTTTCTGATGATATTTCATCATCATCTAATGGTGTAGGATTATGAAACAAAAAAACTGCTTTTGATATAAAATGTGATAACGTTTCTTGCGACTGTTCAAGATTTTTGAAAAGTTCTCGTTAAATATCTATGTCTCTCCTCTTCCTTGCTTTTAATCCATCCCTTTCAGAGAGGCACGTGTCTATTCAGCTGTAAAATATACTGACGAAACGAATTCACTAATAATTAATAAATAGTGTTTGCAGCCATGTAGTTTAGTAGGGTCTGAGCCGCAGCCTAATGTGTTATTTACTTAGACCAGAATTAATAGACTAGCAAATTAATGACCTGTGTCAAATTATGGTACTGTACCAAATTAATTACCTGTATCAAATATTTATTAATTATTTATATCCACTTTTAGCAATCTACATATAAAATTATAAAATCCAGTATAGTTGCCTTATAGGGGCCATGATTCCAAGAAAAAAACAACACCACGATCTATGAGTGAGTCAAATAGTATGAACATTGATAACAGCGCCATCTCTCCGTGGAGATATGTTTGCGTCCTCATCACGTTAGCGATGTTACGAGTCGAATTTATTGCAATTCGGATGACTCGAGTTGATCCGGCAGCTGATTCGAATCAAAACTCGAGTTGACTCGACTCGGATCAACCGGATGGCGGCCGTTCGCGGCATCAGCCGTGTCCGCGAGTCGAGTTGAGTTCGGCGTATTCGTATTCTTGATTTGAATTAATTGGACTCGCCGAGTCTTCGCTACATCGCTGCCACGTAATAGTTGATTCTAATCAAGCGTAGGTAACTTGTTTTGACTCGCCGTTTATATAATTAATTGTATTGTGCGTTGCGTTGACTCATCTATTCATCTCCGAGTTAGAACACTCGTCGAGATGGCGACTTCGATCCGAGTTAGGTACGCGAGTCAAACCGCCCGGTGGAGTCGGCGAGTTGATGCGAGTTGCAAAGGAACTTGATTCGAATCAACTCGCTTACACTCTGACTCGAGTTATTCGAATCGGACAACTCGATTTGGTCATCGCTACATCACGTCGAAACGGCTGGACGGATTTCAAACATTTTTGGTACAGCTGACCATCTAAAGGATGGTTATAGGATACTTTATACTACGAAACCATTAGTACCATTACGTACTTTTTATGGCTCGTTAACCGTAATGCTGTGGACATCTGTTATTGGTTATTGGCTTTATGTATTACCTTTAAGCATTGTTGTTTTAATTTCTGTAATGGTGTTGATGGTCCAAATAAATAAAATAAAATACTTTCAGACTACGGTGCGTGTGGCGAAAAAAAGACGGACATGTTTTTTTCTCCTCCTCATACGAAGTCGCAGGCACTTTTTAGTAAATATTATATTTTCAGGTTTCTGATGAAAGTAATTTATTAAGTACGAGTAGATATCAGTTTTACTAACCTTGCAAATGAACATTTTTAGTTGCAATAACAATATAGTGACGCCGTTTTATATGAGGAATATGCGAATTTCTTTAAATGCCCTTCAGTCACCACAAACTCCCAAACTAATTGGACTTACTCAGTGCCTCTAAACGGAGCAATTTAGGGTAAATCTAACTTACATAACATCGCTAAACGGTGATTGTTATGTCTCATAAGTTAGGTAAATAACAAAACAAAGACATGCTATTATTTATATCAAGGTTATTAGCGCACATAATTGTTTTAATTGGAAAATCACACCCTTTTGGTTTGAATCGGGGCCCTTTTGGAGATTTAGCTCGTGATCATAAAAGACGATGCTTATTTTTAGACTGTGCTAGTAAATAAATAAAATACATAGTTTGTTTTAAATTTTGGACACCAATGAATTACCTACAATGAACAAAAAACCTAAGTGAAGAATGAATAAAGTCGAGATCGTTGGATTTCAAGGGTTTTTGCCCAAAAGCATGATGCCAATAATAAGCTTCATAAAAATATTATATTTAAGTTAAAATATTTATTATCGTTTATTTTTAAACGGCAAATATTTTCACGTGAAAAATATTTGCAGTTTGTCCTAACACATCGTAAATAATTTACTTGTTTTTAGTATGTTACCATATATATTTAATTCCGAAAAAACAAAGTTTCAAGCTTGTATTGAACGTCTATTAAACATAGCTCAGAGAAGAACTGATTTCAAGAATCCTGCTATTGCATCAACCAACATTTCATGTAATGTCTCCACTCTAAATTTTATTTACATTTCCTTTATTTTTGCGATAAACATCGTAAAGGAGCTATTAGGTTAGTTTGGGTTTGTTTTAATATAAATCCCAAAAAAATAACGGTCTCTGATATAATATTTTCTATGAAGTTGTACTTTTAAGAAAGAAAAGATAATATTCTATGAAACATTGTCAATAAAGCAAAGGTAAACTTAAAAACATTAAACTTATTATAAGATTCTCGTAACTTCGTTCGTGGAGGAGTAAAAAATCGTAACCCTCTTTTTCGCTTGAGCATAGTCGGGTAAAAAGTATTCTATAACCATCCTAGAATATTTAGCTATCCTTGTTCGAAAAATGCTTAAGATTCGTACAGCCGAAGCCGCAAAGATATTCCGACGACAGAATTTCGAAGTTCGTATGGCGTCATCCCGCTCACACAAATACAATTTAAAATAAGAGCGAGTGGGACGACACGTTACGAACTTCGGATTTCGAGATTCGGAGTAATCCCTCTGTTATCAATGTTCATACTTTGTATGAAATTCGTGGATCGCATTGTTAAGATTTTTTAAAATCATGATAAGGATTTTATAGTTTTATAATAGTATAGATTTGTGACACAAGTCCAAGCTATTAATAGAATCAGATATAATGATTAAACAATTTACCGCCTCTAAGCGCAGGCGCATCCTATTAAGGCAATGTTACATATTCCGACCTTGGCGCGACAATTTCCGTCCAACCAGTAGTACCTACCTATAGGCGGTTGATCGATTGCCAACTTGTATGATGAATTGCGAATTTTGCATACGACAAAGGCGTTAAAAAAGGATCGGAATTCTTTTGCATTGCTAGAATACATATGAATGGATGAATGCTAATTGACTTACTAGTTATTCTCAGTTACTAATTGTGCTCAATTTGAATGAATGATGAATATTTTTATCGACTGTTTAATAGTAGATAAGGGATCTGTCAGCTCTTTTAAGCTAAGGGATAAAACCGACCAAGAGCATGTCGTACCATGCTCAATGTAGGGTGCCGTAGCAGTTACTAAAAATAAATGCACTACAGATGAAAAAAATACGATGTGAAGAAGTCCAACAGCAAAATAGCGTATCTTCATGGCACTTGAGTCCTTTTGTTGAGAAGCGCAGTTTTTCAGCAGTAACTCAAAAAATTTATATTCGATCTTGTTGAAAAAAAATCGTTTAAAAGATTTAAGCGTTACCTTTGTAATTTGTGACATATTTTTTGGAGGCGATTACCTACTTCCGAAAATGTTCACTGAAAAAAAAAACAAAAAATTCTCAAAAGGACGCGATATAATCCGTTTAGTTTGTTTTATTTTAATGAGTGACGATAGCGGAAACAAAAGATAATAATATTATTACTTAGTCATATTATATGTTATAACTAACCTTATAACTACATTTAAAACCTTCGATATTATGATATTGAATTTATTTGCCAGGTACTAAACTTTATCATCTCAAAATAAAACAGTATCAAGATAAAAAGCGTGCATGAATTCATATGTTTAATTCATATTTATGAATCTTCATTTAAGCACTGCAACTTTAGGAATTCCAATTTAATTGAAATGAAAAAGCCTGCGTGCCATAAATCAAATGCAAATATGGCTGGATAGCCATAAAAGCGTTTAACTTTTATCCCCCTTTTAAAAGAGATTCTACTTCATTGTTAATTAGTGAACCGAATTCGATAGTTCGTTTATCTATGACCAGCTCAGTGAACAGGGCTGTCGCCTTTGTCGTGTTGCACGGAAGACCGTGCAACTGGAATCCAATGTAACGCGTACAGAGGATACGTGACAACCCTAGCGTTTTGTAGAACTGTTTTCCAGGATTGTTGCGACATTAAAAGAAAATAGAATAACTAGGAAAATCTTGTAAACATAGAGGTTTACGATTTACAAGCCCGGAAGTGGCCCGCAAGTGTTCCATGAAGCCTTTGAAGAGGTCCTGGAGACTGGATCCACTGCTTCACACAATGGTTCCAACGAATGCAAGAATATGTGAATAGTGCGGGCATAATACTTCAAAAAACAAGAAATGCATCATAATAGGGAATATGCATGAATTTTAATTTTTGCTTTATTAAAAGCTCAATCATGTAACAAACAGTAGACAAAAATATATTTTCGAATAACTATTAAAATAACCATGATATAAGCCAACAAAAAATTCATTCTCTCTAGCAACAGAATAACAGAATTTAATATGGAGTTTATATGGCCGGAGTGCACGATGACGTAACAGTGCACGTCGGACCTATCTCTCTACTTAGTAGTTTAAAATGCCAATATTATTAGGGATATGGATTAATGTAAATTATAGCGTCATGTAGGTATATGTATAATTATTTTAACGAATACCTAAGGTATTATTATTATTTTAATCTTAATTGCTTTATATACTCTTGACATTTAGAATTTTATTCTAGACAAATTCTAGATTATTATTTTTTTCTTTTTTATTGACAATCCTTTTGGGATTTATCTTATTGATTATTTTAATTTATAAAATGATGATTTTATCAATAATATTATACTTAAGTTAAATGATCTCATTAGGTTTTTCTGGGTTTCCCTAATCCTTGCAACAAATGTTGGATCATATTGTATGTCTCCCAGCAAACATTCACTCTCATGTAAGTGCTTGTAACTAGGCCTACTTGAATAAAGAATATATTGATTGATTGATTGATTGATATATCTTGCGTATTTCTAGGCCGATTTAAATTTTAGTTTCACATTTTGAAATCGTTTTTACGGTATTTTGATATTTAGTTAAGAAAAGCGATAAAAAAAACATACATGTACATGCACCTATTATAATATCTGGGGCCTGTTTGACAATTGCTACTTGTATTACAAGTCTCAGTTTAATAAATATTGTTGGAAAGACACTTCCACTTGTAATACTAGTTACAAGCTTTTGAGAAACGGAACTCAGGTTTTATTTATTAAAATTCAGAAACTTTCAGTATGGCTTAAGTACAAACTCATTAGATGATACTCAGTTTATTTTCAGCGTTACCTGACTTAGTAAACTGGGTTGATATCCCTATCGATTACCAGTATACCGTCCAATATTAATACGGTAATTTCGTATATTCGTCGGGCGTGTGAAACCTCATGTATTTCCAGCGCTCGAAGCTTGGATCAGACTATACGACACATACTCATTTGTTACATCCAACCAATGCAGGCAAAATAGTCGTAAATACACATCTCTGCCGTGGCTTTTATAACCTTCCTGTCCTGCGGCGCGCTCGCTCCAAAATGCGTTGGAAGTACGTTTATGTTTAGTTAATTTTACAGATTTCGTAGTATATTGCTTGTTTAAGTAGATTGCATTGAACCGTATATGGAGTTTAATTAAATAGATGGTGGGTGTGTCGGCAATCAAACAAACGTAACAATCCGTACACAATGACCTTTAACGATACTAAAACTACTACTGTAAGGTCATTATGCAGGGATTTCATAGGTTTGACACATTAGGCGAGCTCCGCATTATGTGGTTCTATCGAAAAATATTAATCTTAAAACTATCGATAGAACCTCTAAATAGCGGTTTCGGTAAGAACAGTGGGTCTGTTGATCAATATAACTTCTCTCTTGTATGCCGATAGATAAGACTCACACATAGCTACTATATTTAAAAAAAACTTAGAAATATGTAATTCAGCCAAAAAAGGTGAAATAAAGAAAAAAAGTATGATATTTTTTTAGGCATTGCGACCCAAAACTACAGTTTATAAATAAAAGCAATTTTTTAACAGCCATAATAAGAAAATACTCGTACGTTGCGTTACTCCTCCATACACATGTGACACTAGTGACGTCACACATGTCATATGTGTATGAAGGAAGGACCCCAATCTTTATGCCTGACTTTGCGTAGTCGCGGAGAGTTGTGCTAGGTCGGCTGAGTCACTCTTTAAAACTACAATTTTGAGCGATATAAAGGCAATAAAAATATTTTAGTTCTAGCCAATATTGGTCCATTTTTCAAGGGCTCGTCTCGTCAAGAAGTTACTAGCCTAGATTATTAGCATTCTTCTAAGTAACACGGGCACTACTTTCTCCTGAGTTAGAGGATATAATAGCAGGGTGATTGTTTGAGCTTTTTAACCGTCTCATTAATCTGTCCCCTATGTTCACGAATTCCATATGAGTTTTGGCGCCATTTTTGGTTGTATTGTAGAAGTCGCGGCTCTTTACAATTATTATTGATCGCTATTATAAATTAGCCAATATTTCGAATAGACTAAAGGTGCGTCCACATTTGTATCATTTGCCCGTATCAGATCATCGTCGCGTAGCATGATCGCGTGTCACGATCACGCGTTTGGACGTTACGCCGATCCGATCACTCGAAATCCATTTGCTACGCGTATCACACACTTGTATCGGAAGAGTGCGGCATTATCGGCGCGCCGACAGTAAGCGTCCAAGCAGCGCGATACGCAGTCATGCTACGGCACGGTGATCGGATACGAGCAAATGATAAGTGTGGACGCACCTTAATGTGAAGGTTAAAACTCAAATAATCACCCAGCAAGAAAAAGTTGAACCACTCAGTGATCTCTCTGGGGTCGGTCCCTCATGTCTGGGCATCGTGGTCAGCATCAGGGCTGCACCTGGAGCGGATCATCTGCCGTCACTGGTTTCTGCAGCGCGTCTCTCACAACCGTGTAGAATTTGGAGGACGACGAGTCATTCCTTTGATCGGTCACACACTCAGTTATAGAAATTATAAATTAAATGCTTGCATTGTAAACGTTTTTCGAAACAAAAAAACAGAAGAAATCAGTAGGTTTTATTCAGCGTAAACACATCACACGAACAAAACTCATCCGTACAAACATTTCACGATCGCACACTGGTAGTGGGAAAATGTTTGCTTCTCTAATCTGCCTAACAGTTGCAACACTGAAAATATGTTGTTTACCCAACGGTAGTGGCCCATCTGGTTTGATTAAGATGCGATTTAGTTAATTAAAAGGTTATTGTGTAATCGATTTAAAATTGTTGATTGATTTCAAGAGTTACGTTGGCAATGCAATCACATTTCCCAAGAAGCTTCTCAAGCTATTTTAGTGATATATTCATTTGGTAATATGAGCCATATGTCGTCGACTTTGTTATTTTAACCATCTCGGGTATACGTATTTAGGCAATCTAATAAATTGTATGCAATGTAAGAAAAGAAGGCTAGTATTTAAACGAGTGACTGCAAATTACAGTTTTAACTGACAAAATAATTAATTTATGTTATAGTATTACTATGTGAGCGACTCAACAAAGCAGGAACTTACAAACATTTATTTGAGTTACTTAAATTACAAAATAAGAAGCTTCATAATATTTGAGCGACCTAATATTTGTTTGAGTGTCAACGTTACGTCCTGCATTTTTTTCAGTATGTAGCAAATTATTTATTTATACTGACATATTCACAATACAAACCTAATCTAACCAACAGTTTTCGCTTTTTGACCCATTTTGACGCACCGCTATACACACAATACAAAATCAAATGAGGTAAGTAAAATTTATTCAAAACGGGTGTTTCATTTTGAATATGTCAGGGTTTGTTTACTTCATTATTAGTTGTTGTTTTACTGTAAAACAAGAAGATAAAGCTACTTTATTGGTTGCATTCAATAATAATAAATTTATATAATTGTTCCTGTATCGCTCGTCATAAATTAAATATCGTTTTCAGATCGAAATGAGTATAATTTTAAGCACCGGGTTTATTTAAATTAGACAACCAAGTCTTAACAGATTACTTTGAGATATGACAGTCTAACATTATTTTTACTTTTGTCCACTACGAGCGCTACGATCTATTATATTACCCCCACCTAGTACTTCGCACCCAGCGATAGACACACATACCTACCCACAGACATACTTTCATACTCTTGTAAAATGTAACCCTCTTTCAAACGCATCCGCTTACGCGGACGCGCGCGTTGCCAAATCCGAAATTTGCCTAGCTGTAGATCTTTACATGTATACTATTATAAAGTTGTAACAATGAAATGTCTGTACTTTGAAGATATTTTCAAAAAAAATATTGTTACGGTCACTAAAACGAAAAATATTTTTATTGGATTTTTTGTATGTTTTGTATGTGTCGTTGTGGCTTCATCACGCAAAATAATAGATTTCCACAATTTTTGGGACACGGGGAGCTGGATATCACCAGATGGTTATAGGATACTTTTTCTCCTCCGCGAACGAAGTTGCGGGCGCCTTCTAGTACTCTCATACTCTTGTAAAACGTAACCCTCTTTCAAACGCACCCGCGTGAATAAATCCGAAATTTGTCTAGCTGTAGATCTTTACATCTTTTATGTAATTGCACCAAGAGGTTTTCTCTTGCTTCTTCAAGCAGTGAAAATCGCATTGTTTCACATAATTACTGCGCACAAAGCGACAGGCCTCGCCGGGGACCAAAGTGGGTATTTAAACCACTTGTCCATCTGCTGACCGCATAAGGAGAGTCATTGGGCCTACGCAGCCTCCACTACATTCCAAAGAGGGTATAAACATAGGGCATAATAATGTCTTTAAGACTTTATGGTTTTGACAATACGCTGAGGTCACGTGCGACTCGTTCGAGCCTCGTGAGATTTTACTTTATTTGCATTGATGTTTTGATTAAACAATAAATTTAAACTTAATTGAAACGTTTTTGTTTTTATTTCGACATTGCGAATACATTTTTTTTATTTACCATTTCAACAAGGAACTCTATTGGACGGAAAATATAAAAATGGACTACCTTGTATAGACGACAAAAATATACATTTACTAAAAGCAGATTATTACACCTAATCAAAATGTCAAGGAGGTAAAACGGTATTACTTCACAACTATAAAATACTTATTTTTTATTAGTTCAAATCAAGCGATTATACATGTTTACATTTCATATCATAAAACTGATGTGAAATCTTCGGTTCTTGTTTATCAGCCTCGTAATAACTGCTACTGGTCCTTAATCATGATTTTGTTGAAATTTTGCGTCATATAGTTATAAATAAATAAATAAATAATAAATAAATAAATATTACGTGACAAGCCTTAGAACACTCTCGATGAAGTCACCTTTCACCTTTCTAGATAGATACACATAGAAACACAGTCAGACAAACTACAGATAACACCCCTCTTTTTACATCAGGCGTTCTTTAGTAACAAGATTACCACCTTTAGGTAATTAATATTTTTATGAACTATGTGTATTTACTCTATATTGAAGTGTTTAGAAAAACTTTGATCATTTACGTGAAAACATATAGCCCAAATTGCTTCCACAGGCATATTCGCTTCTTTAAGTATAATAGAATACTCGGAATTCATGTGGCATGTCGTATGTTTTGTTGTATCAATATATTAGGATTATCCGAAATATATAATACTTGAAGGCTGTGTCAGCTCAATTGTCTACAACTAGCCTTTTTCAGCGACGTCGTCCGCGTCTCAAATGGAATATGTGGTTAAATTTTCATGGATCTAAGCAGCGGTTTAGGATGTGGGTTTACCGTCAGTAGTTATTTGTAAGTCCTGTTAGTGTTTTAATGGGTATACATGATGTTATATATCTTGTTTACAATCAGCCTCTTCTCGTCCGTTAACCACTCACTTGCATGAAATTTTTCGACTCAATCAAAATTGAAACCGAAAGTCTTGTTATTTATTTTTTTGTAAGCAAATTATGGCTAGTAAAATGCATATATTGTTGTATAAGTTATGGATGTGACCAAGTAATTTCGAAAAAAAAACAACAAACATCCATTCTGCTAAACGGTGCATTTCTTTAACTATTTACTGTAATTATTTAAATATTTGCCATGTCAGCGAGTCAAATATGCATGAGTTCATGTCACTTTTCATTTTACCGAACAGGTAACCCTCTTGTTAACGGACTACTGTTACATAACACCGTAAACACAAGATAAATAGTGACCTAGAAATTAATATTCAGTGAATAATTTACCAGTACTGTCTCATACCGGTTAAGTAAAGTCTTTGCATCGCATTGACCTTCACAAGTTTGGCAAATATATTGACTGAATGATTACGCCATGGCTAGCATGTGTGAGGATGCGGTTTTAAGCGGGCATTCTGCCGCGGAGCCGATCGCGAGCGCCCGCGTCGCACGCGCACCGATCTCACCTCCGGAGACACTCACTGCGACCTTTGCTTCCAGATCACGACAAGGACTACAAGCGCCCCCTGGACTTCGATGTCGAGGAAGAAACCCGCAAAAAGGAAACTTCAAAGTGGCTCGAAAGCCACTTCGGAAGCGAATCGCGCTCCTCACACGACTCCATCGCCGAAGAGATAGGACGACGACCCGATCCTTACTACGTAAAGAAAGCTGATGACGAGGAATATTACGGGAAAACTGCTGTACCTCCCCCGCCCGTCTACGGTGACCGAGTGCTACGAAAAACTAAGTCTTCAACGCCGTCAGAAGAGCGTGCCGCTCCTGTGGTGAACAGGACCGGCGGATACTTCAAAGGTGTAGCGGACTGGTCACAACGGCGGGCCAGCAAACCTATAATGCCCGAACCACGCAGTTCATCCCCGTCCCCGCCAGCTGTGCGATCTCCATATACAAGTGACGATCAGTTAAATGGATCTTCTCCGAGACATGTGTACGGGAAGCGTGACTCGCCGCAAGGAAGGACATCGCCCATCGGCCGCCGTCATCCGCCCTCGCGCGACGACTCCGCCTACGTATCGTCGTCGACCATGCACAGTCCGCCACGCGGCTCGCCTTTCCGACCTTTAGATGTCGACCGCTCATTCCGCGAGCCATCCGTTGAAGATGATTACCGACCACCGGTCGCCCCCGAAAGGAAACGGCATTTGAAACAGCAACAGCGGCTTTCCGAAGAAAATCGCTACGACAGTGGTTACAGAAGTTCATCCCGGAATGAAAATTCAGGACGGTCACGCGACAGTCGCGAGGAAGGAGCCATGGAGCCGCCGCCGGATTACTCTCCGCCGAGGGAGCGGCGCGGAAGTTCCGACAGGGATCGAACTCCTCCCCGGCGACGGGAGCGAGACGAGCGCAAACAAAATCAAAAAACTCGTTTCGCAGAGAGTAGTCGCCGCCCCTCGCCGGCGCGGAAATCAGTCGGATCGGCGATCGGCAACTCGATTAGGAAGTTAGTCGGGAAAATCCGATCGGCGTCCGCGGAGCGTCGCGCGCGGTGGCGCAACTCGCGCTCGCCGTCACCTGCTGAGCACTCCTCGCGGACCTATAGGCAGTACGGTGGAGAGCTGGCGCCCCCCGCCGCGCCGCCACACCGATACTATCTCGGCGAGGACCCCTTCGCGCCCAGCATCTACGGCCGCGAGCACAAGTACGAGGGCAGTGCGAGACGTGCCGTCAACAACGACAGCCGTGACCACCGAGACCGGTAAGTTCACGCCCACTTTATGATAAACAAAATAAAACCAAGTTTTCAGTATTTCTCATCAGTAGGCAGATATAAGAGATCTTTATTTATGATAGCACCAATCCATAGTCTTGTATTATATTTAAACAAAAAATCAATTAAATCTTAAATAGAAGCTTGTCTGATGCGTATTGATATCGTCGCCCACAACCCAACTTTAATTATGATGCCTTCATGCCGACATTATAATACATTTATGGCAAAATTTAGGGCCCGTCTAATAGCGCAGTCAGGTTATATCCAAATGGCATCAGTAAATCAAAGTTTATATCAACTACGTGTCGGCTAACGTTCAAGTTAGGTTAAATTTTATTGACAAATCAAACATATTATCAGTCAGCGAAATTGCTTTAATTAATCATTCCAAACATTTATGATGCTGTATACCCAAAAATGATTAGTTTAATGCTAGTTACTGTCGATGTTGGAACCATAAACTGGAACTACCATGCAATACATTTAGGTACAAAAGTATTGGAAATAAAAATGTCTTTACATGACAGAATATAACACAAATTATATTATGATGCTTTCTCTCAGTATTTCGATATTTTGCAGACAGTAAATCTCCCTGAGCTCGTCGTATAAAGTAAATATCATAACGTCCATACCATCTCCTTTAGCCAATTTAGTGAAGTCGGACGTATACGCTTAGAAATTGTTTGTTTGTAAATACAGTCCGCAACAAATACCTGTAACACAAATGCCTGCAACATCCAAAGTGTCAAATACATATCACACCTTTATTGTAGTAGAAATAAGGATGTTTGTCGATATATTTGGCCATTTTGATGTTATATACCTTTGATGTTGACTATACGCAAGCTATGACACTAGTGACGTTGCGTACATACCAAAATAGGGAATTTGCCAACTTTCTAAGGATCTCAAAGGTTTCACAATAGAGGCTGACCAAGTTACATATTAATTAATAGTTTGCGTCTTACTTGCTGTCGTTTTAGGAAGTCGACAGCGTAACATAGACCGTTATGTTCTAATAACGTAACATGAGTATAATAAAATTTACTGTAAACGTCCCAATACTAGACATCCTTATTCCAATAATTAACACTGTTTGTTACCTTTATTGTTTGAATTATGGTTGAAGTAATGGAATAGTGTCGAGTACTGGAAAATGTACCTCAGTAGGTACTTATTCATTGATAGATCTGGCGTTATTTTGCCGAATTTCATATTAGATGAATGGATTATATGCAGTTTCTTATTAATAGTGTCTAGGTTAGATGTGACAGAAAATTGTGTACACAATTTCATGTAGTTTCCACAAAAAAATACGCATGCAAGACAGTATAATCCTTGATACGTGTTTCGCCTTTCTACGAGGCAACATCAGGAGATGCAGGCGATTTTGACAGTCTGGCGTCGGGTGGACGCATGCGCAAGTCAGCACAATTTTAATGTCGGGTTTAAGCAATACACTATTTCGTGGAATAGCAGAGGAATTATAATCCTTGGCTCATATTTAAATCTCTTTATTAATATGGTCATAGGTTATTATTACTAGTTCAATATTGTATCATAAATAATGTTATATGACGTTGTTGGTGTTGCGCATCGGGTCACATTACAAATACAAGTTTAAAGCGCCCCTAAATCACAAAATTTAAACCAACAAAAAGCGTATTTGATAAAAAAAAAAAGATAAATGGCCAATTGTCATGAGGAACAAAACAAAGCACCAATGATCTTAAAAAATCGAAGCGCCTTTATAATTGTCCAACCTTCTGAATCAATCAAAACGCGGAGTCATTTCAATCAGCGGCGTTCCGGCATATCTTGCCTTTTCCATCGACGTCCGTGGACCTCCAAGTAAGGGCAAATGAGCATTTTATTTACAAAGAAACCCTTATTTAGTTGACGAACGCTGACTCACTCGATAGCGAGTTCAGGCGGTTTCTTATGAACTACATGCGTTTAGTGGTGACAATCTTACTCGCGTCTAGGAAATACGCAATAAACAACAGCTGTATACCGTACCTATGATATTGGTGTGGGACGAATGCAAATTAGTTTGCTACAATTATCATCGCGGAATATATAATATTCGGTTAGAAATCGACCTGTTTTTATGCACATGCCATGCCCATTTATAACAGTTGGACCTGTTTTCGTGCTAATGCAAAGATAAAAAGTTTAGGTGTTAAATAAATTGGAAAATGCTAAAATTTAATGAGCTTTAGCTTTAATTCCTACGAGTAAGACAGTATACAATGTGTATGGAATATGGAATTAGAAACTGGATTAGGTACAATAAAAGTTATATTTATAAAAAAATATTCGTAATATAAAGAGCGTTCGCAAT
The DNA here is from genome assembly GCA_905404275.2 of Hedya salicella. Classification (NCBI taxonomy): domain Eukaryota; kingdom Metazoa; phylum Arthropoda; class Insecta; order Lepidoptera; family Tortricidae; genus Hedya; species Hedya salicella. Next base: position 12,394,613 of record FR990108.1, read on the forward strand.
TTGCACAATTAAATAGTTCGTCATTATTCTGTAAATTAACTTAAAATTGACGTTACAGTTTTGCTCAGGATCTATATCCGTTTTGCTATTAAATCTATCTTTGTATATTAGGCGAAGTTTACTACGCGATAGGTACTAATAAAATTTTCCTCTCCTAACGTAGCCACGCGATCATTTGCGACGCAATTATTCAAACTGAACGTGATTTGTATCGTGCAATTGCAACGTGCGGCGGCGCAGCGGTTAAATTTATATAAATACTAAATTACATAATAATGCTATACGCTATTCAATTTGGCGAAGCGTATTTATTACTAGGTTATCTCAGCTTTATACACAATGGTGGTTCACGTTTACTACATTAATGGGCCCTAATATTTGCAATCAAGTTGTATAGTTGAAGGTAGTACGTACGTGACGGCATGTTAAATTGTTTTGGGTCAGATACGGGTGTGGGTACCGCCGCTTAACGATGCCGGTGTTGAGCCAAGTAGGTATCTAAACAAAGCACGGTCGTTAGCCGTGTAGGAGGAGATTCCCCATTAAATCCAATTATTAGTATGCGAGTTTTTGCGACCCAGGAGAGATAATAAACATCGTACGTGGGCCCGGATAGTCTTGTCGACAATCAGCTTAGTCTTTGTAAGGTTTGCGAAAAAAAGCAAGTGATTTATAGAGCAACTTGTTTTTTTCAGAGTTCAATTCTCGAGCACACTGGGTCGATTCAGTCATTCAACGAGTCGACTGAATCCGAACAGCGAGCCCGAGGAAGACTACACGCGCAGCGCGCAAACGCTGCCGCGCAAGCTTCACGAGCGCAAGGAGAAATCCGCCGAGAAGCCCAGTTCCAACAAGTACTGGCACCGATTGACGCCGAGCAAACGGTCCAGCAGCGCAGTCAACGTGTCCCACGTGACCACGTCCCCCGACGTCAAGATCAACGGTTACCCACCAGGCCCCGCCAAACCGGCCCGGACCTACAAAGCCCTTAACAGGAGTAAGAGTTTTGCTATGGGTGCTCCTGAACCGGACACCCACCCACGATACGTATCAGGCATGAACCGAAACTACTCTACCATGTATAAATCCAATCCCCACCTCAGCCGGCTCGATGAAACTCCCGAACAGCTCAAGAGTCCGGGTATCGTATCAATTATCAACAGGAGCCAACGCGATCTTGCAGATGCCGTGTCCCGAGAAACAGAACGCAGACGAGATGGTCTTTTTGGTGCTCGTTACGGCAAAACCACTCCCTTGACTAATGGCCATACTAACGGATACTCTAAATCATATGACGAGACGGACAAAAAAAAAATATTCCTCAAAGGACTTCGGGAACGTGCACCAGATTTGTACCAGACGTTGCACGCAGAAGACGAGTCCGACGGTAGCAGACTTTCATCGCGGTACACACCTTCACCGCATTACAAGGAACGGATATCCGAAGAGCGTAAAATACCTGTGTATAAAACAGATTCATTGAACAGGGAAACGAGTCCGTTCGTATCTCGTTTGGAGACACGTCTTAAATCTCCGGCCATTCGTCGCGGCAGCAACAGTAGCGATAACTACTCTGAAACATACAGGTATACCACGCGTTCTGGCGATCCCGAGCGACCTAGTATCACAGACACAGTAGAGACAGTAAGCAAGAAAATTCTGCCTTCAAGAGACGGTCGGTCCAAAGAGATTATCGAATCACGGGAAGTGAACTCTGTAACCAAGAGCCGCGGCTACAAAGGCGAGCCTTTGTCGAACGTCAAGTATATCGAAAATGGCATACGGTCGTCTCCGGTCGGATACGAATCTAAAAACGGCTACACGACCGAACGGAGGAGAAGTAACTACAGAGTAATGGAGAAAATTAGAGATTATTAGTTACGTTTTCAGAATTTTTTCATGCATGCCATTTTATATATATATATATATACGAATTGAAGAGTCAAACGCAGACTGAGACTATAAACGCTTTCGTTAAGTTCTAATCAGCTACGTTAACTGCATATTAAACTGTTAACTGTATGCAAGCTGTGTCGTGTAAAAAGTCATGTAGCTTTACTAATGTTATTACTTTAAACCTCGTCTAATTCCGTCCAGTGTAACGAATTTTTTAATAACGTCAAGTAGATATCGTTTTTTTATTTTCCGGTGCGCTGAAGCAGATTTTTGAGCTTTAGTGACCGTGAATGTTACTTTACGAATTTTAATCGACAGGTGGTGTAAGTAGTTATTAACTATTCTAATGTCAGCTGAGTGCTGGTCTATTACACCTGTGTTCTTACATAGTTAGGTACTCGTACCCACCTCAAATCCCTGATATAAATATATGGGATCAATATACTGTCATTTTTAATTACAAGTTATTTAACTTTGTTGACTTGTGTATAAAATCGTGTAACAAATGACTTGAATTGAAACAAAGTCCATATTTTAAATTTAGGATTTTATAATAAAAATGTATCAATAAATAAATATAACGTGTTAATACGCACTAAAGCATGATGTTTTATTATTTGTACAACTGGGGGATGACTCAGCCTTACGATAGTCAGCCTCGAGTTGTACTTGAAAATTCTGTGACAATTAATTAAATGTGATAAAGAAACAACACAATGGATGAAATACGTCTGGCGTCTAAAGAACTGTTGTTGATCTTTTGAGGTCATTAAATCAATACCGACTGGTGTGTATAGTATCGGTATTGTAAACTTAATTTCACAGAATAACATTCGCTTCTTTTTATGTGGGAAACGTACACAGTTTACGAAGAACAAGTAATATCAGCCACGAGGGAAAATACAGTAAAAATTCAACAACCCAGAGCAAACTTACATTGGGTATTGGTTGCTAACAATAACTAGACGATGACCTTCTAATCTACTTTGTATTATTTTCCTGTAGTAAAAGGAAATTATTCGATGCAAATGCAATAATAATATGCCATGATCAAGTAGTTACTTCTAGACTTATGGAAACTAGAAAGGTACTATACTTAATAACCAAAAAGTCAGAGTAATTTTTTGTCATATAAGTAGTCTTCATAATGAATTGCTTAGTTCCAGGGTTACCCAGTTACCTTTTAACGTACCGAATCGGTCATTTGTGTTAATAAGTGAACAGTGTTACTTTTTTATGGATATCGTTATTATGATTTAAATCCATAAACTTAAATGAAAATTATAATATATTCATTGAAATAACACAATTTAACGGATTATATCACGTATATATTATCTCATTTTAGTTCCCGACGTTTCGGAAGCTTTTCAGCTTTCCATGGTCTCGGGTGGACTCATGGACATAACTGAAATGAGATAATATACGCAATATAATCCGTTAAATTGTTTTATTTCAATGAGTAATAATCGCGGAAACAGAAGAAAATATTTATATGTATAATATATTCATTTATTCATTTGCAACTTGTTAGCCTGAACCCGAAGGACCGATGCGATACTAGGGGCATTAAGTTTATTAGAATTCGCTGGCCTAATATTACAGGGTTCTATGTTACATTTTCAGGGCAGTTAAAATTTGACTATATGTCACTACAACAATGTTCAAATTTCAATTCTCTAAAGTGAAACTTAGAACTCAATATTGGGCCAGCGAAATGTATACATTTTATATTTTTTCCTTCGTAAAAAGTTAGCTGTCAATGTCATTTTATTAAGGCTTCGTACCTAAAGGGTAAACCCGATTACTAAGACTCCGCCTTTCGTTTCGTTGGTAATTCTTCGACGTTTCGGGCGTCGCGTTTCCAACGAAAGGTAATGAAAGAAAATCATATTCATACGCGACTTAGCCTCGTTTGTTGTGTTATGATAATGTCGGTCTGTCGTCTGGTGACAGACGGAGAGACAAACAGATCCCGTTTTACCCTTTGCGTACGGATCCCTAAAAAGAGGGTTATGACATTGGTCTCTTCCGCGAACGAATTCAACTTCTAGTCTCTTATAAGTATTCTTAACAACCTATTCAGCCTATTGTAAGAAATCCTGTCATATCCGTGGGGTGTGTCTTTGTTCTAATAACCCGGGGGTCCTGGCTAGGACACAGTTAAAATGTTCACAGGTGATGTACCTATGTCTGTTGCCGCTATAACAACAAATACTAAAAACAAGTATTTAAGTGGGTCTCCCATACAATAAAAGTGATATTGTAGGGTTCCGTACAAAAAGGGTAAAACGGGACCCTATTACTAAGACTTCGCTGTCCGTCGGTTCGTCTGTCTGTCTATCGGTCTGTCAACAGGCTGTATCTCATGAAACGTGATAGCTAGACAGTAAAAACTAAAAAAAAACACAGGTAATGTATTTCTGTTGCCGCTATAACAACAAATACTAAAAACAGAATAAAATAAGTATTTAAGTGGGGCTCCCATACAACACACGTCATTTTTTAGGGTTCTGTAACCAAAGGGTAAAACAGCACCCTATTACTAAGACTCCGTTGTCCGTCCATCCATCTGTCTGTCTGTGCGTCTGTCACCAGGCTGTATCCCATGAACGGTGATAGCTAGACAGTTAAAATTTTCACAAGTAATGTTGCCGCTATAACAACAAATACTAAAAACAGAATAAAATAAGTATTTAAGTGGGGTTCCAACACAACACACGTTATGTTTTAGGGTTCAGTATCCATTTAGTTATATATATTTAATCATACTATACTGGAGCCGCTTTCAGGACAGCCAGCGCCCGAGTGCGTGCTACGCTTTTATAAGCCCCAGAGACTTAACAGTCACTTTCGCCCGGTATTTCCATGTTTCTTGTAGACACAACGCGCGACGCGCAGTCGCACCACCATCCGCGCGCCGCCGGGTTGAGTTCAGCTCCCAGACGGTAAAGCTAATTTTACAAAGCTCTCCGTTGAGCCCACTACTTCACAACTTTGGACTGAAAAATGAAGAAAGAAGACATCACTTTCCCCATCCCTTCACCTTCTTCATTGCAGCGGCCACCTCGGCCACCCTCGTCGAGTTGAGGTGCCCCTCCCCGGGGCATGAAGTTGTGAATTAGGGGGCCCGTTCCCCATTTGCGTCAAAAATACAGTGATACAACCGTGACTGTCAGCCCTATGGGTTGTCAGGTGAAGATCCTCTGTTCATCGGCGTCTTTTTCATAGATGCCAATAGGGTACATGTCTGATTCTTTTTTGTCGCTTTTCTTAACTAAATATCTAAATACCGTAAAAACTATTTCAAAATTTGTAATTTAAATCTAAATCGACCAAGAAATACGCATTCCCTATTCACACCTCGACCTTGGTCGTTTGCGACCAAACAAGAAGTTATGGGCTACTCAAAAAAAGTCACTTTCGCCCCGCTTCACAAAATACTTAAATGAACTTCACAGAATAAGAAGTGAAAAATGACTTATAACCATTGAGGTTGAGGCTCGTACAATACAATAACGAGTAAACCCTGTAATTGAATATTTTAATTGACATAGGTAATTCTAATTCCATCGCCAAGACTTCATTTACAAGTTACATAAGTACCAAGCATTAAGTACATGCGAACTACAAGTGAGAAGTGTCCCAATTTACCGCTTAGATCTCGGTCTCTCACTTACCACAACTTGGAGACTCCCGCTAACTTGAGCCTAACTTATGTACTCACTTGGTAGGTGTTGCTTCATTAATCTGTGGGAGACTGAACATGAGCGAAATGGGTTACTTGAAAGAGAAAATTGGATGAATTAGGTATATTAAGAACCGCAAATTAATCCAAAATTTATATCGCGATATACGTTTACGCATCACGTAGAACGAGTTTTATGAAACAAGTAATCGATGAAGTGGTGAAAAACACCGACACATCTAGAAAAAAGCAAACAATTCTCAAATGACTGAAGTATTTTTAGGGTTCCGTAGCCAAAATTGCAAAAACGGAACCCTTATTGTTTCATCCTGTCCGTGCGTCCTTCCGTCCGACAGTATGTTACACACATTTTACTCAAAAACAACAATGATGAAATTTGGAGTAGGTATAGGTATAGGTGTCTTGTGTGAGCCGCTACTTTGTTTAATAGTTGAAAAATAAAATTTATAAAATCTAGGGGGGCACTTCAAACGAGTGCATGTGACTGGAACTAAAAAAAAATCAGCTAATATTATCTATCGACAGATAATTTAAAAACATTTTGAGGTTTCTACAAAAAAAAATGATTTAGTGGATATTTTCGGAAATACTGAGTTCATCAATAATGGCTCATGTAGCGTAAATTGTGCGCCCCCCCCCCCCCCCACTCTCTACCTCTATCCATACATGTAATGTAAAATATCAGTGTGTGGCACATATTTCATCTATCTATCTGTGTATATGGTGTACTTTATTCCCTCGAATCTTTATAACTAATGGATGGATATAATGATAAAGGTGTCAGTCGAATTGCTATTTAAAGTTGAAGGCACAAGAGCGCGCGGCAGGTCACCAATGCGTTTGACCGACCAAGTTAAAACTGCACTCAATGGCCCACTCCACGAATGTACGAGAAGAATGCCGACGGATTGTGAAGCTTGCCACAAACCCTGATGTGACGACCACGCCCACTCTGCCAAGAGTGTGACGACAAAGAAGAAGATCAATTCGAATCAAAAATTACCAAAAAGCGGCCAAGTGCGAGTCGTACTCGCCCATGAAGGGTTCCGCAGCCGTTTATACAAAAAAAAACACTACAGATGAAAAAATTACGATATGAAAAAAAACACTAACAAAAGAGCGTATCTCCCCGGCACTAACGTCCTTTTGCTGAAAAGCGCAGTTTTTTTGCAATAAAAACGGTATGTCCGATCATGTTGAAATCAATTTTCGTTGAAAGTATTTATTAAGTAAGTAGCTTTATATTTGTATTTTTTTTTACATTTTTTGAACATACCGTTTAGAAAATAAAGGGGGGTACACAATTTTTTTCTCGGAGCGAATATTTCGGAAAATGTTCACTAAATCAAAAAATTTTTTTAGAAACCTCAAAGTGTTTTTAGAAGAACGTCGAAATATATACACATTGATATTTGCAAATTTTTTTTTTTTCAGTTTCGGTTGTATGGAGTGCCCCCCCCTAGAAATATATATATCTTTTATTTAACCATCAAACTAATTAGCGGTTTACACATGACACCTATGCTCCAAATTTCATTAATGTACAGCATATAGTTTTTGAGTAAAATGCCTGTGACATACGGACGGACGGACAGACAGACAGACAGACAGACAGACAGACAGACAGACAGACATGACGAATCTATAAGAGTTCCGTTTTTGCCATTTTGGCTACGGAAATCTAAAAAAGTGACAAACAAGTCCAAAAGAGTACAACAGTTCGACAAAACCCTCCCATTACACATTCAATCACGTTTGACGTATGAATAAAACCGGCTATTATAATATTTTTTATTTATTTATCTCAGGATAACTTTAGCTTAGTTAGGTCTGTGTTATGGGTAATAGACGACGATATATTTAATAGATACTTATATATTACCTATATAAATTAAAAACAGCCAAGACTCAGGAACAAATATTTATGCTCATCACACAAATATTTGCCCTTATTAGGATTTGAACCCAGGACCTCAGCTTCGCAGGCAACGTTACTTCCACTAAGCTAAACCGGTCATCAAATTGTTACAATACTAATTGTTGTAATTGTTACTAAACTATGTTTCTTTAATCAATTATAATACCCTTATAGTTATGTTTAAAGCGCCATCTAGTTTTTGCCAGAATATTTCCTTGCGATCGTAACACGATCCTAGGTATGCTAACTGAAAGTTCTCTAATTTTAATGGTCCTTGGTAAATACTTTAAATATTGAGAGATTTTAGTTCGCTTTGTATAGATGTGGTTTTGTTTTATGTATGATGGCATAACTCCGACACGCCTAGAATAATGCTGTTAAATCATGGCTAAGAACACTGTTCATCAAGTTTTCTTTAGAAAAATAAGACTAAATCAAAATAGGTTCTTCCGTTTAGGAGCTACGAACCCAAATATAAACAAACAGATACACATGTTAAACTTGTGCGTGTATGTTTTCAGCGAGGCTTAACAAGACACGTTCGTAGGTAGTAGGTAGGTACTAAACCCATTAAATTGTAGCCTAAAGGCGAATTGCATCGTAATACTGTATCAGTATAACTTTCTGTGTCACAACAAGCACCAAGACAAATGTTTGCGCGCTTACAAATGAGGTGGACGCAGATGACAAGATTTTTCTCTATTAGCCGGGGCCCAGTATTTGTAGAAGTAGTAAATGCGAGTATACCTATGTGAGGCCTCGTGGGAACTCACTAAAAAAAGTGACCAAGGTTACATGCTGAAGGTTTGCGCCGTTTTTCCAAACATACTCGTACATCCAGCGCTAATAGTATTAAATGAATGAATGAATGAATAGTAGTTTTTTCGCTTTGTGATCACATAAGTTGAAACCAACATGAACTTGATTTTTCACATGCATAGGGTTATCTTGTGAGATATCTCATATAGATGGATATAACTGTACCTACTCCGAAGATACAAGCATTCCTAACCCGTCGTCCATGGTAAGTACCTCTGTGAGTCCACCCAGGTAAACTTATGAGGAGGAAGGACCAGGGGTTGAGAATGGGTACGTCATGTATCCAGGAGCAGTGCCTTCTGTGTCCGATTTTTAAACCACCTTGTAACGAGGCCCTCTTTGCCTCAAGACCAACATTCCACTTTGGGGTCATCTCGGAGGTCACTTCAAGCTATCGGTGGTTGGGTTGTATCCTGGCGATATTTGTTGTGCCCAGCGGAGTGCCCAGGAGCAAAGCCCAGACTTTCTGAAAAGTCAGAACTGTCAAAGGAGGAGCGCCTGGCAGTGCAAAGGGGAATATGTCCCGACATTTATGTATGGCAGTGAGACTTAGTTACCCGTGTTAAAGTACGAAAGTAGAATAAATGCGGTGAATATTTGAGCTTTGAGAAATATGCCTGGGGTAAAAGAGAGTGATGTAATTAGAAATAATAGAGAATGTAGTGGTGTGAATGTGGAAGAAGATGTAGTGATTAAAATAGAAACGATATGTTGTTATGATTTTGCCATAATATTTAAAGAATGAATGACGGATTCAATAAATAATATATGTAGCGATTGTCTATACTAGTCTGGTGCATCTTAGTAATTCTGAATAAAAGTATATTGAGGAGCAAGTAGCTAGTGTCCTGTACCTTCGGGTTTCCCTGGGTACAAGGAAAATGCCTACGCATTTGCCTATCACTAGCAAGATAAGAGCAATCTGAGATCAAATGCCTTAGTGATTCAAAGGGATATCAGCTTGCCCAACAAACATCGACCACCGTCATCAGAGATTTGAGCTGCTTAACTATTTGGTGTAGGTAAGTAACGTTGAAAGCCATCGATGGTTCAACATTTGTTACGACGGTATACAATTTTTCTTACTTTTTAACGCTCTATAATAATTCTGTATCTAAATTTAGTTTTATGCAGGGCCATTTACATTGCACAATAGCACTAAATTCTATGGCTTTTAAGGTTAAGGGGTGTCTTGATGGTATGTGCTAACATTTTCTTTGTCAAACTATTGGTAAGGAGTAAAATAATTATGTTTGATAGTTAGTAGTTAACTATTTTATTTACAAAACTACCAATAATAAACATTCTGTTTATGTTACATAGTCTGTATATAAACAGATATCATCTAGCATCTAGAATGAGCAAGAAAGCTATGTACTTTTTTGGCCCCAACTGTCGTACGAATTTACATTGTTTTCTGCACGCGTGATCAGGCGACTATATAGATGCAGCATTATTGACAGACATTATTAGTTCGGCTACTCGTCACTTGAAGCGTTCACAGTCAAGAAAAGTGTCAAGTCGGTTCACCTATTACATACCTACTAGATGGCGATTGTAGCAGTTGACGAGCGTGGTTTTAATACAATTACCACATTTATGCCTCCACTCTTCAACTTTCTTTACTTTTGCCAAAGTCTTTATGAGCACTGCTTCTTTATTGTCTGATTTGGACATCTTGGCAGAATAAAGATTATGGTCATTAATAATTATTTATTTCTTCTAATAACTTCTACCAGTGACACTGACATGAAGATAATATTTATAAAAGCTACGCCAGTTTCTTTTTGCACTATCAACAAACCTATTTACCAACTTCTTAATAACGACTTGCAACATTTATTTTCTTTGAGAAACAGAAAAAAACAAACTTGTAAAAATGAAATTTTAAATCTACACGTGTAGACTTGTAACTTGTAAGGCTTGTAACTTTCAAGAAACGGAATGATTAATGCTATATTTATGAACTCAAGTGACAACTGTGTCTACGGAGCTCAGTTGGCGCAAGCGTGTTACTCTATACACATCTCCATCAGAACACTAAATTGAGTAATGTAAATAGTGTTAAAAATGTTGATAATGGTTCGTAAATTATCTATTACAATACTGCCGTTTCGAAAGTAGATGTTCAATGTTTAGTTGGTGCAAGCAAGTTACATTTAAAGTATTAAAACTTGTCCAGTGAAACCGAACCGTTAGGTTATGTATGTTTGATAATGATAAAAGGAACTAACAAATTGTTTTTTGTTTATTTCAGAATAATCTAATTTTGTACTTCCTCGCAAGTATGGCTGGTTGTCAGTGCGCGAATATTCTATACGTGATACCATTTCCATCAAAATCGCATTATATTACGCTGAAGCCCATTGGATTGGAGCTGGCACGTAGAGGCCACAACGTTACGGTTTTCACAGCATTCAATGAGACTGACCACGCACCCAGCTACCACCAAGTTTTTGCTGACAATAAAAAGATATGGGATGTATCAGGTAGGTCTCAGGTCTCTTCATTTATCGTCAACTAGTTTTTCCTACCGTTTTGACCGCCTGTTATATAAGAGAGAAAATGAGCATTAGTTACTCCTCTCCTGTCAATATTCTATCCTTCTATTTTGCAAAAATCACTTTGATCTGTAGTAATGTACTTACTAAAAAGTAGCAAATATCTAATCAACTAACCAATACAAACGAAATGACACACTTTAGCATTTATAACATAGATGAGGATTCAAATTGATTCAGTAGTTCGTATATTGCGTTTTTATACTCACAAGTGGGTACTATGAGTTTTGAGAAAGGATAAACCAAAGGAATGACGACAGGGTACGAAATGTTTTTTTTTATTTATTCGTATTGTAGATAGTAAAAAAATGTTGGACACGTTTTTTTTTAATTAATCAAAAAGTACTGAGATAAATCGCATCAAAATTTCGGAGTAAGGGCTCGTGACGCTACTACTACGTATAATCTGTACCATACAGTGACGTCACGCGACATTTTGACTCAATGTATCTCCGTTATTTTTTGATTAAGTAAAAAAAGAAAAAATACGTGTCTAATATTTTTTAATTATCTATTCATCAGTCATCCCTATTCTGATTATATCGCGTATATTATCTTAATTTGAGTTCCCGACGCGTCGGAAGCTTTTCAGCTTTCGTTTTCACAGGTAGGCTGTCTGTCCGTTTAAATAGTTTTATTTTATAATAAAAGTTGTAAAAATAAGACCTCTATCGTTTAAAATGTTCCCAAAAAATAAGTGAAACGGACACAGAAACGACATTGTTTTTTGTTTGTGTTCGTTCGTATGTACATCACGCAATTATAAGTATACGTCGTTACTTGTCTCTAGGCCTGCATCACATTAAAACGCGGGGGGTTTATCCAAGGAGGGTTAAGGATACTTTTTACCCAACTATGCTAGAGCGAAAAAGAGGGTTATAATTTTTATCTCCTACGCCAACCAAGTTATGACCCACTTATAGTTTGTAGACATTATACTTGGGTCATTTTAAAAAAAAAAGTTGAAAATTATTTGAAGATGTTGTAGTATCGTTCTTATTACTACACGTGTAAACTCGTATTTTATCACACCTGTAACTAATTAACGTACAAATATTTTCAAGGTCGGGTCAATATTACGAAAACTACTGGTAAATTACTAATGTGCAATACGCATAATATACGGGTCTCCTTCGGAATCCCTAATGTCGTTTTTCCTAATGTATCGTTTGTCCTAACGCATTTTTTTCAGAAACCGTAAATGCTTCAGAATTTTTTGAAAGATCATCGTATAGATTAGGTTAGGTTTGTTTTATAACAATCCTGAAAAGTTTACAGTTTCATAAAAAAAATGCGTTAGGACAAACGATACATTATAACTAACGACGTTAGGGATTCCGATATAGATCCATAATATACTGAAGAGTACTTAGGGTATATGATTATTTTTACCCTATAACGTATTTATTTTAAAGCAACCTATACGTCCGTCTTATGATATCAGTCTTTCTGATTCCTGTCCATTCTTAATTCTTACCCGCATGGTCGTCAATGGCCAATTTCATCCAATGAACTGGCTTGTTGGCAAACACCTTCTCAGGTGTCGTGCTGCTTAATTCTATTATACGACTTGAGAGCCTAGCCGGTAGTGAGCTTGGCACTTTTGTCTTAACGAAAAGATATCCGACCACCAAACGTGCAAATATTTAAAACTAGAAGGCGGCCGCAACTTCGTTCGCGGAGGAGAAAAAGCCATAATCCGTCTTTTTTATTTCGCATAGTCGGGTAAAAAGTATTCTATAACCATCTGCATATACCCAGCTACCCGTGTTCCAAAACTAGTTAAAATCCGTTTAGACAATTTAGCGTGATGAAACCACAACGACACATACAAACATACAAACATTTTATTTTTACAACTTTATAATAGTATAGATAAATAAAATGTTATGTATAATACTGAATGACTCCTAAGTCATGAACGCAAATACCTATTCTTTAAGCCCTAAACTGCCCGACAGTTGTTTAGTTAGAGTGATAATTAGGGTATTTTGCCGTGAAACCTGTATTTACCTGTATTTCATCATAACTCAAAGTCAGTCTTAATTTTTTTAGGCATTTGACACATGAATTACTAGTCACCAGAAGCTAAGTAGGCTGACCAAGACAAAATGTGAGGATATCGGAAAGGTTTTTAACGGTTACACATAATGTTAAATGTTATTTAATTGCCCTTAGAAACAGTTATTCTTACAAAATTAGATCGATAAATAATATTTTTATAAACAAATGAAAAAAATAGTGGAGTGATCCACTAATAAATTGCAAATATTGTTATTATTATCATGATATTTATAAAACAAAAAGTAAATAATATTTTTGTTCACGACTTGGGAGTCACCATGTATATAATAATTAATAAAGTTCCCGTATTGTGTTATCTAACATTCACTAGGTATCGTATAAAAGGAAGTTACGTCCTTAAAATACAGTGTTGTTATATTATATCAACGCGTAATGAATAGAAGAAATATGTGCTGATAAACATAAGAGTCGTTTTCAAATAAATTAAACATAGTCAAGGGCTTTAATTAAAACAAAAGTGTAACGAATTCTCATATATTTTGTATGACTAACTTTCGACAAGCAAAGGACGCGATAATAATTTTGTTTTCATTTAGGCCTGTAATGACGTAATTTTCTTTTAAAACGTCACTTAATTTAATTTGTATTTCAGTTGGTGGACGACCTAACATTTTTACCATGGTGGACATATCAGAAGAAGAATTTTACTCAAAAGTCCTCTGGGTCGGTGGACTCGCGTCTACAGAAGTTGCACTGAGCTCTAAAAATATTCAAGATTTTCTAAAACAAGATCACAAATTCGATTTAGTAATAAGTGAGACGTTTTTCCAGGAAGCCACTTATGTTTTAGCTCATAAATACAACGCACCTTTGGTTCTAGTTACCGCATTTGGCAACTGCATGAGGAACAACATTATAATGAGAAATCCTCTTCAACTAGCAACAGTGATCAATGAATTTGTAGTCATCAAAGAGCCACATAGTTTCCTAGGAAGATTGAGGAACTTTTACTTCGCGATGTACGAATATTTTTGGTGGAAGGTCTGGTACATACAAAAGCAGGAACAGATGGTAAAGAAGTACATTCCGAATTTGCCTGAACCGGTCCCAAGTCTCGAGGAGCTGCAGAGGAATGCGTCACTATTTCTTATGAACAGTCACTTCAGCTTTGATGTTCCTGCGGCATATCTTCCTAATTTGGTTGAGATTGGAGGAATTCATCTGACACACAAATTTGATCCTCTACCACAGGTAACGTATAAATAGTTTGTCTTATTTAATTGTATATTTGGTATCACTGCAGCTTTATTTAAGTTACTAAAAAGAACAAATGCCAAAAAATTCGATTACCTCTATATATATAGGTCACATTATTACGAGTGACTTAAATGATGACCTAGATATTGAACGAGAACGAAGAGCGCTGTCGGTTCGTAGTAACATGCTGGCCCGGAGGTTTGCTCGTTGCTCTACGGAAGTGAAAGTCACTCTATTTAAGGCATACTGCCAATCCTTTTACTCGAGTAGCCTATGGACCAGGTACACGAAGCGAGCCTACAGCGCCCTCAGAGTTCAGTACAACAATGCATTCAGAATGTTGCTGGGCCTGCCACGCAGGTGTAGTGCGTCCGGCATGTTCTGCGAGATGCGCACTGACGGCTTCCAGGCCATCATGCGCAAGAAGATTGTGTCTCTCCTAGGACGGGTAAGGCAGAGCTCCAACAGTATTCTGAATGCAATTGCTGACAAATATGATTGCCCAATATTAATATACTGGATAGGGCAAGTCAAACCGGTGGCTCGCACTATCTATTGATTCTCAATTTAATTTAATTATACAATTTTAATTTTACTATTTTAATCTGTTTATACAATTTTAATTTGACAATTTTATTTTATTTCCTTCATTTCATTTTATTAGATTTAAAATTAATTACTTATTTTGTTCTTATGTTTGTAATGTGACATTTTATTTTATTTTAATTGGAATTTTGAAGGAATTTTATTGAAAATTTGTTTTAATGTATTAACTTATTTTATTAATTCTCAATTTATTTAGTTATACAATTTTAATTTTACAATTTTAATCTTTTTATACAATTTTAGTTTGTCAATTTTATATTAATTTCTTTATTTCATTTTATTAGGTTTTAAAATTTATTACTTATCTTGTCGTTGTTTTTTTTTTTTTTTTCGTAATCAGACATTTTATTTTAATTGGGATTTTGATGGAATTTTATTGGAAATTTGTTTTTAATGTATTAACGTATTTATTATTATTTTTAAACTAACATAGGTATAAGTATTTTACTAAAAAAAAAATAATGTATGGATCATAGTTATCTGAAAATAAAGACTTATTATTATTATTATTATTATTAGCCTCCAAAATAGACTATTTTTCGTTGTATACGATCCATTTTTTTAATAGTTTTATAAAAATTGTGTAGTTGTGGATACTTTATAGCAATGAGACGAATTCCATAATAAATGTTTCGTAAAAGCAAAGGAAAAAATTAAAACATATCATTATAACTGACTTCCAAAAAGCTTATATTTTTTATATATGTTCCCGATTACTCTGTCAGTTGTGGACCGATTTTCGAAATTATTTTTTTATTAGAAAGATTCTGAAGGTGCTCCCATTATTTTTATGTCAGAGTGTGTAGATTTGCTACCCAAAATTTTTGTTCCTCAATATTTTTTCAAGTTAACATTAGATTATTTCTTCGCAACAACACATACCTAATTAAAAAAACAAGGTTTGTACATTCTGAGTTCAAATAATGTAGTAAGTATATCGAAAAAGATGAACACATCTGGAAAAATTTAATGACCGTTTTCCCTTTTAAAACATAAAAATTTATGACAGTACGAACCTCAGTGTTCTTCATTTTCATGAAAATGAAAAACTGCCTCACTTCAAATCCGAATATTTTTTAAATTAACAACTACAATATGATAACATTACTCGTACATGTATTGAAAGCGTAAGTATTGCAAATGACGTCGGATTCTTTGCAACCAGCTCTCGTAGTGTAAATGTATAGTTCAGCATAAAAGTGATGGAGTATGGCGGCTCACAACCAAATTAACACTTGTCGAATGCATCAGTACACTGCCGGCAGCCTGATGTATTCGTAAACGTCTAATTTTGAGCTTAAATAAATAAACCGTGATTTCAATCGTGTAATGTTATTTAATTTATCTATTATAAAATAAAGGGCTCACACAGGGTTAAAAGGTTTAGGAAAACGTAGAGGTTAAGCAGATGCTGCAGTTACAGTATTTATAACAGAAACACTGTACTTGATAAAAAGAAACCTACTGCAAGCTTAGTTGCATAAAACTAATTACGTTCAAAGTGCCAAACCATTCATTTATTACTATTAAGAACCGTGGCGGCCAGCCTTTAGTTATTATCTACCTACATATATATTTAGTCATAGTAATTCGTATTTTTGTTGAATAAAGAACTTTATTTAGTTCAGGTTTGGCACCGACTTCAAAAGGTGATTCAAATGTGATCCGTACCGTACATAAAAGATTATTTATGGCTTTTTAGTTTACTTTGAAGTCGGTTCTTTTTTTATTAAAAAAAAAATTTTTTTTGCTTTTTAGTGATGGATTTTAGTAGTGATATAAAGTATTTTTTAGAGCCTAGAATGAGAAGGTTGAGGAGGCACTTTGCACGCATCTCGAGTCTCTGGAAGTAATAAATGTAAAAGTTGTTTAGTTCATATTCATTTGTAGCTTAATAGCCATTATCAGCTCAGTTTGTTTGTCTGATAATGACAACCAGACGACAACAGCTGAATAAATTTAGAAAAATATATACAAAACATTGCTAGTGCAGTAATATTTGAGGGTTTCTCTCGATTTCCCTGGTGTTCCATCATCAGATCCCGACTTGGTGATAAGGAGACTACCTCACGGACACACTATAAAAAATATGACTAACAGTCTTAACGTTTAAGAAGTATCCTCTAACTCTTAACCATTAAGGAGTTGTACTTTCCGTCATCAGCTCAGCATGATGAGATGATGACTTCCATATGCAAATACTTAAATAGCTCAAGAAAATATATGAAAAACGTTATAAGTGCCTATAAAATTTGAGGGTTGCCCTCGATTTCCCTGGGATCCCGTCATCAGATCCCAACTTGGTGGCAATGGGACCACCTCCGGAGTTTTTTTGGAAGTGGGTTAAAAAAGGGACGCACTGCAAATTTTGAGGTGTAGATCCAATGATAGTAAAGTCTGGCCAAATAATATATCGAAATGCAATTTGCTGCCAAAGGGCTTTTAAAATTTAGGGGTTAGATAGTTCAGAACACCCAGACAGCTCTACTACTACTACGGACATATAATAGATCAAATCTTCATTCAAAGATATAAAAAAAAAACCGGCCAAGTGCATGTCGGACCATGTTCAATGTAGGGTTCCGCAGCTGTTTATACAAAAAAATGCACAACAGATGAAAAAAAAATACGATATGAAAAAACACTAACAAAAGAGCCTATCTCCCAGGCACTTACGTCCTTTTGCTGAGAAGCGCAGTTTTTTATTCACTCAATCAATTTTTTTATAGAAACCTCAATGTGTTTTTAGAAGATCTGACGAAATATGTGCCACACATTGATATTTGCTAAAAAAAATTTTTTTCAGTTTCGGTTACATGTATTGAGTGCCCCCCTAGAAATATATATATATTTTATTTACCTATTTAACTAAGCAGCGGCTTACCCAGGACACCTGGGTTCTAAATTTCATCAATATACATATTATAATTTTTGAGTATTATTATTATTGTTGATTTGTGGGTCTTCTGTATGCCGCTTCGACCAGATTTGATCTATTGTGGCAGCCCTTTATTAGAGTTCACTACTGAGGCCCGTTGAGTCTAGGAATTGCCAAATTCTTTGGGCAGTGAAATTTTGTATCTCTTCCGGGGGCACGACATGTTGCCCTAGGTGGATACTTCTTTTCCTCATGAGTGGTCCACAGAAGCAGAGGATGTGCATTGCAGTCTCCTCTGCCTCTTGGCAGAATCTGCATACTGCGTCCTGTTTCATACCCATTTGAAACAGGTGTTTGTTTAGTTTGCAGTGGCCTGTCAGGATTCTTGTTATTGCGCAGGTTTTTGGTCTTTTGAGCTGTAGTATCTCTTTTGACAACTTTTGCTTGAATCCTTTAATTAAGGTTTTCGAGTGGTTTTGCCCTTTTACGAGCCTCCATTCCTCGATTGCCTTAGATCTATATAAGTCATTGAGCAGAACGTATGGCTTTCGTTTTGTGATCCCACAAAAGGGTTCTGGGCCGACTTGGGGCGTGTCCGCGCCCATATTGGCGAGTTTGTCTGCTCGTTCGTTTGCTTGTTCGTCAATGTCGGAGTGTCCTGGTACCCATCTGAGTATAACTTTATTGGAATTAGCCAGGGCATTTAGGTTATTTTTGCAGGTTTGCACTAGCCTCGAGTTGGTCTCCAGGGATTCGAGTGCAAACAGGGCAGCTTGACTGTCCGAGTTGAAGTAAATGTGATTGTGTCTTAGGTTCTTGTCAAGGTTTATCTCGGCGCATTTATTTATGGCGAAGACTTCCGCTTGAAAGATTGAGGCCTCTGTACCCATGCTGACGCTGACATTGAGCTTTGGTCTCTGTCCATAGACACCACATCCCACATCTCTGCCTTTCTTAGATCCATCCGTATACCAGATGTGACTCCCCTCTTTGAAAGACTTTGATTGTTTAGCCATTTGTCTCTAGGGGGTATTTCCACTGAGTAGAGTTGTGTGAAATTATTTTCAGTGGGCATGCCATCTGTAGGCATACATAAAGTTTCGATTTCAAATACTGCATCCTTGATCTTAAGCAGTGCCTGAGAGCGCCATTTCGTCATTGAAAGGGTGCAGATTCTATATATGCACTGCTCAGCCTCTTTCCTCACTTGCAAGTGTAGAGGTGTTAGGTCAAGCAGTGCATCCAACGCCGCCCCCGGTGTTGATGGTAGGGCTCCTGTTGCGATAACGCAGTTTTTGAGTAAAAGGCCAGTGACATACGGACGAACGGACGGACGGACATACATGACGAAACTATAAGGGTTTCGTTTTTGCCATTTTGGCTACGGAACCCTAAAAAGCGAAGAATTACTAAAACATTCAAACTTTTCTCTCATATGCTGGCTTAGTCTTCACTGGTGGTAGACGGTATGAATTTGGGGAGATTAAAAGTATTTATTTGACTTAAGTTTGTATTTGACTTACAAGCGGCCTTTTAGATAGGGTAGTACGGAATTTCTTAAATCCAGGTGCTAGTGCTGCTATGGAGCTGGTTGTGATCAGTTCACTTTTGACTCACGGTATAGAAATCCTCGAGGTCCTTTTGGTAGTTACTTTCTCAATGTAAAAGGTAAAAATCGGATCCGGATGTAGAAATTCCTCTTCCAATGGATAAAAATGCAGGGAACCTCAAGCACGACTTCTTCAGCTTCTTTCCAGAAAATGTCAAGTCCTGACATCATCTCCCCTCTCCCAAATGTCAACCCAAATCTTTATTTAAAATATCTTCTTGCTAGTCTTAGAAGCCAAAACAGTAAAAAAAACCCAGTCAAGTGCGAGTCTGACTCGCGCACCGAGGGTTCCGTACAAACTTTCACTTATTCCGACTTAACTTGCCGCTTGAGTTAAGTTTGCCTCTGGTATCTATTAGGATCTGTCGCATCACGTAAATGACTGGCTTCAGATAGTCTTCTCTATAATTGGCCCTACTGATAAAATTAACTGCACTCAAGTTGTAGGTCAAAATAAATATTGAATAATAAGGGAGCGAGAAAAATCAATGTTGAAAGCCCGAAGTTTGGGCGTTTAAAGGCCCACTTACTACTTTTTTACCCTGAGATTAATTTGGGACTGGGTTCATTTCATATGTTATGGATGGTGATCTATTTTTTTATCCGCATAATGCCTTTTTTAACATGTTCCAGGATTTGGGGGCCATTTTAAACAAATCGTCGCATGGAGTGATCTACATGAGTTTCGGATCCAACGTGCGCAGTTCAGAACTTCCATTAGAGAAAAAGCAGGCTTTTCTTAACGTGTTCAGGCGACTCAAGTATACAGTTTTATGGAAATGGGAGGAAGAAAGCCTGGAAGGCAAGCCTGATAATCTGGTTATCAGCAAATGGTTGCCACAGAAGGAAATTCTCGGTGAGTATTTTTCTTATTACGTTATACGCTTTATCCAATTCAGTGTTTTTGATGTTTTTGAAATGTATGACCTGTTTACACAGATGATAACCTTGCATAGATAAATATAAAAGTCTGTTGTAAAGAGACTAAGAGTGTTGGTGATGTTTTGAGTTCATTGTTTGTGTTGATATGCCTATTACTCGCTGTCTAAATATCGAAGGTGACACTGTATCTTCTGTGCCCTAGAGCTAAAGGCACTGATTAAAAACTAGGTAGCTAGAATGTTAGACTGTCGGTTTTCAAAAGGAAAAATGAATCTTCGTAACTTTATTTACATGTCTATTTATCTGTCCGTCGGGTGTCCGGACAGAGAGATAGACGGTTGTCGAACTGTAAAATGCTCGTCCGTCACAACCGAAAAAATTGCAATTGGTCATAGTCGTACAATCCTTTAATTCTGGGTCCACGAATAGCATACAGTTAACCAATAACTATAACGCCTAAACCACACGACAAATAAAAGTTTATGTTTAAGTATAATAGGGATTGAAAAGATTGCGCTTAATTTTTAATTGTAAAAATGTAATGACATATTCTTTACAGCCCATCCGAATGTCAAAGTGTTCATATCCCATGGAGGCTTAATAGGAACCCAAGAAGCTATATTCTACGGGGTACCAATCATCGGGGTCCCCATATACGCCGACCAATACAACAATCTTCTTCAAGCACAAGAAACAGGCATAGGAAGGATTCTGCAATACCACGACATCAACGAAGAGAATCTGGAAACTATTCTTCGCACTGTATTGGAAGATGAAACCTACAGAATTAAGGCCAAAGAGATGTCAATTAGATTCCAAGATAGACCTTCAACTGCCTTAGAATCTGCAATGTTTTGGATCGATTATGTTATAAGGAACAAGGGAGCCGATTTTATGAAAAATCCCGCCCGTAATCTCAGTTTTGTTGCATATCATATGCTGGATGTCTATGCCTTCTTAGTCTCAATTGTAGCAGCATTTACATTTGCTATTGTTAAGCTGGTGAGTGTTTTAATAAGAAGGAAAATGTTAGCAAAAAAAAGTCGAAACGCAGTTAAATCGATTCACGAAAAAATTATATTGATATTTAACAAAAGGAATAAATTGGATTAACATTACTGTAATATAAGTACATACGAGGGTGGTCCCAGAAGTAGCCAGCCTAATAAAGATAACGCAAAATAATTAGAAAAATACTTTTTTATTTCCTAATGTTATCTCCTTTTAACGCACTTTTCCCAGCGATGTTCAATACTAGCTTCGATACCCTGTTTATAGTGATTAGTGTCAAGTCATCATTATTGGAAAATCTTTTACCACCGAGCCACTTTTTAAAATAAGGTGCATGAGAAAGCAATTCGAAATTCAGCTCATAAATTTTAGCCAATGCAATTGTGAACGTATGAACTGGCGCATTGTCCCGATGAAACAACCCCTTCTTCTACGCTAGATGCGGCCGTTTTTTCTTAATTTGGTCACTCAAACGGTATAAAACTTTTGCGTAGTACTCGCCGTTGATGGTTTTGCCTTTTTGAAGACAATCAATAAAAAATATTTCATGAGTACCCCAAAATACTGACGTTAAGCAGCTTGACTGACCTTACCACCGGATGGAACTGACTTCGCCCTTTTTGGAGCCGGTTCGTCCCTTTCAGTCCATTGTTTCGACTGTTCCTTCGTGTCAGGGGTGAAGTGGTGGACCCATGTTCCACCTGTTACGCTGGACATTAAAAAAAATAACTAAACTTGAGCCACGTAGAGCTACCCTTGCGAGAAGCAGCCCGTGCGCAGGTCCACGCCGCAGCGTCTGCTTCTGCGACTTGTTGATGGTCTTGGCGAAGCAGATGGTCACGGGGAACTGTAGGCGCTTGAAGCGGAGCGGGAAGTTGCTCGGGATGAGGGGGATGCAGTGGATGAACATGGCTTCTCCGTCGCCGCACCCCATCAAGATTTGCGCCTCGATCAGGTTTCGCTGCAGCTGCACTAATTTTACCCGGGTTCCGTTGCATAACTTCGGAGGCGACAAATTCCGCAGAAGCATGATCGGAACTCCAACTTTCAGGGTTAATGTGTGTGCTGGGAGTCCTGAAGCGTTCAATGCGTTTAGGAACTCAACCGGGTATGTTGTAACATTGCCTCCATCCAAGAAAAAAAAGGAAAAGTGTTAACGGAATTATACACTGCCTGTTCACCTTCGATGTCTGCTAATATCCGCGGATTAACTACTGCCTGTTTATTTTTCGGCATAAGTATTTGGCTCTCTTACAAATCCAAGAGTTCTAACGTCGCGTCACCTGGCTCAGGTCTCCGTATACGCTCCGTATTCAACTGACGGAACGATCCTGCATAATGTTTGCCGTTTCAGCCTAAAGCCAAGCGGCCTGCCTGGCTAGCAAGAGTGTATAACAAGGCGCATTACGACTCGTTGCTTACGAACTATCTGGCTATGCGCAGCTTTTTAAAATTATTCTTCTGACAGCAATTTCGAACTATTTTAAAATTCTACACTCGAACACACGCTCGAGCTTAATTCAATTCTGTACTCGGGACCTGATCAGATGTTTTTCTAAGTGTCTGACCATTGAACATTATTTTTTTAAATCCTCAAGCCTAAGCAAAGTTCCTTTATTCCCGAAACCTGAGTGCTTCGAGTGACTATTATTCATTAGAATACAAATTTAAACCTGAATCTAAGAGTACAAACCATACTGTTGAACCGTCGTCGTGTTGTCAACACGTATTTATAATACTAGGCACGGAAACGTAAGTTCTTAAACATTTTATAATTAATGGCTAACTGTTTTAATAATGTAAATAGACTATGTAGCTAAGCACTGTCTGTTTTGTCCTCAGGTGCCTCTTTTCTTTCCTTATTTACTCCAATAAATATCCTGGCCCTGGTCTCTTGTTTTACTTATTCCGGATCCCGTGACAAGTGCCACTGAGTCTCTCACCGCGGTCTTCCTCAGACTCCTGAGACCGTGCCCCTTGTAGCCTCAATGCGTTGCGAGATTTTCGCGAATGATTCGATTTTTTTCGGGAAGGCATTAGTAACGCGTATAAAATTCGAGTCCCAAATAAACATTTACTTCGCAAACGACAGAGAACAATGGTTTTTTTTTTAAGTAAGAATCCAGCTTTGTGGCTATTATTAAGTACTTAAAGGAAGCGATACTTATGAATATGGATGCGATATTCATAATTTTCTATTATTTCGTAGTGTAATAAATAATTTAATTCTGCAATTATACGCGTGTTGATGTGTGCGTTGATTTTACAGCTACGTAACTATGTTAACTCATTTTTAGTTTACTTGATTACTTAATGTTTACTCAGTTCCCCGAAAGATGGCACTGTGCAATGTATGGCAATTAATGTATTGTCGTTTAATTTTTTGTATTAATAAAAATCAATTATCCAATTAAATTTGTTGATTCGTAACTTCTCTTCTACACGTAGAGTTAATTTGGCAAAATCCTTCCTCAGTGCCATCTGTTAGTTTAGCATGGTACTCGATTGTCGTAGCATACATTTCAAAAAAGTTAGCACCTCCTTCCTAAGTAGCGCGATAAGATTCAGGTACAAACTTAACTCAATCAAGTGTAGTGGCCTCCTTTTAAAGGTTGAATTTTTATAGCCATTAATTTGGCCGGGATTTTTCTCGACAAATTAGTAAAATTTGCATCAAAATCTGTTCAGCCGTTTTCACGTGATGCGCGTACAAACAAACAGATAAACAGTCAAAAATTCTAAAAACTGTTGGAATGTGTTTTGTTATCGATTCTAAGTATCCCGGCCAACTTTTTTTCGAATATCTTTCATGTACAGACTTTCGACCGTCTTTAGCTTTATTATATGTATAGATAATGAAAACCGGCCAAGGGCATGTCGGACCATGCACAGGGTAGGGTTCCACAGCCGTTCATACAAAAAATGTACTGCAGATGAAAAAAATACCCACAAGACAGACCGTTTAGAAAATAGAGGGGCGGGAGGGGGGGGGGGGGGCACAATTTACTCAAACTCATATTTATTGCGATCATGTTCATTACAATTGATGGTACAATACATATTTCATGAATTGACAAAATTTATTTGAATTTTACGTTGAATAAATATATGTCACAGAGTTTATCGTAAATTATTATTTAAATATTCCTGAACGGTATAATAACATTTCGAAATCAGTAGTTGTTTCAATATTTTAATAAATTTTATGTCAGAATTTTCATTTTCCATTTGATTTGGTAAGTTGTTATATATTTTTATGGCCATGACGTAAGTGCTATTTGAGTGTGTTTTTAATTTTCATGCCGGTAGTAGAAGTTTGTTTCTATGTCGCAATATGTGAGTTGTGGGAAGTTCGTGTCTTTTCTTGAATAGATCATTTTGTTGTCTCACGAATTTACACATTTCCAGGATATATTTACACGGCAAAGATGTTGAAAGTGTGGTTTGCATCTTTATTATTAGTATTTATGCTACTTTCGGAGCGATTATTTCCGAAAATATTCACTACATCAATTTTTTTTTAGAAACCTCAGTCATTTTACAAGAACTAAGTAAACATGTGCCACACATTGATATTTGCTGAAAAAAAAAACGTATTATAATTTTTTTGGTCTTTAACTATCAAACTAAGTAGCGGCTTATACAATACACCTAGTCCAAATTTTATCAATATACATTTTGTAGTTTTTGCCCGTGCCATAAAGGTTCCGTTTTGGCCATTTTGGCTAATACGCACTAAAACATGATGTTTTATTATTTGTGCAAATGATGGATGACTCAGCCTTACCGTCAGCCTCTAGTTGTACTTGATAATTATACAAAGGGTAGTTTCCTGGGTAAAAAAAATATTATGCTAATTAGTCCGCCAGTTATATTATCAGAAAATATTGGATACGTATTTTTTCTTTTGTCAATTAAACAAAAAAAGACAAAGATAAAGCGCGTCAAATTTTGGGAGTGGGGGCGCATGACGTCACACCGTGCGAAAAACGGTCGTACGGCGTGACGTCACGAGGAAATTTAACGGGCTATATCTTCATCATTTTTAACAGACTTCTAAATAAGGAGGAGGTTATATGTTCGCTAGTTTGTATTTTTTTTTATGTATGTTCACTGATTACTCCGCCAATTGTAGACCGATTTTAAAAATTATTTTTTTATTTGAAAGGATATACTCCCGAGGTGGTCCCATTGACACCAAGTTGGGATCTGATGATGGGATCCTAGGGAAATCGAGGGCAATCCTCAAATTTTATAGTCACTTATAACGTTTCTCATATATTTTCTTGAGCTGCTAAAGTATTTGCATATTGTAGTCATCATCTCATCATGCTGAGCTGATGACGGAAGGTACAACTCCTTAATAGTTACGAGTTAGAGGATACTTCTTCAAAAAATTATCTATTATAGGTAAATACGTTAAGACTGTTAGTCATATATTCTTTTTAGTGTGTCCCTGAAGTAGTCTCCTTATCACCAAGTCAGGATTAGATGATGGAATTCCAGGGAAATCGAGAGAAACCCTCAAATATTATAGGCACTAACAATGTTTTGTATATATTTTTCTAAAGTTATCAGTTGTTTTCCTCTGGTTGTCATCATTTCATGCTGAGCTGATGATGGAAGGTACAATGAACTAACCAACTTTTACATTTCTTAATTCCAAAGACTCGAGATGCGTGCAAAGTTCCTCCTCAACTTTCCCATTCTGGGCTCTAAAAAATACTTTATATCACTACTAAAATCCATCAATAAAAAGCAAAAAATATTTGTTTTTTAATAAATAGAACCGACTTCAAAATAAACTAAAAAACCATAAATATTTTTTTATGTACGGTACAGATCACATTTGAATCACCTCTTGAAGTCGGTGCCAAACCTGAAGTAAATAAAGTTCTTTATTCAACAAAAATAGGAATTACTATGACTAAATATATATGAAGGTAGATAATAACTAAAGGCTCGCCGCCGCGGTTCATAATAGTAATAAATGAATGGTTTGGCACCGACTTCAAAAAGTGATTCAAATGTGATCCGTACCGTACATAAAAAAATATTATATATAAGACGGTTCTTTTTTATTTATTTATTTTTGTTTAATTGACAAAAGAAAAAATACGTATCGATCTGTCTAATTATATTTTTTTTGGACACAAGCCTATTAATTAAATGTAATGATAGAAATAACACAATAGATGAAATACGTCTGGCGTCTAATGGCCCCTCTATACGATCGCCGATTATTGGCGAGCAGGTGGGACGGTTATGCGTTAGAAAGAGTACTATATATTTCTATCTCATTCTAACGTATTGCTGCGCACCGTTTGCTCGCCAACGATCGGAAATCGTGTAGAGGGGCCATTAAGAAATGGTGTTGATCTTTTGAGATCATTAAATCAATATCGGCTGGTGAGTATCGCTATTATAAACCTAATTTCATAGAACAACATTCGCTTCTTTGTATGCTGAAAACGTTTTCGGTTTACGAAGAACTAACTATAGGATACGACATCCACGAGGGAAAAGACAGTAAAAATCCAACAACCCAGAGCTATCCTATATTGGGTACATATTGGTTCCTAACAATATCTAGACGATAGCCACAAACAAAGTTAAGACTAAGTTATTAAATGTATTTTTTCCGTATTTATTATGGACTCACGAATAACATTTGTTGTTACTGACGCGTACTCGTAAAACCCTAACACTAAAGAATTACTTATTACGGTGTGATAAGGTAAGTACCTATTACTAATCACCATAGTTGTTTGAAGTGATTAGTACCATATACGCTTAACGTACAACTAATTGTCATTCAAGCTTATTAGTAAAATATTTGCGAATCATTTAATTCTGTATGGTCATCCCATTATGTACATAGTTGACATGTAAGTAAAGAGTTTAATGAGCTTTTAATTAAAAGAAAATGCATTTACTAAATTCCTTTTTGGCGTGTCAAAAATTTAATAATGATTGTGACCATTACTTCTTGGCAGGGTATACTTTTTTTTGACGACCGGTTTGGCTCAGTGGGAGTAACGTTGCCTGCGAAGCTGAGGTCCTGGGTTCAAATCCCGGTAAGGGCAAATATTTGTGTGATGAGCATAAATATTTGTTCCTGAGTCTTGGATGTTTTCTATGTATATAAGTAATATATCTATTAAATATATCGTCGTCTAGTACCCATAACACAAGCCTTATTGAGCTTACCATCCCGTAATATTTATTTATTTATTTTATTTATTTATTTATACTGGTATTTTTCCGTAGTTTACTAGAATATTCCTAATTTTTCATATTGACTCCGTAGAAAATTAAACAAAAATAATGAATAAACTATCCGTTTATCTTTCGAATTGAATGAAAATGATTTTCCTAGGTCACATTTAAACACAGAACAAATTAAAAAATATATATATTTTAGGATTACAAAAAATAGAAACTCCAATAATAACAAAACTCAAATAATTGTAACTATACGCGTATGCAAGGATATTTGTGTTGAACATGCACTTTCAGAGCTTCACCTGTTTTACCATACATCGTTTTGTCCATACATCTATCTATCTATATATATAAATAAAAGAAGAAGTCCTGACTGACTGACTGACTCATCAACGCACAGTCGAAACTACTAATGCTAGAAAATTGTTTTTTTCACAGTCGGTTACATTTATAACGTAGGCTAGGGATAAGAAAGCATTTTTCGAAATTCATCCCCTAAGTGGGTAAAACAAAGGATGAAATTTGGTATGCGGAACGTAAAATCTTTGGACTTAGAAACTTGAAATTTCGTGAAAAGATTGTGTGTTTAAAATCAAGAAACTTATATTCTTGTTTTTCGAAATTCATCCCCTAAGGGGGTAAAACAAGGGATGGAACTTTGTATATGAAACGTGAAATCTTTGGACTTAGAAACTTGAAATTTCGTGAAAAGATTGTGTGTTTAAAATCAAGAAACTTATATTCTTGATTTTTCGAAATTCATCCCCTAAGGGGGTAAAACAAGGGATGGAACTTTGTATGTGAAACGTAAAATCATTGGACTTAGAAACTTGAAAGTTAGCAAAAGATTGTGTGTTTATATTCAAGAAACTTATACTCTTGATTTTTCGAAATTCATCCCTTACGTGGGTGAAACATGGGATGAAAGTTTGTATGGGAAACGTAAAATATATGCACTAAGAAACTTGAAATTTCGTGAAAAGATTGTGTGTTTAAAATCACGAAACTTATATTCTTGATTTTTCAAAATTCATCCCCTAAGGGGGTAAAACAAGTTATGGAATTTTATATGTGCAACGTAAAATCTTTGGACTTAGGAACATGAAATTGCAAAAAGATTGTGGGTAATTTATGAACTATTAAAGTGAAACATGAAGAGGGAGGGAGAGAGAAAGAGAGAGAAGGAGAGAGAGACAAAGAGAGAGGAAAGAGAGATAGAAAGAGAGAGAGCGAGAGAGAGAAAGAGAGAAGAGGGAGGGAGAGAGGGAGGGAGAGATGAAGGGAGAGTGAAATAAAGGGAGAGAGGAAGTGTGGGAAAGAGAGAGAGAGAGTTATAGGAAGGCACAGAGGGAGAGAGGAATAGAGGGAGAGGGGGAGGGAAGGAGGAAGGGAGAGAAAGAGAGGGAGAGAAAGAGAGACAGAGAGAGCGAGAGAGGGAGGGAGGGAGTGAGAGAAAAAATAGATGTCATAATACAATTATGAAGCCGGTTTTCTTGTGACGTTAACACGTAAAATTATCGTTCGTAAACCGACTTTACAGACAACATTTTTTTGCTACGCCATAAAATACTATCCTTTTGAAACGCCGAGATACCTTCTAGGACATTTCATTTTGGCCAGTGTCGGGAACTTCACCGGTCTCTTTGTTTTATAGTCTAGCAGGCGTTAAAATTAAAAGTGGCAGTATTGCCTTCTTAAGGAATAATGTTCAATATCCCCATTTTCTCAATCTAAATCCGTTGGTCGCTGAATGTCTTCTGATTATCTTTTTACCAACATTAACAGTATCAGACAATTGACAGAAAAAAGTTTTCCTCATTCATATCTCTGTTTTTACCGTGAATTTACGCGGACGAAGTCGCGGGCGGCCGCTAGTATTATATATATAGTGCCCAGTTGCGACGTAGACTGGTAGCTACTTAGACAAGTTGCAGTTTAGACGAGATGCGTCTTAGACTAGCTGCGTTTTAGACCTGTTACCGCTTGGTCAGCTGCAGAGAAAACTAACCCCCCTGCCATACTAACATTATACGGCAGAGGGGTCACGTTTCTCTGCTGCTGACTGTACTAGTTGCGTTTTAGACGAACTGATGATAACCCGTCAATACTAAGTCGGTTAATTTATTCAGTCCCTACTTAAGGGTCCTTCTGTCTTAAGTTATTACGTAATTAGCTAACCTAAGAACAACTTAAGGTGCGTCCACATTTGTATCATTTGCCCGATCAGATTTTCGTCCCGTGGCATGATCGCGTGTCACGATCACGCGTTTGGACGTTGCGCCAATCCGATCGCTCGAAATTCATGTTGCTACGCGTATCACACACTTAGATCGGACAAGCGAGGCATGCTCGCCGCGCCGACAGTGAGCGTCCAAGCAGCGCGATACGCAGTCATGCCACGCCACGGTGATCGGATACGAGCAAATGATACAAGTATGGCCGCACCTTTATAGCGACCACCAGTGAGTGGTGATATAACAATATTAAACATCTTTTATGTTTTAAATACATAGATTGACTTTGCCTTAATAACGTGTATATACAATGCCTGCTTGGTTACTGAAAATTCAGGCTTCTAGTTTTATCCACAACGAAGTTATAGGGGGGTCAAAAATGGCCTGAACTGCTTCGAAAAAAGGATATAAATAAATAATAAATAAATAACAGGGACAATCTTACACAAATCGACTTAGTCCCAAACTAAGCAAAGTTTGTACTATGGGAACTAGGCGACGATATACATAATATAAAGATAAATTATATACTTAAATACATAGAAAACATCCAAGACCCAGGAACAAACATTTGTGCTCATCACACAAACACTTGCCCTGGCCGGGATTCGAACTCGGGACTGATAGCTTTGTAGGCCGTTGTACAACCCACTGAGCCAAACGTGTCGTCGGATGGTACGGCCGTGCTGCTTTTTTATTCGACTTGGCGGGGGCGCTGCCGTGCCCGCAGATAGTCATTCGTTGCCCGTGGTCCTACTGTGTAGTCCTACTGAACCACGGCCATGTTTTGTACATGGTTCTATCAGTAGGACCATAGGAAAGTAGCATTACGCATATTGAAACTAGTTCTATCAGTAGGACTACGATCAAATTGCG
Organism: Hedya salicella; assembly: GCA_905404275.2. Taxonomy (NCBI): domain Eukaryota; kingdom Metazoa; phylum Arthropoda; class Insecta; order Lepidoptera; family Tortricidae; genus Hedya; species Hedya salicella. Next base: position 12,425,119 of record FR990108.1, read on the forward strand.
TTGCCCTTAGTTCCACTAGAAGTAATAGGAGCATTTTTATCCTGGTTCAGCTGTACTTGTTTGGAGTATTTACTCTATTTGAGGTAAAGAGGTTCTATTATTCATTGATGATTAATAAAATCATCATGTCCTGTTGACATGGGTTTATTTTACGTGTAATATTTTCTTGAATTACAGTGGGATTTTCCTTAGAACACATATTTGACACTGGTCTATTGATATTTGTAGTGATGCGGCTGAGACATAATTGTTTGTCAAATCTAACGATTATTTATTTACTTTATTTATTTAATCTTCATTGCACAAAAGAAAACTTATAGTACAAAAGGCGAATTTAGTGCCGAGGCATTCTCTACCAGTCAACCTTAGGGCAAAGCAGAAAAATTGTGGGCGGTGCTGAGGCTTGTGTTATTACAAAAACACATATTTATATATTTTAGAAAGAAAGAAAGAAAGAAAGGGGATATATATAGGGTCGGTTATATCGTACCACTTTTTACACATCAAGGTTATTTTATTTGTGAAAGTACTTACATATATGGCTTCTTTAAATAATAGCAAGATGAGCATTCTGGGATTAAATTAACATCATCAAAATTGACTTTTTCCAAAGGCCTTCCATCGGTACGATTTAGCCGACGAGTTGGTTAATTCGTACCATCAGGACTTAAATCGCATCTATGAAGCATTTCGCTTGTAAACTGTTTAATATTGGTATTAATACAAATTATTTACTGTCAGACATTTAAATTGATCTGGTATAATCAAAAAATATTTTGTCGTTTAAATCGTACTAATGCCAATAAGGGGAACACCCAAATAACCCGAAATATTTTATTCCGAATTTCCTTTTTCCGATTGTCGAAATTCCGAATTTTGTATTTCCGTTGTATTAAAATGTCGCTTATTAAAAAGCACGACATTTAGTTAACCGAATATAAAAAATCCGAATTTTTAATATTCCGATGTTTATAACCCCGAAGAATCAAAAGCCCGATGTTTTTTTACCCCGAAAAATAATAATCCGAATTTTAAGTTGCCGAAATGGCATTGCTAATTCGGAAGTTTGACATTCGGAAATACAAAGTTCGTGATTTTTATCAATCGTAATAAAAACCGAAATCTGTAGGTTAGGTTAGGTTTGTATTGTGACCATGAATAGAAAATTTCGGATTTATAAATATCGGAGTTAAGATATATCGGAATTGTCATATTCGGAATTTTGATCCTTTCGGTATTATAAAATCGGTACTGAAAAATTCGTGATTCTGAATATCGGAATTATATAGTGTACCCGCCAGTATTTATGTAGTGTACCCGCCAGTAAGCAATGGTACGATTTTAACGACCTGGTATTTAAAAAAAATAACGAATATAAAAAATAACGATAAAATTTGGCGATATCCAAGAACCACCCAATAAACCCATTTATATTTTATAGTTGAATACTATTTATTGCGCATTTTGAACTTACCTTGATCATCAGTGATGTCGTTACACAATAACACTAAAGATTACATCAAGTCCGATAGAAATATTTTTTCTGCTGTCTCACTTTAGTTATATGCTATTTTGGATTCAGGTTATAGATGGTGATGCCAACGGAGCAGTATTTGGTGTCCCAAGTGTAAATAATAAGATTGTTTTATAGGAAATCTCGGAGTAGTACGATTTAACCAACGGTTCGATATCGCCGACTCTCCCCTATAGCAATGAAACGAATTAAGCAGATAAACTAAGAGTCTTCGGTTCTGCCAGCAAAAAAGTTGCTCACGGACTTTTTGAATGCAAACTTATTCGGGGCCTGTTTGATTTTAAGAGGAAGACCAATCCAGAGGCGGGCAACCTGAATGGAGAAAGAATTCGATTGAAGCCAGTACGGTGTAGTGGGATAGAAAGGGCGAGATTGCCGGAAGAGCGAAAATGACGGTTAAGAGTGGATTTAATGTCGCTGAAGAAAGTTTTGAGATATTCTGGAGATTGTAGATTCTTAAGAATTGAAAAGAAAGCATTCGAATGGTACGTCGCTGATGAATCGGAAATCAACCAAGCTGAGCGCGGAAAGCAGATATATGATCATATTTAAAGAACATGAAACGAATACAATTATTGAGAAGCCGATCCAACTTATCAAGAATATCTTCGTTTAAGTCCGGATAACACACATCACCATAATAATTATACAATCAATTCGATCAGCCGAATCCATTTTATGCCGATTTTTTTAAATCGAACGTATGTTATTTATTACTGGTTAACTGCAAATTATGGTTATGATAGTCAATTGAACAAAGTTAATTATGGTCACATAATATTAATATCAGAAAATTGTTCTTTGTTCTCTGAAGTTCTCATGACACATCGGAAGCTTAGAGCGTCTTCATTTTAACCGATCTGATATCAGTATCGGAAAAGGAAGGAAATTTCGGATCTCTGGAAATATCCAGATAATAAATGAAGTAAATATTACGGGACTATTCACACAATTCGATTGTCGATGATGTTTGCAGGCCCCTTAAATTAATTCCTTACTTCTTTTCTTGTAAACTTAATTGATAAACCTACTCTAAATTAGGAAGTGAATGGAATTACAGTGTATATGTAAATAAGAAACATAGTTATTGCATTTCTTTGTTGTTTAACAGACTGCACTACATAAATATATTCTTACTATCAAATTCCTTGGCTGTACTTCTGACAAGATTGCAGAATTTATATCCATATCTTTAACTAAGTAATTAATGTTAATTGCCCACTGTGTTAACCCAACAAGGTAGTAGAACTGACGTACTATTTAATTATCTGCTGTAGCTTGCCTATTATGAGGTAAATCGTGCTGCCTAATGCCTAATCCATTTCAGTGCACAGCAGCCCTTTCTAGTTTTTCATATAATGTCTATTTTGTATAATAATACTATACTATACACAAACAGAAAATACATACATGTCGGCCAAATGAAGAAAAAAATGTTATTGATGAAGCGTTTCGCATAGAAAGAAACTGTTTCAACCATGGTTCGATCAATACCACAGCTGTACAATGAAGCCAGAAGTAGAATTAAAAGACGCTGGCCTAAACTTTTGCCAAGAAATTAATTCGCTATTTGTCATACAACACGGTCTATATACTATTAGAAATAAGGCAATGGATGTATCGAAAACTGTGTTCAAATATCTGCAAGACGTAGAAATCCCGGAATTTTTTTCATCATTTGTTGTAGCCGACTACACATATGAAGATTCGTGTATGCTTCATTTTTGCTCATCAAAAACTCAAGAAATAATTTCTGACATTAAATAATATTTTGTAGAAGGAACATTTAAAAGCTGTCCAAAGCCTTTCCCACAGTTATACACAATGCATTTTGGTTCTCATTAAACTATTGCATGATGCAATCTGACGAATGTATGACAGAAATGCAATTAAAATAGGTCACAATGTTAATTGCGATAATATCCTATTAAGATAAAAATAATAATACACATGATGACAAAACTCTATTGCATCTTGTTCTATTTCCGTATTTGTTTTTGCCATGACCCTGTCCGAGGTCTCCAAATAACATTAGATTGACATCGAAATGGAGGGGGCACTTTAGTAAGTTTGTCATGAATTTTTCAACCTCAAGTGTGACGTGTCCATCTGTGTATCTATGTGTCGGTGTATCACTGTGTCTGTTTATTAATGTGTGTCTATAGCACCGTAGCTCCTTAACGGATTGACTGCTTTTTTTTGGAGAATTGCCTTTTTTTGACTAACATCTTTGCAAGTGTTCTTAAGCTATCATCATCATCGTCACCCCGGAGTCATCCACTGCTAAACATAGGCTTTCCCCAATTCACGCCACTATACTTAGTCCTCAGCTCTCCGCATCTAACCGCTTCCCACCAGTCTCTTCAGGTCGTCGGTCACCCTGGTGAAGGGTCATTCCACAGAGCGAGTCGTTCGAGGTCTCAAGACCCCGTCTTCCCCATCGACCATCGGCTTTCCAAAAAATATGCCCCGTCCACTGCCACTCCAGTTATCTTAATCTGAGCGCTATTCTGAGCTATACTTACTTAAAGAAACTTGCTTCGGTCGTTTGAAAATTGTTCGTTTTTTCTAGAAGTGTCGGTGTTTTTCATCATTTCCCTGATTACTTTCATAAGATACGTGATGCGTAAACGTATATCGCGATATGCATTTTAGATTAATTTGTGGTTCTTAATCCATTTTTCTTTTCAAGTAACCCATTTCGCTCATGTTCAGTCGCCCACAGATTAATGAAGCAACACCTCCAAGTGAGTACATAAGTTAGGCACAAGTTAGCGGAGTCCCGTCTCCAAGTTGCGGTTAGCGAGAGACCGAGATCTAAGCGGTAAATTTGGACACTTCTCACTTGTAGTTTGCACGTACTTAATGCTTGGTGCCTATGTAACTTGGAAATGAAATCTTGGCAATGGAATTAGAATTACCTATGTCTGTTTAAAGTTTTGATTAAAAGGGTTTGCCCGTTATTGTATTGTACGGACCTTGAGGTCAGAGATCAAATTTATCATGAACAACAAAATTGATCAAAACAATAGGTGCCAGGTCTGTTCGAGGGTGGCCGCTCCTTTCACTTCTTATCTGGAAAAGTTTACTATAGTATAGTAGCTTTGTAAAGTGGGGCGAAAGTGACTGTTTAGCTTCTGGGGCTTAATAGTGTAGCATGCATTCGGGCGCTGGCCGCCCTGCAAGCGGCTCCAGCGTCGCCACACCGAGGTCAGCCGCCGAGGCAGGGCAGGGTCAAGTATAGTTATCATCTATGCCCCGCAGGGCATTAAAAAAAAACAGCAAAGTGCGAGCCGGACTCGCGCACCAACGGTTCTGTACAAAATATACGCTACAAAGGGCCGTATCTATGAAAATCCAGTGTTAGCTCGATCATTTTATATTGGTTAGTGATATAGACATAAACAGAATAGTTTCTTTTCATTTATTTTGTTGATTGTGCTATAAGAGCTTCTTTCGTACCAAATTTCAACTTCTAGAACAACTGGAAGTACCCTGTCAATTTCAAAAAGTGTCGAAATGTACGTTTTTTGCGGCATAAACGGCCGTATCTTTTTTTACGTAAACTTAGAAGTTTTATTTTTTCACAGATTTAAGGGACTGTAGACTTGAGTATATAGTTTTAATTTCAACTCGATAACTCCACGCGTTCCCGAGATAAAGGGTCTTGACAAATAGACAGACAGACGGACAGACGGAAGGACAACAAAGTGATCCTATAAGGGTTCCGCGCGTTTTTTCCTTTTGAGGTACGGTACGCTAAAAATAAACAGAACTTGACATTAGGTACCCGAAAAATTATAACGGACCGTTCGTCGTAGAACAGACGGTCTCACGAGCAGAATGATGATCACGAATCCGAAGACGCAGATGTGGACAGGTGTCCTTGTAAGGAACGTGGTATGTTGCTGGACGTAGGGTGACGTAGGTGGCGCATATCGACCATGGTGGACATTTAAAAGACCTAGTCTAGTCTGAGATTCGATACTACGAGCAGCAGACGTCTTTCGGCTGAGATGATGACTCAGAGGCGAGACCGAGATAATAAAACCTTGGATAAAATTAAAAATGTTCTTTCATTAAGGTGCTCAAATGTCTCTCAATAGGGAAACAGATGAAAATTGTATTCTATGAACTCTACTGACACCACTGCATTGTAAAATGTATCTACATTTTACAGTGTTTTGAAGCGGTCTGATGGTCTAATGGATTAGGACGCTGTTCTGGTATAACAGACACGCTGGTTCGATTCCGGCTTAGACTGCAGTGGATCGCAATTAATTATTCTTTCTACTTAGACCTTTGTATCAATATTGTGTATGTACATTTGTTTTCAATTTTGGTCCTTTATAATTATAAAGCTTTGTAAAGATTTATATAATTTATACTTACCTAATATCTAACCCTTTTATACTTAAATTCACTGTTGTAGTTGTATTGCAGGTATATTTATCTCACCTTGATTTAAATCATTGTATAAATAAAACATACGGTCCATATTGTACACAAAAAACACGTTACGTAATTTATACCACAAAGATGACCAGTTAACAACCGCCGTAAAAAACGTAAGAGAGGACGAGTGTCCAAATCCACTTAAAACAAAAAAAACCGGCCAAGAGCATGTCTGACCATGCTGCGTGTAGCCGTTCATACAAAAATACGCACTAAAGATGAAAATGAATCGATATTAAAAAAGAACACTAACAAAAGAGCGTGTCTCCCCGGCACCTACGTCCTTTTGCTGAGAAGCGCAGTTTTTTGGCAATAACTTAACGACGGAATGTCCGAATCATTCACAGGATTTTCCTATGCGGAACCTTTTTTAGGGTTCCGTAGCCGAAATGGCAAAAACGGAACCCTTATAGTTTCGTCATGTCCGTCGGTCCGTAAATGTTGACATGGAAGTAAAACAATATGCACGATTTTGCTTTACAACTAGAATGAGTAAAACTGCAGTGCATTTCCTCAAATGAATTTAGATCAGTGTTTGTATTTCATAAGTCAACAATTAAATATTCAAAGATTACATATAGTGAATTCTTCAGTTCACCAGACATAATAACTTCTTCGTTTTTAGAAGTCGGTTAAAATAGAATTAGTAAAATTAATCTAAACTTTTGTAAATCTACCGTCAACCTATCAATTCGGGTCAAATAATGCAAGCTTAGGTAGGTATTTTACCAAAACAAGTGAGGAACAACTCCAAAGAAGTACAAACCCTCCCATTACACATTCAATCACACTTGACGTATGAATGAAACCGGCTATTATAATAATTGATGCTATATTTCTTGAACTCTAGTGTAGTCTACGGAGCGCAGTCGGAGCAAGCGCGTTACTCAATACACATCGCCATCAAAACATTAAAAACATTAATGTAAATAGTGTTAAAAATGTCGAAAATGGTTTGTAAATTATCGATTTCAATACTACCGTTTTGAAAGTAGATATTTAACATTTATTTGGTGCAAGAAATTTACATTGATATTATTAAAACTTGTTCAGTTATGTATGTTTTATAATGTGCACTTACCAACTAATAGTTTTTTATTATTTCAGTATAATCTAATAATATACTTCCTCGTAAGTATGGCTGGTTGTCAGTGTGCGAATATTCTATACGTGATACCATTTACATCAAAATCGCATTATATTATGCTGAAGCCCATTGGATTGGAGCTGGCTCGCAGAGGCCACAACGTTACGGTTTTCACAGCATTCAAGGAGACTAACCACGCACCCAGCTACCACCAAGTTATGGCCGACGATAAAAAGATATGGGATGTTTCAGGTACTTTATTCCTTAATTAACAATTTTTTTCTGCCATTCCGCCCGCGTGTTATTGTTATATCACTTATATGAGAGAGAATATGAGCATTAGTTACTCTTCTGTTAAAATTGTATCCAGCTATTACGCTAAAATTATTTTGATGTGTTGTTATGTATGTACTAAGCAGCAACCATCTAATTAACTAACCAATAGAAACATTGTTTCAAAATCACAAGTAGGTACTATGAGTTTGACAAGGGATAAAAGAAAGGAATTCTTATCATCTCCAATATACTCGTACTCCAAATATACTCCAGAAAGTACCCGCAGCTTCGTTAGCGGAAGCCAAAAACTTAATAAACCAATGTTTTACTGTAGTTGGGTAAAATATAACCATCTGTGCCAAGCTACCCGTGTGTCAAAAATGGATGAAATCCATCCAGCCATTTTGACGTGATAAAGCCGTTAAGAAAGAGAAAAAGGATTCCGCACGACTGTATTTAAAAAAAAAACACTATTTACGTTACACGGCCGTCATTGGGTCACCGACGATTGTGCCAAATTCAACTCAATCGGTCCAGTAGTTTCGGAGCAAACTGGCTGTAAAAGACGGACAGACAGACACACGAGTGATCCCATAAGGTGTCTGTTTTTTTCCTTTTGAGGTACGGAACCCTAACAAGAAATATATATTCGTACATACCGAAATATGAACATATAAACATGAAAAAAAAAATGATTTCGTGACATTTAAATAAGCCATTCCGTTTGAAAATATCTTCTACGCACAAAGGGTTAATTTTTACAACTTTATCTATTTTATATGGTATATAGATAAAGTTGTAAATGGATGTAACTCCGTCGGAATCGCATGTATACATTATAGTATACCATACATGTTGCTTACGTAATGATACCTATACAAGGCACTTAAATCAAACGACAATGCTTCATTTATTTAGAATGACAAGACTACTGTTACTTAATAGCTAAAATACCTCAAGCATCTCTTAATAGTTTAAATGGATACAGTGCAGAAACGGCGAGTCATTTTACGATTTTACCACACTATAACAATAGACATAACGATTAACTTAAATAAAGTTAATCGCGTATCATATTAACTAGCATTACATTTAAATTTCTACCCTCCTTTAAAAGATAAAAACTATCCTACGTCCTTTACTTTGAGACTCTGTACAGAAAGCACATCAGTGATACGCGACTTTTTGTCGTCGGTCTCTTTCTTTTCAATACAGTGCAAGAAAGACAGGTGATGCTATGTCGCGCGACACGCAAAGTTACGCTAGCCAGTCTCAAACTAATCTAGATTTGGTGCATTTTTTTGTCTAGCTGTTCAGAAGGCAACGCTGAGCATGTTCCGACATGCTCTTGCCCAGGTTTTGATTGTAATATAGGATTTTGTTTCAGTAGGTACATATTATCCGGGGACGGTTAAAGGATACTTTTTAACCGACTACGCGTAAGTGAAAAAAAGAGGGTTATGATTTTATCCCCTACGATAACTAAGTTACGACCCACTTAAATAGTTTGTTGACATCTATTCTCATCTATTATAAAGTTGTAAAAATTAAATGTACATTTAAGATATTAAAAAAATATATATTGTAACGGACTATTTGGAGGTCACTAAACCGAAAAATATATTTTTTGATTTTTTGTGTGTTTGTATGTGTCGTTGTGGCTTCATCACGTAAAAACGGCTAAACGGATTTCAACAATTTTTAGTACGCAGGCAGCTAGGTATCTCCAGATGGTTATAGGATACTTTTTACCCGACTACGCTGAAGAAAAAAAGAGGGTTATGATTTTTTCTCCTCCGCGGACGAAGTTTGCGGGCATCTTCTAGTTATACCTACTTATTTTTTTTTTTTTTTTTTTTTATTTTTTTTTTTATTTACTTATGTTAGTTAGTTCAAAGTTAGAGACGATGTTTAAAATTATTTGAGGTTTTATTAGCGTCTTAACTATCTACACGTGTAAACTTGTATTTTATCACACGTGTTACTGATTAACATACGAGTTTAGATTATTTGTATGACGACAAATATTTTCATGGTCGGGTCTAGTCTTCCTTCATGGTCAATATTACGAGCACTGTTAAATTATTGAATCAGCAACATCCTCGACCCCGTAGTCACTTGCCATCAAATGATACTGGAGTCAATTTCTGATCAGTTTACGAATAAAAATGTTTTCATCTCTCCTGTTCGGAAAGTTTAACTTAATATAATCCTTTTCTTCTGTTTCCGCGATTCCGAGACTCATTGAAATAAAACAATTTAACGGATTATATCGCGTATATTATCTCATTTTAATTCCCGTGGTTTCGGAAGCTTTCCAGCTGTCCATGGTCACGGGTAGACTTTAACTTGTTGTTTGGCATTGGTAGAACCGGGCGGAAAATTGCTTGTATGTTTAGCTTCGTTCGAGCGCCAGAAATATCTAAGGTGTAATGGGTCACTTTCAACCCTTGGTTAACAATCTACTATTACTAATGCGTAATGCGCACGATACTAATTATATATTATTGTTTTTACCCTATTAGTATTTGAACAGCCTACGAAGCCAGCGGTCCCAGGTTCGAATCCCGGCCAGGGCAAGTGTTTGTGTGCTAATGCTGTGCTGAGCACGAATATTTGTTCCTGGGTCTTAGATGTTTTCTATGTATTATAATTTGTCTATATATTATGTATATAGTCGCTTAGTACCCATAGTACAAAGCTTTGCTTAGTTTGGGACTGGGTCGATTTTTTTTATTTTAATTTTTACATATTTCTTTTAAAAGTTTCTTATCCGTCCGTCTTAGGAAGCCTATATTGTATTGTATTGTATTGTAAACACTTTATTGTACATAAAAACAATAAAACAAAGAAATTAAAGTAACATATTTGTACAAAGGCGAACTTATCCCTTTAAGGGATCTCTTCCAGTCCTATAATGATAGTTCCTAATTCCTGTCCTTTCTTGCTTCCTGTTCATTTTCACCCGCATGGTATTCGATGGCCAATTGCATTCAATTTACTGACTTGTTGGCAAATATCCTTCTTTCTCATGTCATGTGTGATCATAGGCGTCACGCTGGCCGATTTTATTATCCGTCTCGAGAGCCGGTAGTGCGTGGCGCCAACCGCCAACAAAAAGTTAACCGACCACCAAACGTGTAGGCAAATATTTAAGATAAACAGTAATATAGTGTGCTGATAAACGTAATTTAATTTGCTTTTCAGATGGCGGACGACCTAACGTTTTTACTATGGTGGACTTATCAGAAGAAGCATTTTACGCCAAAATTTTCTGGGGCGGTGGTCTGGCATCCACAGAAGTGGCACTGAGCTCTAAAAGTATTCAAGATTTTTTAAAACAAGATCATAAGTTCGATTTAGTGATAAGCGAGATGTTTTTCCAAGAAGCCACCTATGCTTTAGCGCATAAATATAACGCACCTTTGGCTCTAATAACCACATTTGGCAACTCCATGAGGAACAATATTATAATGAGAAATCCTCTTCAACTAGGGACAGTGGTCAATGAATTTTTAGTCATCAAAAAACCACATAGTTTCTTTGGAAGATTGAGAAACTTTTACTTCGCTGTGTACGAATACTTTTGGTGGAAGTTCTGGTACATACAAAAACAGGAACAATTGGCGATGAAATATATTCCGAATTTGCCTGAACCGGTCCCAAGTCTTGAGGAGCTGCAGAGGAATGCGTCGCTGTTTCTTATGAACAGTCACTTCAGCTTTGATGTTCCCGCAGCATATCTTCCTAATTTGGTTGAGATTGGAGGAATTCATCTGACCCACAAATTTGATCCACTGCCAAAGGCATGTATTTATAAATAATTTATTTTCGTTTTATCACAAGTTTTGGTGTAAGAAAAGGTTTTACTGTCAGTGATAGAAAGGTTTTGTTTGTCTGTTTTTATATGTATGTCTGTTTACAACTGTATAGGTACGTGTTACCCCTGAAACTATATTATTTACTGCAAAATCTAGATATTATTCATCACCAAACACTTTCAAAACAATTTTTATCTCAGAAATCACTGCGGCTTAATAAATACCAAAGACAAGGCATACCATCCGATTGCCTCCATATTTATTTCATTGGCCATCAAAATAGCCTATTCTTCGATGTATAGACAATTCATTTTTTTATAATTTTGTAAATCATGCATAGTGCGGGTTCTTAATTGCAATGAGGTAAATTCTGTAACAAATGTTTCTTAAAACCTAAGGAAAGAATTTGAAAGTTCTATTTTAACCGACTTCAAAAAAATAAGGAGGTTATATTGTTCCACCATATGTTTTTTTGTATATATGTGCACCGATATCTCTGTCAGTTGTGGACCGATTTTTAAAACTGTTTTTCATTCCAAAATATTCTAACGGTGGTCCCATTATCATCATGTCCCCATCCCAGGGAGATTAAGGGTAACCCACAAATTTAATAGACATCTATTTAAAGTATTTTAAGAAATAAGTCAGCCATTTCACTTCAAAAAGATGGTAGACGCTGGATATTCGTAATAAAATAATGTATCCCAGCCGTATTTCGGCTTATCAAAATCGTCACGTGCAATGCTCCTCATTCTAAGTCCATTAAGGTAAAAAGCATTTGTCTATGTTGATCCAGTCCTAAGTTCCGTTAGGTACCCCCAGGGTACATCATCAGGACCATTTGATGGTACCCTATCTAAATGCTCCTCATACTAAATCAATTAAGCAAAAGAGCATTCGTCTATGTTGATCCAGTCCTGAGTTCCGTTAGGTACTCCCAGGGTCCATCATCAGGACCATTTGGTGGTACCCTATCTAAATGCTTCTCATACTAAGTCCATTAAGCAAAAGAGCATTCGTCTATGTTGATCCAGTCCTGAATTCCGTTAGGTACCCCCAGGGTCCATCATCAGGACCATTTGGTGGTACCCTATCTAAATGCTCCTCATTCTAAGTCCATTAAGATAAAAGAATTCGTCTATGTTGATCCAGTCCTAAGTTCCGTTAGGTACCCCCAGGGTACATCATCAGGACCATTTGATGGTACCCTATCCAAATGCTCCTCATTCTAAGTCCATTAAGCTAAAAGCATTCGTCTTTGTTAATCCAGTCCTGAGTTCCGTTAAGTACCCCCAGGGTCCATCATTAGGACCGTTTGGTGGTACCCAATCTAATTGCTCCTGGGGTAAATAAATATTACATACATATAACAATTACACATAAGTATAAATAAAAACGAAAAAAAAAATGGCTTTTACATGCGTAATATAAAACGGTATATAAGGCATAACTGAAAAATGTAACAGACTAAACATAGCGATACTACAACTATTTCAATTAGGTATAATTTTTACAAACAAAAAATCATAAAATCAAACAATTTTATTTAAAATAATCAATCATAAATTGATTTATTTGAATGACGACTAAATTAGTCTCACTCAATGTTTTCTGCTAGAAAAAATTGCTATTCTTGAATGACGGCGCGCTGATTTATTCTGGCGGCGCGTTAGTTTGAATGATGATTTATTCTTGAATGCCCATGTCTGGTTTGGAGTCAGTGTGTTAAGTCAGTAACTTACCAAAATCGTCAATTGGGAACATGCGTCCATTTTTAGGGTTCCTTACCGAAAGGGTAAAACGGGATCAGTTGATATCAAACTGATTAGAAAATCAGCAGCACAAAATAAATAAAAAGTAGAAATTATAAATGTCATAAATAATGATCTTTTAACTTAGCTTTAAAAATAAGTTTCTTTTCCTTAAATCGAACGGAAGAGAGTTCCACAACAGAGTAAGTAGCCTGGAATGTAAAAGGAATAGCTGGGTGCGCGATGACAGTGCCAACTAGCGGTTGCAATTACGGCGGACTGTAAAATGTCAAATGTCTGGCTGGCTGTCATTACGAGAAGTAAACAAACAAATAATTTCAGTGAAATGTCGCAATTTACATATTATTCCACACGAGTAAGTCTATAGTGTCGATAATAACGTTGACCTTTTTTATTTGCTGTCTAGAAAAACAAAATCAATAAATTTCAGGTACCAGTTACGCACAGGTCGCACAGACTTTCCTATTACTGTCTTCACGAGAAATTAACAATAGTAGTTTATGCAACTGCTACATAATGAGAGGCCTTAAAATAAGAGTGTGGTTTTATGAAACGAGCGACAGCGAGTTTCATAATAGGATCACACGAGTGTTATAAGGCCTAATTATGTACAGATGCATACACTACTTTATCTACACACATATCATAAGTACTCTAAGATGGGTTCAGACATAGCCGTAGGGAAATGACCTGCATTGTTACTAGTGCTACCTGTAAAATATCAATAGGTCATAGATACTAAAATAATGCAATAAAAAATAAAGGAACAAATACAGAAGCAAACAAATTATTTATTCACATAAATTCGTGCGTTTGTTCATTCTCCAATCTAAAAAATCTTTATACTTTTTTACAAGTACTAAATTTGGCTATCGATTTTTCTGACAAAAAGTTATTTGTTGCAATCGTGGCTGCATTTACAATATCCGGCGGAGTGTTCATATAGCTCTCGGAGTCACTTCTGCTCATATTTTCAACTTAAAAAATCAACAAATAAATGACAACATTAATGGCGGCAATTCGGTCCTCCGTCAAAACGAATGTATTTTTAAAAAATCATCGACAAACGAATGAAGTCCTTATTCTCATATCACTTGAGATCAGATGTCGTGCGCTTCATATAAAAAACATACTGAATTGACGTTTCATATCGATAACTGTTTTAATATCTATGGATACTAGAATAGAGATCTACTTGAGTTTTGACAGCTGTTCCATATTTAAACTCATAACGTTACAAAAATCGCAAAAATCTATACTGAAATACACATTACAGTACAGATTTTACCTGCTACCACAGACAAGAAAGTCCTCATAGTAAAATTGGTTGTAGTAATGCTGGTCATTTCCTAAGTTTTCTGAACGCATTTTAGTGCACTAATGATATGTGGGTAGATAAATATAATAATGCAATTCATATATATTTCAGACGATTTTATATTTTTGACTAGTACTTATCGTTAATAATGTAGACTTTTTGCTTATTTTCAGTTAAACATTGCCAAATTAGGTTAGCTTACTTACTTTTTCCTCTTAACAGCGATTACCTATTTCATTCATTGTTCTCGTTTCTAACTTAGTTGTGGAAATTTATAGAATTTGTGATTACTGTTTTTGCCATTGCATTGTTTTTGCAGTCCACTACGCAGCAGGTTTCGTGACGCATGTTTACTTGTTTTTGCTTAATAATGCACGATACGTAAATTTCTCTAGTAAATTATGACAGTTCGTCTGCCAAAAGTATCTTTTTTTGGCTACGGCACGCGCTGCAATTGATTCCTGGTTCTCCTACTCCTTACTTCGTACCCAGCCATATTGGCTCTCAAGTTTTAGGCCAATATTAATTTTGTACGGAATATAGTATAATAAGAGACCAAAAAGATTCAATGTTCAATTTTGTACTTGGGAGTAAGCCCGAAGCTCGATCGGCTAAAGGCCCACTTACTACTTTCTTCTTACCCTGATATTAATTTTGGATTGGGCTTATTTTATATACCTATTGTGGATTCTCATATATGTTGTTATCTGCATAATGCCTTTTTTAATGTGTTCCAGGATTTGGAAGCTATTTTGAACAAATCTGCACATGGAGTGATCTACATGAGTTTCGGGTCCAACGTGCACAGTTCAGAACTTCCATTAGAGAAGAAGCAGGCTTTTCTTAACGTGTTCAGGCGACTGAAGTACACAGTTTTATGGAAATGGGAGGAAGAAAGCCTGGAGGGCAAACCTGATAATCTGATTATCAGAAAATGGTTACCACAGAAGGAAATTCTCGGTAAGTATTTTATTTGGCTCCGTCAGTTCAATTTAGTCTTTGATGCTGGAAACATTTATCGTTTCTGAAATGTATGACCTATTTACACAGACGATAACCACAGACAAATATACATAAGAGACTGAGAATGTTGTTGATGTTTTTTAGTTATTTGTTCGTGTTGGTATACCTGCTTTCTGTGCCCGAGAGGTAAAGACACTGGTTAAAAACTAGCTGTCGAAAGGAAAAACGAATCCTTATAATAAGTTAATATTCAAGTCTAATATTAGTATTACACTTTTTTTGCGTTGTAGTTGTTGGGTGAATATGTGTGCAGTTCGTGGACCCAGAATAAAAGGATGGCATTTTACGGTTCAACAACCGTCCGTCCCTCTGTCCGACACCCGACGATAAAGATTCGTTTTTCCTTTTGAAAACCGACAGTCTACAATTCTAGTTAGCCTGAATAGCGTTGAAAAGATTCCGCTTTTATAAATTTAAATAATCAAATATCTATTCTTACAGCCCATCCGAATGTAAAAGTATTCATATCCCATGGAGGCTTAATAGGAACCCAAGAAGCTATATTCCACGGGGTACCAATCATTGGGGTCCCCATATACGCCGACCAATACAACAATCTTCTTCAAGCACAAGAAGCAGGCATCGGAATGATTCTGCAATACCACGACATCAACGAAGATAATCTGGAAACCGCTCTTCGCGCTGTACTGGAAGATGAAAACTACAGAATTAAGGCCAAAGAGATGTCAATTAGATTCCAAGATAGACCTTTCACTGCCTTAGAAACTGCAATATTTTGGATCGATTATGTAATAAGGAACAAGGGAGCCGATTTTATGAAAAATCCCGCCCGTAATCTCAGTTTTTTTGCATATCATATGCTGGATGTCTATGCCTTCTTTGTCACAATTGTAGTAGTATTTATATTTGCTATTGTTAAGCTGGTGAAGTGTTTTGAAAGGAAGGAAAATGATAGCAAAAAGAAGTCAAAACGCAGTTAAATCTGTTTAGGTAAAAAAATATGTTGATTTATAACAAAAGGTATAAATTGGATTATTTACAATACTGTAGTATACGTACATATTATATGTTTCATTGACCTAATAAACAAACTGCGATAATTCGGTAAAAACTGTAAGATGTTTAGAACTCTAATGTTTAGACATTGGAACATTAATTAAAGATAGTACCTACCTACCTACATTTAACAAAACTTAGAAAATTAAAATCCTCGCAATTATTTATATACTCGTGTTATTTCCATATGTTCATTTACATCAAGTTAACTAAGTAATGCTTTCATACGGTCTGTATAGCTCTTATTTTTATATCCCACTATAAGGTGCCCGCAACCTCATTATCGGAAGAGAGAAAAGTCATAACACACTTTTTTACTTGAGAATAGTCGGGTAAAGAGTTTTATAGTGCATCTGCGGATGCCATGTATCAAAAATCGTTTCAGTTTTTTTTTTTAATATCTTCAATGGTCAGATATTTCATTTTTACTACTTTATAATAGTGTAGATGATATCCACCACAGGCACTAACTGTCGGGCTAGAGTTCACCCGTTCCTCTCGCACTTAACTGAACAGAAAGGGGTCATGAATATTTTGTCGCGCGACAAAGAGGTGTGTCATGCGTCATGCGTGTGCTGCATTGATTTAGCACGTCTGCCATTTGGAAACTAACCAACATGCATGTAACTGAATGTAGGTATTTGAGCGGATATAAATTAAATTACCGATCTAATCGTCATAATGACATAGTATGTATGTATTCTTATGTCAGACACGTACCTAAGTAATTAAGTTGGATATGCATCCCGTAATATCAGCTTGTTATATTACTTACCTAGTAAAATGCAAGTCTCATTCAATACTCGAAATACGCTATACCTACAGCATTTTGGCTTTGCGCTATGACCGAAGATCATGTAAAGCGATCACAGTGCCTGCCGTGGCAGAAATTAGTACTAATTTGGGAGAGTGTATGAAACAAAACTTATAACACTTTACTATCGGGAGACAGAATTTCGTTGTGATTTCCTATAATTGTTACATTTTATTATGGGTCATACATAATTGTCGTGTTTGTTCGCTACAAAAATAACAGTATTTTCGATGTACATTCAAGTTTCCTATGCAACATATTCAAGAGCCACCATCTTTGCACTCTGTTTATAAATACTGCGGTAATTTACTTCTCTGACAACACGAGGATCATTGAATAAGTAAAGTACTTTATCTACATAACACAAATAAAATATGCAAACTGTACCTATGAGCATTCCCAAAACATAAAAGTTTAGAAAAAATAAAAGTGTCACCTGTCTTATTTATCTGAGCAAGCCTCTCAATAATATCGACTACAACTGAAAACTAACAAATATCTGTACTAAGATTTAAATAAAATGACGTACATAAATATCTGCACAAAGGTTTCTTTTTCAGGTTGTGACACATCTGTATTCACGTTGTACAATTGACTGTGAACAAGAAGCACATTAATAATTATGTGTACTATATGCATGAATTTTGAAAAATTACAATCACCGAGAAGATTACCAATCGGTACTGTCAAATGATACATTTTGTCTCTTTCAGTTTTTGATTTGAGAGGTTTGATATCAGCATTAATGATCAAACCTCTTCTCGAAAATAACAAAAATATGTAAGAAGGAGCAGGCAAAGACTAAATGGCACCACTATGACGTCATACTCACTCTGAAAGAGACAAATGTATTATTTGACAGGACGGTACTCTTTACGCGATTAACATAATTCGAATTGTTCTGTTTGTACAGCTATTTATGAGCTTTTATACTTGTTAGAACAATTCTGAAAAAATTTAGTACAAATATTTATTAGTATCCAGAGAGCTTTGTGTTCTATGAATCTTTTATTTGGTACTTATATTTATAGAAAATAAAACAATATTTGTATGCAATTATTTAACATAATCCCTAATAGTTGCGCACGCTAGGAGCCGTTACTGTTATGCACATAGTCAATAAACTAATTAAACTTTCATCAGGGCGAATTAGCTTTTGGACTTGTGATGCAAAAAAATAACTTGAACGAACATGAACAACAAATATGTAAAATAGAAGCTAGAAAATACATCAAATACGTCATAAGATACAGGGGAGTAATCTCCAAAATACGTGAAATATAGAACATGCGACCAAAAAATAAATTACAGCTATAATAATCTATTACGTAGTAATATACACGGAGCAGACTGAAATTTTGGACACAATGACCCTAGAGCATGAGCAACGCCAGGGGTAGCAATGCGTCCATTGAATATAATAAGGCAAACATTTGCACAAAACATTGGTGTTTGCACAACGTCGAGCCACCTTTGTCCAAGTGCGCCGGCCTGCTAAATTAAAAAGTTGTATCTTCGTATGAGTTTTATAGAGAGATACTCCTTTCTTTGTCGGGTCGGTTGCTGGCTGCAACAGACTTATGAATTCGAAATGTGTAGGCCTTGAAACAGCCCTTTGCAGACTTTATTGTGTGGAGTGCGTGTTTGCTGTGATGTCTGGGTGACGTTATAATTGTTGAACAAGTTTTTTTATTTTTTACGGGAGGACAATTTTATTGTGATAAGATTGTGTAACAAAACTAAAATATCTTAAAATGTATGTAACTATTGTTTTTTAAATTGTCTGTTTTCTCAAGAAAAATACTAAGCTTACTGACATTCTCTAGTACCTTTTTATGTTTAAAAGACAAAAGTTGAAATGTTCACCTTTAGAACTAAAAAAAAACTATTGAAATCGGTTAATTTGTTTAGGAGTCAAGATGCCAAAGCCAATTAAATTGAAAGCCACGCTGCCACAGAGAGGCACAAAGTCATGTCAAACGTATGACGACCTTTTTTCTTCGGAATAAGTATTGACAGTACAAATTTATTAAGTCTTTCAAACTTAAATTTAACAATATCAACCTAGTCAGGTGAACGATTCAAATTTAAAAGGCGTCGTGAACACTTTTATGAATCAATACTAATTGCGCATGCAGTGCTTTTGTTCAAATGTAAAACGGGGAGATTAAAATAACACTCGCCCAAAATTTCCGCTGCGCAATGGCGACATGTACTATTTTGAGCTTGTTTCCTACCTCATTAAGAGTTTGCAATTAAAACTTGGAAATCGGGCCGCGCGGCGAACACTCTGTGAGAATCGGCCGAACGACTGCGGCAATTTCCTCAGTTTTTGGCAATCGGCAATCAGACTCGGATAATCTTTCATTAAGATTGAGATGATTTTAGCGTATCCAGATCTTAATGTTTTGATTGTGTTTTCAATGTAATTGTAAAAGATAGTCAAAATCAACATAACTCTTTTTATATAGAACTTTGAAATGTTTATGTCGCGTGACGCAGGCCAAAGGCTTTGTATGTCAATCCACAAAACCCAAATTGATCTTCTGAGCGACATTAAATCATGATACAATAACGTCTAAACAGAAGCTATTTGCCAAATTTTAGAAACTTAGGGGCAGTTGTTTTATTTAGCAAGCAGCGTTTTTCAGAAACCGTATAAAACGTCATTTTTATCTTATAACGATCATGACAACGAAAAGGACAAGTCACAATAAACTCAACCAAACTAAATGCAGCCTTGGGACTGCCTTTCGGTTTCATAAAAAGTTAAGTTTGAATATCATTTCCTGTAACGAAATTTGACCTAGACGACAATAACGAAAAATAAACACAGTAAAAACGCTTGTAATTGCCCCTAAAATGTCTTTTCAATCTCTCTCGGAATTTAATCATTATTGTTTCCTGCTTTCATACATATAAACTGTGATTTTCAAATTTTGTGCAGCGTATTGGCATCATACATCATATCGGAACCAAATTACCGCAAGCAATCTCGACTCTTCGCTGATGACAAATTTTCACACTGTATGACACTGCGAAAGCAAATAAAAGGTTATCAAATCAGATTCGTGTTGCTTTAGGAAAAAAACGTAGTTTAAAGGTTTGAGTATTAGCGTAGTTACTGCGTTTTATTAGTAAGCAGCGGGTGCCTATCCCATATTCCAGGCCAGAGAATGTAATGGACGCCAGATTTGCTGTGACGAGGATTGTGTCACACAACATAAATAGAGATTTTTTGCTTTCAACAAGGCACGGATAAAAACTTTCCTTTGGTTGGTCTGCCATAGCATGGCGCTGAATGAAGTTGAATAAAAATGCTACGTGAAAAGCAGCTGATATAATTATAAATTACGATGCATTTGTTTTAAAGTTGAAACGACTACAGTGCCAGTGTGTCGTACGAATGCGGATTACTAATAAAATTTATTTCGCTTTAATCACAGGATGATTGAAGAACAAGTCCAATTGAGATTATGTTCGTATTTTCATCTTACTTAATTGGGTTAAAATTCTGCGTTTATTATTGGCGACTTACACTTTAACTATAAAGCAAATTGAACCATCAAATAATACTTTACAGAAATAAATTATATTGATGTTAATCTTAGATTTAAATCGAGCAATTACTATATTCCATCACGCAGGGAGACTCCGACCATGGCTTTGAGTTTGAGCCTTCTCATGAGGCCCATTGTGAGTGACCACGTTTCAGTGCCGTATGTCATCACTGGTAACAAACACTGGTTGAAATCCTTCGCCTTAAGACAGTGCGGTGTTTATTTGGGACGAAAAGATATTACGTAGCTTCCCGAAAGCTGCCCATCCGAGTTGGATTCGACTTTCGCAGTTGAATTTACCTCTAACTAGGCTGTGTGTCCCAGTCCCAGGTATCGTCAGTCATCTACAACTTCGAGCGATGAGTCTCCAACTTTTAAGGAAGTGGGCACTACATGAAAGTTTAACAATTTTTCGTCTTCTCCATGTTCATCTTAAGGTCCACTTGTTGAGAACTGAGGATACCCGCAGAGGAACCAAAGTCGTCAACATAGCTCAAAGAGTTGCTAAACTTAAGTGGCAGTGGGTGTGGCACATGGTTCCTTATGGAGATCCTTGGGGGAGGCCTTTGTCCAGCAGTGGACGTCCTTGGGCTGATATGATTGATGATGATCAATTATTATATTAGTAGGTTTTTTTATTTAGAAATTATTCGTGAAAATTTTGATAAGCCAACAGTGTAAAACAGTCAAGTTCGAGGTGCGAAACATTTTGATATTCGTCTTTCATTACTGCAGAAGGGCCGAATTTGCTAAGATACATACATTAATTTAGTCCTTGGCTGGTATGCAAAATTAAGCTTAAGAACCTAGGCAACCGAGCTTTGCTTGGTTTGCGAAACCTTTTTAGCTAATCATGAAAGACAAAAATATGTCTACACACCAAATTTTATCCAAATCGACAGAGCCGTTTCTGAGAAAACATAATATGTACAAGAATTCCTCACTTAAAGTAACAGGATAATTATAAATAAACTGTAAAACGCCTGTTCACATCTATATGCAAAAATGCCTGTGATTATAATTGCAACTTGTCCAATATGACGTATGTATATATCACGAACGCAAAGAATAACCTGCAAATACATGTATCTAACTTCAAACACCGCTCATGATTTTCAAATTCGCGTCACTCAGAAGCCTATTTTATTACCTTCGCGCATAAAACAGGATGTAAATCAGTAAAAAGAACTTTCAAGATCGGCTTAGTGGTTCCCGAATCTCTGGGTAATATACTGAGTAAGTATCTACGCACACAGTAAAACCAACTTTATTGTCATATGAGGCAATTTTCACCACCGGTGGTGATATGGGAGAACCATCGTGTTATTTGGTCACTGGTAGTCAGTTGGGAAATTGCAGTGCCAATTCGCCACTGGTGTCGAACATTTAGTGGTGAAATGGTCCAGAGGGTATTCGACGTGTATCCGTTTGTATGTACGGTCAGCCAAGAAATTGGTTTACCACTTTTCGACTCTATTTCTCGTGTTCAAAAGTGGTAGGTAGACCAATTTCTTGGCCCACCTTACATAGTGAAACTGGGACTACACATTCTAAATGATACATATTATAATATATATAGGCCTTTGCGTCTAACTATTGCAGAGGATTTATGATGAGGTGTAGTGTTCGGGAGATACCGTTTTTGGTGGCTTAACTTAATCGATACGAGAGCGACATGGTCTACCGCCGCCGGCCTGACAAGAGAAATTTGCGACAGATGGTACTGAGTCGCCTTGACGACCTCTTTGTCTCTTGTCAGCGAGTGCCGCGAACCAGGCACATCTTATACCTCATCACATAACTTGCGAACCTCCACAAGGCGTTTGCGCCACTCCGTCCGTTTCTCCGCAAGTTTTTTCCAGTTTTGGTGGTCAATTATCGCCGAAGCACTGGAAGGGCTTGAATGTCGTTTCTCCGCAAGTTTTTCCCAGTTTTGGTGGTCAATTATCGCTGAAGCACTGGAAGGGCTTGAATATGGCATCAAGATTAACAGGCGTATCGTCAATAATCTTAAATATGCGGACGACATAGTACTAGTAGCTCTCGCAGAGGCTGAATTGCAACAAATTGTTAACCGGGTTAATGAATTGAGTTTGAAAGCAGGTCTGCGTATGAATGTCTCCAAGACGAAAATCATGGTGGTCACTAAGAAAGAAATCCCGTGATTTCTATAGAGGGCAAGGCACTGGAACGGGTGCGTAAATACAAGTACTTAGGCACATGGGTGGATGAAAACTGGGATAGCGACCTTGAAATAAAAAACCGTATTGAAATTTGCAGTCGCAGCCTAAAAATATCTTTACGCATTCGCCTACTGCAACTGCAACTGCGAAAACGTACGGAAGCATTCGAAATGTGGGCATATAGACGCATCTTGGCCATAAGCTGGCCAGACCGAGTGACCAATGATGAAGTTGTGCATCAAGTTGGGAGGAAACGCGAATTGATGCAGACCATAAAAAAGAGAAAGGTTGCCTATCTAAGTCATGTGGTAAGGCACTCAAGATATGAACTTCTGCAATTAATTATCATGGGCAAAGTAGCTGGAAAAAGCGCTGTCGGGCGCAGGAAGAAATCGTGGCTGCTGTGAGCTTTTCAACCTTGCCAAAGACCGAAATAAATATGGGGCGCTGACTGCCAATCTTCACTAGTTGGAGAGGCACTACAAGAAGAAGAAGGTGTTCAATATGAAAGGCAGTCATGTCCCTCTTTGCACAATCTTTAAAACGATAGATCGGTAAGAAAATATTTCTCGTTTTGGCCATAGTATGAGAAAAACTATTGTTTTTATTGTAACTTAGCTCCTACGTAATGCTTATGTTTAGATTTATAAGTATGGCAAGATCATCACGACGGTTAAGATGTTGAGTGGAAAACTTTCAAACGTCTTAAAAACTATCGTTTTTATAATTTTAGTAGGATAGGTAAATTACATTAAAGTCGAGTTTTCAATTGAAAACCTACAATATAAAATATTGCCGAAGTTTTGACTGATTCATAAGAAATTTACGTCCCAAAATCGAATAAAGGTTACGTCCCAAAAGATTTTTTAAATATTTGAGATAAACTCTAAGAAAATGGCTTTGGTCTTATTTCGTTACGTTGGTCAAAATGTATTTTAATAGAAACAAATTAATTTGTTACATTTTATGAATGACATAATCGACCATAGTGTACGTGTATCACAATGAAGTCGGTTAAATTCGGACCACTGTATAAAAATATGATGGAAGATGAAAATCTTAGTGTAAATATTAGTGTATTTTAGTTGATTTGTTTTTATCGGTATGTGATTGATAAATAAGTCCAACCGGAAAAAAAGAACATGCCTTAATCCACACTTTTATATTATTTATGTGGTCTGGGTGCAATACTCGATGATGCATCAAAACATTTGAGGAATATTAAATAGGTATTTCATTCAGCAATAACTCAGGTACAGCGATCAAGATGATTTCTGCCAAATAATTGTATAAAATATCAGTGACTTGTATGGTAGTATATTTCTATTTTTTTTAAGAATAAGTATTAAGAACTAACGGCACGGCTTGTAAAATTAACTTGATGATATAATTGTAATGTAAATAGTGTTAGGTGCATATAGCTAAAAAAGTGGATATGAGCGCGATCTGGCCAACAAACTAGTCTACGAGGAAGTAGTTTGGGAAGCCACGCCGCCTCAAGAAGATTAGGCATGAGAAACGATGAGAATCTCCCCCAAGCATTACCAGTTTCCCGCAGTGTCTGCCCCAATATAGATATGTATTCTACTTATCACGTAGCCCGCCAGAAAGTTGCACTTATCTGGGATAACAGTAATCTACATCACTCGACGTCCTAACCACTATCCCTGTTTCCCTATGCAAAATGTTGTACGCCTCCTTTCACTGCCCTCCCTGTTACGAGTACGGTAAGGCGTGAAGGATCATATTATGAAGTAACTATATCTTAATATGATTCATTATTTTAGAAACCTAACTACTTAGGTTTCTAAAATAATGTATGTGTCTCATAGGCTTTTGTACGGCTATGCGACACATATGTTATATCTTAGATATCCAAGATTTTTTCAACCAAAACGAGATCACCAACAATACAATACAATAACTCTTTATTGCACACCTCGCAAAACAGAAACAGAAAACAATTCAAGGAGAGGTTAACAACAAGCGGTCTTATCGCTAAAGAGCGATCTCTTCCAGACAACCTTTGGGTAGTGAGAGACGTTGAAAAAAAAACTGTATATATAAATAGGTGTCAAAAAGCAGCTTGGAATTGAAATATTGTACATATATGTGTAGTAAACAAGCACAATAAGTAGTATAAATACAAAAAAATACCCACATAAATGCATATACATATAATAGTAAGATAATTGACTGTACTAATATTATTCAGCCTAAACTCCATACAACCAGTAAAACAAGTCGAGGGGCTGGAAGGGACAGATTCTGAGATGTTCTTTATCTATAAAGTCGAGAGGGATTTAGCTCGTCTTAATTCTACAGGCAAAGAGTTACATAACCGAACAGACTGAAAAGTGAACGAATCGTAGAATTTATCACCTACTTACCTATTACATATTGCCGAAGATATATCAAGTTTACAGTTGCTCTAATTCATAGTTATTTTTTTGTTGTCATAAAACTATGAGTTGAGCACACATACTTCTGAAAAAAATTACAAAAAAATTGTTTTCAAAAGTCTGAATGGCCATTTTATTAAAATTCCCATAATCTTGCTTCAATGTCCAACTACATATTTTTGTAACTTTATGACTAGAATCTTGGAGAGCAGCGCTCATGATCATGACAGAAGTCATCGGAATGGATCAAACATATCGAGCAGTGGGTACTAGGTTTTTACGACATAATAAGTTACGATAAGGTTATTGTGTACAAAATTTTGTAATAGTATAGATTAACTAGTACTAACAACAATATAATCAATATCAGACCAAGTTCGGGAGTGCTCTAAGTGCAGGCTAATTACCATGGCAGATTACATTACGCCTTAGCTTCTGCGATGTGGTTCTAGTGAAAGCGATTCGTGTATTTTGCGGAATATTAAGATGATTACAATTATTATTTTAATGGATATAGGGACCTACATGATATATAATATTATCTGTCATAGGATTTAGTAGTATTTACTGCTCAGGATAACGTATGTTTATTTTTACCTGACAATTTTTTGCGATACCTTATAGTAATTACAGAGCTTCGTCGGGCAACGAGTATCGAAATTTAATTAAAAATCATCGGTAGTAAGGCAAGAATAAAGCAATGTATTCGCAAGTCCAAGTACAACGACCTATCTACCCGGTACTTCTAAATGTGATGTTTGCATTTTGTTGTCCCGCTCACACAAATATAATTGAATAGGAGAGTAAGAGGAATTTACCAACTTATTTTTTTATTTTCAATTTCGCATCGGGCCATTTGTACGCAGCAAAGAAACAAGAAACTTTAATACAACATATATTTTGACACTTAAATAATATTACTCGGAGAAAGCATAACAATAGTATGACATTATAGGTAAATGCTAAGTGCCTGCTTACAATGGGGCCAAACATTTAATAGGTAGCATCTTTGGCGGTACCTACCTGGTCTCCTATTTCAGTTCCGCAAGCTACACGACTATTCCATTTATATTTGCGGCCCTTTCCCTGATATTCTAATTTGGGATTGTCAGTTGATCCGTTATTTTAAAATGCATTTCCAAAGTTATGTTGTTTTGTTTTGCGATGAAAGTGTAAGTTGTTTTATTGAGAAAAGGGATAAGTTTGATTATTAATAATTTGAAATTATATTTTGTAAAAATTTTGTAGGGTTGTGGTAAAAGTAGATATATAATTAGAATAAAGGTGATGTGTAACATCCCGTTATAATTGTGATAAATAAGTTTAATTATATAGTCAAATATCGATAACTCGGCACAAGATAAGCTCTTGAATAAGCACGGAAAGTATGGTTATAACGAGTGAATTAGGAGTAATTAATCATACTTCCTGAGAAACTTAATATAATAATAGTGTTATAAATCCAGGTTTGACTTCCGTACGAGAGACAAGGTAAGAGGCATGAATCTAAAATTTTCTTTTTTAACTTTAAAGGTAAGTTAGATTTTAAAACTTCTTTGTAGCTCCAAAACTTGTTCCATGTCATATTTATGCGTCGGTTTAATTCGTCACGGTGTCTCGATTTCATGAAGGATATCTGTTTACCTAAGTATATGCATTCTTGCACATACTCCAATGGCTGGTTATTCACAAGGATGGGTTAACAAAAACTTAATATAATAATAAAAAAATATTTCTCAAACATCATTTTCAATTTTCCTTAAAACTAGAGACTGCTTCCTAAATAGGTGAGACCTGAGCTTTAGGATAAGCTGTGCTTTTCCCAATATCAATTTTATGATGTTTAAATGTGATTATTAAGATTTACAGAATGATATACACGATGATTTTTAATCGGTGATCTGGAGTAGGAAAATCTTAATAATATGTAGCTAAAATAAACTTAATTGACGAGATCTCACGCAATTACCTCACTATTTAATTAATTAAAAGTTAAAACATAATCAAAACGAAGAACCACTGGATACATGGTTATCCTACAATTGAAGTTACGTACGATAAGTGCCAGGCGGGAAATTTAATTTATGCATTTGACAATGACAAGATTGTGAAATAATTACTCATAAATTATCATTGCCATTAATTTTCTAAAGAGGTTGTAGGCTCACAGATACAGATTAGTAAGGTGACAAGGAATTTAGGATGAAATTGATTTCAAATTAATGATTTCATCAAAAAAATAAGTTTGTTTAAATCTACCTAATTACGACTTTATATCTGACCGCCATCAATGACTTACTCAGAAAAAATAGTTCCAGATCACCAATTAAGAATCATCGTGTAATTTTACTTTATAATTGTACCCCCTCTGCCCGACAGTATTTTTTTGTCTTTTCAATACAGTTGCTTCTACTGAACGAGCCGTAAGACTTTTTTACCGCCTACTTCTATCATGCTATTAAATAAAATTATAGTTAATCCTGAAAATTAGAAGAACTTCTCAGGCAAATCCATACATGTACCAGGCTCTCTTTGCAAATCGGTTATTAAAAATCGCACTTATTGAAATAATAAAAGAAAATAATGAACGTTATCTACTCAAGTGCTTTCTACAACTGTAGTTTCAGAAAACCATTTTTATTTCAAATATAAATTGAATTCAAATCACAACCACAAGCATGTGAGTGGTTATATAAGAAGGTCGAAAGGACAGGTCTGAGTCTACTAAATTCAATGACATGTCTGAGTCTGCTCAATTTAAGATTGAGAAAATAATACATTTTACTATAAGACTTATAGTTCAATTATATAATTTGAGATTGCAAATTATAAACCGCAGACAGTGGTTAAAATGCTCTCTATTTCCCAAACGGTTTCCCATACATTTAACTCGTTGAGAAGTGATTACTTACTACAACTACAATACATTACTCATATCAGGCTTTTTATCCTGTATCGGCCATCTCAACACTAGATTGAGATTATTCCGTGCTCACACATCTGCAATACAAAAATGCCACGTAAATAATCTTAACATTAACAAAAATAATAAACAAAAAAGAACTAGAAATTTTCAAAGACAATAACAAAAAACTGAACCACCGTGCCAACAAAAGGTAAGCCGGATATCTAATTAGTCTAATTACACTAACTTCGTTCCCATCCTAATTACCGAACCTGAAAAGCCAAGACGAAAAAGAATTTATAACATCACGAGCGTTGTCGTTTAGAGCGAATAAAATATATGCTAATCACACATTTGCATATGACTGGGAAAAATCATGGGTCCATTAAAGAGTGTCGTCCTGGAGTGTTAAAGGATGGAGTGGGTACTTGAGACCATTAAAGGTCTAAGACCTTTCCTGCTCGTTTGTCATGCAAATAGAGAGTGAATAATTTATAGAAGATTCATCCCTACTCTATTATGAGGATCTACATTGTACGGCATACATAGAAGCCAGCCCATTTACTCGTAATAGAACGGTGTGATTGTTATTTATAAGTTATTTAAGTGGAATTTATACGTAGCCTGTATAAATTTCAACGCTTTTATGTCTTAGCTTTTGGCAATAGGGTATTCGACAGTAGAAAGAAAATATTAAAATCATATAACACCCTGATAAATCAATCATGGGTCAAATAAAAAACTATGTTAAAATTTTGAGTTCGATACCTTACGTGTTGCTTGTTTTATGAGTCTTCAAAGTTGGGTGGAAAAGTCCATTTTTAAAGTATGAACATTTTAATAACTAATAATACCATTCAATAAACCATAAAATGTTGTGTAATTTTTGTTATAAAACCGTTTTGATAAACGCAAGTTTTAACATAGCTGTAGAACAAAGTTCTAAATTTCCGTATACAAGATACAAGCTTGTGACGTCACATGCTTGTAGGCTTTCGTGAAGCGTTTATTGGGAAAGTCCAAAAATGTGCTTTTAACCTCGTTGTATCTCGGGGAGTTTTTATGATATTGGAGTAGTTTTTTCACCAATATTTATTCTATTATTAAGACATCGTTTAATAATATACCATAAAAAAATACAAATAGCCGCAGTTGTCTATATATTTTTTTAACTAAATTTTAAAATAGTAGCCACACAAGCCTTAGTTCTTGTCTTCATATCCATTACTACTGTAGTCTACGAAACACGTTACAGTACTGACGTCATAAATATATTGAATATATAATTTTGCCTGTGTAATACGTGAATAGAATGTAATCCAACAGTTTGTATCATGTTGATGAACCAATGTATTTATTGTACGTCTAGCCTTCGTCTAAATATTTCAAGATACAGCCAATTACCGACTGGTCACAATCCGTAAATCCGTTATTTAAGCAATAGGACGTCCACTGGTGGACACAGGTTTCCTCAATAGACTTCGACATGGGCCGCATAGAGGCGACCCGCATCCAGCAAGTCCCCGCAACCCTAACTAGGCCGTCCGACCACCTTGCGGGTTGCCTTCCCACGCTGCGCTCGACTTACGTGTATCGCTCTCTCGAGAAATCCTTAATAGTGTCATTTGAAAACAAATAACAGTAATAATATGTTTGGCAGCGGACCAGTTAGAGACGCGTGCCCCTTGATATCAGGTTGCATAAGATATCATCGGCATAGTAGAACGTATCATGTCCTGGATTTATTTTAAGTTTATTCAAAAAACAGCCCATGTTTCGAAAAAAAATTGCATGCCCTCCTGAGGAGGAGCCTAATTTCCACAGCACAGGTCACTTAGTATGGGCACTCGGTTTTATTCAACTTTAGCCTGTAAGTTTTTGAATTGAATGTCTATCAACAACAACAGATAAATATCGTTATATTATTATATATCACAGTATAAAAAAAATGAAATCCGAATTTAACGCATATGAAATCATGGGCAAAAGCTACTGTCTAATAAACATTCTTCAACATTCTCATTTTCCTGCTACTGTCCACCCGCTTACGGGCTCCACGCGGCAACTTATTTTGTAACTTTTTACCCCGCACTCGTGTTTGCCTCGTAGCGAGCAATGTGACAAAATAAGCCACGGATTAAGCAAGCATATTTTTATTGCCCGTGGGAGAGAAAATAAAATGCACTGCGAACATGTTTATTTTTTGTATGGGGTATTTATAAAATTATATACAGGCGTGTTCTGCGGATATGCCACAAGGGAGAAAGCTAGGAGGGCTTTAAATAATCTATACTATTATAAAGTTGTAAAAATAAAATGTCAGTACATTGAAGATATTTACAAAAAAAAAAATTGTAACTATTTGGAGGTCACTGAAACGAAAAAGTTTTTTTTTTTAGATTTTTTTGTATGTATGTGTCTTTGTGGCTTCGTCACGCAAAATCGGCTAAACGGATTTCAACTAATTTTGGTACACGGTCAAAATATAATAACAGTTATGTAAATCATTACTTATTTCCAAAAAGTAATTAGGCATACCTATAGTTATTTATATTATGTCAGTAGATAACGCTCAACATGCTCCTTTTCATGATTTTATAATCGGAAACACCTCTCAGTAAATGTACGCTATCAATTATTATCTCATTTCAATATTTACGAATGATAAAAAAATGTTAAATCATTTTGTATGTTACAGCAAAACAAATTGTACACAAAGGAAAGTCGACTTACGAAGAACGCGTTTGAATACATTAAATCGTAAGAATCAAACTCACATAATGGAGTGAATGAGATAATTCACGCACACACTTGTACCGATTACGTTGTCACAAATCGACCACACTAACAACGCGTGTGAGTTTGCCTATAATATACCTTTTCTCGGTGCCATAAAAACTTCGACGCTTGCAATATTTATGTGGCTTTGCTATACGTGTACGACAGGCGATGTATTTACGCGTATTCGTAGTGTGAATATAGCTGCTGTTCAGTTCAGCTGTCACTAGGTCACTGGCGAGGTTATGTTCGCTATAAATACGTGAAATTAAAAGTGCTCTGTCATAAACAAGTGAATTTTCTAAAAGGCAAGTGATAGTACTGCATGTATAACGCATAAGGTTCTTGGGAGGAATAAGGTATTACTCTCGTTTCTTCAAAGATTATTCAACATGGCCGCGTCATTAACAAGAACGTCCAACTTGTTATCTATATTATGTAAAAATACGACAAGTTTTCGTGCCCTGTCAACAACATGCTCGAACAATACTAAGACAGTTTTTAACTGGGAGGATCCGCTGAATTTAGATGGACAATTACAGGACGATGAAAAGGCGGTTCGGGACTCTTTCAGAGTCTATTGTAACGAGAAACTACTACCAAGAGTTGTCGAAGCAAACCGAAATGAAGTCTTTGATAGAGAGATTTACAAAGAATTGGGGGAGTTAGGCGTGATTGGCTGCACGCTCAAGGGTTATGGCTGCGCCGGCGTTTCTTATGTCACTTACGGACTCATCAACAAGGAACTGGACTCCATCGACTCGGCCTATAGGTCAGCTTTGAGTGTTCAGAGTAGTTTAGCCATGGGAGCTATTTACAATTACGGAACAGAGGAACAGAAGCAAAAGTTTTTGCCCAAGATGGCTAAAGGAGAATTGGTCGGCTGCTTCGGATTGACTGAACCTAATTTCGGCAGTGACGCCGGAGGATTAGTCACCAGGGCTAAGTACGATGCCAAAACTAAGACATATAAGCTATCAGGGTCCAAAACTTGGATAACAAACGCGCCAATTGCTGACGTGTTAGTAGTGTGGGCGAAGGACGATAGCAACAAAGTCAGGGGTTTTATTGTCGAGCGGTCGCAAGTCAAAAAGGGTCTAGACACGCCTAAAATCAAAGGTAAATTTTCTCTGCGAGCGTCGACAACGGGCATGATATTGCTAGACGAAGTGGCTATACCGGAGGAGAATTTATTACCGAACGTAGTGGGCCTGAAGGGGCCTTTCGGATGTCTCAATAACGCGCGGTACGGGATCGCTTGGGGCGCCCTCGGTGCGGCCGGGACATGTTTGCGGATCGCCCGACAGTACACATTAGATAGGATTCAATTTGGAAGACCGCTAGCCGCGAACCAGCTTGTACAAAAGAAGTTGGCTGACATGATGACTGAGATAGCCGTTGGTTTCCAGGCCTGTCTTCAAGTCGGTCGTCTAAAGGACCAAGACAAAGCGGCACCTGAGATGATTTCTCTCATAAAGCGTAATAGTTGCGGGAAAGCTCTGGAGATTGCGCGAGTCGCGCGAGACATGCTGGGTGGTAATGGAATCTCCGATGAATATCACATCATAAGGCACGTTATGAACTTGGAAGCGGTGAACACCTATGAGGGCACCCACGATATTCATGCACTCATATTGGGTAAATGCATCACGGGGATCCCGGCGTTCTCTTAAACTGCATTTTATATTAGGTGTATTAAAATAAATTACGCGACGTAACGAACGATGGAAAACTTTGTGCTGCATATTTTTATACAGTAAAAGTACGCTTATTTAGAGCATTTTGTTTATATTATGACACAATTATACTCTATGGAATAAAATATACTTACTTTGTTGTTGTTGATTGGATTTTTTCTTAACCTCACGTAATAGAAAAATGGAGTTCATGCCTGCGAGATAATTACTGTTTGACTCTGCGTGATCTATGAACACTGGTGTTCAAAAGGGCCTGTTCACCGGAGGCTGAGGACTATAAGCAAAAATATGCATACGTTTTCATATATATTTTTCCTTCTTAACATGCGAGTATTGTGCCACTCTAAGGAATTTATGATTTATAAAATACTAGTAGGTGCCCGCAATTTCGATCGCGGAGGAGAAAAAGTCATTACCCGTCTTTTTTCTTTAGCATAGTCGCTGCTATCCGTGAACCAAAAAAAGTTGAAATCCGTTGAGCCGTTTTGACATGATAGAGCCACATTAACACCTATAAACATACAAAAAATCGAAAACACTATTATTCAATTCAGTGACCTCCAAATAGTCTCTATCACAGTTTTTTGAAAATGTCTTCAATGTACAGTCATTTAGTTTTTACTACTTTATAATAGTATAGATATAGATGTGTCTTAAAGCCAGCCGAGTACACATACAATGATAAAAGACCAGGCTTGGATAAAACAATGTGCTGTTTTCAATCATTCTCATTTTTCACTTTTCTTTCAATCCACCCTATATTATTAGTATTTCAAAGATAATCACCATTTTGAAGACGCCGTGGGGGAAATCTTTTCCTTTCAAATACGATTTAGTGTTGTTGCGAAGTTGCCGGGAGTTAGGCGGTACAATATCAGAGCTTCGCAGAATATTTATTTTAATAAGACGATAACGGGATGGGAGAACGCAACGGAGGGTTCCGCTATTCGAATGGGACGTAAGAATTGTAAATGTTACATGGAAATACGTAAGAATTGTGTTGCATCATCATATTGTCATAGCATTAGCTATATTATTAATAAAGTTGTAAAAAATTAATGCCTGTATACATTGAAGATATTTTACAAAAATAAGTGAAGCTGGTTATATTGAAGTCACTGAATCAAGATTTTTTATTTATTTTATATTTTTGTATGTACTATGTAGTTGGTCTTGCGGCTACCTATGCCTAATTATTGATTATGAAAACACCTAATTGTAAGTTTTTTTCAAGAAAAATAACCTAACTTGTTTTTCTTCGTAAAGATAACAAAGTTTGACGGCGTTTATCATGGTTTCGGTGACTCTTGAAGATACTGAACCGTTTATTGGCAACAGGTTTTTGACAATAAGACATACTCGTAAGAGTGTACAATACGGAAAAATTAAGAGGTACGTATAGAAGAGCAGGACCTCTGGGCTCCTATCTTAAGAGCGCTTATGCCTGTTTAACTGGCAACATCGCATATTTCTTCGTTTTGCTTAATATTTTGTGGCATTTGAATGAGACTTACATTTTTAGCATTTAAGTATATTGCGTTTAATTAAAGTACTCATTGCTTTTGCCTTTATCTTCTTACAAAACAAGATAAAGACATAAATTATTTTTTATGTACGGTTTTGATTGTAACCGTATTATGAATTTACATTGTGTCAGCTTAACTACCGATAACGTATTGAATGTATTGAAAACATGTTCAAATTACATTCACATTTCTTAGAATCATGAAAAACCAAAAAATATGCGATGTTGCCAGTTAAGCAGGTATAAACCCTCTTAAGTTAAAATTTAAAGTATTTTTACAGAAACAAATATATACTTCATTTTATTGGATGCCATGACTCAATAAATAAGTAAAACGGGTACCTAAACCAGGAAATATAATCAATGATAGTTGCTACGTGTAAATATCGTAATACAGCATTGGGGGCAAAAACTTCTTATCAGTTTGCCTCCGCGATAAGTGATAAAACGTGCAAAATATCAATATCGTGATAATGACTAAATATACATGTGTATCTACACACATTGCACAAAATAATAGGGATAGATTATACGAAACGTAAAATGTTTTGTGTAATTCGTCATAGGAATGCTGCGTACAAAAATAAACATGTGGTACATAATGTAATATTTGCTACATCATGCAATCATTTGTAATTTTTTTTATCTTTTACTTATTTACTTCTTGATTAGCTAGGCTTGCTGAGATCATATGTTTAAGAATTCCTAAACGCTGAGAAGGATACAAAGTACGTTTTTAAACGAATTCAAAAAAAATCCATGGTTTTCTTGCATCATGTGACCGGGTAATCTTTGTAGTGAAACGAAACAATGGAGACTAAAGATAAATGAATATAAGGAAGAGGCTTAAGCCAAGTAGTGGCAATTATAAGGCTAGTGAAAGAGGGAAATATGAACAAACTCTACACGTATCACGTACTGGCGGGATCGGTTTTCATTTTATTTCCGAATAGGTCATATCCACACAAACCTTACGCAGCAGAGGCTCATAGAGTATCCGTAACAAAACAAGCGTAGTGGCATGATAACGAGCAATTTCTTCTCACAACAACCACTCGAGTACGTATCACTTCATAGGCGTGAGGACTGAGGCATTATTGCTCAAACAATGAGCTCTCAAAACTCGCTCCGTTCAAAAAGAATCTTGCAATTGTTTAATTTTTTTAGGCGACGTATTTAGATATATCTTTTACAGAAATAAAAGAAATATACCTACGTGACGGCAATAGAAGACTATATATGGTCCGTCATTATAACAACAACGGTGTGACGTCAATGACCGCCGTATGGCTGAAGGAAGGAGCAGTGCGCTTTATAGTTCAAAGGTAACGAAACCCTTACAGAAATTATCCACGTCATCTGGTATTTCAGAATAAACAGAAATTGCTAGCAATCACGAGTAATGAATAGATTCATTTTATATGAAATTTAAATACAAAGTGCCTAAGTCCGTTATTTTTGCACGTGAGTGCATTAGTTCAAACCGTTGCAGGGTCAAACGACCTTATTGTATTGTGCTATCTGACAAACTATATTATTTTCATAAGTCAGACTATTCATACCGTATACGATTAGGTACTAGATACCGGTACCTATCGCTTCTTTTAATATTACCGGTATTTAATTTGGGTAAATTGATTTTTTATATTTCATGTTTTAATAACCTACTATAAACATTAAAAGTTTGATTACATTTTTTAAAATATTTCAATTTAAAGTAATGCCAGCAACGATCCCTGCTTACGATCTATTGTTAATGAACAAGAAGCTGGGCGATCGAGCTTCGCTCGGAGGTTGAACCCTATCTAGATAAACTTGGAAGGCAAACATATGTCTAAATACCAAATTTCATCTTAATTCTTGGAACTATTTCAGAGAATGTACATACAAGAATTGCTCGTTTAAAATAATAAGACTAAACAAAAGCTTAGATCGCGCCATGATGGCACTTAGCTTTAAGTTGCAAATTTATTTTGTATGAATAAATAAATAATAAAATGATCTTAAAGTTTGCCATTCTGCAACGAACCAAACCAATTTTACAATCCATAAGCATAGCAGAATAAAATGTAAAATTTCCACAAACACCTGCCATGGAGTCCCGGGGAAACCACTTTCCCTCCCCACAGCGTTATCGCATTATTAAAATAAATATTTTAAATAACGAGCTGTGAGATTGCGGTTTGTATAGTCGCCTGCGAGATCCGTTTGTGGGGATGGAAATGTTTTTGTTTCATAAGGGAGACTAAGCGACGTCTGCATAATCAATTTTCTTGAGATAACATTTTGCAAACAGCCGTATCGTATTACCTTTTGTGGTTTTAGTATGGGTATTAAAATCTTTTGCTTTACAACTTGGATTTTAAATAAACTAGTGGAAATCGACACAGTGATGTCTTATTATACATTTATTCATAATATGTTGCTTTCAGTAATTCATTCATCATACAAATAATATGGAGGATAACAGACTAACAGTACACCTACACAAGGATGCAATTAAAAATCGTTATTTTTGACAACCGGCAAAATGGCCCCAATTGGTTCAGCCTGACCCTTATGATAATGACATGACGGGTGATAGGGTTCGATTATGTGTTAGATTGAAATAGTAGTAGTAGCTAAAATTAAAGGGCATAATATTAACATCCTCATTGGCAGCGCGAGACGGATGGGGCCTATTATAAAAAAGAGCAGAAAATTATGTCGTGTACAGCTGAGGATAAAAGAATATACTTATTCCGTAATTGACCATGGTTGGATGGTTGGCAGTCTACAACTCTGCGTCTTTCTAGAAATTTCCTGCCTCGCACGACTGAACTGTGGAATAAATTGCCGACTGCAGTATTTCCGGACCGATGCGACCTTCAAGCCTTCAAGAAAAGAGCGTACTCCCACCTGAAAGGCCGGCAACACACTTGTGACTCCTCCGGTGATGCAGGTGTCTATGGGCGACAGTGATCGCTTACCATCAGGCGACCCGTCTGGTCGTTTGCCTCCTATATCATAAAAAAGAATTCGTCAACAATAATAGCACAGCATGAATATACAATGTAGTGAAGAATTGCTGCGCGCAAAATACAGGCGCTTTTCTGAACCATAATTAAGGAAAATTATAATAGTAGGAGACCAAAACATTTAACTTGTAAATGTTAATGTAAACACTTTATTTTTATATGAAACACATTTTTGTATTTGTATTTTTAATGTGGGAAAATTAACATAACATTATTATCTATTGTGATATAGATAAAATTTTGAAAGGTGAGGTCAGCATGAAAGCAGCTACGGGGGTCAAAGCGGATGGATACATTCGAGGCATATAGCACAGTGCTCGCTAGTAGAGAGGTTAACACGTTGGACGCGTAATCCAAAGGTACCAGGTTCGTTTCCTTTTGTGACCACGTGCAAGAGCAATCGTATTTTTCTTTGCGCTTTGATTTGTATCTATATCACAATAAACACTATATATATATATATATATATATATATATCTCTACTAGGGACCCTTTCCAGTTAACATTTGAGCAACTGAGTGAAGTTAAAAAGAAGAAAGACAAAGCAACACCACATAAATATATATATAAAACACTAAGCTGATCACATATGAATTGAAACATGTATGTTATATATAATATATAACTTAATAATATATAATCAATATAAATTCTATTAAACACCTTCGCAGATCATTGGAAAGCCACAACTTACTCAATTTACTCTCCAATGATACCTACTAAAGCGACTGTCTGAAAGTGTTGGACGTGGACTGTAATTTAGGGATTTTAATTAAAACAGTACTTTCATAATGCATGAGCTTTCTTCATAAGCTAATGTAGTCAGACATTGGTATGTCAGAGGTGAGTGTGGAACTAACTATTCCCGCCAAAATGGTCGGTACTTGATCTTTTGATCAGGGCGCAATTAGTGGTATGTACCGACTATATTAGCTTTTGATGAGAAGGAGATAGGAGATATTCTTTATTATAATCAACACATGCTATCTCGCCTTTACAATGCGATTAGTACGAGATAGTAAATAGACTCATGATATTATTAGTTATAGTTACAAGGTCAATTTGTATATAAATGGTATATAAAAGGTATATAAAAAAGGTGTATAAATCAGTATGTGCTTAAAACTATTACAACAAATGATGTACAAGAATGAAATGATTTATATTCCAATAATTCGTTATGATTAAATTTATACAATAATTCGTTTTCTTAGACCTA
Source organism: Hedya salicella (assembly GCA_905404275.2). Classification (NCBI taxonomy): domain Eukaryota; kingdom Metazoa; phylum Arthropoda; class Insecta; order Lepidoptera; family Tortricidae; genus Hedya; species Hedya salicella. The sequence goes on from FR990108.1 coordinate 12,463,522, forward strand.
CACATGATATCCTAATATAACAACTTATACCTACTCTCGACAGAAAGATAACGGCAGCTCGTACCATAGCTTAACCGCCTGTACCGTGAATGACCTGGAATATATTCACGTTTTGTTAGGTGGTATGGCAAGAGTAAGGTTGGTACTCGACCGCAAGCGATGCCCACTGCCAACAGCCTCATAAATAAATCTCTCAGATGAAACAGGTAGAAGGAGATAGATCGAAAAGATCGAAAAGTATTTTGAGGAACAATGACAGAATATGTGCAGGCCGATCGGCAACCACCTGAGCTGTGTAAACATGGTCATACTTCCAAGACCAAGACCTGATACAGACATTTTGTAAACGCTCCAGCCTAGCAAGCGGCCCCACCCTGAGATCCAGAAATGCAATGTCATCGTAATCAAAGAGACGTAGCGAGAGAGATCGAGCCAGAGCAAGCTTGGTGAGAAGAGGGAGAATATTCAGCAGACGCCTCAAATGATGAACAAATGCAAAGAGCCTCCGCAATATGAGCCGACCAAGAGAGTGTCTGATCCAAGATGATATCCAAATTCCTAACATAAGAGAAAAAAGGAATAGAAGTTACATCAAAAATAATCTCGGAAACCACATTATCAGACTGCTTGGCTATATAATGAGAGCCACCAATTAAAATCGCCTGCGATTTCTTTGCATTTACTTTCAGACCCAAATTACATGCCCAGGACCCTATAAACTCCAAGTTATTGTTGAGTTGACTAATCAATGACAAGAAATCGTCAATATAAGCTGCTACATAGATCCGTAGATCATCTGCGTATAGCTGATAAGATGACTTGAAGGTTTCAGTGATACCATGAAAAAAAATAGAGAATGATATTTTAAAATAATAAGTACTAATTAATCAAAGCGCAGCGTGGGACGGCCCCCGACTAGTAGGACGGATGACCTCGTAAGGATCGCGGGGAGTCAGTGGATGCGGTCTGCGCAGGATCGCACCCTGTGGCGAGCTATCCCGGCAGCGGCTATAGCAGGCCTATGTTCAGCAGCGGACGTCCGTGGCTGATAGATAGAATTAATCAATGAGAAATAACGTGTCCTTGTATTTTCTTTGCAATGTTAGTATTGAGTACCTATAGGTAACCGCTTGTCTAAATTCAATGACCAAATTTATCCGATGACAATAATTGACCAAATAAAAGAAGACCCGATAAAACACATCGATTTGAAGCGCATTGCATATTGTTATTCAAAACCACGATAACTATAAAATGAACTTATGCCGAAACCGAACGCTGCAATTGCCTACCAAACAATATCAATTTTGTCACCTCGTGCGAGCTAACGGCTAGTTATCAATAAAATATCGCCGAGTCCGCTGAAATATTTACGTTCTCATTAGCTGTATTGAAAACGGCTGACACCCACAAAACCAATTTTGGGTGCGACGCGTTGCATTTTTACTAATTAACGTTGGTGCCCGAACGTGCCGCGCCACTGCACCCGATAAAGATGTATCTACATAATATCTGCCATGTCATACCCATATGTCTCCTTTTGACGACCGGGTAAGCTTAGCGGTAGAGATGATGCCTGTAAGGCAGACGGTCGTGACTTCAAATCCCGGTACGAGTAATTATTTGTTGTTGGGTCTTGGATGTTTCTTAGGGATATAAAAGTATGCTTGTAAACCTACTGACCTCAAACATATCACGGAAAACTAAAAAGAAACTCATAAATATTCTTATTCGAAGTATTTGGGTGTGAAGCGTGTTATTGAGCCCATGGCAAAACACACACTGGTGGCCTTTGAAGCGTGGTGCAGGCGTAGAATGGAAAATATTAGATGGACGGAAAGAGTCATAAATGAAGAAGTACACGAAAAGGTGGGGAAAGTGAGAGCTTAATTAAAATGACAGAGAATAGACGAAGGAAATGTTTGGTCACCTTATACGACGCTTTTATTAATAACATCGCAGAAGGCATGGTTGAAGGCAAGTGAGAAAGGGTAAGGGGTAAGACCAGGGATAAGCTACATGAAACAAATAAAAGAGAAGGTTGACGTCAGGCGAGATGGAAACAGCTGCACGCTTCATCATCTACACCAACAAGAATTTGACTCCTAAATGTATGATGATATATTAAATATACCATCGTCTATGTAGCTAGTACAGTCAGTATCAAAAAGCGCCAAATATATCGCAACACATCTTTACTTTCACAAATGAAATAACCACGTATGAGTAAAAAGTGGTACCATAAAACCGATTATCTCCTAGTAATCATTATTTTCACTCATAGGGAAGTGATTTTTGCATAATTTCTAATTATTGTTTCATATCAGTTTAGTTTATGCATGCTAAAATACACATTCCTATTCCCGTAGCATTTGTTTTTTCGTTAAACTTCCTCGCCCCTATTAGAAAAGTGGAGCAGTTGGAAAGTTTTGCGATTTGCATCTCGCTCGCACGTCTGAATCACAATGAGCCACGAAAAGCAATTAATACTTGGAGTACCTCGTTCCGGGTTTAAACTAAGTACTCTTTTAAATTGTTCACTCCAGTTCGGTTGAATTCATAGAAATGGAAATAGGTAAACCGGAAAGCTATTGAGCTGATCTGCTGAGATCAATCGAAATGAGAAACTATAGAAGCTCGGTTTTGGTTCTAATGAGTTCGTATCAATAGATATGTGCTTATATCTCTGCGTAGATTACCTACCGGTGGGGTGTAGCTGGAAATTGACTAGTTGTCATTTTGATCTGATCATAATTATATTCCGATATAATTATGATCAGATCAAGATTCCGATATATATATATATATGTGTGTGTGTAGATCCCAGGTAACTGTACCTAAGTTTATTTTTAAAATATTAACACAAGCGCAAAACTCAAAGTGAAATTAATATCACAATTTTCTCCTCCCGTCACTTTTATTTAACGGTACCGGAAGCTATTACGAATTTATTCAATTTAGTTATATATCACACTGGTCATACCTTTGACAAAACTCGTAAACCGATTCCATTAACATTTACAATGCAAATTAGTGTAAATCCTGATTGTAATCATTGTTTAAACTCCTTACATTTAGAAGCAATAGCCCATTTCCAGGGCGCGCCATTTTGTGCCTCCGTTCAGTACACACTGAGATTGCTTGTTTAATTTAAAACAATATTTTTTAAATAACATTTACCAACCCTTAAAAGATTGCCATTATGTAAGTAGCAAATAGGGAATGGATTAAAGTTTTCAAAAATCTTGAAATTTTGTTTATAGGTAGGAATAAGCCTCCTTATTACGGTATACAGTACATTAATTGAAAATATGAAATGCTGCTCTCGCCACTTTAATTGAAAATATGAAATGCTGCTCTCGCCGTACAGTATAAAGCGGGCATATAGGCCCACCAACACCTTTTCATCTTTTTATTTTTTCTAAGCCATAGAAAAATCTGTATTTTTTTTGTGACAATAAGGAGGCTTATTCTTAACCTATTACAAAAGCTCAAGATTTTTGAAAATTCCCATTCCGCATTATGCGTTGTTTAATATTAAATGGCATTTTTGTTTTATCCTATGATTAATATAAAATGTATAGGGGCTAACTCAATGCAGGTGACGCAGGACTGGCTAAAAAACCTACCTATCTTTCGGGGAGGTCTATATCAAGCACTGATATAGCTGCTATGTTCAGCTGACGATGATCTGTACAGTATTCATATTATTCGCGTAGTATAAATTAGATAATCGAAGAATATACCCAGTTTTAAAGTCATTTTATACTCGTAACACTACTCATTGGTAAGAACTGAGGTGAGGCTGAGTACAGTCCCTGTTTTATCTAGATACGGCAAAGCACGGTCACCTTACTCCACGAACATAAGTTCCGAAGTGTATACATATTAATCAGACGTGACTGTCCCTCTCCCTCGTCTTCGTCTCCGCTTGAACCAATATGTGTAGTGTCAGTATGAATATATTAAAACTGATACAAATACATTGTAACAAGCGCACTAATAGCTTAGCAAATGCCATTCTGTAGTTACAGAATTAATAAGGAACTTAAGTGTGATTTTTCTCTTTTCTTGAAGGTTATACTGTATGTGGGTCAGACATGTCACTATTGCATACAAAAAGGGCATTTATAATTTTGATGCTAACTGTACATTGTTAAAGATAAAGTTCTTGTAAGTCAGGAACTAACGTAGGCATTTTGGGTACAATATGCTAGTATTGCTAGTGTTGGTGTAAGGTTGCCAACGCTAAGACAAATTGTAGCAGTAATAAGGCTTCGCCGATGTGTCTAGCGCTGACAACTTACGGGCAAGAGTTATGGTGCATTAGCAGGGCTGACAACATCATTCGATTTGTCGCGGAAAAACTCAGTTGCTTCATATAATAGGGTATTTGACAATACTAAACATTTGTAAAAACGGAACCCTTATAGTTCCGTCATGTCCGTCCGTCCATCCGTATGTCAAACGCATTTTACTCGAAAACTATATTATATTTATAATGAAATTTGGAACATAGATGTCTTGTGTAAGCCGCTACTTACTTTGATAGATAAATTAAAACTCCATACATGTAACTGAAACTGAATAAAATGATTTTTTAGATAGTTCTTCTAACAATACTTTGAGGTTTCTGAAAATAAAATTTTTGATTAAGTGAATATTTTCAGAAATATTCATTCCGAAAGTAGCAAAAATTGTGTTCCCCCCTTTATTTTCTAAACGGTAAGTTCAAAAAATATGAAAAAATTAATAAATATAAAGCTTACTAAATACTTCCAACGAAAATTGTTTTCAACATGATCGGATATAGCGTTTTTAAGTTATGGCCAAAAAACTGCGCTTCTTAGCAAAAGGACGTAAGTGCCGGGAATATTTTAACATTTTTTTGTATAAGCGGCTGCGGAACCCTACATTGAGCATGGTCCTACATGCTCTTGGCCGGTTTTTAAAGTATGAAAACATATTAAAAATAAACAATTATCTTTTTATACATTAATAATGATATTATTGTATAATAAGTTAATAGTTTATAAATATATTAATAACCCATAACATGTAATTTTTGTTAATAAACCGTTTTCGACAAACGCAAGTTTTAACATAGCTGCAAAAAAAGTTCTTAATTTCCATATACAATATACTGTAGCGTGTGACGTCACATGCTAGTAGCCAAAACTTCCCTTTTCTGTATGGACCATGTAGGTACTGAAATATTTTTTTGAAGATCTCCTTCATATTTTTTTTCTCACTCACTTTTATATGGACATTTTTAAACCCAACTTCACGTGTTCATGGAATTTTAAGTATACGTATTTTGTTAAACTTGTTTAAAAAAATCGAACCACAACAAAAAATAATTAATCAAATAGGTGTAGCCGTTCTGAAGTGATGCAGGAACATACATTTTTTAAATTGAATTTTATTAAGGTATGTATTTACTTTCACTAGACATTTGCCTCATTCAAGTATCTTGTGAGGTAAGTTTTCTTCCTGTAGACTTCAACTAATATACCTCTGGTGGAGCTGTTTCCATAGATTAAAAGAAAAGTTGTCAATTTTAAGAGACTCAATCCGTGTCAGTATTTTATGATTGTTCACTACATATTAACTTCAATTTAGTAAATTTTGCTAACGTTTTTTGCATTAACATTTCTTTGACAAAGGCAACAATAATAAAACGAAAGATACTCGATCTATTATCATATTGGAAGTAGATAAACGCGCCTCAAAATGATTTTTGAATAAAAATACGTCAAGAACTGGACAATCCCAATTACTGATGCCGACAAAGGCATCTAAACCGCACATTTGGATGAACTTGTGATTTTTCCGACACATTTCAAATGCATCATCTGATCCCGGCCGGACAGTTTTTGGAACCCCCTTCGGACCCTCTTACGCTGCGTAAACTAGGACAAGTCCGGGGAAACCCGGATAGAAGGTAACCCTACACAGGTAACAAAGGAACATGACAAGCTGGTTCTTGCGGGAATGTTTGTTCTGGTATTCGGTACGAGTATTAATTTTATTATGACAGCAACTGGATGCTCGTGACACTGCAAACAATTTTTTGAACGGTTTTATTTAGCTCACCCCGTTTGTTTTATTCTTGGGTCAAAAGTAATTGAAATTTTTACAACAACCAATAACATATTTTATAGAATTTTGAAGAATCGAAAGCAGTACTTAAATCAAAAACGAAAGTTTAAGTCAGATATTTATACAGAGTGTTAGAAAGATCCATACAAATTTAGAGCACAAGTGTACCACCTATAATAATAAATAAAAATAAATAAATAAATATCAGGGACAGTCTTACACAAATCGACCTAGTCCCAAACTAAGCAAAGCTTGTACTATGGGTACTAGGCGACGATATACATAATATTATAGATAAATAATATTTAAGAAACATAATTATCTTCCCAACACTCAGTGCCAATAAGGAGTTCTTGATAACATACATAGCCTTCCTTACATATCAGAAATTATTGACTTGCATTAAAGACATCTAAATATATAATTAATTTAGAATCTTGGTCATAATAAACTGAGTTAAAATAATATAAATAAAAACGTTTATCTTTATTTCCTTTGCTATTGTTATACCTTAGTCGCACCTTGACTATAATATATTACCTAATTGCCTGCTGAACGAGTAAATAACCAGTTAACAAGTTCAAGCTTTATTTATAACTAACAGAGCGTTTTTTCTTTTTCTACTGGGATATAGCCGTCATTTATATTCCTTAAAATGAGCTAGGCCTTTTGAGCTAGGCATGCACAATGTGCGTACTCATAGACGAGTATTGTTCGCAAACGTGTTTGCACGCGGTACGCTTTGTCGCTTTGTTGTTAATGCCTTAGCTAAGCTTCCATTATTTTAGCATTTCTATACTAATAAGCCGTGTAGATTCAAATTATATATTCAAATATATTAAGGACGAATTGTGTGTGTACGATTGACATTTTGTTACCTATTTGATTATTCAAAGCCTTGATAGCAAGTGATTACGTCGCATTATCTACAATTTCTACGTTGGTTAAGGCAATAGAGCCAATTGTTAAGTCTTTTTGTATTTGGACTGACATATTTTGGAATTTTTATGCCCGAATTTAATTGTAGATTTCCATACAGGTGTAAATGAATAAATACGGTGGCATATTTGCCAATATTTGAAGTAATATTTGCCTTCGCAAGGAAATTAAGTCTCTCCATTAACTTCGTAGGTATTACATTGGCGAATATCTCGTGTTATAGATTTTGTTAATATAAGAATGAACTACTTGTTCGAATAAAATTCTTGCAATTAATATAAGTACGCGCCACGTTGTTTTTAAAAGCAGAGCTAATAATGTTTTTAATTTAAGGGAATCCTATCTTCGTATCGAATCTTGCATTTAAAGTTGCGTTGTTTTAGGCATCCATATGAAATATGACACCACATCGTTACGATTCCCAAATTCAGTTTTGGAATGTATTTCCGTAACGGACGGGGCCAAAATTGTTACTACGAAAGCAATTTGATAGCCCAGGTAAGCCGCAAGTTTGGGCGAGCCAAATGAAGACAGTAAATCATAGGAAACGGATTGAGCATTCTAGGGAAATGCAGTTAGGCCGGGATCGAGTCACAGCAATAAAGGCGATGGGGACAGGAACAGACCATTTTTTAATTGGTGTTGAATCGAGTATTTTTAGTGAATAAACGAAAAAATAACTATCTATACGAACCATTCTAGAACATGTTCAAAAATTTCTTTCAAAGTACAGAACACTGTCCCCGGTAGACTTTAATTTTTTTAATAACTAAAATAAGTCTTGGGTAAAGAGTCTTGACTACAATCAGCCTGTCAGCCTGCCTGACTGTTGGCTTTATTTAGAAAGTTCTCTAAATCTCGTCTTGAAAACGAATACGAGTACACTACACGCAGTAACTAAAACACATCTCAAATAAGTAATAGATAAAAAAAATGCATTACTTTGTGAAGTATGCTTTAAAAATATACTTAAAACTTTAAACAACCTACCAGCATTAAAGTCATGTAATATGCAAAATAGATTTATCTGCGGCTTCACCTACGTTATCGGGAATTAGCCTATGATTTAATTCATGACCTGATCTATCGTGTGCCAATTTTCGTCTAAATTAAACTTTGCCATTTATATTATTAGTAGAAATCCTGAAATGCGTCCATCATAAATTTCAGTTCCAAGTAAGCAATAGACACAGAAATTTTGACCATTATGTAAAAAACATATTTATTAAAAACATACTTGATTCTTAATTCCTGACCTGTCCAAGACATCTATCGTGACTTCCAGTTCTGCTTAAGTAAATAGACATCAAAATTCCGTCAGTATATTAAAAATACATTTATTGAAAATATACTTCAAACTTAAAAAAAAACCTAACACTTTAGTATACATAACTGACCATACCTGACGCATGAAACGCGCTCTCCATAAGTTCCATTTCTGCGTAAGTAATAGACACGGAAATTTCGTTTCTTTTGTTTAGAAATACTTTCATTGAAAACATTTTTGAAACTTTAAAAAACTTAACATTTCTTATACATAATACCTACCCCGTGAAACTCGTCCACCATAAAATCCAGTTCCATAGTAGTAATAGACATACATTTTCTCAAACATGCAATGAAATGTCGTCATTACGTGCGTTAAAACTGGCTTCATAGTATCCCGTTTCGGGCGGAACAACCTTAGAAAACTGTAAAGGAATTTCATACAAAATTGAAGGGAAGTAATTTTTTTTTAAATTACACAGCTGTTTTTTTTTTTCTAGTGGCTGAATGGTTATCGTACCAAAAATATCCGCTTTAATGCCTATTACACACGAACTGCTATTAAGAACCCAAATCTGTATGGTTCATGTATTGATGAATAAATTTAAAATATTGTCTACGCGGAAGTCACCAGAGATCATAGACAATATTTAAAATCCTCTGCATTTATTTTATTTATTATAGAAATTAAGATTCTTATTATAAAGCTTGTGTATAATGGCCCTAATAGGGTCAACTCGAAGACTACACAAACGAAATACGGACGACTTCGGTAAAAAAAAACATTATGGAGGGATTGAAGGGAAGATTTCAAAAAGTTTTGTCGTGTAGTTTTTTGAGTGGTATATTTTTTATTTCATTGCATATGTTTGAGAAAAGCACTAAACATGCTTCTGGCCGTGAAAACTGCTTGCCGGCTTCGTATCCCTATCCGGCCTCCCTACGGTCGTCTATACCTACTCATCCGGCGTCTGCAGTAATGTACTATTATTAAAACATACTTGAATCCGTAAAAACCTAACACTTAGTATACGTAATTCCTGACCCGAGAAACACGCTCACCATAAGTTGCAGTTCCGCATAAGTAATAGACACAGAAATTGCGTTAGTTTGTGTAAAAACATAGCTTTGGACGGAGGCCAACTAAGAAGCCTCGGGTGACCGGCGAAGTTTTCACCATCAGTTCCTGCCGACGTAGATGACCTGAACTTTGCAGCTTGTTAGTAAAGTAACGTACATGTTTAAAGCAAAGTACATAAGCTAAAGATGTTCAGAATGCATTTAGAAGTTGTTTTTTTTTGTGTGCAAACGAAATTTAGTTTTAATTGATTTCAATGTATATGATTTTTACACACTATCACAATAAAACAGGACTTAATTTCGAATAAATATGATTTGTTTAATTATCAGTTCTTTGGAAACCATAGGCGCATTTTTTTCACATCTTATTCTTTTAGAGCATCAAATCAAATCAAATCAAATCAATCAAATCAAAATTGCGGGGGGCGAGGTGAAAAAATAAGCCTACAAACAAAAAACCACCGACAACACTTACAATTTATTGTATAAACCGACCCACGATTTCGCCTGACTCGGGCAGAGGGGAATGTATAGGTATAGCATCTCCATTGGTTAAATGCGCAAAAATTTTACTCTTAGGGTTCCGTACTAAAAAAGTAAAAAAGGAACCCTTATGTGCGGCTCTCTCCGTTTGTGTGTCCGACTGTTAAAGTTTCATATCTCAAAAATTATTTATGATATCCAACTGATACTTGAACGAAATATTTGTAAAATTGGCTAGTTCAAGTGAATTGCAAAAAAAAAAATGTTTTTATTTTCTATGGAATATATCTAGCTGTTTTTTTTTTAATTTACAAAAAACATTTTTGAGCAATTGTGTTGCGTTAAATTGGCAGCTTATCTGAATCCAATGCTATGATATAGATACCAGGTGCAAAATTAACTTAGCCGTCCAAATAGGTTAGGTTAAGTGAAAGTTTGTACGGATTCCTCAGTGCGCGAGTGAGTCTCGCACTTGGCCGGTTTTTATTAAATATGTTCCACATAGAAACTACTTTTAAAATTTAAATTATAAAATTCATAGACAGATCAAGGGGCATGCAGTACGAAATGGTTTCAACCTTGCAAGGACGGTTTGAAACAGTTTGTGTTATTTACAAATACGACCAAATGGCCCGAAAAATTTTAAAAACGTGAGTAACCTACCTTTATAATTTAGAAATGTGAGGATATTGAGGATACAGCATAACTGCGATGTTTTATATCATTTTATATGTGTATAAATTAAATAAAAATTGTTTATTTCAAGCTGTTTTGATCCATAGGTTGTTAGTACACAATGTGATCTTATAACTACGTTAGTTGCTAAAAAAAGCTCACTTATATAATAACTATGTCTTAAATGCGTTGCCGTCGTATCGTGAGAATGGTGACCGTAAGAGCGACATACGGAACAATTAATTTATTTGCTCGTACCAATGGCCACCTCGACCCAGTACCAGTATAAAACCGGCACATCTAAAGTGTTGTGACTGCATAGTCAACTTGAGACGGGCATTCTAGTCTCTAATTTTTTCAGGTAAATTAATGTCCAAAAGCAGCACTGCGTTCTCGAGTGGCAGGTACGTCGTTAGCCGAAGAGTTTCCCTTTGTCTCAAGGGTGGAAACTTGCTTGTTATTCCCGCCTTTGTTGGTGACCCCGACGCCCGTGGCCTTCTTTTTACTTATTCATTGCATTTTTTGAAGCAAGCCGTGTATAAATTATTTAGGTCAGTCTGTTCAGATGTACAGAGCTTTATTACTTTCTTCTTTATGACTTGCACATTGTAGCAGAAGTTATAGTCTAGATATTAAAGTACACGGCATATATTTGACCCGACTGTCTCTGCAGGAGAGCATACGAAGGCGTTATTGCTAAGTCGCGTAGCATTGTTAGCGACACTTCTGCAGAGCAGAGATATAACACCTCTGCTAGCTTCTCCTTTCCCAAATAATTTAGAATGTAAAAAGTTCTGAGGTAACAAACATAAAAAAAAAACCATTCAACTGTATTGATGACCTCCTTCTTTTTTGGGAGTCTGTTAAATAACCGGCCAATTGCAACTCGGAATCGCAAACGAAAGGTTCCGTATGTATGCAAAAAACACCGTAAGAAACGTGTTTTTTGTTTCTTGGGTGGAAACTTCTTTTATTTTCATTATATGTTGTTGTAGCAGCTACACTACAGGGTAAAGTTTTGAATTTGTATCTAAATCTCCATCTGAATTTGAAACTGAATTATTTGTAAAGCTGTTTGGATAATTACATGTTTGGATGTTAACTACGCAATAAAGTGTTAACCGTCTTATGGATTTAGATGAAATAAATAAAAATAAATATATAAATATCAGGGAGAAGCTTACGAAAATCGACCTTGTCCCAAACTAAGCAAAGCTTGTACTATGGGTACTAAGTGACGATATAAATAATATATATGTAGATAAATTATATTACTTAAATACATAGAAAACATCCAAGGCCTAGGAACAAACATTCGTCCTCATCAAACAAACACTTGCCCCGGCCGGGATTCGAGTCCGGGACCGCCAGCTTCATAGGCCGTTGTACAACTCACTGAGCCAAGCATATCGTCAATAAAGGTAGCACACGAAAAGTTTAGGTCATGATTGAAACATAGGCCACTTAATTCCCGTTAAAGCTGATAAACCTGCGGGGAAAATGCTAGTTCAAAAAAACTGCTTCGTTTTATGTAACAGCATAATCCTCTCAGACCCAAATATTATTTTACTGTTCATTTTATAATCACCGTACAGTAAGTACTGCATTGCCAGCCCGCCATCAAGGCGGGACGTAAAATTTTCATAAACCACCTGACGGCCCGACCTATCTCAATTTGAGACCGGGTTGCTTTACGGCCACCACAAAAACTGCTAGACCCGCGTTCTGCTGTATGTTTGCATAAGTCATTAGGTAAAACGAAAAAACACTTAGGTATCGAGACGTTAGAAAAATGCATATATTAATAGGCGTACTTCTAATTCTTCTTAGTACGATTTTGTTGGAAGATAGGAAAAATACAAGTTACGTTATTATACTGATTATCCGCTGCAAACGCATTAACGCCTTTGAGATGTGGTGACTTACTTTGACTTAATATCCTATGTCCCCTGGATGGGGCAGAGGGCGTCCACAGTACTTCGCGCGTTGCTTCGCGTTTTTGGCGTGCTGGAGGAAAATGCTCCGTCTCTCCAGGACAGCATTTCGGAGTAACGTCTCCATATTGCGAGAACACAAAATCTCCTCGCATCTGCCATCCGAGTTTCTACGACGAGTTCCACAATACTTCGATCAAATTGCAAGGAAAAATGGTGGCAACCTCGAGAAGCTTATCGTGACCGTAGAGGGCAAAAGACCTCTTGGACGCAACCGTACGTTGATCTGACCAGATCCGTACCGCTCTTGACTCTACAGTTCACAACGCCCTCCACACCGTCAGAGATAGAAACAGATGGAGAAAAATAGTTCGAGAGAAAGTGATGCAGAAGGGAGGTTAAGACCCTCATTACCGAGGTATACGACGCAAAGAGGAAGCTGTATTGAAAGTGTACCATATTCTAATATTCAACGAAGTAGACAATCATGTGTTAGGACGTCGGATTAAATATGAGTTGAATATGGGTCGCGTTAGTGGGGCATCTGTGTTGCCAGCCATTCCTTAAAAAAAGCAATATTGGCCAGCACCGGGAATAGATCAAAATATAATGGCATTGGATATTCCGATTAGGGAGGTTGCTTTTATGGGTTTTTGCCCACTGTGGATTTGAATGATTCTCGCATTTACGTGATGGAAGATTATGTTTGAATGGGTTTATGTACGCCTATTAAGCATTTTATGAAATTATATTGAATGATAATCTAAATTAGGTATACCAACTTTATTTTGACAAGGATTATGAAGTGTAAAAAGAAAAGATACGCTAGTTGGTTTTCGCACTGACCCCTATTAAAGAAAATAACAACTCTTAAATACCTACTACATAGTAATTACCTATTGGTTAGCTTCGGGGTACATTTAAAAAAAATTGTTATAATGAACATTGATAGAAACAATTGGGATTGTAGACATGTTCGTTTCGGATACCAAGTAATGAAATGACACTCGGTTTATTAGGTTATTTAACCAAATGTAAAGGTAAAACCACGTGATTCTGATAATTACTTACTAATGCTCGTACTATACCACAGATACGAAATATTATGCAAAATATGAATGCTTGGTGGAGGAAATATCATGTGGAAGCAATTTGACCAACATTCCACCATACAGTAAAAACGTACATATTCAACAGTGATTCTAATAATTGTCATCACATGTTCGCTATATATTTTAATTAGTAATACCATTATATTCTTTACTGGAAATATTTAGTTTTTTATACTAACAACTACTTTTTACAAGTAACCAATTTTACAAGACTGTTACAAATGATCCCCCTCGGGAGCAGACTGGTAACCATCTTCGCTTAAAAATTCAATATGGCTAAACGTGCTTGGTGGAGGATATATCATGTGGAAGCAATTTGAACACCTCTCCGCCGCGCAGTAAACGTTATTTATGGTAAGCCCTCGCCACTCTCTGGATTGGCCACATTGAGTTTGGTGGGATTTTTCGCTACGCCTGTATTATCGGTGTCACATATTGATTACAAGTCTGCGTCTGGGGTGATGAATTGCCCGCGAGAGTATGCTATCCGAGTGCAAACCGTTTTTCATTGATTTAATCTTTGTGTAGGAGTTTTGTGATGAGTTTTGATTGATTTTTTTATGGGTATAAAAACTGTAAGCAGCATTATGCTTCTGTCTGTAGCATCGTATCACATATACATTTTTACCTTTGAATTAATTCTATTTTCTTTACTAGATGAATATCAGTTAATTCGAACATGTCAGGAAATTTTAAGGTCATGATTTAAATTATTTGTCCTTATTACGTGCAATGACATAGTAACGGACCGTCGTCATATTGCCTTAAGAAAAGCAAATTACGTTTCACAATTTTAGAGTAACGCTTCTGCGCCTACTACTCTGTAACAAAAAGTAGTTATCGAACATACGTGACTTAATAATTTAATTAGTTAAGCAGGTATAAACCCTCTTAAGGTAGGTATCTTAAAAGTAGAAATGGCTACGAACATTATAATTGAAACAATAGCTTAGACAATATCAAAATAGCATGGAGAAACATCGATTATTAATGTAAAGACGCAAACTGCAGCGTATAGTAGGCCGCCCTAATGGCTTGCGCTAAATACGCTTTAATCACTCGAAACTTTGTTTGACTTCCGATCGATCGTATTGGACGAAAGCGAACCAGCGCCCAATTACTTTACACCAAATAACATGCACATAGAGTTGGGCAAAAATACTTTGAATAAGAATAAAACAACGGAATGAGTATTAATCTTAACGCGTGAAATCATTATTTAAGTAAATATAATTTATTTTTATTTCAGTTACGAACACCAGTAAATTATATTGTTGGTTTTACATAAATAATTGTTAAAGAAATTTCATGTAATAATTTTTAACCTATGTAAGGCCCAAGCTATTTTAAAATATTTGTAGTAACGATCTTGCAGTGTGCTAATTTTACTTGTAAAGAAAATAAAATTCCGTTAGATATTTACTTGGGCCGGGACAAGTACAATTTGTGGCCCTAAAAATAGGACGTTGGGTCTTACGAGGTTAAACGTGTGTCCGAAATAGCAATATCTATTTGTACCTGCATTAAGACGTATCTTTATCAGGTTATTAGTGAAAAAATGTTTTTCGTGTCCGTTATATATTAAACTGCATGGAAAGGTTATATTTTTGGCTCGCTACAAAAAATCTTGACCGTGGAAATAAAACAACCGTAAATATTATTTTAAGTAATTAGTTCGAATAACTTATTCTTGATTATAAGTATGTTAAATATAGCCAAAATTATTTACAATATATTTCTGAAAGTAAAACTAAACTACATCTAAAATAGGCAGTTCTATTCTTTTTGATGGCATGTGAACTGATTTTATTCTTATGGACCATTATTCAAATCATAATTTTATTCTTGAGTGAGAGCCCCGCCCTGCGTACATATTATGGGCCTGTTCCCTAAATAATGTTCAGATAATTTGGCTAAAAGCAAGCGTGTGCGGTTAACTGGCTGGCGTGAGCTAATTACAGCTAAATCATAATTATCTAGGCGCGTTTAATGTATACTATTTTGAGCGAGCGCGCACAAATTCTTTGATTAAATCAAGATTGGTACAAAGATACTAGACATCCGAGAATAGCCATAGCTTTACCCGACTGCACTGAAGCAAAAAAGAGTGATTACTTTTTCTCCTCCGCATATGAAGTTGCGGTTATTTATCTTGTAGTTCGTAATAAAAGTAAAACTTTTGTAGGTTTTCAATAATTATAAAAACATATTCGCTATTCGGCTAGCGTCTATGGTTACTGGCGCTAAAATATATGTACAGTCAGCTGCAGAAAAAAGTAACCCCCCTGCTATACTAACTTTATATGGTAGAGGGGTCACGTTTCTCTGCTGCTGACTGTAGAAAGTAAATAATTTGTACTGCAGCTATGTTAGTGTTATGTTGTGTACCAGCAACTGGGGTAACTTTGATCCAAGGGGTAACACTTACCATTAGTTTTTGAACTATAAGAAGTTTGACTCCGAACGCGTTCATACAATATTATTGTTAAGGTTGGTAACCTGAAGAAAAAAAACATTATAAACGCGATCAGAATCAAATTCCTTACAGCTTAAAATTAATGATCAAAGTTACCCTATGACTTAAATTAACCCCGACCGTATTTTTTTTACGTGTGGTAAAGTGTGGACGTTACACATATTTTTATTATAAGGTAGTATAGTCTTAATTTACACATTAACATCAATTTTAACGGATTATATCGCGTATATTATCTCATTTGAGTTGACTTGTCAAATAGGTTTGAAAAACTTCCGAAACGGCGGGAACTCAAATAAGATAGTATACGCGATATAATCCATAAACAATGTTTAATTTAAATGAGTGATAATCGCGGAAACAGAAGAAAATGTTATCATTTATTTTACGTAAATTGAAAGCTTAGGTAAGTTACATCCTTAAGTGCGATGTTTTGTATTATTTAATTATAATAAAATCCATTTCCGAATCCAAGTTCTATTTATATTGAAGCGGAATTATAAGTTGTGAATTAGATAACTGTTTGACTTAAAAGAGATCTCAAAGTTGAAAGAACTTTGCAGAAGCTCGTCGCTTTGATTTGTCCCTTTGTTCCTGAAAATGAAACGCCATTTGTAGATGACTATCTTACCGTCGGGATAATGACACCTCTTTGTTGAAATTATATCTCATTTTTAACCCTTCAAGATGAAAATATTATTTTAATTTTGGAAATTGTGAAGTCGGATTGTGTCTTAATTTAGGCGGAACAGTTTTAAGATTATTAAAGGCTTCTTATTCTTCTGGGATCTGAGCTTTTATGATGACGGTTGAATTTATATCTATTTATTAGCTATTTCGTATTTACTCATTGGGACTTCTAAAGAAACCGTAGAAGATCTGCAAGCTTATGAATAGTTGTGTTTATAGCGTGATAGACAAGGACCATTAAAACAAGAGGACTGTCATTTGACATACTTTGGTTCGTGCCCTGCGGGCCTATGATGGTCGCGTTTATCACGCGATAAATGATATGATAACGCGCCTGTCACTCTCGCACTCACATACGTGTCAGAAGGTGACGACAGCTATGTCACTCATTTATCGCGTGACAAACGCAACCATCATAGGCCCGCTGATTGCAAGGAGATGTTCTGGCAAAATATAGATAGCGCTTCAAAATTAAACATCCGTCATGAGCTAAGCAAGCCCAAATTTACAAAGGCCCTGAAAAAATATTTGCCGCAGTCGCTCGAGTGACATGATTTAATTTAAAGTTAGCATCAAGTATAATTATTGTAAGTAGTAAGTTACAGTATTGTAGTAAGGCTTTAATTTATCGTGCTCTGTTACAAGAACTTATTAATATTTGATTACAATTGTTAATCTTGACCATTTTACAAGCATTTGGTCGGAAAAGTTCGTATTTATGTTGCTGTCTCAACCTATCCTCAAACCCTCATAAGCTAATTGAAACAGCAAGATAAATACGAACTATTCCGACAAAACGACTACATGTGTTATTATATGTTATAAGCCATTTAAACGGCCATTAATAACTAATAGATCATGAAAAAATTCGACTCAAACATACTTTTTAATAAAATTAGACTGGGTACTGTAGTACTTTTCCCAGATTCGTGCGGGGTGCTCTTTTCACTTTGTTCGTAGATTAGACCAGCCAGGTTAATTATAATACCTGGGACTGCAATCTAACTTCCATAACTACTTATATAATGACTGGCTCGTATCCCAGCGTTTCATTAAACAACGATTCCCTTATTTTTAAATAACGTACCACATCTGAACCGGGTTAGAAATGCGTATTCGTATTTTATCAGTACGTTCCAATCGGCTTCCTGCAGCACCCTACCACAATCTGCTTAACGCAACCCCTCCTTTGAAATACCCGTCGTGTTTCAACGCAAAGGACCATAAGAGTTATTGATTTAAAGCAATTTTTCTAATGCATCGACCATCGACATGGCAATATCGCGATTAAACCCCCCTGCCCGCTGCTACTTGTGCCAAGATTCTCTAAGCGATTGGATTAAAGTGGTAACCATACAGAATGGAAATAACGCCTGCGTTTCGTGTTTGGAATTCCATGTTCGAACTCGTACTTGTAGATGTTAACGTTTTTGAAGCGTTACTTGAAATAATTACTTTATTATTATTCTGCTTCTAAGTATTGTTATTATATTAAGTTAGTAGATTGAAGATTTGATGTAGTTGTAGAAAGTATGGGCGTGCTTAGACACTGACTCAGAAGTAAGAAAACAAGCTTTTAGTGGCGGAATGGAAAATTTGGAAAAACATTCTAGGACCAATAAGGGATAAAGATGGAAGCTGGAAGCAACGGCATTATAAGAAGTTAGAAGAGCTACATAATACTAGGATTACACAAAAGATGTCGGATCATGCTTTGTCCGGGTCCGTAGTAGTTCTAAAAAAAGGCACACTGAAAAAAAATCAGCCTATCAATTGGCTTTATAGTTTGATTGGAAATTTCTTAATAGGTTCAATCACAATATGAACCAACTCATTACCTAACGCAAACATAATTGCAGTAGTGCGACTTCAAATGATGGAACATTCGCATTGCAACAGCAAACAAATGAAGAAAATATTGAGTTCCATCAAAACTACTGATATTTGATTCAATCACAAGTTAATTCGAATTCCATTGAACATTTAATGAACTTGTATGGCGCAATCTATTTATATTGTGCTTATATGGACGGACGGACGGACATGACGAAACTATAAGGGTTCAATTTTCGCTATTTTGGCTACGGAACCAAGAAAATCACGGGAAAACGCGCACTATACTGATGGCTATGTAAAATGTAATTGGGGAGATCAACGCCACACGACTCCGCTGGCTTGGTTACCTGGAGAGGATAAGAGACGATTGCGCCGCAAAGAATCTTCTATGCGGTACGATCGTCTCCCATCAGAACGCCATTCTTTTGTTTTGTGCCACCTCCCGCCAATTGGGTTTTTCCAGTCCGGTGTGGTGTTCAAGATACCGTTGGTATGACGAGGTGCAGAAGAATCTGTGCGCTCTTGAAAAACTCAACTGGCGGGAGGTGGCGCAAAGCATAGAAGAATGGCGTTTTCTTCTATCGGAGACCAAGATCCTCTTTGCGGTCACTAAGCCAGCGTAATACTAAGTAAATAGATTTTACCTGCGGCTTCGCCCTGACCGGAATAAAAAGCAGCCCATTAGTCGCCAAATAGTTTAGAACACAATCTTATTTCGACTAATATAAATACGAGTACCGAACTATTTGCTGACTCTGCGTGTCCCGAACTATTTGATGCCGACTGTACAAAGACGACGTCGATCACACACTTTCGCATTAATAATATTAGTAGGATAGGATAGAATGTAATATTTGTACAATGAATGAGCCACCGGTGCTTACGTTCTATCAATATGTAATTTAGTATAGGTAAGCTATAAAATTCGTTCGGATAAAAAACATATTTGCATTTTGTAAAATTTGTATATCGTCGTAGCGTTAAAAATAAAAGGTGATTTTTGGATTTAGTAAGTTGATTTATTTTTTCGGATTTGATGACGATAACTCGTTGCGTCGCAGGCGTTTTATAAAATTAATTTAACGAACATATAATACTCACCACTTTTACGATGCCCCAACATAATTTATGTATACGGACGTATAATAAGCATTTAAAAAAAAAAACTTGTGTCGATACTCTGGCGCCGTCTCATCTCCGCCATGGTGCCATCCCCTCCAGGGCTGCAGCGGCGCCAATGACGGCCGAGCAGCACAAACGGCGCAAATATGCTACTCACGGCAAAGGCTACATATTTGCACCCTTTGGCGTAGAAGCAATTGGACCGTGGGGACCCGGTGCCAAGGAGCTGTATAAAGAAATAGCTCAGCGCCTTATTGATGCATCGGGTGAACTGAGGGCTGGCGGCTACTTTGGACAGAGGCTTAGCCTAGCCATCCAAAGAGGAAACGCCGCCAGCCTTCTGGGCACGATATTAGCCGAAGGTGACCTGGCAGGCATCCTTTATCTAGTTAATGTATATTTTAACTTATCTTTAGATTCTTCCTTTTCTGTTCTTACTTTAGATTTAAATTTATAATAAGTTGAAAATAATGTACATATTTTGTTTTAAATCTGTTGATTAATAATTTATCAATACAATATTATATTCAAAGCCATGAGTATTTCAGTCAGCGTTTCCACTACCTAGACTTTGCTGGGCACATTATGATTCAAACCGAAACAGATTTTCGTGAAAAAAATGAGATACAATCAAAAAAGAATCAAGGCTCAAACATGATTTGTGCGCGACTAACCAGTGTATCGCGACCTTATACCTACTTTGGGAAATGGTGCCCTAAAACATATTTCGATAGGACACGCCCACGATAAATAACTTAGTTCCTTGACATAAATTTCACTAGTCCAGCCAAGGGTATAATTAAATGATCATTAAGTGGCAATGTTTGTTCTGTAAAACATGCCTCAGGGGAGTCATTTGAGTGAGGACTTTAAAGCATTTTAATAAACTAAAATCCTTGAAAGTCCCCTAAGGTTTCATTTGTAAATAATTTACCGCTTTGTTATTTAGTATACCAACGAAATTGTGTCCTTTTAACATTCAACTTTTGTAGCTTTGCCTTCCTGTAATAATATCATTCTTGCTTGTATTTGATGTTAATTGAATATTCTCTCTCCTAACTGAATACTATTTCCGAAAGTTCACGGTAAGACAATGTCTTCACTTCTTTTTTTTAATCAAATTTATTGACCAGCACAAAATGAAGACGCATTTTCTGCAATGAGGCAATGGCTCATGCACATAAAGCTGCTGTTTTGGTCAGTCAAGCAATTACTAGTATCCCCATTTGACCACTCTAGTAAGTTCTTAAGTACTTGACGCGCAAGGTGAATCACTTCAAACCTCAGGGCTCAACTCAGACTACACTCAAGGCCCCTGCGGTTATATATTGAAACCCCTATTATGTGTGCCTTAATATGGTGACAAGTCAAGGTGATGAAACCCCTGATGATGCAGAAGTCTATAGCCAGCGTGGCAGGAGTTGCCATGGCTACTTTGCTCTTGCCCCGAGCAGGTGTAGAATGATACAGCGCAGTTTTGTCCCCCAGAGTACTAAAGGCAGTCGGAGCGTCCACGCTCAGAAATGATTTTTCCTGATCATGAAGCCCAGAGAGTGATTCTCCGGCGCTAGCGCAGCTGGTACCCTCCTGGCGTATCCTATTTGACAACTGCGCTATCCTTAGGAGGGGTGGGGGGTTGGACGTCCGATATCCTCCTCACTTCGCAAATCGCAAGCGTTGCCTCACGCCAGTTTTCTGTGAAGCCGTGGTTTCTCTCCGGTGGAGCTGGCCCATTCGTGCCAGAGCCTTCTCACGGTAAAAACTGAAAAAAAAATATCTTATAATACTATCTTGTAAATATAAAATGTGTGTACATTGAAGATATTAAATAAAAATAAGTGACGTCTTATTTGAAGTTTTTTTCTGTGTTTGCTAATTTAACTATTTTTGGTACACGGGTAGCTGGGTATCGGGATATATAATACTTTTTAACCGACAAAAAGAGGGCTATGACTTTCTCTTCCGCGAACGAAGTTGCGAGCACCTTTTAGGTAACTAGTAATAACTAAAAATTGAATTACTTCTAGTCTTGTTAATGATTTCTGATAATTATAATATGTAAAAACATAAGGAAATCTTTTTTAGATTCATCAGTAAATCACTATTTTGAACAGATTTTTTATACCAAAATATAAAAGTCATTCTAAAAATACACAGAAGTCCCAATATAGATTTTTAGTAATATTAAACAACATTTTTTATGTTAACTTGACTGTTCTAATTTACTTCCGAACCTATCCTACTTATAATATAACGTCATCGCGACCAGATCGCGAAGTCTAAATTCATAAGCCCACTGGCCATATACTGAAATACCCCAGGCAAAGCGCTAGAGCGCACCACCAAAACTAAGGAACACTTTGAAGAGGGGAAATATGAAAAGTAAACTTCAAATAAAAATGCAATCTTAAATAAAATGTTGAGCACATATTGCGTTATTATTTACGTGCTTATCTATAGTTGTACTTGCTGCGCAAGCGTTACTTATACTTGCTGCGCAAGCGTTACGCCGCGACACTCCGCAGAGTGCGCGCCAGCCGCCACAGTCTCCTGACCGTCGTGGCAGAGAGATGGGACAGCGCCCTAATCAGGCACTGGACCTCTCAGCACTTAACTTTGGGTAATAACATAGTTATTTAATATTTTTTTCTGCTTCCGCGATTATTAATCATTGAAATAAAACAATTTAACGGATTATATCGCGTATATTATCTCATTTTAGTTCCCGATGTTTAACAGGTCTGCAGTCTGTGAACATGATGACAAACCAAACCACTCAATTAAGTTTGATTAACCTTCTATCCTTGCCAAAGAAAAAATATATTTTCCCAGGATGCTACGCGAGGCTATTGACATTAAAAAGCATCCTAATTTCAATAGAGAAGATGGATTGTCACTACCACCAGCTTGGGATCCTGTGATACATCTCATCAAGGAACAAGCGAGACACAGGACTGCAAAACCTTAATTTCCGAACGGTGTAAAATATCTTATCTGTTTAAAAGTAGTTTAATAGTCTCTGTTTTTTAAATATTATAATTAGTAATGAGGTAGCCTCGGAGTTTTTCTTTGCAGCGTTTCTTTGCTCCTCAGTACGCCTCATTTGTGAAATGCTGCTTGGTAAATTATTAGAATAAAATAATTAAGCCCTTCTGGCACATGTGTAACTGTCTTTACAGCTTAGGCCCATCTGGCATGTATGTACACCTTTATTTGTGTTTTTTCAAAAAAATGGGTAGTTTGCACAAATTGTAACTTTGACAGAGGAAAATACATCTTTTCTCAGTCCACCCGTGACCATGGAAAGCTGGAAAGCTTCCGAAACGTCGGGAACTAAAATGAGATAATATACGCGATATAATCCGTTAAATTGTTTTATTTCAATAGTTATTCAAGTTTAATTGTAATACTAACACTATATGGATTACGTTGTCCGAATTAAATGCTTTATTTTTATTTTTATTTTTTAGTACTGCACTTTCTCATTTTTAGGGTTCCGTGCCCAAAAGGTAAAACCGACCCTAATACTAAGACTCTACTGTCCGTCTATCCATCCGCCTGTCTGCCCATCTGTCACCAGGCTGTATCTAATGAACCGTGATAGCTAGACAGTTGAAATTTTCACAGATGATGTATTTCTGTTGCCGCTATTATTATAGCGAACAAATACTAAAAACAGTACAATTTTACGTCTGTCTGCCTATGTCAGTGACCAATGTAAAATAATCGAACCCTCGGTGCGCGAGTCCGACTCGCCGTTGGCCGGTTTATATGTGTATGTTTTGATTTGGACTTAAAAGACAACAGAAACAGAGCAACATAGGGAGGTTTGTTGGCTTATTTGATAGTTAAAATGTAGAATACTTTAAGATTAAACTGAAGTCCACTCAATAGCAGAAGCTTAGCTTTTTATTAAAAAAAAACAGGTATTTGTCTCAAATACAAAATAGTATTTCATTTTCAGCCTTTTGTGCAAATAATAAATCACATATATCCTTTACTCTGTTGTTTCGTTAAAAAAGAACATACACATAGACGCATTATAAGCTTATGTAAAATAGATACAAGTTTATTATATATACAATTGACAAATTGACATATTGTCGATTATTTATGGTATGCATTCACATATGTAGCCAGCAAAAATATAGCAGTATCAAATTATATTATACTTCGTGAAAAATCAAACATTGAATTTCGTACCTACTGCTCAACTCCATTCCGAAAATGTTAATCGTATACATGTCAGCCTCATCAGAGTCTAGTCGATAAAATAGCGCGCTCAGCGAATAACAAGTAGGGTACAGTCACCGTCAACCCTCACATAAATTTATAATCAACCCCCCTTCCCCAAATGAAATTAAATTATACCTGCCACTGGTACCTTCGGCAAAACATTTACATTTCGCTCCTTGAAAAACGCCTTAATTCGTGAGCTCCATTTCACTGCTTCAGAAGGGGACTTTGTCGCTACATAAAGGCTCTAAGATTTGCTTCGGTCTCAAACGTGTTTATATGCCGTACTAAATTAAACTCAGATGGGTCTGTTATAACGCATTTCTAGATTAATTTACAATTTATCAAGCGAACAATGTGACACGTTTAATTTAGCAAGACTTCAATTTATTTATTTATTTATTATTAAAGTACAGCCACATTGTATGTATTATAACATTCACATTAATTACATCTGATATACACAACAATAACGGTGTACATAACACTTTTTAAACATATTTATGCAGCGAGATTAAAAGAGTTAATAATAATAATATAATAATAACAATTTAAGAATTTTAAAAATGCAAACAAAAATTAGGAACACAAGGAAAAGAAGAAAGAAATAAATACTAACATCGAATTTAACTTTACAGTTAACACAACATAGCGAGGTAGGTACCACAACCATTACCTCTTGCTTGGCAATACTTTAGATTTAAACACGGCCAAACGGTCGTGAAAAATGTCAAGGCAATGATTATTTTTATTGATATAAGCATTATAGCTTGAGCAGATTCGTACCAAAGGTGACTGCAAGCCAGTATTAGTCCTGGATATGGGTACGGAAAAGGGTTTCGCTATGGGGCGCCTGGGATAATTGCGAGGCGTAGTGAACGAAATCCTCTTAAGCAGGTCGGTGCATCTTATTTGGCCGTTAATTACCTTGTGCAAGAAGCAGAAGTCCAGCATTCGACGCCGATCACGCAAGCTATCCATGCCGAATTTATACAGACGACAATCGTACGTGTTTCTATGCGAAAACCCAGGGGTACCAAACGCCACATATCTTGTGAAGACTCTCTGTATACTCTCAACGCGTTGCGAGTGAACATTATAGAAAGGGCTCCAAACCACTGAGGCAGGTTCGAGATGGCTGCGAACTAGGGTGTTATATAGTACAATTTTAGTTTGCGGCTGCTTGAAACCATTGGTATGCCTTCTGATGAAGCCAAGCATTTGCGCAGCTTTTTTGACTATAACGTTTATGTGAGCATGAAATTTTAGTTCGCTATCAAGTGTTATACCAAGGTCTCGAATTTTGTTGACTTCCGCTAATTCGACGCCGCCTATCTCGTACCTCGTCACAAGTATTTTTTTCTTTCGACAATATTTAATAAAGTAGCACTTTTTCGCACTGAGAGTCATACGATTGACCTTGCAACATGATACCACATTATTTAGATCGATCTGGATCAGACTTGCATCTCTATCACACGCCACAGATCTATACAGCTTTAAATCGTCAGCGTACAACAAATACTTCGAGTGCTTGATATGATGCGTAATATCATTAATAAACACCAGGAACAGCAACGGTCCCAAGTGTGATCCTTGAGGCACCCCTGAATCAGCATAGTATGTTTCCGATTTGTATCCATGCACAACGACATTCTGTGGCCTTTCGGCGAGGTAGGAGTCAAACCACTTAAGCCAACTACCGCCAACGCCGAACTTTGTTAGTTTTTGAAGAAGGATTTCATGATCGATTTTGTCAATGGCGCTGCTAAAGTCGGTATAGATTGCATCTACCTGTGCACCTCTATCCACTAGGTAGCACAAATCAGAAACAAAAGGCACAAGGTTAGATTCCACTGAGCGACCAGGTCTGAAACCGTGTTGGTGATCAGAGATGCAATTTTCTGCTAACCCTGATAGTATAAGTGACTCAAATAGTTTTGAGAAACATGACAATATAGAAATCGGCCGATAATTCTCAACGAAAGCTTCATCCCCTTTTTTATAAACAGGCACAATTCTTGTCTCTTTCCAAATATCAGGGAAGCATCCGTCGGTTAGAGAGCGGTTAAATATTAGGGCTAGTGGTAAAGACAACGCAGAACCACAACGCTTAACAAAAAGTGGTGGTATACCATCTGGGCCAGCACCTTTCGAACTGTCAAGTTTCTTTATAGCACGCAATATCTCAGACTCAGTAAACTGCACCCTACCAATATACTTGCTGCTTATAATATACGAGTATTCATCATGTGCCACACTTTTATTGGCACTATTCGATCCGTGATATTGTTTGTAATGTATTCAGATATTCAAGACAAATTGTTTGTTAGCAAATTATGTTTATGGCATGTAACAGACGCAAACTTCTTATTATTCTAACGCCAATATAATATCAGGGTATTGGAGAACTCACAGACGGATGACTTTAAAATATGCTCAAAAATTTGCATTCAAAGTCTATCCCATAATGCAGGGAAAGTTTGAAATATTCAAATAGTTCAAAAACTGAATTATTTTATGAAACATAAGATAATAACCACAAACTTGCGCATCACCTCAAATATATTCAGCTTAATTTACATACCTCCGTTTATTACCTTCCGTAAGTCTTAAAGTAAAATTTCGAGTAGTCATAAATGAAAACACCTCTGGATTTATGAGACGTGTCAAAATGTTTACTTAGTTGGAAATTCTGTTCACGCAAGCACCTAATGCCCTGAGACGAAAGTTAGCAAAGTAGGGAAGTTTTACTGATAAGAGTGACGTTCTAACCGCACACTAAATACTGAGATAGTTTTACTACACCAATAAATCACGAAGTTGTTTAAACTTCCACCACCCACGATACAGTGAATCAAGCACATATTCAAATTGATTCCGTAACCGAATTGTGAAAAGCTGATATCATTCTGAATGTCTAAATTGTATTACCATTTATTTTTCAGTCAATACTTGTTTGGCCATTCGGTAAATATTGAAACTACAAATCCTTTGTTATTTGCGGTTTTTCATAAAGCGATTTGGTTGGATGGCGTATTGAAATAAAAAAATACATAATATAAAAGCTCTTCGATCATAAATAACGAATATTCCCCTCCTACAAATGCAAAGATCAAACTGCAATATTTTTAAGTCAAGCTCTTTATAGGATTAAATGCGGAAAAGTAAATAAATCAGTCTTTTTATGCAAACTGGGAGAGGTTAATGCAAGAAAATATTCCCGGAGTAAGTTACAGCAATAGCGGTGAATCCCGAGACACCGTGCTCTTTTTAAACATTAAAAGTTGAAATTTTAATTAAAAGACTGCGTGCTTCGGAACGACTCCAATTAAAACTATGTCTTCGCCTGTAGGGAGAACATAAAAGAGTCGAGAGGTCGGCTAAAAAGGCCAGTGTAATTGCTGCCTCAATTGTGTATTTGTGGCTCGTCAGTTTAAATATGTAAATTGTCACCTTTTATTTGAGATTTTTGTAACTTTTAACACGAGGGTAATGTTTTTAATGAGATACCGTTCCGTTTTAATGTTCACTGAAGGTTTGACATTATGCTAACATTTCAAATTCTCGGAAATGTACGAAGTTAAATGGGAACGCAATCTTTGAATGCCGTACATATACTTACAACTCTTCATAACAATCTGAAGAAATTTCATCCTTTGTTGTCCTTTGAGTTACTTCCTCATCTCACCGACAATCATTTTCAGAGCCGGAGCATTTGGATTGTTACTCAACTTCTACTTTGCGATTTTTACAGTTGTCACGATTTTTCTTTTATTGTTATTCCTTAAACAAAGGCGCTTTTGAACTGCCTTCGTTACAGACGCCTTCGTTGCTTCTATTGCGTGATTACAATGTTCTTGATATATACTCGAAGATATATATTTTTACTATATCGAATATAGTTTTCTGATAGTCACAGCTTCTTTCAAGATTAATATATTTAACGTGGTATGCCAATAAATATCGAAATGACCTTTGAACGTTTAGACATACGGTATGGTTTTGGAGAAATAGCTAACTAACCCACTTTTTTATTTTTGTAAAACAATAAAATCAGAATGATGTCTATACTAATTAGTAAATATTGCGTTCAATATATCTCAAAAACTTTTAGATGCTGTTTTATGTATCCGTCTGATCTTTTTATTAAAAAACCATCACCCATAATTATATTCAAATAAAATAATATTTGAGTCTTACAGCACATATTTTACGATCTTTTACGATATAACAGAATTAATTAACTTGTTGATAAGTGTTCAATACTCTCAAAAGTGGCTTAAATTCATTACAGTGGAATATTTCAATGGACATGGCGTGGCACTTCATGATGTGGCCGATTATTTCATGAAATGGTTGTATTAAATACAACTATTTCATGATACATTAAGAGCCTGCGATCCATCAAAAAGTCTTCGGGGTCCCACTTCGCGGGGCTCTTATTTGCCAGAAGGTGATGGACGAGCCAACGTACCTCGGGGAAAGACAGTGTTTTTTTTACGTTTGGCACTGTCAAGTCGACGGAATCAAGGTGAAAGGAAGGATATGTCGTGGCGACATCATGAAGTGATAAATTCCAATGATCAGGCCACGATAGATATATTACCAACATCGGCTAATTATAACAGAAAGTTGAGCATAATAACTGAGATTTTCGAGCATTAATTACATGCGCCGTAGCGGAATTCGTGAGCTTGAAGTTTTCCTAGCGCCGTTCTGGTTTAAGGTTCAAATACGTAAGTAAGTTAATAAGTAAGTTACTTTTTTGTGTTTTCTGTTGTTGCATTGCGCCATTTTATGTGTTTTAATGCTCATTACTGTGCTGGGATTTGAACCTGGGACGTCCAGCTGCGTACGCCATTGTCTAAGCAACGTAGCTACCATAAATTCCATTTTCGAGAACATGGTCAGAAGTAGGGAACTTCTCATAAAGGACATTCTGAAACTTTGGAAACTTCTCGTCGCCACATTGCTACTCGTAGCCAGTCAAAAACATATTGATATTGTTATATTGAACTTGTAGCACATCTGTTTACGCTATCACAGTAGGATTTGAATGCAATTCGCTATATTTTAACCCACATCAAAATATCCACATAACTTAGATGCCACAATAAAATATTGAATTCATTCCTGTTCTATCGTACCACAAAAATATGCTTACTGAATCAAAGAACATCTGACCTTACCGCGATTGCCATATATAACGTGCGTCAGATGTGGTTTAGTTATACCTGAATTTATTCCTCATACATTTATCTCTAGATATTCGATCACGTTTGTATGCATTACCGATACTCGGACGGACTTAAAAGATATGACTACGCTGCCGGATAAAAGGACAGTACAGACAAACAACAGCTAATATTTAGATAAGGGTACCCATTCGCAAACCCCCATATGACCAACAAAGTTGGGACCCAACAGATAAGGGTAGTCGTAAAACAAACGCGTGTCTTCTTTGTCCTTAAACATCAAAATGGCGAGATGGATCTCGTTTGTGCGGCGGCGTTATAGAAATTTGATTTAATTCAGTTGTAAAATTTCGTTTGCGGTACCTGGTTCAGCGCTAAATCTTTTTTTATTTTTTTAAATCTGACGAAAATGATGTCAACAAAATAAAGTGATTTACCAATTACACGAAAAGGAAAGGGGAAGTTTTATTGTGACCGGCTGGTAAGCAATACGAGTGATTTCACCGAAACTGAATTTAATACGTAATTTAAAGATTTCATGTAGATTTACTACAAACTTGATTAGGTACCTTTTACTAACTACTTCGAGATAGTTAGTCGTATTATTCTGTAGGATTCATTTATTTTTTATAGGAAGTTATACAATACAACTAATGTATCTTTACAATAAAAATACAATTCAAATAATACAATTCAATAACTACACGACTAATATTAATTAATTTGCAGACTATACACGTAAAAGGCAGATTTTAGGTAGGTATACACTGAATTATTTATGGCAAATTTAAGGCAATCAAAAAATTACTTTAAGATTGTTAAGCCAGGCGGCTGCGTCAGGAGTCACATCACCCAGGTCTTCAGCGGGTCAATCGTAGGATTGAAATGGGCAGCGTTGGATGATGTGTTCAGCGGTCTGCTCTTCCTCACCGCACTTGCAAAGAGGAGACTCTTTCCATCCCCACTTGTGTACGAAAAAGTTGCAGCGACTGTGTCCTGTGCTGAGTCTGTTCAGCCGGCACCAGAGCCTGAAAATATACACTGAAAATTTAAAACTACACCAGTAAAAATTACTTTCTCATTCAACAGATAGACCTAAACACAGACACAGATGTATTTTTACCACGATCGATACGTTAAAGTATCTCAGGATACGCAAATTGTAACAGGCCATGCAAATGGAATAACCGTGTAGCCGCGATTAGAAGCGGCCGGGCCGTGTACCGGATCAGCCTACGTCACATGCACACGTGGTCGGGCCACGTCTCGCTTGAGCCTTATTAACGAGTGCGGAGGATTGGCTTGCGCCTATGATTTACCTACTCATTTATTCAGTCGTTAAAAATTACTTAGAATTACGAATAGATTCTTGCAGAAATGTCAATATAAATATAATAGTCGAGCAGGCTACGTCACATAGGCACGTGATTGGCCACGTCTCGTCTGTACCCTTACTGCTTCCAGGTGAGGTTTAAAAAAATAAAACCGTCCAAGTGCGAGTCGGACTCGCGCATCGAGGGTTCCCTAGAAAATATACGCTACAAATTTATAAATTTATGAAAATCCAGTATAAGAGCTTCCTTCATACCAAATCTCAAGTTTCTAGAGCAACTGGAAGTACCCTATCAATTTCAAAAATGTCGAAATATACGTTTTCTGCGGCATAAATGGCCGTTACTTTTCTTTACTTAAACTTAGAAATTTGATTTTTTTCAAGGGACCGTAGACCTGAGTATATAGTTTTATTTTAAACTGATCTCTCCACGCGTTCCCGAGATAAAGGGTCTTGACAGACAGACAGATAAACAGACAGACGGACGGACAATAAAGTGATCCTATAAGGGTTCCTTTTTTTTCTTTTTGAGATACGGAACCCTAAAAACAGACGAGACGTGTAAGATATTGTCAAATTAAGAAAAAACTAATTTCGTTTGAAGTGTTCATAAAATATTTAACTTCTAGCTTCTAGGGATCACGATTTTCTTCAGTCTAGGGAAGATATTAAAAATTTCATAGCAAGAGCTCGCGTAGGTCTCCGCTCCAGGCTAAAATACCAAAAGTTATGCAGAGTAGTTAGCTTACACTCTTACCCAGAATTTATATTTGGGTAAGGCCGCGAATTTTGACACACAATCCATCCATCTTTTCTTTGGTCTTCCGTTTCTTCTACCGCCTTCCATATTCATTCTCAACGCTTGTCTCGTTACGTAAATCTCGTCTCCTCGCATTACGTGCCTGTACCACGTTATTAAAATCAACTCAGCGTTAGAGTCAAAAATATTAAGTCGGACCTCTCGCTTGCACTTGCTGTTTCTTCTAAAGCGCGAGCGGGAAGGCTGAATTAATGTTTATGAGTCTAACGTTCATTTGATTTTGGCCCTGGTATAGTTGTTAGCTTGCAACTATTATTGGTGTTACTTTCAGACGTACGTTCCTCGTATATACGCATTCCTTATTCTATCCATTCTTGTCACAGCCACACATCCATCTAAAATTTCTCATTTCTGCCTCATGTATTCTCATTTCATCCTTCCCCTTTACAGCGCAACACTCTGATCCATACTAGCTACAGTTACTGACCTATTCAAATATTATACCGTTTATTTGATACATTGTGACATACCTGAATTGAAACCAGATAAGAAATTCAAAAATGATCTGGAATCTTAATCGTAATACTTAGGTATTTATTACGTATAAAGCCCAAACCATGTGCTTTGTTTCACAAAAAAAGCCTTCTGGAATATGAATAAAATATCCTATGTTGTTAACAAGTCCAGGTTCGTTAGTTTATCCAGGATTTTATTCGGAATGTAAAAGGTTCGTTTTTCATACGCGATTGCAGCGCTCAAAGGGAACGTTGTAGCTGGAATGAATCCGCCTGTGCTGTGCGGATTTACTGAATGTGTACAGGTATTACTAGGATGACAAACTGATTAAAACAGGGAGACTAACAAGAATTGTACGGCGTAGTTAAAACGTTGGTAACGGTACTGAGGATTTTCATAGATAGGTACATTAAACAAACACAATTTTATTTATCAGCCTGTCGAGTCATGTACAGGTGCCGCACCTTAATTAGCGTTGGTGAAATCATTTATAATATCTAAGATTATAGTTGTAAAAATTAGAAGTCCGTACACGCAAAATATTTTCATAAAAACAAGTGAAACTGTGATGATGGTACTAACATAGATACAAAAATAAAATAATATTATATTTAATTCAGTGATCATCGAATATACTGTTTTGCTTAGCTTCTGCGCGCGCCCCGCACTGCCGCGCTTGTAGCACAGATTTTGTTCGCGCCGTCTTCTCTATACGTAGTTATAATAGCTCAATGTGTGCCTATGATGTCTGTATGTAGTACTCGAAACTATCCGCAACTTCGTCCACAAAGGAGAAAAAAACATAACACTCTTTTATTTACCGTATTCTGTCCTATCCTAGGATACTTCTTATTCGATAGGATACTTCCCTGTATAAAAAAATAGTCAAATAGTTTTGACTTGATGTGCCTACTATTTCACATACATACATACACACAGATATAAAAATATCCGAAACATATTTTAGAACCTCCAAATAGCCTGTATCACTTATTTATAACCGCTGACAAAAAAAGGGTTATTGTTACTCTGCCAAAGTAAACGCAAAATCTGCAGTTAATTTATACGGTAAATTGTCAGTGTGTGTGTTTTTATGTTTGTAGATGATTTCTTTTAATTACTAATTTTCTTCTTTAGTATACCCAAGGATGATTAAAGCAAGAGGACTGTCCCTTTCCATACAAAAGGCCGTTCCCCGTAGTTACAGAAAAAATCAGGCTATTGCTAGATGGCGCCCAAGGTCGTAGCCAGCTGGTCAAATAATAACGCATGCTACACAAATAACGGACTTAGTAGGTTACTACCTGACTAAATATTGACTCTTAATAATCTAGACAGCGCGGAAATAAATTAGTGAAAATTAAATTAAACCAATCTCGAACTAATACTTTTTGACGTGATAACGTCTTGTAAATCGATGAACGCCGGCTGCACACACGGAATAGTGTCACAAGCGGCTCGTGATAATAACTTTCATTCCTATGTGCTACAACCTGCTGTGCATGTATGTCCACCTGGTACTGAAAAACTGGGGTGAGTCTCTCTTTCTTTCTCCTTCTTTTTTTCACTCTTTCTCTCTTTTTTAACCTCGGTATATCCAGGCGAGATCCTAGGAGTGCATAAATTCAAAGGTCATTCAAACAGCGCGCGAAGCATTTATGCGTTTTGTAGACGGTTTCGAGTAGCTTCTCACGTGATATGCCTTTGCAAAGCCAGGGTGGGCAGCTAGTTTACTATTACAAATTGAATGTTTTTCTTGTCCGCTGTGAATGTCAAGATTTCGCTAATGACGTCATTTAGAAAACCGTGTACTTTTTCTCATTTTCCCGACTATCTTCAAAATAGTAGCTATAAAAATGGTTTTGGTATTTAACATTACTTGGCATTTTGAAATGTTATCAACTATTTATACCTCAAATATCCACCTAATTTTGAATGAAGTAAGTTCCAGTTGGTATTGCATTCGGTCCCTTAACAACCAGCGTTGACCTCTCAAGTATGATTAGGCGGATCATGTTACTACCGGCCAAGGCAATAAGTTCTCCTAGTGGGGGTTTGCTGTCTGATACCACAGACTTCACAAAGCTGTCCCCAAGACATCGATTTAAACTAACTTGATCTTTACTCATTATCACAACACAGCAAAACTCTCACGAGTACCGTTGTAATTGCAATAGAAATCTGTTGTTCATTATCATCATATGAGCCTATCCTTATCGTCCACTTTTGGGAACCTTCCAACGCTGTGGAACCTTTCTACCCCAGCGGTCATCGGTTCTATAGCAATGTCCCGCCCCGCAGCCCCGCCCACTCCCACTCAAGTTTCGCAACACTTTGAGCTATGTCGACGACCTTGATGCTTTTGCGGATCTCCTCGTTTCTGATTCGATCACGCATGGAGACTCCGAGCATAGCTCGCTCCATTGCCCTTTGAGTAACTTTGAGCCTTCTTATAAGTCCCATTGTGAGTGACTACGTCTCAGTGCCGTATGTCGTCATATATTATTGGCAACACACATTGATTAAAAACCTTCGTCTTAAGACACTGCGGTATCTGGGATGAGAAGATATTACGTAGCTTCCTGACAGCTGCCTATCCGAGTTGGATTCGATGAGTGACCTCTTTTTCAAAGATGGATCCACCCAACATGACTGTTTTTCATAGGTATATATGTATGGTTATCTACAACTTCGAGCGTAGAGTCCCCAAGTTTAAGGAGAGAGTGGGCACTCCTTGTGGTATCCACTCCCCTATCCTTTTGTCAAAATCTTGACAAGATTTTCATCTTCTCCATGTTAATCTCAAGGCCCACTTGTGGAGAGACTCTACTGAAGTCGTTGAACATTTAATCATTAGCAAAGCGGAGGTTGTTCATGTATTCGCCGTTGAACTTGAAGTCCGTCCCTATCCAGGACCTTGTAGAAATCTTCCGAAGCAGCGGTGAAAAAATTGGGAGATATTGACATCTCCCTGCATCACACCACGCTGCAATTGGATAGGTCTTTAGTTATGATCTAATCTATTGTTAGTTGAAGCAAATATTTTGCATTTTGAACCATACGATATGAACCTTATTGTTTAGAAAATATGTTTTTATATAGTTTTTCTAGATAGGTGTTACTCTAAAATGATCTACTAACCATGACATGCTTGAATAAACTTATTAACCAGATATATATTCCAAAATCCTAAACTGTAACACGACTACACGTTTTGCTGTTGGTTTTGAAGTTGGTTGCACAATAGCCTACAAAGCTGGCGGTCCCGGGTCCGAATCCCAAGTGTTTGTGTGATATGCTTGTTCCTGGGTCTTGGATGTTTTCTATGTTATTTATATATGCAAGTATGTATATCGTCGCCTGGTAACAATAATTAGTACAAGCTTTGCTTGCTGAGGTTTGTTTAAGATTGTCCCTGATTTTGATTTACAAATTTTATTTAACTTGCCGTGATAATTAGTATAAAATTATGCGAGCTGAATTAGAACCACTTCCTGGTTTTCGATTGGGTTCTAATTTGGTATACCTAAGATACGTAAGAACGTATCTTCGGTGACAAGGCAATAATATTGGTGCCATCGAGCTGATCGTATGATGGAGCAGGATGGTAGTCATAGAAACTCTGTAATAAAGTAACTAAACCCTACCCAGTAGGCTTTTAGAATCGTTTCGATAAATAGTTGATGTCAAAGAAAAGTACAAATAAACAACTTTCCCACACCCTTTTTTCTTTCCAACACAAATTTTAGCATACCTAAAAGTAAACACGACGCTCTATCCCATATCATGGCAAGGCAAAGAAAAATTAAATACACAAAATCAACTTAAAACCTTCACTCGATTGTTCGAGTTCTTTCAGTGGACTACTGGTTTGTAATAAAAAATAATACCAATTAGCATAAAGCAGGGTTGCTTCTGTTCGCTGTAAACTATATGTCTTTGAGGGACACCTATGTTCAGCAGTAGATGTCTATAGGTTGTTATAATGAGGAAACCATCTGGAACGTTCCAGATTTTTTTACCTCATTCGGTAGCCGAGCTCTAAAATAAATCCCCGGTAGAGGTGCTCTACCTTAACGCTCGTACTATGGGTTTGTATCACCGAGGTAATACTATTAGTGGGCAGGGTTGTCACTTAGTTACAATAGATTTGGCACAATGTTTGATATTGATATGCAACAAATAAAACTAGAGGGAGCCCTCTAACTTCGTTTGCGGAGGAGGAAAAACCCTCTTTTTTGCTTCCGCGTTGTAGGGTAAAAAACCTATAACCATCCTCTGGTGGCCAGCTTTCCTTGCATGTTACCATTTTTTTTAAAGTCTGTATAGCCTTTATGACATGAGAGACAGGGCGCAAAGACATATAATTCATACACACATAAAAAAAAGATTCAATAACCTTCAAAATAGACCGTTATACTTATTTTTATGAAAATATCTTAAATCAATCCATTTTCTACAACTTTATAATATTATAGGTAATGATATAGAAACTAGGCAAGTGCGAGTTGGACTCGCACACCGAAGGTTCCCTACTAAATATACGCTAAAAACGGCCGTATCTATGAAATGCCAGTGTCAGCATAACCCTGCTTCTAAGCAAAATGTACGCAGTGTGGGTCATTTAATATTGGTTAATGACGAAAAGAATACTGTCGCAAAAATGTTTTAGTTTTAGTTACATAAGTATAATCCTTCTGAGGCAACCCTACTACCGCTCCTCTCCCTTAGATTTACAACCGAAGTCAGATGAAAGGGCTAGGTCGGGAGCTCGTTTATTAACACTATTATGTCCGGGATTTATTGTGTTCTATCTAAAAGTTCCCAACCAAAACTACCGTAATATGATGGCCTATGTACCGATAGACTGAGTTCAAAACAGTTTTATTCAACCGCTAACATTTATATCACATAAATCGAACTAGTCCCGTGGAAAGCTCAATAAGGTTCGTGTTATGATTACTAGACACCGAAATATTTAATAGATATATATATTTTATACATAGAAAACATCCAAGACCCAGGAACAAATATTTATGCTCATCACACAAATATTTGTCCTTACCAAGATTTGAACCTAGGACCGTCAGCTTCGCGGGCAACGTTACTTCCACGGAGCTAAACTGGTCGCCTTTAACATTATAAATAAATAAATATTACGGGACAATTTTACACAAATCGAACTAGCCCCATGGTAAGCTCAATAAGGCTTGTTATTATCTTTGGTAACTATTGATTTAATCAGTTTCAGCTAGATTTACTTCAAAGTTCGTTTCAACAATGCAATAATTAAGCATTGTCTCTTGACATTATTAGTTAAATTATGTGGAGAGCAACTCAGGTGTTAATAATAGGGTGTCTATATACCTTCCATTGTGCTACGTCTAACAGCCGATTAATACTTAGGTATTGTCATTACCATTAGTAATACTACATCGTGTTCGCGTTTATCATTTAAAGTAGCTTAACTCTTCATTATATTGTTATCATTTATTTTCACCTAGCGGAGATGGTTTTGGGGCTATGATAAGGCATTTTGACACGAAATGGTTCTGCTCTTGCAAAAGTCTATGCTTAGGGTGTCCTCTGCGTTGAGTGGGAACGTGGTGTTGCTCTAGGAATATACAATAAACGCACCCGGAGTGGGCGCCCCGCGCCGGGCGCCCGCTCTACGCAGCGGGCGCTCTGAATCACTGTTTATAATCATCTCAAGTTGTTAAATGTTCTAAAAGATTCCGAAATTAAGATTATCTTACTTTTGCTTCTATATGGCTTTTTTCCTCTTTGTAGGATTTCATGTACCTCTGAAGTTACAAAATCCATATATTTTAAATTAATATTCATATTAATCTCAAGTAATCGAGAT
Organism: Hedya salicella; assembly: GCA_905404275.2. Classification (NCBI taxonomy): domain Eukaryota; kingdom Metazoa; phylum Arthropoda; class Insecta; order Lepidoptera; family Tortricidae; genus Hedya; species Hedya salicella. The sequence continues at coordinate 12,501,146 of FR990108.1, forward strand.
ACCATTTACTACTTCATGATAGAACTAATATCTGAACAATCTTTGCTAGTTTCAATTCAATTGACTGAGTGACAATGCACTAATTCGGCATTGTCTCACTATCAGTCTGAGCTCGCGTCGCAACATTATCGTTTAGTTTAATGTCCTAGAAACTAACTCAGGTGTAAATAATGTCCCATTTTCCTGCGATTATCGCAGGTCGGCAGAGGGTGCGAGAAATGTTTCAAACGTTGTGCGTAACTATCGTCATGCATTGAAATTCGTCAAATACTAATATACTTTGCACATGTTGCGCAAGCACTTCTTTAGTAAGCTTCAAGATTAGCTCTCTCTCTCGGTATGATGTTTTTAACTAGGTACATAAAGCAATATGTATGTAGATATATTCTATTGTGTATTTGTGTAAGTTTATGTGCGTATATATTATAAGTATATCTGTGTACTATATTTATCTTCAATTGTCTCAGTATACAGGCCCTGCACCCATATAACTGTTTCTGTTTAACCCAATGGTTGACTGGTAGATAATGCCTTTTGGCATTAAGTCCGCCATTTGTAAATTTTTCAATTGTGCAATAAAGTTTAAATAAATAAATAAATACTTTATATTAGCCTTTTAAAGCAGGAGTGTTGAAACTTTTTTTCTAATGCGGCCTTTTTGAAGAATTTTTGTCAGATAATGGGCCAACAAGCAATTGCTTACTTGGTTTACAACGACAGTGAACAAATACATATAATAATTAATCACTGGTGGTTCAGAAATAGTGCTTTGAAAAATAGGTTATTCTCGCCTGATTACAAAAATAGAAGTTGGATTTTATATTAATTGCGATTATTAAATATCTTCTGCGATATTTGTCGGTCCTAAATACACAAGTCAAATTAACTTGAATCTCATCCTACGCACCACCTTGTACACTTGACTTTAATTAAATCTTTGAACCTGCGTATTGTATATTTTTGCACCTAAATTTTCAAGAGAAATGGCTCATATATACGTTAGAGACTAACAAACATATTACATAAGTATAACAATTAGAATAACCAAACAACTATGTAGGTCATATTTTTAATTGCGCTGTGTTACCAAAATGTTTCAGGTAGCCCACCGCGGAATCACTGGAGCATGACATCTTTTAGGCAAAATTATTCCTTTGGGTTGCGATTTGTCTGTTAGAAGTTCGACAGTCAGGGCATTACTTGGAAATCTTTAATTCTACTAGTCATTGTAGTCGGTTTGGCAACTCGTTCCTGTATTTTGGCATTTTTAAGGATCTTCCAAATCCCATCGTCCATTTTGACAGGTCCCATCGTCTTCGCTGGCTTGGCCACCTTGAGCGAATGGGAGAGGATCGGCAGGTGGCGAGGGCATACCTGGGTCGACCAACTGGACGACGTCCAGTCGGTCGACCTAAGTACCGCTGGATAGATCTGGTGGAGGCGGATCTGCGTGAGCTCGGAGTCATTAACTGGCAAAAGACTTCATTTGGTTCGCTAAGCCGGCGCAGTTAGTTGTAGTGTTAGTCATTGTATTATTGTGATAAATAAGAAGTCCTTTGGCATTTAAGGGCTCTAAGATACAACATTGTGATCGTTAGCCTAATTTTCCGAATAATACAGGATAGTTCGAAAGCAAGGCCACCAAAACAGGTCAGTTGACTCAAGCCGTCCTTTTCAAGTACAAAGGACTCCTTAATCACTTAACGAATGCTATCGCTTTAGTTCGCACAATGAACTGCAAAATTATGTTAACGACTTTAAGCTCTATCTTCAGCAGAGTAAAGCTTTTGAATAAACTTCCAAAGCACTCTACCTACAGTAATAAAACCCCAAATAAATATTCATCTTGAAAATGGAAATCACGCCCTAAACTCATTACCGAGTCATTCGACAGAAACTAAAACGCATTACCAATGAGTGAGACCGTTACATAAAATGCGAATTTATGTTACGTGAATCTGCTCTTTTAAAGTTATTGACGAAAAGTATAGGAGCACATAGCAGATGTCAAGCACCGTCGGTGTAATAGGCCTGCAGTCTGTGAACATGTCATTGACAAACCAAACCATTCAATTAAGTTTAATAAACCTTCTATGCTTGCCAAAGAAAAAAGATATTTTCCCAGAATGCTACGCGAGGCTATTGAGATTAAAAAGCATCCTAATTTCAATAGGGAAGATGGATTGTCGCTACCACCAGCTTGGGATCCTGTAATACATCTCAGCAAGGAACAAGCGAGACACAGGACTGCAAAACCTTGATTTCCAAACGGTGTAAAATATCTTATATGTTTAAAAAGTAGTTTGATAGTCTTTGTTTTTAAGTTTTTAAAATATTATAATTAGTAATGAAGTCTGGGAGTTTTTCTTTGCAGCGTTTCTTTTCTCCTCAGTACGTCTCATTTGTGAAATGCTGCTTGGTAAGTTATTAAAATAAAATAATTAAGCCCTTCTGGCACATGTGTCTGTTTTTACAGCTTAGGCCCATCTGGCATGTATGTACACCTTTATTTGTTTTTTTTTTTAAAGTGGGTAGTTTGCATAAATTGTAACTTTGACAGAGGAAAATATATCTTTTCTCAGTCCACCCGTGACCATGGAAAGCTGAAACGTCGTCCAAAACGTTGGGAACTCAATTGAGATAATATACGCGATATAATCCGTTAAATTGTTTTATTTAAATGAGTAATATTCGCGGAAACAGAAGAAAATATTAAAAATCTTCTAATCTTATCTTGATAGGGGTGCTACAACAGTTTTAAATTATTGCATCACTTAACACATTTTGCAAATAAAATAAACAACAAAAACTTATAAACCGTATCTCAACTATAACTTGACCAAAAACCCGTGGAATATTTTTCATAGGTACCTCAATTTTCCTACAATTTACTAAGTCTTAGGGCAGAAATGTAATATTGCCATTACAAATAGCAATATTTATTAGCTCCCAAGACGTAATCATCATCATTGCAGTCCAAGGCTATCTACTGCTGGACAAATGCCCTTTCCAAGAACTTCCACAACGGCCAGTCGTGCGCCACCCTCATTCAACGGTTTCCCGCGATCTTCACTAAATCATCGGTCCATCTTGTTGGGGGCCTTCTCACACCGCGTTGTCCTGTACGCGGTCGCAACTCAAGAATATTTCTATCCCGGCGGCCATCGGTTCTAGGAGCAATAAGTAATCGGTGAAACGATAAAAGAAACCAGATTAGAAAAAAATCAAACGGCTGAATAGATTTTCTTGAACTGCAGCTAAGAACATCTTCAACGAAATTACCTTCCGTAAACAAAATAAAAACCGGCCAAGTGAGAGCCAGACTCGGGCATTGAGGGTTTCGTACAAAATATACGCTACAAACGGCCGTATCTATGAAAATAAGCCCTACTCCTAAGCAAACTATTTACGCGGTGTTCGATCATTTTATATTGGTAATGACATAGACGGACATAAAATTATACTTTTTTTAGTATTTGTTGTTATAGCGGCGACAGAAATACATCATCTGTGAAAATTTCATCTGTTCAGAAGGACAGACCGACGGACGGACAGCGGAGTCTTAGTAACACCCGTTTTACCCTTTGGGTACGGTACCCTTAAAACTAAATCAAAATCAGTCCATCCGTGCCACATACACACACTCGTCAAACTAAAAACATCCGTCTTTTTTCGTAAGGGTTAAAAATGAGATATACGCCTAGAAGAGGGTGGAATATTGTGTGTTCGAATGTTATAATCTTTGCAATATTTTGGGGCAGCATGTTATCGTCGTGATAGTAAAATTTGAATGACAATTTAATACATATTTAGCTGACGAAAATACGTTAGATGGCGCGTAGTCGGAATAACGAGCAAGGGGCCCGCCCCATCGCTCTGCCCTTATGGAAAATGAAATTATTTTTGACGAGCTCAAACGTTCCGTTTTTATATTGAAAACAACGTTTGCGTGCTTGTTATATTTCGGCATACAATGAAATCTAATACAAAGCTTTTTATGATCACAAACATTGTGTTGATATTGCAACTATGCAGCTGAAATGATGCCATCAGGAAAAATGTAAAACTAGACTAACATCTAAATGTAACCTCACTCGCCATGATGCGCAGAAGGTCAGCAATAACATAAGAGTTCCAGTGGTCATCACTATCCCTTATTAAATGGCACCTTTTAACTTTATTCAAAGCAATAGAGATGACAGACAACATGTCAATTATTGGTATTTTTGCCTCGCAGAACTCAACTTTATCCTAGCCAATTAACTGATACAAAATCTGTGTATTTATTCGCTACTGGGTATTCAAAGCTTCTTTGTACTGCCAAGTTATAATGTTCTATGCGACTATGCATGCATCATCGAGCAATTTTCAGTTTTAGTAGCATGTTACCGTTTTATTGCCGCCATAATGCATTCGCCTTTTTCTGACTAGTTTCGCTGAAAATAAATGTATACTATGTATATGCAAGTGGAATACGGTTATATATCGTGTTTACTTCGGCACTCTAATTGTGACATGCCTAATTGTCTCGTTTGTCTGTTGCCCTGTGTGGTTAGCATAACTGGCTGCGACTTTACTTTCCGCGCTACACATCTCTCTCATCTTGCACCGAATAGAAAGTGTGAGGTAGGTTCTGACGACGCGGACTTCTCACTCGCACGCTTTGTGACTCGCTGCCATATTAAACGTGCTGACTGAGAAGTTAAATTCTATGGACATTAACTTGGGCAAGCGATTTTTCGAAAACCTGAAGAACAAATTTGAAGGCAGGTGAAATGTTAATTTGATTTCCTTAATCAAATACCTGCACGATCCTGTGCAATATTCTAGTAGTGACAGGAATTGCAGTAATACTGCTTTCATAAACTTCACCGAAGGTCTTTATAACAGACTTTTTCCAAGCAAGTCAACAACAACCTCAACCGCCGATTGTCAAAGCAACCAACCGGACGTGAATTAATTGGAAGAACAAGGCAACAGCAGTTTTGAGTCACTATTAAAAAAAGCTATCGATAAAGTAGATATGATTCAAGCTGATCGTGATTCACACCAAGACGCGAAAAGTTTAATTAGGAAAGAATTTAAAATTTATGAGTCTACGGCAAAACGTTTGTTTGTGATGATTATTGTATTATTTGCATTTGATTCCTAGTCCTAATCTTATTTAAATTTAAGTCTAGCCTTGTTAGAAGAAAAGATCTCTATCAAAAATACCAGTTGTATGTATGTCTGATCAAAAGACTGAAAAAGTAGATTAGGTATATTGTTTTATTTTAATCGTTGATTTTTTTGTAAGATTTTAGTTTTTGTATGTTTTTAAGAAGAGTTTTAATTTTGTTCTGTATTTCTAACTTGTGATTTTTATTTGTTTTTCATTTTATTTTCAGCGATAATTTACAATTTCTTACAAAAAACTCGAGAGTCGAGACTACTCGAGAAATTAGAGACGAGAATTCTCGAGAAATTGGAGTCGAGAATTCTCGACATTGGAGAAAAAAAAATGAGTGGAGGAATCAGAAACCCTACTCAGGAGGTATTAATAAATAAATATTACGGAACAATTTTCACACAAATCGATCTAGTCCCATGGTAAGCTCAATAAAGCTTGAGTTATGATTACTAGACGACGATATATTTTCAGATTCAGATTCAGATGCTCACCACACCAGTATTTGCCCTTACCTGGGCTTGAAACAAGGACCGTCAGATTCGCTGGCAACGTTACTCCCGCTGAGCTAACCCAGACGTCAAGGCAGGCAAGTCCAATACAACTTGTTTACGAGTTTGAACATATATGACTACATTACAGGTATACTGTGATCTGTTTATCGGTAGAAGATAGGTTGCATTGGTTGTCTTGGGACTTTTTAATTTTGACTGACTGATGATCTCCCATTTCTGTTTACATATAACATTTATAGATAGGACAGGGTGGCGCAATGTCAAACAGATTTGATGCGCCATCTGGAACTCAATCTAACGTATAATTTATATTCTTTCCGACCCTCTTTTTTTTAGTTTCAAACCATTGTTATATGAAACCCATTGGTCTCCCCAAAATAGGACAAATCAAATAGAAAATCCAATAATTGAATCCGTGTGTGTATTATGGAGAAAACATATGCTCATAATAAATAGTAGTAGTACCTACTGCATGTTTAATTCTTGCTCATATTTTCAGTTAAAAAAATATTGTTTAAATAATTTAATGTACGAATCGTGATTTGTAAAAGGGAAAATGCATAAAAAGAATATATAATGTCTCTCAATGTCGCTCATTTACCATTCATAAAGCGCTTTCGCAAATTTTGTTAGTAACATGATAATATGGGTGAAAGTAGATCTGGGTGAAAATCATAACTTTCCGTCAATCCAATATTAAATTGTAAAAGCATCATCATCCGTCTCTAAGGTATCAGGTGTTGTAAAAAGAACTTTCCATGCCAGAATCAAAATAAAAAAAAATCGCGATGTCAATTTTTTTAGCAACCTTAAGACAGGTACATCTTTCGGCCAATACGTTTGGCTAACGACACGTTTGGCTCAGTGGGTTGTACAACGCCCTACGAAGCTGGATTTAAATCCCGATTAACACGATGTTCCTGGGTCTTGAATGTTTCCTATGTACTTAATTATTATAATTTATCTATACATTATGTATACCGTCACCTAATACCCATACCCATAGTACAAGCTTTACTTAGTTTGGACTAGGATGCTATGTGTAAGATTGTCTCCTGTGTTTTTTTTTAAATGCATAGACGAAGTTACGAGTAAAATCAAAATTTCAGATACCAATTCCAGATTTATGAAAATAAATGTGGAAAATTACACTTCAAAAACGTAAAGATTTATTTCCCCCGCCTTACATTAACTTTGCTCAGGCCGAACCTTTGACATTAATGGTTTAAATAATTTATTTGCCTCCGTGACCGCAATTCGTTTGAGGCAAATCTAAACTCCTAACATTGTATTTTATTTTTACTTCTCTCTCTGTGTGGGTACGTAATCTTCTTATCGGTCCGTTTGACGGTTTTAGTTTTTCTAGGGTTCTATGAAATTATACTGGGTAAAAATGAAAATATCCATGTTGTTTAAACCGAACACGGTTTAATCAAGATGGATAAGATATGTTTACTATATAATCTTACCGTTTAGGTGAATTGCCTGCAGTAAGAGAAATATGCCCGCAACATCGTTCGCGAAGGGTAAAGATCTCTTTTTTGCATCACCGTAGAATACTATAATCATCTGTAGGTACTTAGGTAACTGAGCAACTGAGAGAATAGTGACAGGTAACTACAGTTACCGAAAGCAATTCAGTGGTTACAATACCTATAAATATGTAAGAAAACGATTATGGTGAGTAACCTTTAAATAGGTCGTATAAAAATCACTTATTTTTATTTAAAAAAATATATATATATACGCATCAACTTGAGAACCTTCTCCGTTTTTTCGTAGATTGATAAATAACTTTAATCTACAGATATTTTATGAATAATAGTATATACATACATACATACAATCACGCCTTTTTCCCAATGGGGTAGGCAGAGACTACCTCCTTCTACTTGCTACGGTCCTGGCATACAACTGCCGCTTCATCAACATGCATTAATCTCTTCAATCTTCTTCAGTCATAATAGTATATGATATTCAAATTCTCTTTAAACATAAACAAGATAGTAATATCGTTAGTCTCGCGCATTGCGATTTGTTATGGTTATGGCAATAATAAAACCCGTATGCTACCAATAACGTATACATTGTAAATTGTACCAACACAAAGGTTAGACAAACATAGTTATTATAAGTTGTTATTTTCTATGCAACACCCCTAAGAATGTATAGCAGAATATAGGATATCATAGGCTAAATTTCGCAAAACGAAGCTTCATATGTGCTCGTATCGTATGCATACGAAATTATTCGTGTCAGTGTGTGTGGTAAGATTAATTACCGGCAAAAAGGCGTTCGGAATTTTTTATGCAAGAATAAATAAAAATATCGGATAATCCATCTATCAAATCATACATGCCTACTTACATAAAATAAAATAGTTTTTGATTCAGTGTTTTTTTTTATATGTTCAATATAGGTACACATTTTGTTTTTGACACTATTTATTCTATATAAAAAGAAGTCCTGACTGATGCATCAACGCAGAGCCAAAGATACTGAATCTAGAAATTTGTTTTATTTTTACGGCATGACAGTTGTATTACGTAGGCAATCAATAAGAAGAGACTTTTAGAATAATAGCCTAAGAGGCTTAAATTGTGGTTAAAAGTTAGTATGGAAAACATTATACTGTTTTAAAGTAGGTGAGATAGTGATATGAGTGAATATTCACGAGTGGACTCTTCATTAGAAACTTAAAAAACTAAATACATTTTTTTTTATTCGTCCCCCAAGGGGGTTTGATAGATATAGGGAACGTGCAAATAAAGACTATGACTATTACGTGGACATTTTTATGTAACATATCGCAGACTTCGCGAATCAACTACTAATTAAGTGCTAAGAAAAGTAATGACAAGCAGTTTGGCTCAGCGGGAGTAGCGTCGCCTGCGAAGCTGGAGGTCCTGGGTTCAAATCCCGGTAAGGGCAGATATTTGTGAGATTAAAGATCTATTAAATATATCGTCATCTAGTATCTATAATACAAGCCTTCTTGAGCTTACCATGGGACTAGTAGGATTTGTGTAACATTGTCCTGTAATATTTATTTATTTATTCATAAAATCAACAAATAGAGTTTGACATTGCGTACGGGTAGGAGCTAATTCAGGAAGTGATTCGCTGTTTTTTTTAATAATTTCCTATGATGGCTTTATGTTTGGTGCTAATCTTTATTACCAACATATACCTGATATTTATGGAATATTATATTTTGCAGAGGAAGTCGTGGGAATAAGCTAGTATTGGTATAGATTTGACGTTCTATAATAGAAAAATCGGCCAAGAGCATGTCGGACTATGCTCAGTGTAGGGTTCAGCAACCGTTCATACAAAAGATGCATTACAGATGAAAAAATAAGATAATCAAAAGTGCACTAGCAAAAGATCATGTTGAAAGTTGCCACAAATGTTTGGAAAAAAAATATTTATCTAAATATATAGTAAAAATATTTATTTTATATTTTTTTGGTTATCTTATGAAAAGTTAATTATGTTCATTTTCGGTTACATGTATGGTTTACTATACTATATAGAATTATGCATAAAAAAATTGTGAAGATGTTTGGATGTCTACTGAATAACGTAGAAAAGTCCTAGTAATTATTTAAAATTATATTCGACGCGAGAATACATATAAAGATACAAAATGTATCACCAGATTTCAACTTTCTGTAAAGTTGATTCGTTTTTTTATTTAGCTAACGTTACATTACTCCACCCAAAGATCATAAAACCTCTAAGTGATATACCTACTTACCTGGCTATAGTATCATTATATGTATATTCGTACACGTAAGACGAAGGTCGAGGGGTAAAATGTACGAATATTGATTTCCAGTCATGATTTGCAGTTTCCCTTTAAATCACCCTTTTCAATATTTGAAAGGTACTTGAAGATTTATTGTTTTTTCAAACCAGACTTTGATAAAGCGGATCGGCTAAGCGTTGGGGATCTGCCCGTTTTAGTTTTTCAAATACTGTGCACCACGAATGTTTGTGTTCTGTTTTATTTTTCCACTCAACATGCAATGAAAACTGGTACTTCGGTACACTTTATACAGGAATTCTAAAAGGAGTTTTAGTTTTAATTGCTTGTGAGTTTAGAAAAAACTACGCTTGTTTTATTCATTAGAATAATTTGATGCAAGTTTTAGGTGTTCACAAGTGGTTTTAAAATGACTGCCTTTAATTTTTTCGGCCATTTCATACAGAGACTTTCATCAAAATCATCTTTTGATCTTTAAGGGTTGCATATATTAAATATTTCACAATGTATGTGTCTTTAAAGTTGGCCCACCAGTGATAGTTTTCTAGAATTGAGGGATATACTAGAAGTTAGGGAAAATTAATGTAAAATAAAATGCATTATTTACTATTCCATTAGAGTACCCTGTCTTTATTTAAGTAAGTTTAAAAGAAAAAAGGCTCGAACGGTTTCTTTCAGGTATTTTCTTTTCTTACTCGATCCTATTTATTATTATTATAGCATTGTTACTTAAACATTCTGTACTTAAATAGATCCTTATGTAGATGTTGAGTTATTCACTAATGTAGGTACTAAATACAGAAATCTTGCGATGCGATGTGATTTCGTAGTATACCGAACAAAAAGGGTAACTTTCAATATTAAAAAAATACGAATCAAAAATCGTAGTGCTATAATCACTTTGTAATATAAACTTGTGATGAGTTTGCAACCATTTAAATTCAAAGAATGTTTTTTTTTTATCATCTGACAAAGTCTCTGTATGTAATAACCGCAAAATTAAACACAGTCATTTTAAAACCACTTGTAAACACACATTACATTATTTTGTAATCACTTCATTACAGCACTACGATAACGGCGGCTTGAGATAAACAAGTCATGTAATTAAATTTTCTGTTGAAGTTTCATTTGTGTGACTAACAATTAAACATACAAATGTATTGAGAATTACGTCGTTCATCAGAACATTCAACTTTCGTCTTGTGTGCGTGGGTAACTGCGTTTAACGAAGGTTCTATTTTAAGATGTTCACTCATGCATAAATATCACTGTAATCTGGAGCTAATTTTATTAATAAATCTACTAGTGTTGGTATTTTCCGTAACTTAATAAATGACAGAAGCTATACTTAAATTTTATTTAGGTAACTGATATTACTGCAAGAATTTGAATTGTATGAATGTCATCAAATTAATGGTTAACTTTACTTAAATAATATAATAGCTTATTAATATCTTTTACTCCTCGAAGTTTCATCTTGTGAAAATAGAGCATACTTAATCAATTACAATCCAAACACTCACGTTAGCCGCAAAAACGCCTGATAGGAATTAATTACACCGTCGAAGCCTACAATCATCAATAAATCTTACCTCCCTTAAACCGGCATAAAATCCGGCATCCTTAATGGCAGTTTGCCATCAGGCTCCATTTTTAGATTTCCCTCCAGAGAAACCATCGGGCTTCAAGTAAATCTGTGATATCTCCCGTAATGTGTCCCCAGGCGTTGCCACCGAAGTCTTTGACCGTAAAATTGTAAAAACTACGATAAATTTTGCCTTTTCTTTTCCACTGGCCTACTGAGGATCGAGTAAAGAGCTCACCTACTCAATATATCGTATAGTATTAACGTAATGTGATGTTTTATGGCCTCTGTACTGTAACAAATGACTGTGGGTGTATCTTGGGATCTGCAATACTTAACACCCAGAGCTCGAAGGTGCCCCCGCAACTTCATTCATGGACGAGAAAAAGTCTTGAACCTGTTTTTGTTTACTTTACCATTATACCATGAAGTTGAACAGGCTCAGGATAAGTAATAATAACATTCTGGGTGTAAAAGTAATCGATACGACTGCCCAATCTTAATGCACTGGGTCAGTCAAATTGGGGCATATTCCTCTTTTAGAGATAAGAATATTAAGATTGTAATGAGTCATACTAATATAAGTTTAAGTCTACTAACATTTTATGGATGTAATTTTATCCATCATAAAGATTTATTATTCTGCATTTAAGTTTAGTTCCTAAGATAGTTATTTAAGTTAATCTTAGTATAAGTGTTTTTTTTAGTAACAAAATATGGACAATATTGGTCTGAAATAAATGCATTTTATTTTATTTTTATTTATTTTATTCTGATTTAACTATTCAACTGATTTTTTTTTTTCTAAAACTGGTCAACATTTTGAACATAATTGTAGGTAAAAATAGAGTGTAAGTAAACTTAACTCCAGCATTAGAAGTATGAAGAATATTGTAATATTATCTCATCAGTATGTTTCGAAGCATGAAAATGAATATTATACTTTTTTTATGGGTACTTTTCAAACAATAGAGTTGGACAACGCGCAATACTTATGGCGACGGTGATCGCTTACCATCAGGCGATCCGTCTGCTCGTTTGCCGCCATAACATAAAAAAGACAGTATTCTTGTCAATTAATTCATCAGATTAATAAATATAACAGCGTGTTGATGCTATGAAAGATTTTTAAAAACAAGCATGATCAGAGTCACTATAAATATATATTCTACAAACATGTAATAGCATACCGTTCTGTTGGGATCATCAATATATCAAGGGCGCCACTTCTTGAACGATGAATATGAGTTTGAAGGACTTAATCTAAAATCAATTGCTTTTGCAATCAAGCTGCACATGCTACCCTTTCAAACTAAACAATTTAAGTTAAAGTCTGTGAAACTCGTTTTTACTGATACAAACCCAATTATTCCGACACAAATGAGCTTAAAATGGATACGCTAGTAGATTAAATCGGTTTACAGTTATTAACTTTCATGAATCACTTAGCAATAACGGCAGTTAATGGATACTAAAAGATTCCCTTGATATCGCAAAAGCCCATTATTTAATTTAAAACTTTTATTTTATACAAAAGCCTATGAAAAATTGGTTTATAAATATGCAGCGCTATGAAAAAGCATTAAGGTTCATAGTAACAAATCAAGTTTCACTTAATTTTATTTAAATATCATCGAATAATGCATACCTATTATATTTATTCTATTTGATAAAACTCGAGAATACAAATTGTCTACTTTCAGACTTTTAGTAAATACGTTGCTAGAAAACTTAGCGATCCTTTCATTCTAGCTCATCTACATTCAGGATTAAAAGCGTTCTCACCCTTATTGATCTACTCAAATACAAGACTTTAAAATATCTAACAAACTGCATACATTAAATTAATGTCTGCTGGATGTTTTCGTTAGTCTTCTTATAACATAATTAAATCAATTAATATACGACTGTACGTAAATCAAACCGATCTCCAAGGAAATAATTTATATCACGCATGAGTTACTTACATTACACTTGTCATAATCATAATTATTTATTGATCGAAATATTGGACAAATAGATGTTAAATATAAATTACGGTATATCATTTCACCTTACAGGCATGGAATACACATAATGAAAAGGTCGGCTTAGGTAATATATAAACCAACTAGCTTCTGCCCGTGACTTCGTGCGCCTTAAATTCTTTTATCGCGGTTAAGGGTATTTTTCCAGGATAGAAAGTAGCCTATGTGCTTCCTCGGGACTCCAACTATCTCCATACCAAATGTTATCCAAATCGGTTCAGCGGTTTAAGCGTGAAGAGGTAACAGACAGACAGTCAGACACACTTTCGCATTTATAATATTAGTATGGATGATAATAAATAAGTATAAATGTAAGTAACTTACTAAGTACATGCACTATTAAGCTAACCCATCAAGAAGACGCAGAGATTTTGAATAAAAACATTTTTCGATTTGCAATTTATGTAATGTGAATTAAAGTTATTATTTCGTAAATATGTCCACGAAATAGGTAATGAATTGTATAAAGTAATTGCCACATAGTTAACGTTTTTACGGTTACAGTTTTTATGTCTACCATGCCCTGCGTCAATCCATCCTTCAGTATGGGGTTGCTGTACGGGGATGTGCTGCGAAGAACTACTTGCTGAATTTGGGCCGTGCACAGAGAGATACTCAAAAAACCGTATCGGTAGTAGCAGTAGGCCGTTCGTTAATGCATCTTAGCGCCGACCCCGCCGGCAAAGGCATTTTTGTTCTCCCCTTTGTCCGATTCTTTCTCACTCTTCCACGCCTCAAGTCGGGTTGAACCGGTTCAACCCACCTCCGCAGTCCTTGTGCCTTGCAGGTTGCGTCCCACCCTAATTCTAAGTGGCCACATTTACGTTTGTGGGTTTGCGCTTCCCAATTTAAAGTCCAGGCTTCGTCAGACCTACCCAGTTCCAAGTTAGGTGCAACAAACTACATACTTATGAAATTGAAATAAAACAGAAATCGCGGAAACAGAAGAAAATATTTTATACATACTTATGGTTAAATAGCATCGCTATAATAGTTGCAAGAATCACGTGTGCAGTGTACACGAAAGAGAGAGAGAGAGCGAACTGTCTCGTTTGCACTCGGCTTTTGCTAAAATTTAAACAAAGAGCCTTCTTTTCTTGTTCAATTATATAGTATCTGGTTATGATCTCTTGTAAGAGATGCAACGGACAAAACAGAATGAAGGAAATCATTACAAAAAAAAATAGTTCATCTGTTTAAGTGCTACGATGCAACTGATAAACGCGCAGATACATATCTATGTATGTATCTGTGCATCTGCACAGATACATGAACTGACAGTTACACAGAAACACACGTAAAACTCGTAGCACGGCTCGTCAGGTTTAAAAAAAATGACATACTAAACTTGATAAAAGGCGGATGTTAACCTCAGTTTTGTAGCTATTCTCAGTTAGTTAGGCATCAGGTCAATATGAAGTCACTTGTTGGCTGGTGGCGTCGACAGTTGGCCTGAAAGAAATAACTTGGCCTGCCGAATTAGGAATCATGGTCTAAAGGATACGAGAAAAAGTCTTAAGAGAGATTGTAAATGTTTTTTTTTTTTTACTTGTACCTCCTTAAATCGAAACCGCAAAAGAGAAACACGTTTCAATGAACATGTGATAAAACACTGAATTGCCAAAGAATAATAAAGATTTTCAAAACAAAATCTAACAAAATGCCTATTAAATCCTTGTTTAACTAATCGTGAAGTATAACAACCACAGAACAATAAGCGACATTAGCAAGCTTATTTTGCAAGACGACTACCAAATGAGCTTATTAACTCTATAAATGTGTACAACATAAGTCTGTTTAGTTCCAAGTCCGCAATTTGTAAGCTACGTCAATAATGCCTAGGGGCCCAATTAGGTTCGCATGAAATCGAACGCGGTTGGATGGGGGAAATCGTGTAAGTACATAATGATGCCTATTTTTAATAGATTCAGACTTACTTGTAACCATGAAGATTGTGATTGCAACAACTGCAATAAGCAACAATAGGTAATATGCATGAAGTTTTGTGTTTGCTTTGTTAAAACTCGTTGATGTAACAAAAAGTAGAAACAAATATTTTTTCAAATAAATATAAAAATAACCATGATGTAAGCCATCAAACACTTCATTCTATCTCTTTCTAGCAGAACTCCAAAAACAGAATTCCGCAGTATACTATGACGTAACCATACATGTCGGACCTCTTCGTCATATCGCTATCTAATAAATAGTTTAAAATGTTTATATCATGCGCATTTCTTGGCTGATTTTAATTTTAATTTCACTTTTTGAAATCTTTTTTACGGTATTTTGATACGTTGTTAAGAAAAGGGTTATTCAGAAATGATTTTGGATAAAAAAACACACACCAAATAGATACATACTTATAATTTTCCTGTAATATTTATTAATTATATATTTTTTGCGTGGTAAACTTCGAGATAAAGCGCGAGTCCTATTTTTTGCATAAGTATATTCTGATATATAGCGCTTTAATTATCGGACGGACAGACAGACAGTCAAAGTCACACCATACGGGTACCTTTTTTACCTTTTTGGCAACCCTAAAAAAGAAGGCACTCGATATGAAATCTTGAATATTATACTTATACACCTATGACATTTATATTACAAATTTTGTTGAATACATTTATTTTACAAATTCATGAATTTTCAGACCGCGTAAACAGAAAAGCATTAAATGAAAAATATATTATTATTTCCCGTCAAAACTTCGTGACTGTACAATTGTAATTACCTTTGCGTAAATCTCACGAGTTTTCCTTTCTTGGAAGCAAAATAAAACTTTTCTGTTAGGAACAATCAATGTGCCAATGTAGAAAATATCAGAAATTCAAGTTCGTGTCGTTATTACCTCTGGCCCATTACCTACCGGCAGCTAAATTAACAATGTTTGCCGCCCGGTAACTTAATTACACTTTTTGACGCTTCTACTTTGAAACTTCCTAGTTCATATTGTGTTTCGTGAGGAAAATATTGGATTTTTAATGTGCCATTCCATTGGGAATATTTACGTTAGCTACTTAATGAAAAAGTCCTTTATAAAAGCATCCAGATCATACTGCTTCTTCTACGATAACCCTTTCGTGAATGCCAGCTCGTGAGTAATTTGGTCCATCATTTATCGTGCATTCGGCAGACGTGTCCACTTCTCCAGCCCAGTGCCATTTGGGTTCGGCGATCTTATAGACAGTCAGGGTTTAGCACCCATAGAGAGGAGTGCAAGCCAAGCAACAGTGGGACACTAAAATAAGCTTAAAAAAAATAAAAGGAGAATCTATCAGACTGGGTACTTCAAACGCCAGCATATGTCTTAATAGCATCGATCAAATGAGTAAAAATTAAATATAAACAAAAAGGAAACCTTTTTTAAAAGGTCTTCAAGAACTATACTAGAACAATACAAAATGTATAGCGCAGAAGGATACATTGTCCCTATATCAAACGTGAACCAAATACAGGAATGCTTTGACACATATACAGTACCTGAAAAGTGAAACTGTCATTTATTTACAAGGCACTTCAGACTATTCTTCAGCGAGTTGTGACAAAAATCGGGTTACATTCCTCTGCCAAGGTCAATAAAACCTTTCTGATCTATTCTTGAACTACCGAACACGCTCCGCGAGCTAAATACATAGTTGCCAGATATTTTTTTGTGAAACTTCGTACAAACATCAATCCTTTTACGCATTGGTATGCAGGTTACGTAGGTCGAAATGCAAAACACTTACCCCGCCAGGGTTCAAAGCGTAAAACTTTTTCTGTCCCAAACATTATTCCGGTCTCGTAGTTCTGCAGCTTTGCGTGTTTGAGGTTTGAAGTATTTTTCGGTTCAGCCCGCTTTCATTAAAAAGTTTTCGTTACTAATATTCAAAGTAATAGAGTAACTTTCAATTACGTTGACTAAATTCAGTAAGACTTGTAGCCGGCGTTCTAACATTATAAAGTGCCTGTTAAATAAGAACAGGAGCAAATTGAGCAGCCGATTAAGGATTCCAAGTCAGGTTTTAAATTATCGGACTCGTGTTTTCGTCTCATTATGGCTGGCTTTGAGCAACCAAAGATTCTTGGAAAAGTTTTGAAGTCATTAGTGTACAGTACACGATCGCAGAACATGGAAAATAATCGTGTAATTGATGTAGAAAAGAAAATAAGAAAAGCATTGTTGGTATAAAAAGTATAGAAAAAGTCAGTGGGCACTTTGCGAAGTTTTTATTAGAGCCAACTCCGTTTGTCCGACCCGCCTCGGCCGGGCGCGACTCAATCTAGCAAACAACTTTCAGTATTTTTTTTTTTTCATTTAACTCGGTAAAGTTTATTGTAATATTAGTCACGCTAGGTCTGAATTAGTTTTTTTTTATGCAGGACTTCTGAGTGCTAATAATTAGGGTTGAAATGTTGGCTCGTTGTAATAAGGAAGCGCCAGGAAAGTTTGTGTGATACTTTTTTGTAAGCATTAGTACAGATGTAGTATAGGTAAAAACTTCAGTAAGTCACCTATACGGAGTAGTGTACAAAATTGATATGGAACTTATGTAATTTTTCTAATATGGAACGTCAAGTTGCCGATACGGATACGCTACTATTTACTACATACAACAGGTGACTTTCTTAAGTTTTTCACCTTTAGGTACATATTATCGTTTTGATGTACCGTGATACTAAACCATTGGAAATTATTATCATCTATGCTATTATTAAGTTGCAAAAAAGAAAAGATATTTTCAACATAATAAGTGTACACTATTTGAAAGTAACTGAATCGATTTTTTTTTCAAAACGGCTTAAGCGAAATAGAGGGTTATGATTTTTTCTTCCTCCTTCTAGTTTTTGATATTATTACAGGTTAAAATTCTGTGGTTCCCTAGGTAAATAGTTTTCTCACGCACTTCTATTACACTCGCTACTCACTACTGTGCCAATTACTATTTTATCTACATCCATATTATAAGTTCTCTACAATATGTTTGGCAGCGATAAGCAAATAGATATATTAGGAAATCTGTATCTGTGGGTGCATCGTAATTTTTACTTTACGATATCGGCAACCGATAGTTTAATTACATTTAAATTTGGAACAGCTGTCAAAACTCAATTGGGTCTCTATTCTAGTATCCATAGATATTAAAACATTTATCGATACGAAACGCCAATTCAGTATGTTTTTTTAATATAAACCGCACGTCATTTGATCTCGAGTGATATAAAAATAAGGACTTATGAAAATTAAAAAAAAAACATTAGTTTTGACGGAGGATCGAATTGCCGCCATTAATGTTGTCATTTGATTCTTGGTTTTTTGCGAAAGTAGAATTGTGAAAAGTTGTTTGTAATTTACTTTTAAGTTGATAATATGAGTAGAAGTGACTCCAAGAACTATATTAACACTCCGCCGGATATCGTAAATGCAGCCACGATTGCAACAAATAACTTATTGTCAGAAAAATTGATAATCAAATTTAGTACTAGTAAAAAAGTACTAAGATTTTTTAGATTGGCGAACAAACGCACGACTTCGATGTGAATAAATAATTTGTTTCTGTATTTGTTCAAGTTTATTTTTTATTGCATTATTTTAATATCTATAGTCTATTGATGTTTTACAGGTAACACTAGTAACAATGCAGGTCAATTCCCTACGGCTATTTCTGAACCCATCTTAGAGTACTTACGATAATATGTGTGTAGATAAAGTAGTGTATGCATCTGTAGATAATTAGGCCTTAAAATACGAGTGTGGTTTGTATGAAACGAGCGTTAGCGAGTTTCATAATAGGATCAATGTCGCATCGCATTATGTATCAGTTGCATAAACTACTATAACTTAACAGGCCGATGTTAATTACGAGATTTCTTACTATTTAGTTTTAAGAATTTCGGCTATTTTATTTTTTAAGCAAATATCAATTTTGATATTCACCTATGAATCAATATTTGCATAAAAGTTGAAGTGAGTATACATTAAATTCGCGTGATTCACGTATAATTAATTTTACTTTATAACTTTTTACAGAATGTGTGACATTCAGAACGCGGCACATAAAACACACAGCTAACGCATATACAATTTTGTTCAATACATTCGCGCGAGCTATTATGAGATTATGACTACCTATACTAAATAAACACATATTTAGAGGACATTTTTTTACACAAATATAACTAGTCCCATGGTATGTTAATACTGTGTGGTTACCAATATATCTATGCTAAGGAAAGTATGCATTGAACTCATTGAACTAGATATTAGGTATGCGTTATTCTTATAAGAATGTAGCTCAGAGAGTTGTTAGACTTAAGTGGCAATGGGCGGGGCAGATTGCTCGTAGAACCGATAACGTTCTTGAGTTGCAACCGCGTACCAACGCAGCGTCGGGAAGACCCCAATATTATAAACCCAGGATATCTCAGGATCATGGGAAACCGCTTGATGAGGGCGGCGTACGACTGGTCGTTATGGAGGTCCTTGGAGGAGGCCTTTGTCCAGCAGTGAACAGCTTTAGGCTAATATGATGAAGATATTGGTGATTAGAATATTGTAGATAGTCAATTTAGTAATTTTCACCATAATATTTTAATTTTCATTCATTCGCGCAGAACAAAAATGTAATAAGTGACTTTTTGAGGGTTCCGTAACCAAAATGACAAAAACGGAACCCTTAGAGTTTCGTCATGTCCGTCCGTCAGTCCGTCCGTCCGTATGTCACAGGCATTTTACTCAAAAACTACTGCATGTATATTGAATAAATTTGGAGGATAGGTGTCTTGTATAAGCCGTTACTTAGTTTAATATCTAAACAATAATAACATATATTTCTCAGGGGGGCACTCCATACATGTAACCGAAACTAAAAAAAATAATTCAGCAAATATCAAAGTGTGGCACATATTACGACAGTTAAAAAAAATAGGTATCTAGAATAAATTTTGGATTTAGTGAATATTTTCGGAATTAATCGCTCCGAAAGTAGCATAAATTGTGTCCCCCCCTCTATTTTTTAATTCATCCCCCGTATTGCCTAACGCGTTTAACGCTCGCAATCGAAATCAAGTGTCATGATTTTGAATGGGCTATGATAGTTGATTCCGATACCAAGAGTCAAAATTTCGTTAGGCAATAACCCCGCTGATGTCCAAAAAGTATGAAAATAATCACAAACATTAAACTCAATGAATACTTTCAATGAAAATTGTTTTCAACATGATCGGATATACCGTTTTTGAGTTATTGCCGAAAAACTGTGCTTCTCAGCAAAAAGACGCAAGTGCCGTGGAGATAGGCTCTTTTGCTACAGTGCACTTTTTCATATCGCATTCTTACGTCAGTAGTGCATTTTTTTGGATGAACGGCTGCGGAACCCTACACTGACCATGGTCAGACATGCTCATGGCCGGTGTTTGTTTCTATGTAACCGGGTAAAATGTATCTTACAACCATCATCGGATGTTTAGCTATCCTTTTTCCAAAAAAAGTTGAAATCCACCCAGCCGTGTGTCCATGACGTGATGAGGCCGCAATGATTTTGCAACTGCGAGATGGCGCTGTTAAGATTTTTCTTCGATTTCTAAAGCAATTGGATATCAGCAGTTTTATAACAGTATAGATTATAGATGAGCGAGCCCGTAGGGAAGAAATCGCTGAAAATAATTTAGCATAACCGAAGATAGCGAGTAAGTGGTAAGATTAATATTAATACAGCCTGCGGCCGTACCTAACGGCCCGATCCTGGCGGAAAAAAGAAAAAGGACCTATTATTAAAGCCTTAGAAAGTAAAAGTTTAAGCCGACTTTCTTTGTACAAAGATTGGAGGCTTAAGATATCTTTGAAAGGAAACTTTTTGTGCGATAAAATGTTTCGTATGCGTGCGAGTAATCCTTAGATTCTACTTGATTTGTCTTCGGCCAGATAAAGTCGGAACTCTTGATGCATCCCCAAAGTTTCAAGTCTTTTTCTTATTAGATACTGATGTAAATAATATGGTTTTGATAGTTTCCTTGAACTACATTAAACCAAACATAATTTCTGAATGTTTGATGAATAGTTACATTAATAGCATATAAAACGAGTCGTTATATCTGTGCTGATGTACATTTTAAGATACAAGTCAACTGCAACAATTTTGGTCGCATGAAACAAAGTTTAAACAGAGACAGTTAGTTGATTTTTTTTCTAGGATTTAAAATTCAGATGAAAAAAATGTTTAAAGATCAATAAAAATAAAAAAAATGTTCAAAGTTCAAATAGGGCTCCTCACTTAAGAACAACCTACTTTACTTTTACTCTTAGAGTATGGACGGTCCTGCTGAGTCCTCCTGTGTAAGATCGATACTCAGGAGAACGTCTGTTCTAAGAGCAAAGCACCTACTCAAATTTAACAGTTTTTTCAATCATGTGGGCGTCCGCTGTGTTGAGTGCGTGTTGTGTGCGTTTCCCTTATATTCGCGTGTGGCAGTTCTCGCTTAACGTAGAAGACGCCCAACACGGATTAAGTTTAACAATTTCTACCGACTATATCAATGGTTTTATAAAAATGACGCATGTCTAAATGCAAAGCAAAATATCTATGAAATATTAGACGTTAATGTTATGCAAAAAAATTAAATGACAGCCAAATATAAGCACTGGGGTAGTTATCTCACCCACTGTTTGACACTGTCCTAACGGTTGGCACCTTAATGCATGTAATAGAGCTAACAGGTAAGGTGTAAAATTTATAATTAAAATCAAAATAAACCTTACCAGTCGCCTCAAACACTAATCGCCATTTTCAATTTTATAAAGTGGTTGTATCGAGTTACTTCAGTTGACTCTGAGCTTTTAAGCGGATAATGCCCCGATCTAATGATTTCCTATGGCGACAACAAAATTAACTTAACCAAGCCGCCATTTTAAATGATGTCGTAAAATATTACAAGGACGTTGGACCGGGGAAAGCCTGCGAAATAATTAAGGAAGTGTAAGGCTTTACATTTGCATAACAAATTTGTAAAGGGCTGGTGAAAAAATATTGCTAGTAAATCCTTTGACAAATCAGGCGTCTCTTTCGTCTCGAATTTTCCTCTGATTATTTTCTTGAAGCTTGGTTTTGTCGGCTTTTATTAATTTTTTGTAAAGTATTAAATCTCGGTTTTCGGTACGGCTACCTGAATGTCCTGCTTATTTCACAGTTCAGTGATGCAATGAAAATCTTTATGAGATTTTATTTGTGAAAGGACTTTTCTGAAGCTGTTATTGTATTCGTTTAACGGTAAATATTGTAATATATCAAGTGAGTACCTTTCATAATGGGGATGATGACTAAATTTTAATAATTAGTCCGTCTTGTAGATCGATTAAAAATATTAGACATATATTTTTTCTTTTTTCACATAATCGAAAAATAAAGGCGATACATTGAGTCAAAATGTCGCGTGACGTCACTCCTAAGTACAAATTTTACTTAGGAGTGACGTCACGAGCCCCCACTCCTAAACTGTAATGTGATTTATCTTAGTTGTTTTTTTATTATTTTCAATAACCAAAAAATACGTGTCCTTTATTTTTTTATTATCTTGCTGACGGACTAATTAAAATTTTGATTTTCATACCCATTCATCATGCCTATTACGATAGATTCAGATTCTACAGCCGCAAAAATAACATGCACCAAAAATTCTCAAATCAACGTAATCGAAAGTTGCGGGAAATATAATACTTGTCGCCCACAAGTCCGTGTCAAGTAGCATCTCAACAAACACCTTTGCCTCAGACATTTGTCAACTTCACGGACATGGCACTCCAGAGATACAGGGCTCTCAAAGCGGACACGACACTGCAACTAACATTACAGACAGTTGATGACACTCGGTATCGGGTGCAAGGAGTGAGGTGTAGTAGTGCGATATTCTATGGTCCCTAGTTTGTCACTGATAGCGTAGAGATACAACATAACATTTGTGTCATGTTAAAGATAAGGCATTTTTAAAAGACCGTAGTACACCAACCTACGCTTTTATTGTTATTGTTTTTACATCAAATTCACTAGTTTCATGTATATTCGGTTTTACTTTGCTTAATAATATGCTTACAGCTTGGAAGCGCCAGTTGTAATCAGGTGGTTTGGTGTTGAGTGTGGCTAAACCCCAGTTTATGGCCTTAAATGATCCACAGTCCGATTACCAACCTATTGCCATTGATTGTCAATCATTTGCCAAGTGTGATTAGTACAAATGCATGGGATATATGATGCAAAGTTCCTAGATCACGGCATTCAGCACCGCATTGCAGCTGCGTGGTTAAAATGGCCAGTACGTACGTCAGTGAAACCTGGATATTAACACAAAGGCGTGTCCATGCCATCCATGTTGCAGGGATGAAGATGCTAAGGTGGATGTGCTGCGTTAACAGGCTGGATAAGATCCGCAATGAATATGTGCGAGGTAGCCTGGGAGTCCGTGACATCGCGGATAAGCTGCAAGAAAACCGGATGAGGTGGTATGTAAATGTGAAGAGGAGGCCGATTGGGTCGACAGCGTTGTGCTCAATTTATCTGCTTCCGGAAGAAGACCTTGAGGGAGACCTAAGATCACCTGAACAAATGTGTTGCTGACAGACATGAGAGAATACAATGTTTCCGAAGACGACGCCAGAGGTAGCGAAGTGGAAGAAATTAAGAAAAGCTGACCCCAACACCACCGTGTGAGATCCATAGTCGGGAAGAGAGAGCGAGATTTGGCTCAATAATACCATTTGGAGGCAAGTACATTTACGCAAAACATACACTTGCCGGCCATAAATTTATGTCAAGTAGCGTGTCGACTAACACCTATGCCTCAGGCATTTGTCATCTTCACGGCACTCCAACAATATAGGGCCCTCAGAGCGGACACGATACTGCAACTAGCATTACAAACAGTTGATGACACTCGGCATTGTGTGCAAGGAGAAGCGTGACAGTGATACAGTGATATTTTAGTGCCTAGTTTGTCACTGCTATAGCGATTCAACAAAAAAAGTCTAGCTACCTATGTATCAGGCATTTAAATTGTTTGTATTTGAAATGGACCGGTGCAATGGTTACAATAATGTGACAAAGTATTTTCTGACCAAGCCTACGTTTGCAGTACCTATTCATCGCTGTACCATGCATTTACTAGTTTTACTATTTGGTTTATATAGGCCATCTTGTAAAAAAGTTGTACAAATGTTTGTTTATTACAATGTTTTTCTTTTCGTTTTTTTATTTTTCCCCATAAACTGGTATGAACAAAGTAAACAATTTGATACAGACATGGATATTTTAGGACACTGTTAGATTGTATCAGAAATATCAGAATCCATTGTATTTATGATTAGCGATGATGATTGCCGTAAGATTTAATTTTTTGTGGAATAAAAAACATTTTATAATAAAGTATTAATTCTTTCGACTTTTAACTTGAAAGATTTCTCACAAATCAACATAAGTTATTTATCTCTTTTGCCCACAATGTATTAATTTTCATTCATTCATCTTCGGATCTATCCAGTTCAGCCTCTATGCTATCCATATGAAAACACGTCACGTTAACCCGTTGCCCCGTTGTTGTGGGAAAGAAAGTCAAACCAACATTAATTCGCATTAATATTAGTACCTAACTAGATAGTGCCCACAACTTCGTCCGCGGAGGAGAAGAAATCACAAACCTCATTTTTTCTTCAGCGTAGTCGAGTAAAACAAACCCTATAACTATTTGGAGATACCTTGCTACCCGTGTACCAAAAAAAGAAGAAATCCGTTGAGCCGATTTGGCATGATGAAGCAACCACACATACAAACATACAAAAAATATAAAATTATCCATTCAGTGATTTCCAAACAGACCGTAACAATTTTTTTTGAAAATATCTTTAATCTACAGACATTTAATTATTACAACTTTATAATAAAACAAAATAAGAATAATTATAATCCGACAAGAAAATAAATTAAAGACAATACGTTAAATAAAAATCCGCCTAAGTTTCAGACATGTACCTATCTACGAGACTTACTTAATACGTGAATAATGTTACATCACACGACAGCCTCAACGTGACTGTAAAAGAATTTGTATTTCAGGTAATAAAACGAGCAAAACGTGGTCCTCTTAACACACGTCTTGGCATGCTCGTAAAAAAATTGCTGAAGTTTTATGAGTAATCGATATCGCCCAAATTCGAGTGGCTTTACCGCTTTAGACGAGCCCACTCCAAGTCTCTAGGCAGTTTATTTGATTTACACACATGTTTTGCTTTTAAAGCAATTCGAAAAGTGAACTATTTTCTTGAAAACCTTTTCTACGTTCTATGACAATTTTTAATTATCTTGAAGTATCTCCATTATCTATACTATTATTATATTGTAAAAATGAAATTTTTGTATGTTTGTACGTGTTGTTGTGGCTTCATCACGCTAAATCGGCTAAACGGATTTCAACAATTTTTGGTACATGGGTAGCAGGGTATCTTCAGAGGGTTATAGCATGCTTTTTACCCGACTATGCTAAAGACCAGGACAGGCCAGGGATTACTCATACGAAGTTGCCTTTCCGGCATTTTTGTTATGGTATACGGGTATGCGACCCGGGCTCCCCGAGCTGCTACTGGCTCATACATAGTGTTCCGGGACAGTAGTATCCTTTAACCCCTTCTCCTATCTAAATTAGTACAATTCCTTTCTTTACCCTGTTATCCTTCCTCCTATTCTGCCTATCCAAGGTATGCCGTGTCGGTGGAGGCGAGTGAAAAAATATTGCTAGTAAATCCTTACATACATGCATACCAGGTAAGGGTTTAGCCTTATTCTGGAGTCACTAGTCCCAGGGCAATTCGGCATGCTAACGACTAGTCGTTGCCCTGGAACTGGTGACGCCAGAATAAGGCTAAACCCTTACCTGGTATGCATGTATGTAAGGATTTACTAGCAATATAACGACTAGTCGTTAGCGTGCCGAATTGCCCTGGGCCTGGTGACCCCAGAATAAGGCTAAACCCTTACCTGGTAGGCGGGGCTCTGCGGGGTTCGAATACTTTATCCCTAGCTGCTCATGGGAACGCAAAAGGCGGCGATGTGGTTTGCAACCCATCACGTCTCGGTCCCGCTTTGCTACGTTAAATGTAAGGGGAGGAATGAATGATAAAATAGATGAAGTATGTCAGATGATGGATGCGAGAAATATTGATATTCTGTGTGTGAATGAGACAAAGCGAAAGGGTTGTGACAGCACAAAATAAAGAGATTAATGAATGTTGACAAAGCGGCAGTTGTATGCCAGGACCGTATAGCAAGAGGAAGGACGTTGTCTCTGCCTACCCGGTAATGGGAAAAAGGCGTGATTGTATGAATGTATGCTAAATAAAAAAAAGGGGTTATGACTTTTCTCTTCCACGAACGAAGTTGCGGGCACCTCATAGTTGTATATACTCGTAATTCTGGTGAAAAGGTCAATAACTTAAAAAATTTAATGAACACCGCACAAGATTAAAGTCTTCAAAAGTATTACTGGATATTAAGCTTTTCAATCGTAAGTAATTAATAACCGTAAAAAAATGTCAAAGATTAAGAATCTTTGACATATTTTTCAATTGTTAACAAAAAAAAAAAAATTCACGAAATTTAATAAAGTGTTATTATTCTTATTTACCTAATTATTAATAGAATCTATGTGTGATGTTAATTATCGTGCCATTACCATCGGCTAAAAGAAGTCTACAGGGGGACAAAGGCCTCTCCCAAAGAACACCACCGGTCCGGTCCTGCGCCGCACGCATCCAGGGACGTTCACCAGGTCATCAGTTTACTTTGTACCTGCGCTGCGTCAGCCCAAGCGGTTGTTGGTTGTACGAGCAGGGTGCCCTGCCTATTGCCACTTAAGTTTTGCAAATTTTTAGACCTATGTTATGTTGCTATAGTTTCCAAGTTTGCTATAGTGTCAAGATCATCATCATTCAGATGGTCGAACGACATCAAAAAGACGGCAGGGCCGACCTGGAATAGAATCGCCGCATCAATAACCAATTGGAAATCCATGCAAGAGGCATATGTCCAGCAGTGGACACATATATGCTGAGAAGAAGAAGAGAAGAAGATCATCATCTCAATCGAAAAATTCAGTTCACTGCTGGAAAAGGGTTCTCTCACGAACCACAACGATAACACCGCAACTAGGCAGTAAGGTAAATGTCTCAATTTGGTTTTGTGACCATACCATATAAATACGACAGCAATCTACGTTTGTTGATTTATCTCTTTTGCCTATAGTGTAATGAAAGCGACAAAAGTTTAAAAAAACCGGCCAAGTGCGAGTCGGACTCGCGCACCGAGGGTTCCGTACAAAATATATGCTACAAACGGCTATATCTATTAAAATCTAGTAGCAAAATGTACACGTTGTTCGATCATTTTATAGTGGTTACTTTACAGACAGCATAAAATTATACTGTTTTTAGTATTTGTTATAGCGGCAATAAAAATGCATCATCTGTGACAATGTCAACTGTCTAGTTATCACGGTTCATGAGATACAGCCTGGAGACAGACGGACAGACAGACGAACGGACAGTCTAGTCTTAGTAATAGAGTCCCTTTTTACCTTTTGGGCACGGAGCCCTAAAAATTTAGAATAATATTTTTATTAACACTACTTTTATACCGAAAAATAATCAAAATACATCTGTGGCGGGTAAAACCACAGAAAAAACTAGTTTTTGCATATACAATTTAAACTTGCTGCATATTTACGGAAGCCCATAAAAGAAATAGTGTCTCCGTCTGTTTTCCTATACTTTTAAAACGTACAAGAGTCTCCCATGTTGATAAAAATTTAAAAGAAGTTCCAAGTTTGACAGTAGCCGGTGAATTATCGGGGTCTCGACGGCGTCATTTGTAAAGTTCAGCCAAGTTTGGTCTTCCGAGGGATCTTGAAGATGCGACTTGGCTCTTTTCTGTGTCCTGTTCAAAATTCTAGGAGAATGCCGTTAACCGTCTAGATGCTTGCAATACGTCCCGTAGGCACCGTATCGATTAGTTACGTAATCAAATTATAATTATGATTTATAAAATGGCTTATTCGCATGGACGTCCAAGTGGCAAATGTATATCGTTGTCCTTGAGGAACTGTGATTTAATTAGCTTATGTTCCTCAACGGCCCATATTTTATCTGTACTATTTATAAAAGTACTAAAAATAAAATATCTGTACATTGAAGATATATTCAAAATAATGATTGTAACAGACTATTTAGAGGTCAATGGAAATTTATTTTTTGTATGTTTGTATGTGTCCTTCAGCCTTCATCGAGCCAAATCAGCTATACGGATTTCAACTATTTTTGGTATACGTAGCTGGGTGTCCACGGATGGTTATACCGATGATGGCTATACTTTTTAACCGACTACGCTGAAACAAAAAAGAGCGCAATGGCTTTCTCCTCCTCCACGAACGAAGACGGATTACCAACCGACAAACCATTAAATAATCCGTAAAAGTTGGTCGGCATGAACCAAAAATTCATATTACTAACCGACCAACTAGGCGGGTTGTTGGTTAAGAAAAAAATTACTAACCGACCAACCAGGTGGACAGAGTGGTTGGTCAGTTAGTAATAGACGGTTGTGGGCACCTTCTAGTCTCTATAAAATTACGCCAGTCCGTCTCCCTGTTGTGTGAAAGAAGGAAAAACCATAAACACATTTTCGCTTTTATATTAGCATCGGTAAGAAGATAAAAATTAAATAAGCGAATCCTATTTAAAATCATACATAGGTAGAAATAGTATATAACCGTGTATGCTTGTTATTTTGTAAAAGTAAGTTGTTAAATCATTAGGATAAGACACCTAAAACTATCCCGTAAAACAAATAATTGTTGAATACTCGAATAACAAAAACGGCAAACAAAGAGAGGGCACTGATCAAGTTTCTTACGTTACGCGTACGAACGGGTATTAGGTGAACTTTTAATTGAGTTTTTGCACCCCCGTGTTACATTTGACGTAACTTGCGCAGAACGAAACATTTACCCCTTTGTCTTAGCAGGAGGATAGTTATCTTAATGGTATTGATTTCACGTATTGAAAATATCTGCTTATTGTTACTTTTTGTAAGTGAAATATGTTTGCACCCCCGCGTTACTTTTGCCCTTTTTTGCGCGGAACGAAACATTTACGTCTTTGTATTAGCAGAAGAATGGTTATCCTAATGGTATGTTTAATGAGTTGATTTCACGATGCTTATGTTGTTTTATTATAATATGCGTCATGTAAATTGATGATTTTTTTTGTTGGCTTATTAAGCAGTAAATGATACGAAGTGACATTTTCATTTTAGTAACTATTTAAATAATATGAACGTATTGACAACACGTAGTAATGTTGATGAACATATATTTTTTATTTTGATACATAAAACTTAAGCATCACAGCAAGATTCACAACGTATATAATGCCCTCAGTATAATGAGCCACTATTACACGCTTTCGAGACGTTTTACACTAAAAGCCTACACTAGAGACTCTGGTGTCGTCGCTTATTTACTCACTATGTATGTGTCAACACAATAATCACCGAGCACTAGGCGCTAGCAGTTTTTGAAAACAAAACCAACGGCGCTTTTTCACACGAACCACATTGTTTGCTGATCTCCACCGTATTTATGGCCTAGAAACACTGACAAAACGTAAATTATCTAAGTACATGACTTATATGGTCATTCATTAACACTGGCGCTTTTGACGGAGAATCTTATGGTTCTTGAGTGTTCCAGAATCTTCTACCAAATTCTCGATCACGTTTACTCATATAATTACCTATATAAGATTATCAGAAACGCGTTCGAGACATTTTTGCGCTAAAAGCCTTCACTAGAGACTTGTGTCACCTGTTCACTATGTGTCAACACTAGTTAGGGTTGCGGGGGCTCGCTGAATGCGGGTCGCCACTATGGCGACGATATAATATATATTTCCACCCTATGTGGAAATCTATTGAGGAGGCCTGTGTCCAGCAGTGAACTTCCTATGCCTGAAATGATGATGATGATGTGTAAACAACACATTATGCACCGGACACTAACTTGTAGCGCTTAGTAACTCCTTTCGATGTTACTAAGCGCTATCAGTTTGTGCAAGCAAAACGAACGGCGTTTTTTCACACAAACCACACTGTTGCTGATCTCTACCGTGTTACTCTACTCTACCTAGAAATACTGGCACATCGCTACAAAAAACATTATTATTATTCTCTAAATACATGACTCCGTATGGTCATTATTTAAAAATGGCGGTTTTCCCAGAGAATATTATGTTTTATGAGTTTTCTAGAATCTGCAGTATAAAGAGCTAACATTACTAAGCTTTCGACCATGCTTACTGAAATAAATAAGTTTATAAGATTATCAGATACGCGTTGGAGACGTTTTTCTGCTAAAAACAGACCTACAATAGAGATTCTGGTGCCCCTTGTTTATTCACTATGTATGTGTCAACACAATAAGCACCGGGCACTGGGCGCTAGCAGTTTTTGCGAACAAAATGAACGGCGCTTCTTCACACGAACCACATTGTTTGCTGACCGCCACCGTGTTTATGGCCTAGAAACACCGGCACAACGCCACTAAAAGAGATTTATTAACACTTTATTCCAGCCTTATACACGTTTGAGCCAAGTCAAGTGCAAAAAACATCACGTAAACACGTATTTGTTTAGTTGATGCGTGTTAACTATAAATTGCTGTCGGCATTGGGAAAACAAACTTGAATTATTGATTTTATAATATTTTCTTCTGTTTCCGCGATTATTACTCATTGAAATAAAACAATTTAACGGATTATATCGCGTATATTATCTCATTTTAGTTCCCGACGTTTCGGAAGCTTTCCAGCTTTCCATGGTCACGGGAGGACTGAGAAAAGATGTATTTTCCTCTATCAAAGTTACAATTTGTGCAAACTACCCATTTTTTGAAAAACACAAATAAAGGTGTACATACATGCCAGATGGGCCTAAGCTGTAAAGACAGTAACACATGTGCCAGAAGGGCTTAATTATTTTATTCTAATAATTTACCAAGCAGCATTTCACAAATGAGGCGTACTGAGGGGAAAAGAAACGCTGCAAGGAAAAACTCCCAGGCTACCTCATTACTAATTATAATATTTAAAAAACAGAGACTATTAAACTACTTTTAAACAGATAAGATATTTTACACCGTTCGGAAATTAAGGTTTTGCAGTCCTGTGTCTCGCTTGTTCCTTGATGAGATGTATTACAGGATCCCAAGCTGGTGGTAGTGACAATCCATCTTCTCTATTGAAATTAGGATGCTTTTTAATCTCAATAGCCTCGCGTAGCATCCTGGGAAAATATATTTTTTCTTTGGCAAGGATAGAAGGTTATCAAACTTAATTGAGTGGTTTGGTTTGTCAATGACATGTTCACAGACTGCAGACCTATTACACCGACGGTGCTTGACATCTGCTATGTGCTCCTTCACCCGGGTTGATACACTGCGTTTCCTTTGACCAATGTATGAAAGACCACACTCGCAGTCCAGCTTATAAATGCCTGCACTCTGCAAAGGGGTGCTACTCTTCACGGGTCTAAGGTATTGAGACACCTTCTTCAACGGCTTGAAATATGTTTTTATAGAAGCACGCTTCAAGATGTTTCCGATCTTGTCTGTGACCCATTTCACATATGGTAATACGGCAGGTTTACGCTCGACTGTTGGTTTCTTCATACTGGGATTCTGCTTGGAACGTGGTATCTGGAGCTCGTTGGCTCGAAGCGCACGTTTGACATTCTGTAACTCAGCAGTCAGATGTTGATTGTCGCAGAGGAAAATACATCTTTTCTCAGTCCTCCCGTGACCATGGAAAGCTGGAAAGCTTCCGAAACGTCGGGAACTAAAATGAGATAATATACGCGATATAATCCGTTAAATTGTTTTATTTTATTGATTTTATGTTAAAAAAGAATTCGTATAGAATTAAGTTTCATCAACACTATCCTTAACCTTCACCCTAATTATAAACTAGAAGGTGCCCCGAAACGTTGATGAAGTCATAACCCTCTTTTTTGCTTCAGCGTAAGGCAGGCTAAACTTGTCCTATATACATACTCCGGTATCAAGCTACCCTTGTACCAAAAATGCTTGAAATCTATAGTATGAGATCACAAAGACACAGACATATATGCATACATAGTATAATAAAATAGGTACAGAGCTTCCTTCAGGTGTTCTGATGAACCTCCGCAAAGTTCCCGGTGTGGGGGCTGTGCCGACGTGAGGATTTAAGTTTAAATGTCACTTTTTACATTTATTTTCTTTTATCTCGAAAACTTTTTTTAATTTATGCAAATTTTCTCAGGCTAACATGTGGATCTGGTAGACGTTTAATGTAAGTGTAGGTGACTATTGGTTGAATATTTTTTATGACGAAAAGATGAAGGTACCGACATGTTATTGCGTGTTGTAAAGATATATAGAAACGTAAACCTATTTCCTTGCCACATTCCCACGTACGTAAAATTTACAAAAAATAACAAAGAATATACTTTAATTTAATAAGACATTTAATTTTTACATTATATGCTTATTATGTTTATATTCCTTGCAAAAAAATCATACGCGTAGGTGTATAAATATTAGCTGAACAGAGAGACACTCTTTTGTTCAATCCGAAAAAAAACACAGGTTATGAAGTATAAGCAAAATTCGCGCCATAAAAGCTAGCCTTAAATAAGAAAATCTATCATAGAATTTAATTCATTACAGTTTTAATACTCCGTCAATAAAAATAACCTCTT
The DNA here is from genome assembly GCA_905404275.2 of Hedya salicella. Taxonomy (NCBI): domain Eukaryota; kingdom Metazoa; phylum Arthropoda; class Insecta; order Lepidoptera; family Tortricidae; genus Hedya; species Hedya salicella. The sequence goes on from FR990108.1 coordinate 12,534,023, forward strand.
TAGAATCGATTTCGCAATAAAGGAAATTCAAATTAAAATTGTAATGAATAACGAAAACAGTTCAAACAGATTAATTTTCAGTAATCATTAAATACGTTTTCGCGAAAGAGTTTTTCATCAACTGAAGGATGTTTTTACTGGTCTCCGTACATTTTTGCTATTACGAATTCATTTTAATTTGGCGATATTTCAAACCTTTGAAACCTTAATTTAACCGCTCGTAAAGTGCTTTTCCCTGCTCGTCTGTCTATTCTCTTCACCTCTTACCAGTTTTTCTACGAAGACATAGTTTTAATTGGAGTCCTTCCGTTTTACTTAAGGTCTTCTTAATTGAATTTTTTGCATTTTAATTTGAAAAGACTTAATTTGGCAGCTGAAAGGTTTTAATTCATCTCATTATTAATTAAGAGTCCATTGAATTACAGACATTTCTAAGATTTGAATATGAAGAAATGTAGCAGTTTCTTTGCCGTTTTTGGTAGATTTTGTGACCAGATATTTCGACATGGAAAATATAAGCATTTAAATCACATAATTTGTCAGGGAGTAATAGAAGTGAAAATATTATTCCGGCGTCCTATGAAAAACTGGGGGCTTCCAATAAATCTGTTTCTCAATGACAAGAGGAATTGCGAGGACTAAATCACGCAAAACATAATAATGGCCGTTTATATTCGAACCTAGAATGCGAATGCTTTATTGTGAAATTTTACACAAAACGAACAAGGTATTTGCGTTGAAAATGTAGGACTCATTTCAGAGCAGAAACTTTTATCTGTGTATTGTTGCAATACATATATACTATGCCTTTGTTCTTTTTATATACCTTTTATTATAAATTATTTTGTGAGGAAGTGTAGTAAAAAAGTTTAGTATTACATAGACACTAATACACTTTAAAATAGTTTATTATCAATCACCTTTTCATTATACCTACGTACAAAACAATGCAATACTATGTAGATATGCATCTTTTATTTTTGGGCACCTCATAATAATAATAGAATAAGAACAGAAGCAAAGCAAAATTCAGATATGGATAAGGTAAATCAAATGTACTCGTATAAATAAGTCTTTGGACCTTTTACTTAGAATCAAAAGAAATAAAAAAAACATCTAAGATGTGACCGTATTTATATTTTTATGTTATAAATAATTTAATAATACATATATATTTGCTTTAGAAATAACATGTAATAAGACCGATGCCAAAGCAGGCAAAGATAGCACTATCTACAATAATGATAGTATTGTCTAACGGCTTTCAAGGGACCTCAAGGCAAACAAAGGTAATATAACGTGAAATTTAAGACCAGGTAAGAAATATAACATAAAAGTGCTTTTTATCTCTTATTCTCGAGAGTGTTGGAAATAAAATAAATCCAATAATGCCAGAGTTGTCAGGTTACTTTGATGTCGGGTTTTGTTGTTGTTTATCATTTTAAGTGCCTTTTGAGCATTCGACAAGGTTGAGGTTAAATACCACAGTGAGAATTACCGCAGGTTACTTGGTTACCGCGAGTTACAGCCTCTCGACGATGAGGTACGTGTCGTATGTCTTCTTTCTGTGATGTGATCTGAGTGCCACGTTTAATTTAAAATTCAGTGGTTACGCGTTACTGGGTAAGATACTTCTTAAAAAACTTTCACATCTATATGTGCAGTAATAAAATTCAGTTCTTACAGGGGTCATGATTCACATAAAACCAAGAAAAATCTCTACCGCGAAATTTATGAATTACTTAAATAGTATGAAAATCGATAACACTAGCGCTACCTCTTAAGGTGCGTCCACATTTGTATCATTTGCCCGTATCAGATCATCGTCACGTGGTATGATCGCGTGTCACGATGTTGCGCCGATCCGATCGCTCGAAATCCATGTTGCTACGTGTATCGCACACTCGGATCGGACAAGCGCGTCGTGATCGCGACGTTGCGACGTCCACTCTAGCGATCATGACACGCCGTCATGCTACGCGGTTATGATACGCCGCGATCCATCTCGAGTCGGTTTTTGCCCGATCATCAAAGGCAATACAGACTATAGTTTGTACAAACTTAGTACTTGCACCGATCCAGAATACATTCGTAGAATTCGCGCGGGCGATCGGATGATCCTCTTTTGTCTAGTCAATTGCGGCTACGCGTGAAAGAGATGGCCGAGAGGCGTTGTTTGAGTCGCTAGCGCAGGTGTGTTACTATATATATATATATATATATATATATACGGCGATTTTCTAATCCAAAGTACTGCCATTTAGTTGCTACGCGCGCGGTGCCGCCGACGCATGCTCGCGGCTTATCAGCTGTCGTAATAATGATTTTCAAGTTTCTGCACGGGTGTCAATCAATTTCATGTGCGATCGCAGAGGGCAACATTTTTACGCGGAACACAACGCAACTCTACAGAAGAACGATCACGCGAAGAATGATGATCGGCGAAATGCCAAAACGATCGGAGCGGTGAAACGATACAGCTAGCGTCAAAACTGCAGCATGCAAAATGATCGGTGCGGTAATCGGATACGGTGATACGCTACAGCTTATGCCACGCGGCGATGATCTGATACGGGCAAATGATACAAATGTGGACGCACCTGAAGTGTGGACGCGTTTCTTTACGCGGCGGCGCAAATGATACGGAATGCCGACAGTGAGCGTCCAAGCAGCGCGATACGCAGTCATGCCACGGGACGATGATCGGTTACGAGCAAATGATAAAAGTGTGGACGCACCTTTAGTTCCATCAAAGCAGCTGGACAGATCTCAACCATTTATGGTACACAGATAGTTGAACATTCAAGGAGGGTTCTAGAATCTTTTTACCCAACTACGCTGAAGCAAAAAAGGGTTATGACGTTTTCCAGCTCCGCAAACGAAGTATGTTCACCTTATCTATACTATTATAAAGTTGTAAAAATGAAATGTCTGTACATTGAAGATATTTTCAAAAAAATGATTGTTACGGACTACTTGGAGGTCACTAAAAGGAAACTTTTTTTTTTAAATTTTTTGTATGTTTGTATGTGTCGTTGTGGCTTCATCACGCAAAATCGGCTAAACAGTTTCCACAAGTTTTGGTACACGGGTAGCTGGGTATCTCCAGATGGTTATAGAATACTTTTTACCCGACTACGCTGAAGAAAAAACGACGGATTATGATTTTTTCTCCTCCGCGAACGAAGTTGCGGACGCCTTCTAGTTGATAAATATAAATACGAGTAGTTTGATGGTTTGTGGGTTTTAACAAATAGGTAATTTTTTGAAAAAATAACAACGCTATTATGAATACAATATAACCTACGCGTAAAATTGGGTGAAAATTCTAAAACCATGACACACTTTCAAACACAACTCTAGTAAAATTAATTCAATCCCATTTTTTTCATCAATTTTTCTCAAACAATATTGATGAAATTACAACTTATCTCTCCTTTCGCGTCCTAAACAACTTTCGAAAGCTGTGTTCCCTCGTAAAACTGCACAGTCGATAAAAATCTGACATAAAAACTTGGCGAAAGAACTGCGACGAGGATAATTGAAAAACCTGATCTCTCATTAAAATCTCGTCCGTCCTTTTCAGAATTAAACAGCGGCATATCGCAGGCACGTTCGTGTTCCTGCCGTCTTTTATGAGTACAGTCCCTGCTCTTTATCGCAATTGTTTTATCGAGGTGGATATAAAAAGGTCCTGAGGACAGATAGTTTAATTATCTATGGTGCTATGTGGGCATGCGTGGCAAATATTATGTCCTACAAAATTTGTACAGGCGTAATCAAATACACGGAGAAATTATGCAGTGCGTAGTCATGTAATTATGTTTATTTTTAATTATTTGGGGACAATTTTACACAAATCTAACTAGTCCCATGGTAAGTGGTTGCAAGCTTGTGTTTTTAAAAGTCGACGATGATGTACAAGAGAACCATTAGCTTCGCAGGCAGGCTCATTATCGCTTTGCTAACCCCGTCATCATAAATAATTATTTAGTTTAACAGTGTTGTTAAAATATTATATACCATAAAAGCTGTTTAAACTCTTATAACGCGTGTGGACTATTTGGAAAGCTGAGCTCCTTCTTATTTAGTTTTCATATTCCTTGACCATTTTCCTATTTACTTGGGGAATACAGATAATACATTTTTCATCTCTCCTGTTCGGAAAGTTTAACTTTCATGGGTATTTAGCCGGGTGGAAAATAGCTTTTCCATCCCTAGGGTGCAAAGGATGTATTTTATTGTTACAATTAGCCACAGACCCGAAGACAATTGTGTTACATCATACTATTAAAATGAAATCTTTTCATATCGCGATTTCGATGATGATGAGGATGATTATATTTTTTTTATTTTTCTGACAGTCGAAATGAAAAGTAAAGTGTTTAACTCGGGTGAAATTACCCATTTCACCCTCGAACTATTAGCGCTTTCACTTCGTTCGAGCGCCAAAAATATCTCAGGTGAAATGGGTCACTTTCAACCCTTGGTTAATAATCTACTACTGTACAACAATAATAATTAATGGAGAATTATGATCGATATTTTTTGTATAATCTTATCTTGCACATAACGTTTTTTTTCACTAATCAGAACAATATTGTAATATTTTCTGTCTGAGATCACAACACGAGTAATCAAAAATATTTCGAAGTATTTAATAATATGATTATTGTTTTAATTTCAAGAAACATAAAGCGAAAAACAATTTAATTAGTTGAAGTCTCGGTGCGTAACATAATTTAGTCCTCTAGTGGTATAATGTACTCTCAAAGTCGCGAGCGAGATAATTTAACAGGGCGCATACTGTGGTTTATTTTCTTGTACGAGCTTAGCTTTGCAGGTGCGTTATTTCGTCTGGAGGTGAAAATGTGGGTGACATTTTTATGCGACTCTATTTACTCAAGCGTTTTATGTGTTTTGAGGTAAATGTAATCAGTTATACACATACAGACAGTTTGTTGTATCATTATGTATATGTTGAAGAGAGTGGTTTTATTTTTGCAGATATTTGCTTTTGATACTTACTATGAAAATTAAATTTTTAGGGCTTAATACAACACTAACACTACAGCTTTCATCAATATTATGTTTTGTAGTTTTTGAGTGAAATGCCTGTGTGTGACATACGGACGGACGGACATGACAAATCTATACGGTTCTGTTTTTACCATTTTGGCTCCCTTGCCAGGTGCAGTTGTAAATAGATATTGTATTATGCCGCTAGTCAGTTGACTTGGTAAAGTTACAGAAATATATATAGTATATATAGAATATAATTAATTTTATAGATTGTGCCCCCCCCCCCCCCACTTAACTTAAAAAAATGTGTAATTTTAAAAATATGAAATAAAATATTAATGTAACATTTCTTAAATATTTTTCTTGTATTAATATTAAATTATAAATTATTTGTAATGTGATCAAACATACTGTTGATGAGTTTTTGCTGATAAACTGCGCTTCATGACTAAAGGACGTAAGTGCCATGAAAATGCACTCGTTTGGTGTTGCAATAGTAATACATTTTTTATAGTAATAGCTGCGGAACCCTACACTGAGCATCCACCCGTTCCGATGGTCCGAATGCGGCATGCTCTTGGCCGGTTTTATTTCAAACATTTCGAATTTCATCATTATTGTACAAAAGCATTTAGTTATTGTTATGTAGCTTTGTCCACGTAAGTGCGAATAATTGATCTAATCTTTTAATCTACAACCTGATATATCTGTGTGCCTAGTTTCATCTTAATGTGTTTGACGGTTTACACGGTACCTAACAAACATCGAAATATCTGTACAGACTTTTCTAGTGTATAATTTTAAGAGGATAAAGTACCTATACATTTTATTCGTTTTTTGGGTCATGAGCAGTTTAGCAACTTAAGCAGCAGCAGTTGCGTTTATCTATACATCTTGAATATCAAATCATCCCGAAAGAGTCAAGAAATGTTCGGCTTCATTTTATATGATACTAAGACGAATAAATTTTGACAAAAGCTGAATGAACTGAGCACGATTGTGTTATACCCAAAAAACGAAACTTTCACGTTAATGTTACGAACTATTAAATAATCATGCTATCAAGGTATTACGCGGTTACCCATGGCAAAAATATTTAAAAAATGCCACACAGAGGACTACGCCAATGGAAAATTAATTCCATTGAAAATATAATACACAGTTTTTCGTTCATTTTTGGAGACTTGTAAACGGAAAATTCAACTTTTATGTCATAAAAGTGCATGTCCTTTGTCGTCATTTTGTTGGGTTTTAATTCATTGTTGCTTGTTAAATTGTACGGTAAGTTGAATTAAGTAATGAGTCTGTTCTTGTTTATAATTGCAAGGTGGTAATATCTTATCTCGTGTTCATTTTTATTTTATTTAACAAACAAGTATATAGCTTACTTATTCACTATTAACACTTAGAAGACCCCATTGCTCCAGACAAGTTTCTAATGATATAGTGCCAGCCCAAAAAAACTGGGGTCTGTGCTAGGGCTACTTATTGCGTGACAGATTTTTCAGAGAGCGATCGGATGTTTTAGAGAATCAAATGTGCATTTATTCTGACTTGAAAACATTGCATTTTGAATCGTCTCTTACAATAAGATCTTGAGAGTATACTAAAACGTTTCAAAACAACATTTCCTTGTGTAAACACTTTTTCGTATGATTTACGTTGAAAAATAAAATGATGAATGCGATGCTTCCAGCTTGAAGCAGCAAAAAAATAGCCTTTTTAATTACCTTAAAACCTTGAGAGAGAACCAACCTGAACAACGAATTTATCAGATTTCTATTGGTTGATTAATGAAATAATGAAATAATGATCTTTATTCTGTAAGTAGGCCACAAGGGCACTTTTACAAGTCTGACTCTACGGCGTTTCCCAAGAGGAGACCACTGAAGAGAAGAAAGCCGAAACAAACTCAACAGTCAGACATTTTTTCGAAATAACTCTTATATCTATTACAATATTCGTGCTTAGCCTAACCTAAATATATGTTTTGAGTATAAACTCAATGCGTAGTTCTTCAAGGAAACATATCAAAACTTATATAAGTAAAAAAAATCTAGAATATAAAAAAGCTAAATAATGATTTTTATTTAAAACAACTTACATACGTTTGATATGTCACCTTATAAGAACCGTGTCCCGGTAAAAGTAAATTATTTGTTTTCTGTTTTGATCCATGCATTTTTGTCTGTTAAATAGTCCTCTACCCTATAATAAGCCTTTGCCATTAGGGACTCTTTTAAGTACTTTTTGAGAGCTGGAAACGATAATTTCAAAGCATCATCTGGTAGCTTATTATAAAAATGTATACATTGGCCTACGAATGATTTGGCTACTTTACGAACGCGGAACTTTCTAATAGCGATTTTGTTTTTATTTCTAGTATTAAAATTGTGGATATCTGAATTCTTAGTAAAAGACTCTAGGTTCTTAATGACATAAATAATATTCTCATAAATATATTGGGACGCTACGGTTAATATGTTGATGTATTTAAAAAGTTATATATAGAACGAATCGCTCTTTTTTGTAACACAAATATGGTCTGTATGTCAGCTGCTTTGCCCCAAACCAGAATACCGTATGACATGATACTATGAAAATAACTATGATATACTAAGCGAGCAGTATCAACATTGGTCAATTGTCAATTTTTTCTAATAGCGTAAGCTGCTGAACTTAATTTACCTGCAAGTACTGCTAAATGGGGACTCCATTGCAAGTTCTTGTCCAGTGTTATACCTAAGAATAATGCCCTATCCACCATTTCTAAACATTCACCATTGAGAGATATAGTAGAATCCACTGCTCTAACATTCGGTAAAGCAAATCTAACACATTTCGTTTTCTTAGCATTCAATACCAGATTATTAATATTAAACCAGTCAAGTACTTTAACTAGTGCACTATTAATTTCGGCATAGTCTGTTGCTTTCCGGTCAACTTTGAAAATAAATGATGTATCATCAGCAAATAGTACTATATCACAAAGATTTTCTACTATACATGGTAAATCATTTATATAAACTAAAAATAGAAATGGCCCTAAGATAGAGCCCTGTGGCACGCCTAGCTAAACTGCAGCTCCACTGGATTGGGTTCCATTTACAACAACTGTTTGTGTTCTATTGCTGAGATATGAAGACATAAGGCTTAAGGCATTTATAGACAGGCCATAATGTTCTAATTTCAAAATGAGTGTTCCATGATCAACGCAATCAAATGCCTTAGAAAGGTCACAAAAAACTCCAATTGTATCACAAGATTTCTCCCAGATGTTGTAAATATATTTAATGAGTACAGATGCTGCATCAGCCGTGGAACGTCCCCTTGTGAAACCGAACTGTTTACTACTAAGCAGTTTATTTCTATTGTAGCGTCTCAGCAGATCCATCAACATTAACTTTTCGAAAACTTTACTTAATACAGGTAGTATAGATATCGGACGGAAATTAGTCAAGTCACTCAAGTCACCTGATTTAAAAAGAGGTATGACTTTACTAAGTTTCATAAGATCTGGAAACACGCCCTCTGATATACAATTATTATAAATCAAGGCTAGATAGGGTGCAATTGAGTCTATGATATGATGAACAATTTTTACTGAAGTTCCCCATAAATCCTCTGTTTTCTTTAAATGCAGTGACTTAAATGTTTTAATAACGTCTATTGAATTTACTTGACTAAATTCAAAGCTTACATTGCATTTGTTAAAATTAACATTAAGTAATAAATGGGCTTCGGTCGCAGATGATTGAAGATATCTTGTAGATTTAATTGCAATGTTGGAAAAATAATCCTCGAATGCCGAGGCAACATCGTTCTGACCATTTCCTGTCATAATGTTGACTTGACTATTGCGAGTTTTTGTTTTACCAGTTTCTCTATTACTAATATTCCAAACAGTTTACACTTTATTGCCAGACATTTTGAGTTTAGAACTAATATAATTTGCCTTAGCGGCTATGCACACCTTCTTAAACATTTTTGAATAATTCTTGACATAGTCCAGGAAAGCAGTATTCTTGTTTACCTCTTTCTCTCCATATAATTCATAAAGCCTATTTCTACTTCTATGAATGCCGACAGTAGCCCATTCACTAAACTTCGCTTTTGACCCAGCAATAGTTTTCATTTTGAAATGAGTATTAAAATTATTTATAATTATGCCAAATATTTTTTTGTAAAAACAATTTAGGTCATCATGTGAAATGGATAACATACATAGATCATTATGAACTTCATTTTTGAATAGTTCTAAACGATAACTAGTTATGGGTCTGTATGTTATAGTTTGTGGTATTTCTTGGAAAGTGTTTGGGAAAGATGCTCTCTGACCTCTATGATCTGAACTAAAGGACTTAAATATTGCCTTATCCAAGCATTTACAATCACAAAAATTTGAGAGGGTAGATGGCGATTTAGCCATGTAAACATTAGCTCCAAGGAAATATTCTGATTAAATTAATAAAGTGCAGTAAATTTACGTGTATTAGTGCGAATTTTATTGACTATTGACCAAAGTATATGTGTTATCGTTATTTATGTGATATGTGACTTTATTATTAATACAACGAGTGACTTATACACAACGTACACAGTGAACAATATTTGTGCATCATATTAACATTTCTGAATTACCCTGGACAGTGAAAAAACAGTGGCTACAACATTAATAAATGTGAAAATCAATACAACGACAAATTAAAAAATAATATAGAATAAATAGAATTCAGTGTCGGTTACATTTTATACAAAAACTGGATTTCGACCCCGTTCACTTAACTACTAACCACTAGCGCCATCTATTGACAAGCGCCAGTACTCGGACGTCACTATAGATCGTGCGTGATCACTTAGCTCTATTAATTGCCGGGCCGTGCGCGCGACCTATGCTTGCAAGAAATTGCCGAGTAAACTCACAAGATGGAGCTACAAATACCAATACAAACACCGTGTTACAAATGCAAGAAAGTTATCAGGTCCAAACAACATCTTAAATGTTCTGATTGTAATCATTCATTCCATATTTCATGCACTACAGTTACGCAAATCAGATTTAATTCTTTTTATGCTGGAAATAAAGAAAAAATGGGTTTGTAACTCATGTATTGACAAAAAAAACAAAGGTAAAAGGGAATGTACCACCGGAATTGTCACGCCAAAACAACCCACGAGTGAACCCGATACCTCGAGGACACCCCAGGATTATGTAACACATAGGAATCGTAAAAAACTACCTTTGAAATTTGCTTCCTGCGAGAATTTGTCACAAACATTAAATGAAGAAGACATAGTTAACTCCACATTGAGAGATAGTACATTCAATAGTCCTAGTAGCCTTCCTAATATGTCAACTGTGGATACATCTTCAGTTGCAACATTAAAGGTACAAGTAGAAGAACTCCACGCCGAGCTGTCTTCCGCTCACGATGAAGTAGCAAGGTTAAACAGCGAAAATGCAACACAACAGAAAGAGATAGATAACTTGAAAAGAAAACTGAATGTATATATACAATTACTGAACAATGACTCCACAAGACAAACTTCACCAATTAAAATTTCAAAGCACTGTGCGACAACAACAAACAACAGCAGTGCGGACAATGCGATTTTGGTCTATGAAAGTAAAATAAAACACTTAGAAAATGAAATTACATCTTTGAGACAAACAATAAAAAACCTCCAAATCAAATTGAGTAGGGCACTTACATCTAAAAATGAATTGAAAAGAAAATCTGATACGGTGGTGAAAAGCGAGGCGGCTCTCTCTCGAATTCATTTAACTACTAAGTCATTACAAAAAACTGTGAAGCAATTAGAGAAGCATGTAAACTCAACTGTTATTGATAAGAGTCTAAAGTCCACCATACCCACCGAAAAAACTCCAACCTCAACGCCACTAAACAGCCTATCCGAAAATAATTTAATTAAGAAGAAGCCAAAACTGTTACTTTTATCCGACTTTCATGGAGCGGACATGTTAAAACCTTTATCGAAAATGCGCAAGAACGACTATGACTTCATGGCAGACATTATTAATCAAGGAACCACGGAACGTGTACTTCGCGATGTAGAGATGAAAATCGTGAATTTCGGCAAAAGTGACTGCTTGGTCATCATGTGTGGAGGGAGCGACTATAACGTAACTCCGCTAAAAAAACTTATGAGTAACTTAGAAAACATTGTTAACAAATGTGCTCACACCAATGTAATTATATGTGACATTCCTCATAGCTTAAATAAATATGCAGGAGATTTCAACAATTATGTCAATAGGTTTAATTCAGCGTTGCATGCGAAATATGTAAATCACTCTTATGTGTGGCTTCAAAAACCTAATAGTGTTTATTTTGGAATAGAAGATTACTACTTAAATGGCTTTAAGCTGAACTATAAGGGGAAATACAAATTAGCATGCTGTTTAAATGACGCTTTAATTAATGTAAATAAGGCATTTTATAATAGCTTACATTTTTTATCCATAAGAAATCTCAACAATCATGTAATAATTCGATAAAATTAATGGTGGAAGAGCCCGTTGTATATAACCATATTCATATACTACATCAGAATATAAATGGCATTATAAATAAATCAGATCTTCTTAGTGTTCACTTACAGGAGTTAATGGAAATGGGCAAAAAGATAGATATTATTTGTGCCACAGAGCATAATATGCAATTGGGTGATGAATATCATTTAGCCATCCCTAATTTTAAGCTCGTATCATATTACTCCAGAAACAACCGAAACGGTGGATCATGTATTTTGGTTAGGAACATACACAAATATAGTAAGTTAGACGTATTTGAAAATATATCCATACCAAATGTTGTGGAATGTGCAGCTATCGAATTAATTGATCACAAAATTATTATTGTAAGTATATATAGAGTCCCTGAAAATAGTAAACAGTGTATTGATGTTTTCTTTAGTATATTAAATATAATTTGCAATAAAGTATGCTATAAGAATAAAAAAATTGTAATATGCGGGGATTTTAATATAAATATTTTAAAAAGGACCCAACAATCAATAAAATTTAAAAACTTAGTCACAAGTTATAACTTAAAATTATCAATATTGGAACCGACCAGATTATCCAGTAATACTTGCATTGACAACATCATACATAACGTGCGCGGCAGCTCAGCTGAGGTGATTGACTTAGCCCTCTCTGATCACACAGCTCAGCTTTTGAAATGTCCGGTAAAAAAAACAAGTATTTTCACACATTGGTTTAAAATGCAAAGAGATTTGAATGAAGAAAACATTATGAGATTCGTAGAGTACTTACAATGTCTTAGCTTTAATGACGTTTATATGGCAAACACTCCTAATGAGGCCTTTAATAACTTTGCTGATCAATTTGAATTGTTTTATAAATTGTGTTTTCCTATGAAAAAGAAAAAAATAACTCAAGTGGTAAAACCGAAATGGATCAGTAAAGGAATAAAAACATGTTGTCAGCAAAAGCGTCGTCTTCTTTGGAAATACAGGCTTTCTAAAAATAATAAAGGAGAAAACAAATTAAAATTTATAAATTACTCCAAGAACCTTAAAAGGATTATTAAACTCACGCAAAAAGCTCAAAATGATTACTATATAAAAAAATCGAGTAATAAAACAAAAGCATCATGGAACATTATTAATAAGCATAAAATCAAACAGCCAAATGATATTATATCACGAATACAATCAAATGGCAAATGCGTAACATCCCCCAATGAGATAGCCCACGAATTTAATGACTATTTTATTGAACAGACATCTAATAACATCAATAATAATCATAATCAACAAACCAATAATAATCAATTTAATTTTATGAATACAATGACATGCAATTTATTTCAATCTATATTTATGAAACCATCCACTTCTCATGACATTTTATTAATAATTAAATCGTTAAAAAATAGTAATAGTACTGGCTATGATGGCATCAGCACGAATGTTGTGAAAGCTGCATCACTTATAATTTCTCCAATAATGAGCTATGTAATAAATTTATGTATTGAATATGGTGAGTTTCCGGAAAGACTAAAGATAGCTATCATTAAGCCTCTCTTTAAAAAAGGTAATAGGGAAGACTTGGGTAGCTACAGACCGGTGGCTCTACTATCAATTTTTTCAAAAATCATAGAAAAATACATTCATAACTGTATTTATAACTACTTCGAAGGCAACTGTTTATTTGCAAAAGAACAAAAGGGCTTTCGCAAAGGAAAATCTATAGATATGGCCATTTATGATTTTATGCATTTAGTTTTAACAAATCTTGATCGTAAAATCCCAGTAGCGGCTCTATATATGGACATGTCTCGTGCGTTTGATTTTGTTGACCATAAAATACTTTTGGACAAATTATATACATATGGAATACGGGGAAACATACATAACCTGATCAAATCTTATTTAAGTGACCGTAGGCAAGTAACTCAAATCAATAGATTAAATAGTAAAACTAAAATCGAACTTATCTATTTATCGAAATTGCGACACATTCGGTGTGGTGTCCCACAGGGGAGTGTTTTAGGTCCATTATTGTTCATTATCTATATAAATGATTTACCAAGAGTAACCGAGTCTCCCATGGTTCTCTTTGCAGATGACAGTACAATAATATTCACCGGCAAAGACTTGAAGACTTTCGAAACTGACATATGCAAAGCTCTAGGAAATATTATAGATTGGCTTACTAATAATAATTTGAAAGTAAATTTGGACAAAACTAAAATAATGACATTTCAACAAAGAGTTAATAATATTACAAATTTAAATATAAATTATAAGGGCCGGAAAATTGAACAAACTGACATTACAAAATTTTTAGGGATAAGTGTTGATAATAAGCTATCGTGGAGAAACCAAATCGACATAATATGTAAAAAGTTAAATCAATTCTCCTTCGCACTATATCAATTAAGAAAAGTTGTTAACGAAAATGTAGTTTTTAATGCCTATCAAGCATATGTAACGTCAACTTTAAGGTATGGAGTTATATTCTGGGCAAACTCGGTTGATAGAGAAATTGCATTCAGAGCGCAAAAAAGGTGCATTCGATCTTTATGTGGTCTACACCATCGTGATTCTTGTAAATCATACTTTATAAAATTAGGAATTTTAACTCTACCTTGCCTGTACATTTACGAAGTCATATTGTTTGTAAAACGTAACTTGCATTTGTTCCAGACCTTTAATAGTACACGTCTAAGGAATAAATTAGTCGCAATGTCCTGTAAAACCGCTCTGTGTCGTAAAAGTGTACTTGGTACAGCACCTACAATGTACAACAAGGTTCCAAAAGAAATTATTAATATAGAAAGCATAGCTGATTTTAAAAAAGCATTGTTTAAATTTCTTGTTAGTAAAGCCTATTATAAAGTGATAGATTTCTTAACAGACACCATGTAGTTAGTGGAGATGTGTACCACACGGCTCACACCAAATTACACATAAATTTTGTATGCCTGAGGGCCCAACATAGTGATACTGTATTTAATTTTTAAGACCCTAATGTATTTTAGCACCTACCTATGCTGAACAAATAAACGATTATTATTATTATTATTATTATTATTATTATTATTATCTAGACAGGTTTCACTACTAATTCCCACGCGGGTTGGCTCAAAAAACAAATTGACCAAGTTAAAAGATTTAAACAAACTTAACAATTTCACAGTGTTACTATTCGATTCAAGTAAATTAACGTTGAAGTCTCCACATACTATAACATGTTTTTTGCCTTTACAAGGTATTTTTAAGACATTTTCCATAGTGCATTCAAATGTATGGAAATCAGCAGAAGGTGGTCTGTAAATACATATAATTAAATAGGTCTCTAATTCTACACAAGCAATTTCTATAATCCGTTCTATAGATAATCTAACAATATCTTCTCGCTCTTTGGATTTCATGGAACTTTTAACAATTATACTCGTAAGAGAACCCCCATGAATGGCTAATTTTGTAACAAAGACACTTACTAACTTACAGTTAATAAAATCAATAAGTAATTGTTCCTGTTTTAGCCAGTGTTCAGTAATACACATAACTTCAATATTATTATTGAATATTATATTATTGATTACTAACGCATTTCTAAAATAAGTGTAAATAGTTGCTTTATGGTGGCGAAATTTGTTTATTTAGACATCTTATGAATTGTATTATTAACATTAAAGTAAAATAGAGTCCGCTTTCATACACAGTTTAGGTTCATATCTATCTGAATTTCGAACCTCAGCTAATCGTTGTAACGATGCAAACCCCTGATCCGTTTAGAAATAAAAAATCTCAATCATCTGGGTGCATTTGAACAACTCACAGTAATCGTTTCTGACATAAAACAAGACGCAAAACACTGCAGAACCTCCTTTACCAAGACGCCCCTCATTTTCTTAAGCAAATTGCTCACACTTAGCACTCACAGCGAACCCGTAAAATGACGTTGCACTTAGAAAAGGCCCACACGCGACCACGCCACCTGAACGATTTTCATTGTAACACGATATACCAGTCACTAGAAAACCGATCTTAGCCCCGAGCAGCACAGTTCGTCAATGATGATACAGTAAAAACAGTATATGCACTACAAACTTTAATGTTGCCTTGGCGTGTTACAAGAAACTTTAAAAGATCGGCCGATAAATAATTGGTGCCAGTGTGATTTGTGTGGAACAAGAAGGTACGTTGCCAACGCAGACATGCTAGGAATCGAACTTGTGCACTGGTTTTATTCGTTTTGTTCAAGGACCATTAAAACAAGAGGAATGACAGTTGCCATGCTTGGATCGTGTTCCGATGGCAAGGTGATATTCTGGCAAAAACTAGATGGCCCTTTAAAATTAAACATTTAACGATGTTGTAATTGAATAAAAAAACATAGTATAGTAACAAATTGTTCGCAAATAGCTAATAATAAATAAATCGTAATATTTAAATACTGTTTCACGCTTGCAAAGTTGAATCATTGTAAAATATAATTCTTATACATATAATGGCGTTGTACATATCAGAGAACGGCTTTTCGTATGGAGATGGTCAGTCCTCTTCCTTTAATGGTCCTTGGTTTTGTTCAAGAGTTCATCCTTCAGGTTTTCATTATTCGACTCCCTTATTAATATTAACCATGTCAATCCAAGTATGAGCACTCAAACTACGGATTTCATGTGGATCACATTGCAAAGATACATGTGTGTTTTACGGAACATATTGATCACATGGGGTTGAACCAGATTTATGTGAAGTAATTATTAGTTGTGATGTCCAGTTTTATTTTGAAGAGTGTAAGTAAATTACAGATTTGAAAATTGAGTACATATAAAATATTAATAAACTTGCGGCAAAGTAAAATCAACGATGAATACTTTTATTTTAGTACATATTTTATGTATTCAGTAAATAGCATTAAGTGAGTCGAGTTGTTCGAATTGAGAAAAGTATTAAATATTTATTGAGATTTATATAACTCGCTAATTAAACTGCAGCCCTGGTTTCCAGATAAGTAATATTTATGAAGGTTGTACATTTTTACTGAAACAGCAGTCAAAATGTAATTAAAGTCTCGAAAACGTTGGAAAGTCAAATAATGGGATAAAAATATAAATCAGATAAACGCATTCAAGTCCCAAGAGAAAAATCTTATTACTTTGAATTTATTTAGATTAGCTTCGGGGTCGAAAAATATGTTTCATATAAAACAAATATATTGTATGCATCTTGATGCCACGTATGCCAAAACGTATTTAAAGCAAATTCATTTTGCTGTTATGATAAATGAATAAAACCTACTCGCAGATTTTTTTTTTGCCAGTAACAGAAGCGAATTTATTCGTAATGTGAAGAATCTGAAGTACCTAATAAAATGAATGAATAATACAGTTTTGGATGATGCAGGTATTGTAGAATAACTTCTATTTGTAGGTTGTAGGTGATTTATTTATTTTAATTGTGTGTGTCTGTAGAAATAGGAATATTTTTGTAGTGTGCTGTACTGTACCTTACCCCCCGTTAAAATAATTTAAATATTTTTCGCTAATGACTCGGCTAGTCATTTGTTTAGTCGTGATGACTGACTACGTTTGTAATAAGGCTAATTAAGACGTCGATAAGTCAAATTATTATTATCTCGTGGATGTTTTGAATCTATATAACTACATAACAGTAAACTCTCAAACTCTTTAATGTAATTTTTTATATCACGTCGAAATACACAAAAAATGCAGATTTATGTTTAGTCGCGTAAATCGTACTAAGTTCATTCGTCATAGAGCATTAAATCATGGGACATAACAAGCCGTATTGTTAGCGAACAATTTGTTCATGCACATTTAACAGAAGGCAAGGTAACTTACGGCTTACTACAGAAATATTCGTATTTCTATACGTAATATAATGCACAGAAAAGCCTACAAACTGACAACAACCAGCCAAGAGCATGTCAGACCATACTTAGTGTCAGGGTCCTGTAGCCGTTACTACAAAGAAATGCACTATAGTAAAAAAAAATACGACGTGAAATCGTATCTCCGTGGCACTTACGTCCTTTTGTTGAGAAGCTTTAGTTTTCCGGCAATATTTTGAAAACGTTATATGCGACCATGCCCAAAAAAATATTTCGTTGAAAATATTTGTTAAGCGTTACTTTTGTTTTTATTTTTCATATTTTTTGGACATACGGATTAAAAGAATGGAACACAATTATGTTAATTTCGGTGTGATAATTTAAGAAATTGTTCACTTAATAAAAAAATGCTTAAAGACCTTAAAGTGTTTCAATAAAATTGTCATAATATTATGACACATGTAGTTTGCGGTTTTTTTTTTCATCTATTGTTACATTATTCTGTGTTATTCTGTTGCTGGAGTTCCCCTCTACGAATATGTATTTTTGTTATTTTAACTACCAAACTAAGTGGCGGCTTATACATGACACCCGTACTTAAAATTGCATCAATAAACATCTCATAGTTTTCGAGTAAAATGCCCGTGATATTAGAGCGAACAGATGGACGTGTCAAGACTATAACTATTCCGTTTTTTTGTCATTTTGGCTACGAAACCCTAAAGAAATACACATACCCTAACAAGGTATCGTATAAACTTGATAACTTAATATTATATGTCACTTGGGTCACTATGCTATTTCAGTGGTTAAATGCTCTAAGGTAAAAGTGCCATTTTATAACACAAATATTACAAGAGCCGTACTAATTTTGGTTCATAGCTCAACGACAAAACTAAAAAAAAATACATCGTGGCCTACAGAGTACCGATGCGTGGATTTTTTCCGAGGCTGTCTTCTTTTGTCTCATTTGGACTCCGCTGGCAATCTAAAGTTACCCAGACTCGCTCCGTAAAATAGATTAGATAACAGTATTGCTGCATAATATTTTCTTCTGTTTCCGCGATTATTACTCATTGAAATAAAACAATTTAACGGATTATATCGCGTATATTATCTCATTTTAGTTCCCGACGTTTCGGAAGCTCCGTTAAATTGTTTTATTTCAATGAGTATTGCTGCAGTAACTCTATTTTATACCAGTTTTTAATTTGATTTTGTATGTTCACGTTTGTTTTATAAATTTTTCGAGTATTTTGTTTCTTTCTTTTAAAAATCACCATCATCATCATCACCAATATCAGCGTAAGAACGTCCACTGTTGGACAAAGAGCTCCCCAAAGAATTTTCACCGCTGCTTTATTCAGCGGGCCTATGACGGTCGCGTTTATCACGCGATAAATGATATGATAAGGCGCCTGTCACTATCGCACTCACATACGTGTCAGAAGGTGACGGCCGCTATGTCATTTATTTATCGCATGACCAACGCAACCATCATAGGCCCGCTGTACGTGGTTGCCACTCGAAAACCTTTTTGCCCCAGCGGCCATCGGTCGCTCATCGCTTTTATAATTGCGTTTATCTTAAAACCGATTTTAGACTATTAAAATTGAGATTCTATGTATCCAAATAATTTATTTTGTTTGAAAAAATACAAAAAATTTAAAAATACCATGATTGAACAAGAATCGGTTCCGTAATGTGACTCTTTGGTTAACAAGATGAAGCCTAAGTTAACAGTGAATGAATTATACCAATTGACAACGTTTAATTTGTTTTACTAGCTTCGTAAAAAACACACAATTATTATTTTGAAAAAATTCAAAAATATCCCGATTTAATTTAAAAAGAACGATTTCAAAAGCTCCCTATTATAAAAGAACGTAGGTGATAATAGAGCGTCAGTGACAGTCACAAAGTAGAAAAACATACACAAGCACTTTATTATTAAGGCGGATTTAGTATATAAATTGTGGTGCTGTTTTTGTGCGCAGTGACTATGTCATATTCACCTAGAGACGTCACTTAGAAAATCGTATGCTTCCTACACATTTACCGGAATTTCTTCACAACTTGCACAAGTTGCACAAAAAAAAATGTTTGGTTTCCTTGATAATTAATGAACAAAAGTGTGTCCATCTAATATTATTTGGAAATTTGAAATGCTGTCAAATAGCTACTCCTTAATGCAAATCAAAGCAAGTTTTGAAAAGTCGGTTGGTTTCACCAGATTGCCTCTTGTTAGATACTATTTATAAATATTACATCACTTAGTATAAACAGAGATCAGAAACAAATGAAAAAAAAATCGACGATATTGGACGTGAAAGTAACTTCATAGTTCTGCACTAGGCGGCGCTAACGGTCCAAGAGTCGGATGCACTACACAGAGATCCATAAGCAAGAACAGATGACAAAATTCGTCGACCACTGGTATGAACGATTAGCTCAGATGGTAAAGCGTGCTACCCCGGTCTGGCTCAAGGCACTGGTTCAAGTGCATTATAGTCGAAAAAAAAAATCATTTGTTTCTGATCTTTGTTTATAATAATAACGCGAGTGATCCACTAATAAATTGCAAAAATTGTGATTATTATCATGATATTTGTAAAACAAAAAGTATTATATCACTTACTTAGAGTTATTACTATACCTCATAATAATTAATTATTCCTAAAGAAACGGCTTACAGTTCAAACAGACGGAGAGGAAGTCAACCACAAGTATTGTACAGTCAGCAACAAATAGTTCGGGGCGACCAAAGTAGCCAAATGTATCGGAACAGATTTTTATTTGCATAGCAGTAAGAGTCTGTTACGATATATTTGGCCACTTTAACTGTAACTATAAGATGCCAACTGTACAATAGAGCAACTAAATTCAACATATTACATTTTATTACGTTAAGGTTCTCCAGGACTTTTAGGTATCGAATTGATTGGCGTGTATTACTGAAGACGTTTAACTAACTTATGGGCTAAATAGGGTATTCTACGCTGAAAAAATACTTTAGAATTATGATTTCCTAATAAAAAGCCACAGACAAAAAAAGGCAAATTAGATACGCTTGCTAACCATAAAATTATATTAAATTCCCGCGAAAACGCTGTCCGCCATGTTCAATAAAATCATGTCGTCATGACGTATGTAAACGTAACCTATCACTTTAAAATATGATTGGTGTTTTGTGTTTATTATTTCTGGATAGATGACAACGTATTGTCTTGCCATTTTGATGTCACATCATGGCGCCTCGCGTCAAGTTCAATTGACGTGATATAAGATTAAACATATCGACTACTAATATAAATTTATTTTAACAATCATGTGTATTTATGACTCAAAATCAGAACATATATGTTTATTTCTCCATATATTTAAATTTTTATCCAATTTCATAATTCATTCACCACCAAACGTACCCTTTTAATATTTCCCACAATGCTTCCATTCCTAATTGTTTTACTCTGAAACCGTAAAGTTTCAGAACTTTCATAAAATAAACGTAACCTAAATAACTGGGTTCTTCATAACTAGTAAATAAAAAGTTTTAGATTTCGAATATAAACGTGAGTTGGGGAATAAAACAGTTGCGAAAAATAATTAAGCGAAAAAGATATACCACCTAATTTCTATACTGTCTCCTTATCCTGTTTGCACCCGCACCAGTTCGTACGGTTAACGTTCACAACAAAGTTTTCCTTTCTGTTTGATTTAAGAACCCAAAGCTCTGCTAACGGGGCTTGGGGCTAGTTAACAGATCGTTACTTCGCTATGCTGTTTGCATTAAAAGTCAAACCACCTGTCCCTTGTTTTCACATCGAATCTGCTCTAATTGACAATGCATAATACTTGTGATTCTCGTCGTTTTTTGAAGGAATCAAATTGGTTGACTGTATTATCCGCGTTTATTTTATTTTGTAATACTTTTTTTTGTAGCACCTGCTTTATGGAGAATTTAGCTGCCGGTGCTATTATGATTGAGTCCTCATACAAACTTAATTTCATGATTTCCGTGATGAAAACTTTTCTATATCCTTCCCGGGGTCTCAATCTATCTCTCCATCATCTAAATCATCAACGGTTTAACCGTCAGAATGCAACAGATCGACAGACAGACAGAGTTACTTTCACATTTATAATATTAGTATAGAATATATTTATTGGATGAATGAATACACGTGCGTGGAACATTTAATCATTTATATAAAATATTGGCCTTGTGTAGTTGAAGTAAATAATAACAAAAGTAAATATGCCTAATAAGGCGCGAATCACGTGAAAACAAGTGACTCTTCAATAAAGTTTCTTTTATTTATTTATATCCGGGTACAACTGTTGACATGTTCGGTATCGTGTTGGGTTTTAGGCGTGTCATAGAATATCAATATTTCGAGTTTCATCGTCAGCAAAAAGCTTTTCGTAGTTCTAATAAGTTTAAAGTCCCTAACCACATTTGCCCACCTGGAATTTGATCATTATAAGTAATAGTCTTCATTTTTTTCCATTGATTTTTTATTAATCTCCTCTTCGTTTTTCTTGAGCCTTATCTTAATTTTATTACATGTACATACAGATAGATTACATGTACATGTAATAAAATATATGTACATATATTTATTTCTTACTGAAAATTACATTTTGTTTTACAAATCTAAATTAAACGCATTCAAATTCACAATAAGATCGTCAATTAGTCACAAAAAAATGCAAAAATATTTAAGAAACATAAAAAAGCAATAATAATATGAAATATCAATAAAAATACAAGATTAAAATATATGTCACAAAATAAAAACTAGAAATAGGTCAGTATAGTGATCTAGGTTATCCTGGGCAATACAATGTCAAAATCGAAAGTCAAATCAAATAAAAAATTATATGTTGTGAGTTTACCACAGTGCTCGATTGTGAGTTTTGTAACCTAAACACCGACGACGTAGGAATTAGTTATATGATTTTTTTTCCACTGAAGTGGTATCAGTAGGTAAAGCTGTTCATATTGAACGTCAAAAGACCTACAAAGTTAAACATGCCACGTATTGCATACCCAAATCTGCTGGGATTATTTAAATTACGTCACAGGTACAATCCCCTGCACACAAACGCTGAATGGCGTTATAAAATTTAAAAAATATATTAAATCGCTTCACAAACGGAGGGTCCGTCAACGCACCCTTATACCTATTGCTCCAACAAAGACATGAAAAATGGTCGGTTGTGAGGAGACGTGAAAGGGATAAAGGTACCTCTTATCTGTTGGATTCAACATCGTCGGAGCATTCACGGCCAAAGCTCTTTTTTAGGAAATTCTGACTGCAAAGGCGTAGTTGTGGGGTTTATTTACATAGTGCTTAGTTTGTGTATTGCGCTTAGTATGAAGCCTTGTCACGGCACCTAATGGACTATTCAAGTGAATATTATGATATAATTTGTAGCTCTTCAATAAAACACAGACGTTGGTAAGTCTATTAGAATTTCTCTCGGAACATTCTCAGCAAAATTAATAATGACTAATTTACCAAAATAAATTCGGGTTTTCAGAGGTGACAGTAGTTATACATGTTCAAAAAAGGCGTATTGTATTTATGGCGTGGATTTAAAGAGATTACGCTTAGTTAAAAATATATAAATTACTGCGACAAGTTATTCATAGCATGGGCATGTTTTAGTTGCTTAAAATGGTTTATATACCTCTATATCGTAAATTATTTTATAATTATAAGTATTTATAACACACGAAATTTATATCAAAATAATACTTCATCAAAGAAAGCCCCATGAAATAAAATATACTTAAATTATTTTAATGCACTAAGACGGCGTCTGTATTTATATGGACGAATATTTGAATGACGATTAATGTAGCTCTAGCTAAAACGTACATTTCGAAAAGAAACTGTTTATGTGTTTTCTTAGATAATAATTGAGCACGCAATGTAATACATCCACGTAATCGATTGATTTACGTATCTACTTATATTATAAGTAAGTAAGTAAACGTCACGTCATGCCAGTTGTCAAACCAAGTTAGATTGACCAGTCTAACGCAACTAGGAATAAAAAAACTTTTATATGGACTTTGCATGGCAAACCGT